>CM061542.1:249736918-250936918 GCA_030864215.1 Capsicum pubescens | reverse complement strand
ACATAATAATCACGTTGAAACATTTTTACCAATAATTCATAAACATAGGTTAAAAAGTGTTATAATAGAATTGTAAAAACAAAACATCTAAAATAAGTTTAAAATGCAACATTCCTAACAAATTCATATAAGTAAAATCTGTAAACCAGAATCATCTGACAACCTACTCAATGCTAACTATTGCCCTTTTATCTGTAAGTGGATGTGTTTTTAGCCTTGGTCTTGGAGGTTCTTCATTCTCACTAACATAACCCTCATTTGCTTTTTGGAGACCATACTTTTGAAGGAGTGATGCGTATCACATTCGAAGGTATTTCTCTTCAAAATCAACTGATGGGACGGGCATTCCTTCACTTAGGTATTTTGCATACCCAACAACAAAGACTCCACAGTTTCTGACATGCATAAAAACAAACCCGTTATTTCCTATAATACATCTTAAATAAATAGATCATAAAAATATATATAAAGATTACTTACAAGCTATCACATTCTTGTTGCGTAATGTTTTCCATATACTCAAATGCATCGAAATGCAACTAGTTATTTTTTATCAACGTTGCAATAACTATCGAAATACAACGAATGCGCAGGGATATTTTTTTATTTGATATTTCATACCCTATTGAAAATGAAGAAGACACCATAAGTGAGCCTATATGGTCAAAACATATACTATACATAACAACTAGTCATTTAATTACACATCTAACACATAGACTCATATATGAACAATTCACTAAAAATGATGTATATAAATAAGGTATTTCATTACACATCTAACAACATATCATAAGCCATGTATATGTTAGAAATAAACATAGGTACTGTTCATAGCCTTAAACATGATATGTACATGTATACATATGTAATATCCATTACCTCAAACACATAGTGCATAACAAAACACAAAACAGAACTCATATGTATATGTTTTACATATACATGTTTAATATCCAATGCCTCAAACACACAGTATACTAAAAACACAAAAGATAATTTATGTATATGTTCAACAACATGAAAGGAATAATGTATGTGTACAACACATACATACTTACTAATAGATATAACCAGTAACCACATATGTATATGAACTACAAATATCAATGTATTCAATTCAAAAGCATCAAAAATATGTATATGCAGAATATACACACAGAGTAATTTTGTATTTGTACATTTAATTTCTACACGTAACTTCAAACTTATGAAACATCCAAAAAACTCCATAATAACAAACAATCATAGACAGTTAATTAACAGTTTTAAAAACTCCAATTACTTAAAAAAACACAATATACCCATAACAAAAAAATGATAATAGAGGAAATACCTTTGGTAAACGGGGCCGTCCATTGTCATTTTTTTGAATTTTCTTGAGGATTCTCCAATTTGTTTTTTCGACTTTGAAGTTGACGCTTTGATAATCTTTTTCATCTTGATGGGGTCGTTACGATTTTTTAATCTGTTTTCATCAAAGTTAGGTTTCTCGTAATCAAATACTCCGAGAACGAAATCAACTATTGAATTTGTTGTTTCAGTATGCTCTAATTGAGTTAATCCTAAACTAAACAAAGGAGAATCATCCATTAACTAAGTACTAAGTTGTTAATTTAGTACTTCAAATAGACGATAAAAAAAAAGGATAATGCAGCTAAACAAACTATAATTTGGTAAAGTAGAAACCCAAAAAATTAGTTAATCAAAACATACAACAATATCTTCTTTGAAAAATCTCAAAAATTTCTACTATGTAATGAATTTTTTTTTTAATAATCCTCAGATCTTAAAAGTTGAGAATGTTAAAAGAAGATTTAGTTGAAATTGAAGAAGATTAAGTTGAAATTGAATACCCTTGATTAGGAGTTGGACGTAAACACGGTTGATTTCAAATTTGAAAACCGTTCCTTGATTGTAGCCTTATTTTTTGTAAAGAAACGGTGAAAGTAAAGCAGAAAGGATGAAAGTAAAAAAGGATTTCTATGTATATGTAATTTAGGAGAGAGAAAGTTAAAAAGTGAAATAAATGTAATATGTTTAGGGAGATAAAATTTTTTGTAATAAATGAAATATAAGTTGTGGGTTTGCGTAATTTTTAGAAAAGATTATGCTAAAACCTATGAAAGATGGGAAAGATTTTTAGGTTTTATTTTGAAAAAAAAAAAGCATTAAAAAAGCATTGCGAGAAGGCTTTTTTTTTTAATTATTATTATTATATTATATATTATTTTTTAGGTTTGACATTGGGGGTGGGATTTTTGTTTAATTATAATATTTTTTATTATATTATTTTTTTGGATTTCACGTTGGGGTATTTTTTTTTTCAAATTACTATTACTATTTTTTGGGTTTCAAATTGGGGAAGGATTGTTTTCACGTTGGGTCTTCTTGGTTTCATGTTGGGGAAGGAAATTTTTTAGTTTTTTTTAATTCTTTTGATTTCTGGATATGTTTAATTTTTTTATATGATGGAAAAGAATTATATTTTGTGAGGAAAGGTTTTATTTTTTTGGTAATATAGTCAATATTTAATATTATTAAAATATAAAGGAAAAGGTAAAAAGACGATTTTGTATAAAGCAAATTATTTTAATGAAGAATAAAATGTTCAAACAACATTTTTAAGGTCCTTCACACTTTTTATATATTATAGATAGATTATAAATAATTTCTTATTTTATAATTTTTGAATATATAATTAGCATCCGAATATATAATTTTAAAGTTGATATACATGATTCTGAACTTAAAAATGTAATAGTTAATTATTTCATTTATCTCGGATACATAATTTTGAAGTTCAGATATATAATTTTGATTACTGAGATATATCTATTTCTCAAACTATTTGATCAATTTATATAATACATTAAGTAGATCAAAGGGAGATAAATAATTAAAATTATATATCCAAAAATTTATGTGTTTGTGAATGTATCCGTCTATTTAAATAAATAAATAAAAAATTTAGGTAATTAATAAAAAGGGTAGAAATTTTATATAATTTAGTAAAGATAAGTTGTGGTGCTATGTATTTTTCTTTTAAAAATAATTAAAATTATATATTCAAAAATTTATGTGTTTGTGAATGTATCCGTCTATTTAAATTAAAAGAAAAAAATTTAGGTAATTAATAAAAAAGATAGAAATTTTATATAATTTAGTAAATATAAGTTGTGGTGTTATGTATTTTTCTTTTTAAAAAAATTATTTGTTTGTGTTGATAGTGAATAGTCATCCACTTTCAAAAAAGAGTAGAAGAATGAAACTTATTATGGGACATACAAGATAAATTTCATTGGTGATTATCTTACTTTGTATTCATTGTCCAAAAATTATTATTCTTTATTTTGTTACACAGTTATTTTACTTCACTTTATCTTTTACAAAAGTAACTTTAATAAAATTTGGTTAAACCCCTACCAAAAATGTGAGATGAAATAAAAAATAAGTTTAACTATCGAAGGACTCTTAAAGTGGTCTAAAAAATTCACTTAAACACGTAAACTAAAACTAGTACCAATTGAACACCTAAATTACTCAAAATATGTACTCCCTTCGTTTAAAAAAGAATGACCTACTTTAACTTGACACAAAGTTTAAGAAAATAAAGAAAACTTTTGAATCTTGTGGCCTTAAATTAAAGTTGTGTCAATTGTACCCAAATGCCCTTTAATCTTGTGGTCCTAAACATGCCATGTGAAAAATTGAAATTAAAGTATTTCCAAAAAGGGAAAGGGGTCATTCTTTTTAAAACGAACTAAAAAAGAAAGTAGGTCTTTCTTTTTGAAATGAAGAAAGTAGGGTTGGGCGTTCGGTTTGATTGTTGAATATCGGTTTGTTTTTTCGATTTTCGGATTGACGAAAATGAAAACCATAATCAAACCAAAATTATTTTGGTTTGGTTCGATTTTTACAAATTCGGTTCGGTTATTTCGGATTTTTATTTCGGTTTAAAGATTAAAGTAGTGAGCATTTAAAATTGGTGATTTTTCTAGAAAAACAATCTTTTTTTCAAACTTATTTTTCATTCCCAAATATAATTAATTCAACAAGCATGAAATAACCATAAATATCGACCTTGCTGAGTCATCGCCGTTGGCGTGACGGTAGTAGCCGCACTCGGCAGCAACTGCCGATGACAGTGACGAACTGAGCAAACGACTGTCGTTGGCGATGTTAAAATTTCAAATGAATTGACGAACTGAGGATGATTGAGCGCCGCTGCAGCCTTCACGTTAATGTTAGGGTCGAAAACAAAGCAATATATTAAGATTTAGGGTTACTAAATGAATATAATTTATATATTTATATGTTATATCAGATTATATTGTATTTTTAGTATATTTACATATATATTAAATTATATATATATATATATATATGTATATATATTATAAAATGTTATTTATATAATTTTGGTTTTTTGGTTTATCCGGTTTTTTTTTTTGTAAATTCAGAAACCAAATCGTTTAATCAAATTTCTAAAATTTGAAATCGAAATCAATCCAAAAAATTAAAAAACTAAATTAAAATTAAATTTTAATTTAATTTTTTAATTTTTTCGATTAAAACCAAAATATGCTTAGCCCTAGAAGAAAGTACCTATAAAATATAAAATGCTGATGCGGCAAAGCAAAATATTTCTCATATTCCATAAGCGCGTCAAAAAAGGTCGGGTAACATTTTCCTTTCTGAAAAAAGCTTACATCTTTCTTTCTTTTATTAACACCAACACATCAGTAAATAATTATTTATTTATTCTTTAAAAGTAATAATTTTTTAATCAAAAAGGGAAAATCCACCCCAACCCCATCCCTTCATTTATTGTTGCTTTTTCAACGCATTTTTACCCCTTTTTCATTAATAGACCTCACTTTTTTTTCTTTTGCAACTCTATTTTTTTTCTCTAATATTTTATTTTTTTCGTCTTTATTAAAAAAGAGATCTTTGAATTAACTAATTTTCTTTCCTTTTTTCTTTTTTAAAATTTTGCTGTTCTTCTGTCGCCAATGAGTATTTCATCACTATTATTTTCATTCATGTGATTTGAAATTAAAACAAATAATTTTTATTTACAGTTTTTGTGTAGCACTTGAATCTAAAAAAATAATTATAACTTATTCTAAAGAGGAAAAAAGATAAATTCGTTGTTGGAATTACAACGTCTGACAATGAAAAAGAAAAAGAAAGAGTTGAATGGTTGACCTAGAAAAAGGAGGGAGGTGGCGGGGGGGGGGGGTAGAATGAGTTTTTCTTTTTTCTTTTTAGCTGATTGTTGATAAGAAAAAAAATTATTTTATTTTTTTAATTACAAATTTATTTTTTAATTATTATTTTGATCACAGAGTAGTGGTTAGACCGGCTTTGTTGTATGGGGCAAAGTATTGGCCTGTTAAGAAGACCCGCATTCAGAAGATGAAGGTGACGGAAATGAGAATGCTTCGGTGAATGTGTGGGAGTACTAGAAAAGATAGGATTAGAAATGAGGTTATTCGAGATAAGATGCGAGTGGCTTCGGTGGAAGCCAAGATGAGGGAAGTGAGGTTGAGATGGTTCGATCATGTGATACGGAGGAGCACAGATGCCCCAGTGCGAAGGTGTGAGAGGTTGGCTAGGGATGGTTTCAAGCGAGGTAGAGGTAGACCGAAGAAATATTGAAGGGAGGTGATTAGACATGACATGGAACAACTTCAGCCTACCGAGGACATGACCCTCGATAGGAAGTTGTGGAGGAAGCGAATTAGGGTAGACGGTTAGTTTGAGTTAGGATGTTGTATGTTATGGTGTATACTTGAAGTATCTTGCTTTGGTGTTATAGAATATATTAATTTCAATTGTATCTTGTTCTAATACTATTCCTTATCTTATCTTAGATTGCTTTATTTTGAGCTGGGGGTCTATCGAAAACAACCTCTCTATCTCACTTTTGAGGTAGTGGTATGGACAACGTACACTTACCCTCCACAGACTTCACTTGGTGAAAATATACTGGGTATGTTGTTGTAGTATTTTGATCTCATATGCCACATGTCATTGCTTTATTTGTTGTCTTTTTGTGACACCAGCGTGTGAGATACACGCATAATATATTTTAGTTTTATTGTCATTTTGTATTTAATAGGTATAAATCTTTTAAGATTTGAGTGTCTGATAGGAACAAAGGTCTGTTAAGGTGTCTATGTGAATTTTTCGAATAACTTTAAGGGTCTGACGATGACTTAAGCCTAAAAAAAAAAATCATTGTGTTTGAGGGTAGGTTTAAAATTGCCCCTCAAAATATTTTTCAGCAATTTTATTCCTAAATGTGAGTACATTTGACCTTCATGAAATACTTATCAAATTCTCATTGATAAATTTTACAAAATTGTGAAAAGAGAAATTTAATATTGACTCACATTTAGATGTATATTTTTTGTAATTTGTATTTTTTTTTTCTTGGTTTATTACAGAATTTAGTGTAGTTTGCTAGGTCAATTTATCTATTTTTAGAATAATTTCTTAGACCCTTTCACAGGCCTCGCTTCATAACATTGATATCTAGGGCTTCTTATCGGTTGGATCGGTTGGATAATTATGCCTAGTGGTTCTACTTATTGGTTATCGGTTTTAAATATACTAATCCGCTAGCCACCCAATAAGATACGGTTGGTTCGGTATTGAATTATCAATTAACGGGAGGTTATCGGATGGTGTAACGGATAAATTTAAGAGAGATAAAATATTGAACAATTATTGGTAGTTCCTTTGTTTCTTCACCGACTAAGTTGTTTGTATACTATGATTGATCTATTTGTCAAATTTTTAGGCTTCTTGAGTTTTGTTCGTGTAGTTATTTAATAGGTTAAAACATCAAATCAAATAAGTTTTTCCTTCTAGACCTAAAATGTATATAGAAACATTTTTAATTATTAGATTGACAGAAAAAAATTAAAACTTTAATATTATTTGAATTTTTATGTTTTATATCAAACTTTGTGAAGGAAAAATTTGGGTTGTTTCATTTTTATTGCGGTCCTTTGGGTTGTCAAGAATAATTTATGTTTTGGTTTAAGAATTAATTTAAGATGTTCTTTACATTTTAGGAAGTCTGACTGCACTTTATGGTTAGATATCATAAGAAGTGGCATGTTATTTTCTAAACTAAGAAGTGAATAGAATAATAAATGGAGTTTTATATATTGGATTGACAAAAGATACTTATTTATCTAAGGGTAAAAATATAATTATAATAATTCTTAATGGGTTAACGGTTTACCCAATAAGAAAATTGAGTAATCCCTCTGCGCACCAATAAGCCATTAATTATAAATTTTGATCCGTTCTCCAACCATTAATCCGATAACTCATTACCAATTAGCCAATAAACTAATTTTGCGGTTGGGTTAACAGTTACGGTTCGATTTTGAACAACCCTACTTTATTATGAATTAAGAAAGTTGGGTAAGTTTGAGAATAACTCAGAAGTTTTTAAATTTACAGTTTGATCCAAATGTTTACCTAATATAACGAAAAATGGAGGGAAAAAAGACGCATTTCTCTCTTCTCATCCATTGTTGTTTTCTCTCTCTTAGTGATTTTTGCTGTTTATTGTTGCTGCTGTTTTTTTCATCATCTTCTACTTCATTATCATCATTTTCTACTTCATTATCATCTTCATTTTCTTCTTGTTGTCCATTGTTGTTGTTGTTGTTACCGCTACTGTTGCTATTTGACCAATTTTTTAGCTCAAATTTTGTTTCGTACATCACTTTCCACTTTGACATTACTTCATAGGAGACTTTGATAAGTCAAATTATGATTTTTAGTTGAATTTATCATCTGGGTAACTGCTATTGTGCTGTTTTTTCAACAATAGATAGCACGCGAACATGAATGCAACATAAGAGTCATCTGTTTAAACAGATCAATCATTTGTTGCGACAGATGAGACATTTGTTTCAACGGATGACTCATATGTTGGATTCATGTTTATGGTTCTATAGTGTCGTAACATGAATTGAACAGATGGGTCATCTGTTGCAACAAATTAGTTATCTGGTGCAACATGATAAATATCTATTGCAAAAGATTAGTAACCTGTTGCAACAGAACCTGAACTCGATTCCAACAGACGTGTTGTCTGTTGCAACAGAGTAAATATTTGTTGCAACATATTATTAAACTTTTGTAACAGAACCTGAACTCGATTCCAATATACGGTAAATATCTGTTGTAATATATTAGTAACCTGTTGTGATAGAACCTGACCTCGAGTACAACATATTATCGTTTATTGCAACAGGTAAGTCATCTGTCGCAACAGGTTAATATTTGTTGCAACATGTCACTCATCTATTGGAATCAGTTTCAAAGGTGCCTTAGTACCGTAATATTTATCCCAACAGGCGCTTTATCTGTTGCAACAGATATGTAGTCTGCTGTAACATATGATTCACCTGTTACAACAGATGACTCATTTGTTGAAATCAGCTTCAGGAGCGTAACATGAATCCCAACAGGCTATAATCTGTTGCGACTGATCACTTACTTGTTCCAACAGATTACACATCCGTTGGGATTCATTTACAGCACTATGAAATCACTATTAACTTTTTTGACAAATGACTTTATTTAGGTACCACTAATAGAGGGATCAATAATAATAGGGGTGGATTGTCATGGTCAATGGATCGAGAAGAGCAGTCGATATGTATGGCGTTGGAAGAAGGATAAAATACTAGAGACGGTAGCTATGACAGTCCAAAGTGATGTTTTGTAAGATGATTTTGTGATCTTAATCATCATCTATTGTGGACTGAATTATCAACCGGAAGAACTCGTCATCAACTAGATGCATAACTCTTTTGAAAATCAGAGGGTATTATCTTTCAAGATAACCGATCAGGTTCGGTTGCGTGCTTATCTTAGTCATTCATCCAGGCCGGTGTTAAGGGTGTACGTGGTTGAAAAAATGAGAGAAATGAGAACCAGAACATAGAAGAAGAACAACAACAAGACATCTTTTATGATAGGTAGGATGATCTAAACATGAATATTTCAGATGATGATCAAACACCTACGCCCGTTGATACGACCAATACGATGGATAGTTCTTCTCAATCGACACAGTCTGGCAATGTTTAAGATGATGGGACTGTCTTTTACAATGGAATGTCATTCAAGGACAAGAATTAACTATCTACAAGTTTGTTTATTTCTTGCTTGAAAAAGATTTCAGAATAAAGAAGGTGATTAATTCGACCAGTGTCTTTTGCTACAAATGTGCTAATCCGAACTGCAAGTGGTGGTTGAGAGAGGTGAAGTATGTAAGTTCTGACAAATTCATCATTCATAAACATAAAAATTATCACACATGTGGTTCGGAGAATATCTCGTGCCAAAATCCTCACGCCACGGTAAAGGTCCTCGGTGAATATTTTAAGAGTTGTTTCCCCGATGGCAAAGGCCCTTCTACAAAGGTTATGACCAATTAACTCCTTACAGAATTGGGTGTCCTGGTCAATTATTGGAAATATATACGGCCATGGGGATTGCCAAGGACTTGGTTAGGGGGATACACGAGCATGGGTATGCAGTCCTGGATGCCTACCGTTATATGATTGAGTCCACAAATCTCAAAAGTAAGACGGTATTGCATGTTGATGAAAATGGAAGGTTCAAGTACTTTTTTGTATCCTATGGTACTTGGAATCAAGGTTTTCGACATTTGAGAAAAGGTATAGCCGTCGACGGTACCTTCTTGAGGACTAGGTATAATGGAGTTCTGCTAGCGGCGGTGGTGCAGGATGCGGAGAATCACATTGTTTCTGTCATTTTTTGTGTAGTGGACAAGAAATATGATGCCTCTTATAGATTTTTTTTGAACAACTGCGAAGCTGCGTCGAAGATACCAAAGAGTTGTGTTTTGGATAGGTATCCAAGTATTCCAAATATGGGTTCAATTTTCTTCACTTTAGCTTACTTTGGTTGTTGCATCAGGCATCTTGGAGAGAACATTCGGACCAACTATCACAACGAAAGGATCATGACCCCTTTTTATAAAACAGCTAAAGCATATACTAGAGAGAATTTTTTAGACCATTTCAATTAAATAACGGATGTGCATCCCAAAGCAGCAGAACTTCTCATACGTGTCGGTTTTGAGAGATGTAGCTAGGCATTCTGTCCGGAAAATAGGTATATTCTTATGAATTTAATGTCTTGTTTGAGTTAAAAATTTAGTATGATGTCATACTAAGTGATTCTTTTGTATAGGTAAAATATTATGACATTAAAAATAGCTGAATCTGTGAATTTATTATTTGGCGATGAAAGAGAATTTCTCATCAAGGCTCTGTTTGAAATAATAAACAAGAAGTATGGCCGATTTTTTAACAAAAGATGTGTACAGTTCGAGGGCCCAAGAAGAACCCCATTTGTTCTAGAAATCGAAAAAATAATATCAACAAACATCAATTTGGGGAATAGATTATTATCTCATCAAATAGCAGATTATAAATTCAGTATCACTGGTCATGGTGATGTTGCGACGATCGATCTTCAAAGAAGATCTTTTACGTGCAGAGTTTTTGACTTGGACAAAATACCCTGTCCACATGCTATGGCAGCGCTTCGAGCTCAATACGATCGAAAATATGGACCTAAAATTTACGAGCACTCCTCTCAATATTATTCGGTAGAAAAATATAAAATGACATATAGTGGGCATATTACTCCGGTGCCTCCCAAAGAAGCTTGGGTTATTCCTGCAGAGCTTTTGGGGAGATTAATACCTCCTCCATATATTGACCAAAACACTATCAAATCAGGAAGAAAGCCATATAAGAGGAGGCGTGGATTCGGAGAATTATTTTCATCAAGAAAAAATAAGTGCTCCATATGTAAGTGCGCTAGCCACAAAAGAACTACATGCCCGGATCGTAATCCACCATGATCATTGTAATTTCAAAAACTTGTGTTGTTATTTGTTGTGGACTTTTATATATTTAACTCATTGTTGTCAACGTAATGTTATCATTTATTATATGTAAAATATCTTTTTTAATAACTTGTGCATCCATAAAAAGAGACAAGAATATGAATTAAATAATACAGCAGACCATAATTATTTTCAATAGATTACCCATCTGTGGCAACAGATGGACTTCAGCTGGAAGAACACAACACAGTTCCATCAAACTGGAATGTTTTCCTCCAACAGAAGAAAAATCTATCGCAATAAATGGATAATCAGTTGACAGAAACCCAACCGATGACCAATCTGTTCCAACACATGGTCCATCTATTGAAAGAACTCAAAAGCCAAAATTGCTATTGCTACTGAATTCAAAATTGCTCCTTACCTCCAACCGTCGACATGTTAACATGTATGTTTCGAAGAAATAGACAGAATGAAAATTGAATAAGAATTAAAAAGTCAAAGTTGACTAAAAATATTTTTTTCATTAAACAAAAAATAAAATACATTAGGTATAGATTCGATATAGAAAAACTAAAATACATACGCTAAAAGAAAAAACACATTCTAATTATTATTATTATTATCATCATCATCATTAATAACAGACGACCAATCAACTGCAGCAGCAGGGCCCTCATCAGCCTCTGCATCTCTCTGAACATCGTCTCTCTCACGGTGACTAACTCCCTCTGCAGGTCATTAACCTGTCTCTGAAGTTTTCACACTGTGTTGTGCAGAATATCAATATCCCAAACAGGATCAACTATATCTAGAACACGCATGAATTGACAAATGTAAAGAAAAGAGTCCAAATATAATACAATGTATACTACCATCTGGTAGATTTATACCAAAAAAACTTACCTCAACAAGAAAGAAATATGATCTTTGAAGAGAAGTGGTTGAAGATGTCATACCAAAAGAAAAAATGCAAGAAATAAATAAAGTTGAGTAGAACGAAGATTAATGAGGGACCTATTTACAGAGGATTGAATCTGAATGTGTCAGGCCAAAAGGCACGACAGTTCAAATCAGGCCAAAAGGCACGACTGTTCAACTCTACTATATTAATTATATTCAAACTAGTGGAATTTTGTTTTCTGTAAAAAGTCACGACTTTTTCTTTTACATTAATACATCGCACCTTTTCAAAACGGTTTGAGACTTGATAACAGCCGTTATTATTGAGTTGTTGCTACAGATCGTCCATCTGTCGCAACAGATTTACCATCTGTTGCAACAGATGGTATGTCAAAACAAATTTAACATCTGTTGCAACAGATGGTTTGTATGTGTAATAGATGAGACATCTATTGCAACATATGTATTATCTATTGTGACAGATGAACCATCTGTCGGAGGAGATGTTTTGCTTAATTCTAACAGTTGATTCATCAGTTACAACAGATGGAGAATTCGATTCATCAGCTGTTTTGAATGTGTTAGATAAAAAGTCACGACTCCTCACCTTTTTTTTAATAGTCATCACATGCGTGCAGATGAATAAGCGTTGTCTGGTCTGTCGCAATAAATTTACCATCTGTTGCAATATATGTTGCAATATATGGATTATCTATTATGGCAGATGGACCATCTGTTGGAGAAGATGTGTTGATTTTTTCTAACAGATGATTCATTAGTTGCAACAAATGGAGAATTTGATATGTCAGTTATTTAGAATGTGTTAGATAAAAAGTCACAACTACCTCTTTTTTTAATCGTCATCACATGCATGCAAATGAATAAACACTGTTTGGTCTGTCGTAACAGATTTACCATCTGTTGTAATATTTGTTGCAACATATGGATTATCTGTTGTGATAGATGGACCATATGTTGGAGGAGATGTTTTGATTTCTTCTAACAGATGATTCATCAGTTGCAAAAGATGGAGAATTTGGTTCATCAGGTGTTTTGAATGTGTTAGATAAAAAGTCATGACTCTTCACCTCTTTTTTAATAGTCATCACATGCGTACAAATGAATAAACACTACCTGACATATCTTGATAGGGTAGGAAGAATAAGGTGCGTGCAGATGAATGGATCCACTTTCATGCGAGAGAGTTATGTATTATAGATCAAGCTACCATGACAGACACACATAAAGTATAATGATTTTGTGAATGCAGTTTTTTACCGATTAGACATTGATCATTCAAATAAGATCTTGTATTGTACAGTTTAGTTTGATAGGTGCGAACTGATAAGGCTAAAGGGTTCCAAAATGGTGGTGTCGATACACTGTTACAATTTAATGACGATTTATGCTCATGTTTTTGTGTCAAGTTTGGGGAAGGGTTCAAGTTTTTGGTAGCAGTGTAAATATCTAATAGTGATTGGACCGATTTTAATGGCGCAATAGACTTCTTGAAAGTCCTCTGAAGCCTCGCACTGCACAAACAATGATGGAACCAATAAAAATTTCCCTAGTCCAAATTTATATGAATGAGTTGCTCGAGGAGACTATTATACAGTAGAAGGTGCTTAGAAGAATACCTGTGTGGGAAGGGAGAGGTGGAGAAGACCATATATCATCTCAAATCTTATTTAAGAGGAAACACAGGGAAGCAAGTAAGGAACTTCTAGAGAATCTGGCTAATGAAATTGACATGAAAAATGAAAAAACTGAATGAGCTTCAAATGTGGAAGAGTATCCAAATATAAAAATCCATTAGTCGTTGAAGAAAAAGATGAATAGTCAAGAAGAAAGGAGCTGCTCACTTTGCTAGAGACTGCAAATAGCGAGCGTGGCCTCAATGAAGACTCACAAAGTGCAGGACCAGAACTCTAAGGAAGAAGCTTCGCGAGCATAGGAGATTGGTAAGATTTTCAGTCAAAAATAAAACCTGAACCAACAACTACAAAAGTAAAAATAAGGAAAGCCAAGGCATCAATTTTTGAAGTCTAACTTACATGTCATGCCTTCTATTTGTGGCTATGATCAGGTCAATGGCAGTAGAAACAAAAAGGTCTGAAGTTAGGCAGAAATTCTATGCCTTGTTGTTTCCACTGCCTTTGACCTGACCAGAGCCATACACAGGAGGCATGGGATGCAAGTTTAACTTGAGAAATTGCTACCTTGGCTTGATCCCTTATTTTTAATTCAGGAGTAGTTGGCTCAGGTTTCAATTCTGACCGACAATCTTACCATCTTCCGTGCTCACGAAACTGCTACCTTAGAGTTCTGGTCCTGTATTTTGTGGGTCCTCATTTAGGCCACGCTAGCTAGTTGGAGCCCCCTAACAAAGTGCACAGCTCCAGTCCACTTGAGCATTTTTCTTTTTCAAGAACGACTAATGGATTTTCATTTTTTGGATACACTTTCACATTTGCGGCTCATTTAGTTTTTTTATTTTTCATGTCAATTTCATCATCCCTACACTTCTCTTCCTACCCTATGTTTTTTTAATAAGGTCTGATTTGATATATAATTTTCTCCACCTCTCCCTTCCCATACAGGTATTCTTGCAATAACCTTCTGTTGTATAATATTCTCCTCGAGAAACCCATCCATATAAATTTGGACCAGAGCAATAACTATATTCATTTCCATTCTTGTTTGCAGCAGTGTGAGGCTTTAGAGGCCTTTCAAATGTCCATTGAACCCTTAAAGTCAGTGCAATAGCTAATTGAATGTTTACACTACCACCAAAAACATTAACCCTTCTCCAAACTTGACACATAAACATTAGCAAAATCTTCATTAAACTATAATAGGGTATCGACACCACCTACTTCGTCCCTCAGTCTTACCAGTTCGAACCTAACAATCATAACTATAAAGTGTCATATCTTATTTGAATGATTAACGCCTAATAGGTAAAGAACCAACATTCATAAAATCATTGTACTGGATGTGTGTTTTCACGATAGGTAGATCAGTACTACATACCTCCCATATATGAAGTGGTTCCATCTGCAAATAACTTATTTCTCCGAACCCATTCTTACTCTAGCCTTTTAATGCTGGTCGGACAAAAGTTGACCCAGTTTCACTTCTTTTTATCTGCAAATAAGAGAAATACATTTGACGTCAAATAAGAAAAGAACAAAAAGAACATTACAAAAGGGTAACACAAATTTGAATGAATCAACAGATGACCAATCTGATGTAACAGATTCTTCATTTGTTCAACCGATGAGGCATCTGTTGTAATAGATGGATGACATGTTGCAACAGATGGGTCATCTGTTGGAATAAATCAAACCAGCCTTGCTACTGGTTTGATTTCTTCAAACAGTTGCTCTGTCTGTTCCAACAGCTGATTCATCGATTGCAACAGTTGAGAAAACTGTTACAATATCACCACCAACAGCATCAACAACAAAGAAACAACACCATATGTTCCAACACCATCAACAACAAAAATACCACATGTTCCAACAACAACACCACCCCCAACAACAACAACACCACAGTAACAAACAAAAGACATAAGAAAACTATACTAACAACAAGGCTTTTCAAATTCTCACAACAAATGACTTTTTTTTTACATATTTTAAGAAAAATAATGGTTCGTTCATTCAAGACTTAAAAGTCACCTTTCCTTCAATTTTCTCAATAAATAGAAAATTGGTAATGGGTAAATCATTAATAGCAACAGATGTAAATATCTAATTTAAATAACATATAAAGAAAAAGACGAGAAGGAAAGAGCAATAGTGAACCATACCTGCAATATCAAAAAAGCAAAGGTATTAGAACATCCAGTTTAGTCGAGAAAAGATATTGATAGGTTGAGATCCGAAAGGATCCTCATTTAAAAGAAGAGAGAAAAAAGAGGGAAAAAATAAAAAAAGAGGATTGAGAATAAAGAAGAGAGAGAGATCTGAGTTGAGTTTCTCGTCTCGAGTTTATGGATGAAGGAGAGAGTATTCTACTTCCTCCGTTTCATATTAATTGAGTCGGCCCCTATAGACTTGGCACATCCATTAAGAAAAATATTTATTAGGGGTCTATTTTACCAATTAGCTTTATTAATTATGCTTTGAAAATATAAATTTAAATATATACAACTTGTTTAGTCATTTAATGATAAGGGTATTATTGGAAGAACATATTAAAATCCTCTTGATTTCATCATTGGGACAACTAAATTGAAACAAATATTTTTAGAAAGAGGGTCAACTAAAATGAAATGGAGGGAGTAGATATAGGTTTTAAATATTTATTAATAACTTTTGAGGGGCACGAGGGGATGCTGACATTAAAAAGACCAGATAGACTACTCACTGAGGAGATTTTTTAGTTATCCAAGTAATATTTTTTTACAGCCTTAGTATTTTATCTTTTTTATATCGGACAGAAAATACCTAAATTGCTTAAAAAAAGATCTTAAAACATCAAAGTCATACTTTGCAACAGATGACAATTTTTGTTTAAAAATTTCCAACGCTAGGTCATCTGTCGCAACAGATGATTTACAACATATAGATAATCTATTGCAACAGATTGATCTGTTGCAACAAATGACTTAATCTGTTTGATTAATTTCAACAGATGGGTCATCTGTTGCAATAGGTTGAACATTTATTTTTATACAATTTTAATTGAGTTCATATATTCAACTAACGCCTTAATTGATTAATATAGGACTAGGGGTGAGTTCTCATAGGGTCAACTACAACTTCAATTGAGTCTTTTGGCAATCACATGATGATACAGTATTGTGTTTCTTCCGACCAGAGTCGTCGATCGATCACTCTGAGCTGAATTAATTCTTATTACCTTATATGTTAAACTAATACCTTAATTGATTAATCTAGGACTAAGGATGAGTTCTCATAGGGTAAACTAGAACTTCAATTGAGTCTTTTGGCAAATGCATGATGAGTCGGTATTGTGTTCCTCCCGGCCAGAGTCGTCAATCGATCACTCTGAGGTGAAGCGATTCTTATTACCTAATATGTTCAACTAATATCTTAATTGATCATAGGGTCAACTATGACAGATGGCAGCGCCTATTTGATAATTTACAATAGATGGGTAATCTGTTGTAACAGATGACTTAATCTGTTTGACTAATTCTAAAAGATGGGTAATCTGTTGCAACAGATGACTTAATCTGTTTGATTAATTTCAATAGATGGGTCATCTGTTGCAATAGGTTGAACATTTATTTTTATACAATTTCAATTGAGTTCATATGTTCAACTAATGTCTTAGTTGATTAATCTAGAACTAGGGGTGAGTTCTCATAAGGTCAATTATAACTTCAATTGAGTCTTTTGGAAAATGCATGATGAGATGGTATTGCGTTCCTCCAGACTAGAGTCGTCGATCGATCACTCTGAGGTGAAGCGATTCTTATTGCCTAATATGTTCAACTAATACCTTAATTGATTAATCTAGGACTAGAGGTGAGTTCTCATAGGGTTAACTACAACTTCAATTGAGTCTTTTGGCAAATGCACGATGAGACGATATTGCGTTCCTCCCAACCAGAGTCGTCGATCGATCACTCTGAGGTGAAGCAATTCTTATTACCTAATATGTTCAACTAATATCTTAATTGATCATAAGGTCAACTACAACAGATGGAAATGCCTATTTGATAATTTATAACAGATGGGTAATCTGTTGCAACAGGTTGAACATTTGTTTTTATACAATTTCAATTAAGCTCATATGTTCAACTAATGCCTTAATTGATTAATCTAAGAATAGGAGTGAGTTCTCATAGGGTCAACTACAACTTCAATTGAGTATTTTGGCAATCGTATGATGAGAGGGTTAAAAATTACGTATATCTTTTATAATTTTAATAATTAAGATCAATTCGAAGCAAATTAACATTTTCAAAACTTGTCATTCTTTTCTAAAATACAAATCAACCCATACAAATCATCCATTTACGAGAAAAATATTTCATTATTTCAAATCTCGAGTTCCCACTCTTTTCTCTCTCTCAACAATACAGTAACTACTCAACAAATTGCTCAACCCTTTACAATAGATCAATTTTCTTCTCATTTTCGACCACATAGGTATTATTTTTTACTTCATTCTTGTTTGTATCAGTCGTTTTCTATGTGTTCTTAGGTAAAAGAGTTTGAGAAGAGTTCTATATTTATTATTTTTATAAAAAATAAGGGCTTTTAAGTTAATGATGAAAAATAAGACTTTTAGTCGTATTATCTTCGAGAATGGGTTTATAATTTTAAGTTTTGATGGTAAAATCGTAGGAAGAACTCGAGAAAACCTTAGTTTTTGTCGCAGTGTTTCATTGAATGTCATGGTATTGTTGGATGGTATTTGTGGTGTTTCTGGTGTTGGTGGTCATGGTGGTAGTGTTGGTGGTCGTCGTGGTGGCACTGGTGGGGTTTGTGGTAGCTATTGGTGGCATTGGTTAGTGGTGTTTGTGGTGGTTGGTGGTGGTATCGGTATTCATGGTGTTTATGGCATTGGTGGGTTGTGTTTGTGGTGGTGTGTGTTGGTATTCGTGGTGTTTGTAATGTATTTTTTAAAATTTATGCATACATTAATTGTAATTTAATTTTTGTTTTTCTATTTTTTGTAGGTAAAACATGTCTCCCGAAAGAAAAGAAAGTGAAAGTGGATCAACTTCTGACCACCCAACAATAAAGGCTACAGTACAAAGGGATTTAGAGGAGTTTCCTGAACAATCTCAGTCAGGGAAAAGTGAAGTTGAGGAGAGTATGAAAACAACATTGAGGGGGGTGGACAAGGGTCTGTAGATGGTGATGAAAAAAATAAAAGTGAGAAAGAGAAGGAATTAGAAAGTGAGAAAGAGGATGATCATCAATATGATGATAATAGATCACCAATAGAGCGTGAATTAATATCGACATCCCAGCATGATCCTATCAAAACCATTAGTATTGACAGGTTTTAAGTTGCGATGCCGATAGATAACCCAAAAAACTAACTGGTGCACTTGTACTTAAATGTCAGTTGGGGAAAAATTTAATTATTTTAGGAATATTATGAAGAAGGAAAATATAGACGGACTTTTTAAGAGGAGCTGCTTTGGATGCTTTCTCGAGCTGCCCGAGGACCCCCTGCCCGTTTCCAAATGAGGATGGTATATGGTCTTCTCAAGCACAGGATCAAGTACGTGGGGGATGATAAAGATTTGGAGGAGGGGGACAAAAAGATGGATGAAATCTGGATCAACTACTGTGGCATGCCAGTTTGTTTTGGCTTGCAAGAGTTTGCCATAGTGACGGGCTTGAGATGCGATCATCCAAAAGAACCTATCGCCAAGGGAACACCCTCGCAAAAGGTTAAGGAAAGCAGGACATCTAAACCACCATAATAAAATAGAGGGAAAGCATTGTCCCAGCGACCACCCAGCAAAACCAACAAACGCAAGGAAAAAATAAATGGGTTGTTGGACATTGATAGACGTGGCTACAAAGCATCGAATTTAATGAAAGATCTCAAGGATAAAACCATACCAAAGAAGTACAGGGAGCAATTGTGCTTAGTTTGGTTTTCCCATTCGGTTATATTGGCAAGATACGTCAACAAGGTCATGGAAGATGATTTGTTGGCTCGTGCTGAGGATTTTGATAAATTCAACAATTATCCCTAGGAATATGACAACTTCTACTTGACTTTCAATATTTACTGACAAAGATATCCCCAGGGACGACCACATTATACGGTTTTTCTTGGGCTTTCATGGTAAAATTAATTACTATTTTTACTCATCTATTAATTTATATTGAATATAGTTATTATGACTTTTTTTTGCTTGCTTCCTGTTTATATTTTTTAGGCTTGGGCATTTGAAGTCATTCCTCCCCTCCGAAAGTAGGTAATAGATTACCCAGATGAGGTTTCTCATCCAAGGATATTTAGGTGGTTGGCTGCAAAGAACAACACAAGAATTAAGAGGGCTGATCTCTTTAACCCCCTGGATGATGCAGTACGTCTTCTTCAAGTAAAATAATTTAACTCAATGAAAGATATTGAACAGATGTTATATTTGGTGCAACAGATGTTATATCTGATGTACCAAATGGGATATCTATTGTGATAGATTGCCCGTCCTGTGTCAACTGGTGCAACAGATGGGTAATCTATTACGACAGATGATTGATATTTTGCATCAAATTATCAATCTTTTGCTCTGGTTCTCTAAACCCAACTCAAATGTTTTTTTACCATCTACTGCAAACTATGTAACATATGGGTAATCTAATGCAACATATTTTTAATTTATTGCGACATACAGATCATCTGTTGCATAAGTTGTTCGTGGTAATATGTAACCCAATTGTGAAAATTATTATATTATATGATTTAAATGTATCTATCTTTTTTATAGGTTGTGAATCCACGGATTGTGCCTACTGAGCAGGAGTTGGGGATGACTTTTTTTATTACTCTAGGTTATGTTGATACTATAGTAGACCCAATGGTGGAGTTAATAAAGAAGGAATTGGATGGAGAAACAACCATAAGAAGAGCAGTTAGACAAGGTCGGCCTACTGTTGAGGCTTCTCATGACCAACCTATTGAGGCAAATCTGGGTGCTTCTTCAGGTGGAGTTGTTGGTGTTGGTGGTAGGCATGCTGATGCTTCTACCACTCATGATGATGAGCATATTTATGCTCAAGAAAAGATAAGTATTTTTGAAAACACCCCTTTCACAGGTCCCCCCCACCCTTACACAGGTCCCTCTCACCTTTATACCGGTCCCTTTCACCCCTCTTCACCCTCGTGTTCTCATTGCAAATGTGAAGAGTGCAAGCAAAGTCAGGATAAATACTTTGAAAAGGTAGAGTCTATCACTAAAGCTGTCGAGGAATTCAAATCCAAGAGGGGTGCCATACCATCCAAGAAGGTGAGGAAGTTATACACTCCTACAACGACGGTTAGGAAGGAAAAAAAAGTAATTAACGACGTACTCTCCAGTCGAAAATTAAAAAATATTAAAGTTCAGGGGCCATTGAAGAAGGTCGACATATACGTGGATCTTGGCGCCAAAGAGAAGAGGGATCTAGGACGGGCCAAAAATGCCAAGTGAGGCGCACCAGATTACCCCAGGCCTTCCCCCCCCCCCCCCCCTAAGACTTCCAGATTATGACAGATATGCATGTGCGGTATGAGGACAAAATAAGTTTACTTTTCCTAACCTAGCCTTCTAATCTACTCCATGAAGAAGAAGCTACACAACAGATAAGAAATCTGTTGCAATAACTGGGTATTCTGGTGCAACTGATAGTGATTTTGTTGTAACTTATTATCCATTTGTTGTATAAGTTATGTTGGATTATTAATTCAAAGAACCCTATGCAACGTATGAACCATCAGTTGCATTTTTACAATTACTAACCTATTTAAAAATTGATTTCTTATATCACAGTATGTTGATAAAATTCTCTGCCTCATGAGGAAAAGGCAATTAGCTTACCAGAAAGGTTATGACGCTGCTGATAGGATAATAGACCTCGACTTCTACAAGAAGCTCAAGGATAAGTATGATAAACTCAATGATCTAGCATCATCCTGTGGCGCGGAATTTTATTCGTTAGTTTCTACGTTAGACTGAGATGAAGAAGAAATGATATAATATATTAGAAGGGAGAGGCCAAATCCACACGGCAAGAGCTGGACCGAGGCAAAGAGGATTCTTGCAGTCATGAGCGGGGATGACATACATTATCGGGCTGTTGAGATACTACTCGAGGAGAAAAAAATCAATGTCTATGACTGCAATGAACCTGCCATCGACGAGGTCATCATTTTCTTATCCACGTGTAGCCACTGATGGACCTGTTCCCATCTTGTTGAGGCAGAGTAAACTGATGTATCATTTTCCAGAGAAAGTACTGATGAAGAAATCATGGAATTTTGAAGGTCGAAACAAGGGCATGAACCTTCTAAAAAATGATACTAATTTCGCGTGCAGCTCGCACGCGCTTGCACATATAGAATGTTTGCTAACCAACACCGAAATAGCCGAGCCAACAAACTTTTTGTGCGACAACATTGTGGCAAACCTGCAAGAGGTCTGGGCTTATGGGGTACTAACTAGACGCTTGGAGCCTTTGTATAAAGAAGAGCCTGTGAAATAATAATTTTTTATTTCAAGTCATACTTCACTTTACATTACATGTACATGTAGTGGCAATAATTTTTTCTGATGAAAGTTGGGTTTTTTATAATGCAATAGATTGTCAATCTGTTGTAAAATATATTTTATCTGTTCTGACAGATAGTTTAACTGTTGCAATAGGTTGGTCATCTGTTGCATTATGCCGATTTTATTTCTATCTAATCTAAGTCTAATCTGTTGTAATAGTGGAAAGACCTGTTTGATAATTTCCAACAGATGACCTAAATTTTTCAATATATGTCTAAATCTGTTTGATATTTTCCAATAATTATGCTTGAATATCCATGTGCTCAACAACACCAAACCAGTGGCAAATACACCACCATAAAAATTTCAGCAGTTAGGCTTGAATATTCATGTGCCCAACACCACCAAACCAGTAGCAATAATGACAACAATGTAGTATCTTCTTGCTCGATTTTATTTCTCTTCAAAAGCCTTGACTTTCTTCAACAAACCCCAGATTACATGATTTGCTTGTGAAGGGTGCCGTTCTTCATACCAATCAAAGTAATTGCATCCACCCAATTTCTATAAAACCAAGAACATAATTACAAAATAATTACAAGTCAATAATTAATCAACTAATTAAATAAAAAAATATTATCTTTGAAATCTTACAAGTTAAAAACCTACGACCTAGATTTTGTTGAGTTCAAGAAGTCTACAATAGAGCTTTATGAACGCACTTACAATATCGAAAATCTTTCTCACAGAAAACAATAAAAGATGAGCTCGACATTGTCAAGCCCAGTTGGAAAAAATAAAAAAAATACGTAGAAAAAAATACAAATAATCGAGTTGAATTTGAATAGAGAAAAAAAGATAAAGAAAAAAGGAAGTTTTGAGAATTTAAAGTTAAATTTTAGGAAGAAGATGAATATATAAGTCAATGGGAGAAAGATAATCGTTGGGGTAAAATCAGTTAAAATGGGAGTTCAACGAGTCTTGGCTGCGTGAATTACACGCGAGCAGCCAACAGGGCAAAAAGTGACAAACTGACACATTTGATGCCTATTTTATTTTACGTGTTTAAAATGAACACTGTCTACTTGATGCCTATTTTATTTTAAGTGTTTAAATTGAACACTGTCGATGGCTTCCGCCTTTTTTATTTCAAGTCACTTTTACTTTTTTACATGTAGTGCTAATTTTTTATGTTTAAAGAAAGTTAAATGTTTATAATGCAACAGATTGTTCATTTGTTGTATCAGATATTCTACCTGTTTTGACATATAGTTTATTTGTTGCAATATATTGGTCATCTGTTGCAGTATGTCAATATTTCTATCTAAGTCTATCTGTTGCAACAGTGGGAAGACCTGTTTGATAATTTCCAACATATTACCTACATGTTGCAACATATGTCTAAATCTGTTTGATATTTTCCAATAGAGGTGTCATCTGTTGTAACAAATACATTAGTTGTTGCAATATTTAAATCTAGTATTTCATTTCAAATAATAAGTTCAAATCTAAGGAAAAAATAAAATTCATAGACAATATAAAATAAATCGAAGCCTTCAGAAATTAACTGAAATAAATTAACGAATAAATGAAATGTAAAAAAATTATTATGGGTAAAGATCTCAATAAATACATCAATAATTTAAGTATTGATGTCAAGAATTTCTAAGGAGGGGTGAGGTTATTACTTTGACAGACTCAAACTATAAAGATCTACTCAATATGGACAAGTTTTTCTTCATCCGGTGCAATGAAATTTGACTTTGGTCGTCGTGGATCTGTATTGTCGCTTACGTATGATTTTTGTGCTTTTTGTCCTCCGTAATTCCATAAAAGGAGTAGCATATTGTCAATGTTGTTCAACAATAGCTTCTACATCCACCTGAAAAGCCAAAATTGGTCAATGCTAATTACGGGGATACAACAAAATGAAAAAGGATAACTCATCTGTTCTAGCAAATCAAACAGGTCTTCCAACTGTTTTAAATTATCCCAAACAGATTATATTTCTATTGCAATAGATGAATCAACTGTTGGGATGAATTTCTATATGAGGAAGACCTGTATGATAATTTCCAATGGATGAACCATCTATTGCAACATATGACTCATCTGTTACAGCAGATGGGTCATCTGTTGGTACAAATAAAAGAGGTACGAAGAGTAGAGGTGTTCATGGGTTTGGTTAAAAAATAAACCGAACTGTATACCAAACCAAAACGATTAAAAAAACCGATGTTTGGTTTGGTTTAGTTAGGTTTGGTTTTAAATTTTAAAAAATCGATGCTATTTGGTTTGGTTATGATTTTACTTAAAAAATCGTGGAAATAACCAAACCGAACCGATAAATTTTATATATATATATATTATAATTATTTATATATAATTTATAAATAAAATATACTCCCTCTATTTCAAAAAGAATGACCTGCTTTCCTTTTTAGTCCGTTTCAAAAATAATGGACCCTTTCCTTTTTTGGCAATACTTTAATTTCAACTTTCTACATGGCATGTTTAGGACCACAAGATTAGAGGGAATTTTGGTACATTTGACACAACTTCAATTTAAGGCCACAAAATTCAAGTCTTTTTGATTTTCTTAAACTTTGTGTCATGTCAAAGTAGGTCATTCTTTTTTTAAACGGAGGGAGTAAATATTTTATTAAATTTAATCTAAAACTAAATTTTAATCTATGTCTAGCCCAACCAATACTTTATCCCAATTGCCCAAAGCCTCAAACCCAAGACCAACTCTACCTACTATTACTAATAAGTTAACCCTACGGTCCCTACCTCACTTTTTCTACTTCACCTTTCACAATATGAGTTACCATGGTCCCTGATTCAAATGGTAGTTTTATGTCTCCTTATTTATTCAATTATTTTCCTCTATGATTAACTCACCTAGCTAGTCTTTAAAGTAAACAGATAACTCAAATTTTCCCAACTCTGTCTCTTCTTGCAGTACACTGCAACAGAATACAAAGCTCTGCTTTACAATGTACATGTATGTGTTTATATGTTGTTGGATAATATTAGTGCCTACAATACAAAGCTGGTGTTTTTCATCTCAATGTTGGTTTTGTTTAATGTGTTTGCTCTGATTTTTAAGAGTTTATAGTGTCATTTATCCATTATTGTACAAATATTTTATGAGAAATTGTTCAATGTGATACTCTTTTTTATGGATTAAAAAAAGAATTTATTCTAGAGATGGTTGGAGTAGGCTAGTCAATAACAGAAAAATTGAACCAAACCGAACCAAACCAATAAGAACCAAATCGATGGTTATTTTGTTTTTGTGGTTAGGTTTGGTTTTAGAAATTCAAAAACCGACTAAATTGGTTTTGGTTATGGTTTTAACCACTAACCGACCCATGAACACCCCTAACGAAGAGTTGTTTGATTTGCTAAAACAGATGAGACATATGTTGCAACAGATACTTTATCTGATGCAACAAGTTAGTCAACTGTTGCAATAGATGTATATATCTGTTTGATAATTTTTAGCAGATATGTCATTTGTTGAAACAAATATGTGTCTATTTTTTAGTTGTAATAGACATATATATTCACTTTCTTCAGCTCATGTTGCTCTCATTTGGCCATTGTACATTGCTCAATGCAAAAGACAGACAGAGGAGTTGCAATTTTGCTTTTTTGGATGCTTGATAATGCCTTGGAAATTACTTTCCTTCTCCTCTTAGCCTTAATCTCTAATGGAGTGGATGGATATAAAATCCTCTTTGACAGAATGACACCCCTCTTAGATGTCAATTCCTTTACAGAAGTAGTTAATGCATTAATAGCATTAATCACAACACATGTTTCGCCTTGCAGTCTTGACATTTGCATCCAGAACATTCGCTGGGAGAGACAAAATCTGTATAACCAGTATGATCATACTCATAATGGTTTGTTTTAAATACTGTAAGAGGAGCATCATTAGCACTAACAACAGCACCACTACCACCACCACCACCACCAGCTCCATCACCACTAAGACTATTAACAATAATAAGTCCACCTTCCAAAATTATTTTTCTTGTAATGAATGTTGCTCCAAACAATTTTATTTTTATTCTGTCAATGATCTTAAGGTCCGATAAAGTTTGCACAGACCGTAAAGTAAGAAAAAATGACATCTTCAACTCTCGATTGGTCGGATCTAGCGACGGATGCACAATCTAACATAAAACATTACATATATTAGAATGGTGATTAGACCATTCAAAAAAATCATTAATTAAAATAAAAAATTAATTATAATTATACTTACTGCATCCTTTGAGGGGTTGAAGAGATCAAGAAATTTTATATTTAAGTTTTGGACGACAACCATCTCAAGATTCTTGGACAGAAAACTTCTTCCTGGTAGTTCACTTGTAGTCTCAAATAAGAAATGACTTCAAACGCCCAAACCTATAAAATAACGTCAATAAATCAAAACCATTATTGAGTTAAAAAATGAATGATATCATACTAAAAGAAAGAACATTTACCATGAAAGCCCATGGAAAGCCATATAAGTTGATTGTCTTTGACGCTAACGGAGTCAACAAATATTTGACAGTCATTTTGAAGCTTTCATAACCCCAAGGATAGTTGTTAAATGCCTTAAGATCCTCGGAGAGCTTTATTAAACCAACGTTTATATTGTTGTTAACGTCTGTCGCCCAAAGACTATTATGTACAAACCAAACCAAGCACAATAATTGCTTGAGCTTCTTCGAAATTCTTTTACCTTTTCACGCTTTTATCAAATTTTTATTTTTGAAGCTTGGACCAACAATGAATACCAGGTCATCACGATCACACGACTTGCCTTTTCTTTTTTTGGGTGTGCGAGGTATTTTTTTTGGGGAGGGGGGTAGAATAGGTATAACATTAGAAGGAGAAGAAGTATAACATTTTAGTCCAGTAACTATGGCAAACTCCTTTCAACCAAAACAAACAGACATGCCACAGTAATTTATCCACACCTCATCCATCTTATCTTTGTTTTCATACATAAACCTATGCTTGAGAAGTTCACATACCATTTTCATTTGAAAACAACCATTGTTGTCCTCCGGCAAATCAAGATATTTCTCAAAGCAGTTGTCCCTGATATAAACATCTAATATTTATTCTCTAAGTATTTTTCTGAAGGAGTCGAAAGATTTCCCATGACAGGCTTAACCATGAAATCACCCATTAAATTTGTGGCACCATCGCACTGCATTCTCACAGGATAACGAAAAATGATGAAGGTTTTGACCAACTCTTCGGTGGAAGGGCTATTAGCATTTGAATCATCTCTTTTGAAATATTTCTCCTCCCTGTGTTCATCATATTCTGCTCTCGATTGAGGTAATGCTTGTAAAGCAAGCTCATAGAGTGGTGGATGTAGCCTAGCTGCTTTACTTGGACTTGATTCAGTTTCTGTTCGTTTGGGAGCCATATTATCTAAAATTAACAGGAACATAAAAAAATATATTATAGTTGATTAATGCATCATTAAAAAAAGATAACAGTAAATTTAACATGCAAAACGGTAAAATAACAGTTTCAACAAATCATACATTTGTTACACCAAGTAGGTTATCTATTGCACCAAATAACTATCCTGTTGCAATGGATAGGTAATCTATTGCAATAATAGAAAATATATCACTCATTTTTAAGATGGATGAATGGTCTATGCAACAGATCACACATTTGTTGCAACATATAAGTGATCGGTTGGAAAAGTTAAATAATTTGTTGCAACGGATGAGTAATTTATTACGATAATACAAAACATATCACTCATCTGTTGAGAAAGATGAATGGTCTGTGCAATAAATTACACATCTGTTGCAACATATGAGTAATCTATTGGAACAGTTGACTAACTTGTAGAAACAACTGAGTAATTTGTTGCCACAATACAAAATATATCACTCATCTATTGAGAAGGATGAATGGTCTGTGCAACAGATCATACATATGTTGCAACACATGAGTGATCTGTTGGAATAGTTATCAACAATCAATATTGTTTAGATTTCTTCTAACAGAAGGGTCGTCTATCGCGATAGATGAATGATCAGTTGGAAAAATCAAGTCTTGGACATGTCCTGTTGGAAGAGTTGATAGGATTTTATCCAATAAGAGGTTTATCTGTTGCATCAGATCTTTAATTCAATGTTTTCTCTATTGCATCAGATGGTTAATCTGTTACATCAGATTTTTTAATTCGATGATTCCTTTATTGCATCTGATAGTAAATCTGTTGCATCAAATGGTTAATCCATTGTAATAGATGGTTAAACTGTTGCATCAAATGGTTAAACTGTTGCATCATATGTTAAATCTGTTGCATCAAATTTTTTATCCGATGGTTCCTCTGTTGCATCAGATGATTAATATGTTGCATCAGATGGTTAGTCTGTTGCATCAAAATTTTAATCTGATGGTTTCTCTGTTGCATCAGATGGTTAGTCTGTTACATCATATGCTAGATTTGTTGCATCAGATGATTAATATATTGCACCAGATGGATAATCTGTTGGAGAAAAAAATAGTAACACGATTTTGTTCAACAGAACAACAACAATATCACTATTTTTACCAAGAATAAGAACAAATCAACCCAACAACGGGCGCAACAAATTAAACTTCGAATCAGACAACAAAAGAGAAAAGAAGAGAAGAAATACCAGAAATTAAAATTTTATTCAGGCCAAATTTTAAATTAAAGCAACAAATATTGAAATTGTTAACCAATATTATAAGAGAAGTTGACTCAAGCTCCTCATTTTTTTCAAAACTAAAAAGGCCATAATTTTTTACCTGTGAAAGATGAAGAGGAACGATGAAGAATTCAAAGTTGTTGTAGCCGGAGAGCAAGACTGTCACGTCGATTGACGGTTGAAGTCGAAAAGGAACTCGAAGCCCAACTATTTATCGTCGGAGGTTGAATGGAGAAATTTGCAGAACTATTAGTTGAGAGAAGTTGTCGAGAGAGATGAGAGAGACGGTCGATGATTTGGATTGAAGAGGGGTATGGGTTGGGTTGATTTATATTTTGAAAAGATTAGAAAGTTTTGAAAATATTAATCAAGTCCACAATTAACTTAATCAAGTTTCTAATTATGTTTGACCCTTTAAATTGGTCAATGTCACCGATCCTTCATTCAAGACTTAAAAGACACTTTTTCTTCAATTATCTCAACAAACTACACTTATTTCTACTAAAAAATCATTTTAAAAAAAAAATTATATTCCAACAAAACATGTTACTATTTCATTCCAAACATACCCTCAAAGTCAACACTTTGACATGAAGGATAACGGAAGAAAAAAAAGATGAACGGCTCAGATACAGTCACTCACACACTCACACACCCCATCTCTCTATATATCTCCATCTCCATTCCATTTCTCTCTACTTCTTCCCTTCCATTTCTCTCCAATCTATACAATTCACAGCCATCTGATCTTCAATGAGGAGAACAACTAGCATGAAGGGGATCACCGTTGATGTGATGAACAATAGAGGATTGTATGATCATGATCATCAACACGTGTCATCAAAATACCACAATAGAAGTTCAAGTGATCAAATTTTTCATCAACATATAGAAGAAAGGTTTCATTTCTTGTCAACTTGTGGCCTTTGTAACCGCCGATTGCCACTTTATCGTGATATCTACATGTATAGGTAATTATTACTATATATACTGGCACCAAAACGATTTTTTATATTATTAATAATATATTTTAGCTTCTTGTAGTCGGATCGAAGCTAAGTTAAAGAAAGAAATTTTAAGCTAGGTTAAAGAAATGAATTTAGATTTAAAGAGTTCAAGTTATATAATCCATCATGCTAAAAATTTAGAGGTGACTCTCCTTAAAATATCAAATTTGTAGTCTTAAAAATAATACAAGTTATATGTTGTAATAAGTAGAAGTGATTTAATGATATAAATGTATACACAACTTAATCTGAATAGTTGAATTGCTTTAAATTAAGGGCAAACTTAATGAAATGTCAAATTAGGTTCAAAACTTATTTTAGGTCATAAATTCACATTTAAGTGTGATATTCTAGTTTTTTTAAATATCCTTGTTTAATAGTTCCACAATTAATATTATTTTTTGTAATTTATCTTAGTAATTTTTTTAGTTGATCTTGATAATATACAAATTCTTTTAGTATATAGTTAGTGTGTAAAAGTTAAACTTCAAGGTACATTTACTTGCACTTTTCTACTTCTAATCGTCTCACATGAGTTGTGTTACAGAGGTTTCAAATATTTATAAAGGTTTGAGCTTCCTATGTAATTGATGTTGATAAAATGAATTAAAGTTGATAATATGCTAAAAAATGTTTTAACTAATTATAAAATGAGTTCAATGGGTGGAGGGTGGGGGAATTGTCGCTATAAAGGTAGTGATATCTTTCTTTCGCATTTTCATTAAATTGAACCGTTAGAATTTATTAAAATATTTAAAAGAGATCAAAATACTAACTTTTTATCAAAACTTAAAAAATATAAATTATTGAAAATATACTGATCTAAAAGACTATTTTGGGTCTACCCTAAAAATTAGGGGACCATTTTTGTCATTTTCTTGTTTGGTTTATTGCATTATGTAGGTATGATTATGAAGGATTCTTTCTAAATTATTTGTGGGGCAACAATTATCGACATACTTAGAGTATTATGCTGTCACATTTTATAATATTGATCATCTTCAACATTTTAAATTAATAAAATTGTTGATTAATATTCTTCAATTTTATTACTATTATTATTTTGTTATTTTTTTTATTTGGGCTATTTCTAATATTTTTACTGACCGTACTTTTCTTTTTTCAGTATTTTCATCATACATCGTTTACTTTTGTATTCTTTCAATTCATGTTTTGAAAAACAATTCTCTTGAACGCTCAAATAGGAATAAAATCTGCAAATATTGACTCTCTCCGAACCCCATTTGTAAAAGTATATTGCGTATATTGTTGTTGTCGTCGTCATCGTTGACTTAATATTGTTGTATGTGAACAGGGGTGATACTGCATTTTGTAGTATGGAGTGTAGGGAAGAACAAATTCAAAAAGATGAAAGTAAAGAGAAATCAAAGCTTATTCTTCAGAAGAAGACTGAAAATCATCACAACTATTCAGAATTGCCCTCTGAAAATTCTGGCAAGAGTAAAACTATTGCAGCAGCTTGAAGGATAATTTTGGACCCAAAAAAAAAAAAGGGAAGAGGAAAAATAATAATGTGTATTTAAGTAGAAATTAGACTTTAACTTATATTACTAGAGTAAATAATTTTTACGCTATTAGTGTAATTTAACTTATTATGAAATATTTATCATGTTATTTTTCAGTACATATTACTTACCAGATACCCGTGCACGGGCATTTTGGCAACAGTAAAGTGCAAAAGAGATCCAAATTTGGGAAAGATTATTTTCTACTTGTTTTAATTGTTTAGTATAAGAGTAAAAGAAGAGAAATGTAGTACAATGAATCGATGTTAACATAATATGTAGATTCAGTGTGGAACAAAATTGAGCTTGCTAGACTGGTCCAACCAATACAAAAGTGATCATATAAGTGGATAAAAATCTAGTTAGATTGTTGCAACTACAGTTGGCGGCACGTCTTTCATTTGAACATTCGTGGAAAAGTACATGATGCACGTCTCATTTGAAAGTTTCAAATATATAAGTTGAGGAGACATACGTTGATTTCGAAATATTTATTGCACCATAAAATTATCGAAATACTCTTGGTAGTCATTTAATAAGGAATAAAAAGATATTTATAAAAAATTACTACCATGTATAATTCAACTACAAAGGCCTAAATAAAAATATTATTAAAATAATACATGAGGGCAAAACTAATAAATATCAGAAAAAAACAATATGCATGTGTAACCATTTTATTGCATCATAAAATTATTGAAATACTCTTGGTAGTCATTTAATAAGAAACAAAAAGATATTTATACAAAAATAGTACCATGTATAATTCAATTACAAAGGTCTAAATAAATATATTATTAAAATAATACATGAGGATAAAACTAATAAATATAAGAAAAAAAGAATATGCATGTGTAATCATTTTATTGCACCATAAAAATGAGGACAAAACTAATAAATATAAAGAAAAAGCAATATGCAGGTGTAACCATTTTATTGCACCATAAAATTATCGAAATAGCCTTGGTAGTCATTTAATGAGGAACAAAAAGATATTTATTAAAAAATAGTACCATGTATACTTCAATTATAAAGGTCTAAATAAAAATATTATTAAACTAATACATAAAGACAAAACTAATAAATATAAGAAAAAAGTAATATGCATGTATAACTATTTTAGTGCACAATAAAAATGAGGACAAAAGTAATATAAGAAAAAAACCATATGCATGTGTAACCATTTTATTTACTAGTACTATATATAAGTAAGGATTGGGGTCACTAAGATTACAGAAATACCCTTGGTAGTCACCCTAACCTTCACTTATATATAGTAGTAAAGTAAAGTAGTAGTAGTAGTAATAGTATAATAATAATAATAATAATAATAATAGTAATAATAATAATAATAATATTAATAATAATAATAATAATAGTAATAATAATAGTAATAGTAATAATAATAATAATAATAGTAATAATAGTAATAATAATAATAGTAATAATAATAATAATAGTAATAATAGTATTAGTACTAGTACTAGTAATAGTAAAAAAAAGTAATAATAATAATAATAATAATAATAATAATAATAATAATAATAATAATAATAATAATAGTACTAGTACTAGTACTAGTAAAAAAAAGTAATAATAATATTATAGGTCATTAAAATTATCAAAATACCCTTAGTAGTCACCCCAACCTTCACTTATATATAGTAGTAAAGTAAAGTAATAATAATAATAATATTAATAATAATAATAATAGTAGTAGTAGTAATAGTAAAAAAAGTAATAATAGTAATAATAATAATAATAATAATAATAATAATAATAATAATATAATAATAATAATAGTAACAATAGTAAACCATTAGAGTTGGCATGGTGGTTCAGCGTCATGTCCCTTAAGCAAGAGGTCGGGGGTTCGATCCCCGCCTCTGAAGAATGGAGCAAACTCTGTGGCCAGTTCCCTACCGCTTAGTGCGCTGACAGAGGAACGGAGGATTAGTCTCACGATTGCCTGTGGCCAGTTCCCTACCGCTTAGTGCGCTGACAGAGGAACGGAGGATTAGTCTCCCGGTTGCCGGCTGTGGGGATACCTTGGGAAACAAAAAAAAAAATAATAGTAGCAATAGTAATAGTAAAAAAAATGAATAATAATAATAATAATAATAATAATACTAATAATTTCTCTTATATATAAATGAATGTGTAACCATTTTATTGCACCATAAAAATGAGGACAAAACTAATAAATATAAGAAAAAAATCATATGCATGTGTAACCATTTTATTTACTACTATATATAAGTAAAGGTTGAGGTCACTAAAATTACTAAAATACCCTTGGTAGTCACCCCATCCTTCACTTATTTATAGTAGTAAAGTAAATTAATAATAGTAATAATAATAATAATAATAATAATAATAATAATAATAATAATAATAATAATAATAATAGTAGTAGTAATAGAAATAGTAAAAGAAAAGTAATAATAATAATAATAATAATAACATTATGGGTCACTAAAATTACCGAGATATCCTTGGTAGTCACCCCAACTTTCACTTATATATAATAGTAAAGTAAAGTAATGATAGTAATAATATTAATAATAGTAGTAGTAGTAATAGTAATAGTAAAAAAATTATTAATAATAATAATAATAATAATAATAATAATAGTAATAGAAAAAAAAAGAAGAGGTCACTAAAATTACTAAAATATCCTTGACAGTCATCCCAACCTTCTCTTATATGTAGTAGTAAAGTAAAGTAGTAGTAATAGTAGTAGTAATAATAATAATAATAATAATAATAATAATAATAATAATAATAATAATAATAATAATGAAGAATTGATGTAGCCACAAAAAGACAAATTAGTGGTACACCAATTCTTCACTTATATATAAGAGAAATATACAGTTTCTTAGGTCCCACCTATTATTACTAGGTGTATAAAAACCATTTGATGCTTCCTGCAATTATTATTATTACTACTATTACTATTACTACTACTACGTATTATTATGTGAAAAGTCAAATATTTGTTTTAACTATGATTATTCGCAAATCAAGTTCTACTTTATAATAATTCCTATGTATATTTGAGATGTAAGTATTTCAAATTGTACTCATCAACGTCTGAATTCATACCGAAATTTAGATTTTTCTTAGAACCTTCTTTTTTTATGGACAAATAGATATTTAGCTATGTCCTAAATAACTATCCTTCAAACAGATATTTGTGCACTTGCCCCGTCTCTCTGTTCGATTACGACGAGATCTTAATAAAAAAAATTACAGAAAGTAACATATTTAAGATTATAATTACAATAAATAGTAACACTTTTGCAAATTTACAGTTTATAGCAAGAGTAACATTATTTTTGCTTATTAACTAGACAAATATCTGTTTTACTCCCACTAATTTACCTTTTTCTATTTTCAATCCACTATTTCACTTTTTTCAAATATAGCCGTATCTTCTACCCTTTATTTTTGAATCTCTGCCTTTTTTCTGAAATTGCCTTTATTTTTGAATTTTTGTCCTTTTTTTCTGAAACTGTTGACAAACCCGACCCCAAATTTGTTTTGTGATTGGTATTATTCTCTGTATTTGAAGTTTTTGAACTCCACGTGGCATGTTCTTAGTTTAGTTTAAAAAAGTATTTGTATTTTTATTAGCTTATAGGTCATGTGCAATATATGTATTTTTTATATACATATGGTTATATTGATGTATTTTTTTAGAAGGTAACATATATATAGTAGTATTTTTTAATGTTCATGATATGCATTATGTATTTTTTGATTTAGTTATATGTATATGTATATAGTTATAGTTGTTACTGTTTAAGATTTGCATTTGTATTTATCGTTTTATATGAGTCATATTTGTATTTCGTAAATACATATGATGGTATATATTATAGTTATGTTCGTTGATGTTTAATATGAATCTGATAATGTATTTTGTAAATACATATCCATATTTGTATGGTAATATACATATAAATCAGGTATGTATTCTATAACATATGCAAAGCTATATGTATTTTGTACGGTGTTGGATTGTCTTTGAACTGTTCTATGTCATTTTAGAGGGTAACATGTGTACTTATTCGTATTCATTACTATTTAAGATATGTATCATATATCTTTTGATTACCTATATGTATATGTATTTAGTTGTGCTTTTTGTATATACAAATGCATATTTATATGTATTTATGTACGCTGTTGGATTTGTCTTTGAATTGTTCTGTGTCATTTTAGAAGGTAACATTAGGGAATTTGTATTTTTTACTATTTAAAATATGTATCATTTATTTTTTAATTACCTATATTTATATGTATATAGTTGTCCTTTTTGTTATAGAGATTTTGTGTCTTATATGCTTATATATACATATGAGTCAAATATGTATTTTTATAAATACATATGCAGATCTGTATGTCAATTTATTTTTTGAACATGCATATGTGATATAGATATTTGTCTTTTAAAAATAAAAGATAGAAATAGAAGAGTAAAAAATAACGAAAAAATAGATAAAAACAAAAAAAAAAAGTGAAAAAGGGGGAAAAAAAAAAAGAAAGACAAATAGAAGTTAGAAATAGGTGTAAAAATAAAAGCAAAAAAAAATACACGAAGAAAATGAAAATAGGAAAAGAAAAATAAATGTGTGAGAGAAAAAAAATTAGAAAAAATAGATAAAGACAAAAAACAAAAAAAAATCTAAAAAAAAGAAGAGAAAAAGGAAAAAAAAAAAGACAAATAGAAGTTAGAAATAAGTGTAAAAATAAAGGCGAAAAAAGAAGAAGAAAAAGACGAAGAAAATGAAAATAGGAAAAGAAAATAAATGTGTGATGAGAAAAAAAAAATAGAAAAAGAAAAAGAAAAGAATAAAGGAAAAAATGAAAAAGAAAAAAAAAGAGAAATAAAAGTGGAAAGAAAAAAGAAATCTAAATAAAAAAGTAAAACTATAAAAAAAATGAAAAAAAACTAACAAGAAAAAAAGGTTAGAGATATAAGAGAGTGAAAGAGAGAAAAAAAAAACAGTAATGGTATTTTATTTTGAATTTTTGAAGATCGTGAAGATAATAATCTTTCATATTTGAGTTTGATTTGGAAAAGAAATTTACTAATTGAAATAAGAGTAATTTATGAAAAAAAAAATTACGGCAGTAATTTATGAAAAAAAAATTTACTGCTTCCTTATTTAACTCTAACTGATTGGAGTTAAAATAGGAACTACTATTCAATTTGTATATGTATTTATATAGTAACATTTTTACTTAAATACAAAATATAATTTGATATTTTTTGTAATTATGAAACAATTGCTATAAAAGTTATAATTATAGTTGTTAAGTTGCTACTTTTGAAATTTTTCTTCTGTTAATCATAGCCCAATCAGCCCCACATCGTAATGAACTGGCTTTCACAAACAGGCTTTTGTGTACATTGGGCTTTTTACTAAAAATTTAAGCCCAACGCAATTGCTTCACTGAACTATATAGTCGGGTCAAAAATTCAAAATCACTCATTTTCAAGGTCATCGAGCATAATTTTGCTATTTCATTTCTTTATTTTTTGATTGTACATTATCATTGATTGATCTGATACTGGACCAATTTTTGATTGTGTACAAGATGAATTTCGTTATATACCATCTAACAGAGTAAGGAATCTTTTACACTATTATTGCAATTTTACCCTACCAGTTATCAGTCACCTAATAGTGCAAATATTTTTTTTATGCGGTTAGTGCATACAGCTTAAACTCCTATGAAACAAAGAGGAAAATGTGGATTACTTATTAAAACAAAATTTAAACCACCATGTTGCATCTATTTTTCAATAGAAACTAGATGTTGCTGGCTCTATCTGAGCTAAAGCAACCAACATACAATTTGGAGATAAGAGAACCCAAAAACATGCAGGGAAAAAATAACAATAAACAGGACTTTGGCCCTTTAAGCTCTTACACTTCATAATCATGCCACACTTTGCTTAGTTAAATGATGATGAGAAAATAGAAAAGGAAAAAAAAAAATAGAGAATGGTCTGTGTCTACACCTGCAACTACACAAGAGTCCATTCTCTTTGTAGTAGTAATTTCCTTCATCTACATATTTTTTCATTTGTATTCCAAAATCATGTTGTTTTCTGGTGCCAAACCAACACAAGCTCTCATTATGTTCTCAAGCATTGCCCTCTGCTTTGAAAGGGCATTCACCACTGGTGTACCTGGTGGTACCTGTTTATCCAATTCAAAACAACAGTTAATGAAAGAAAGGACAGTCTAGTGCACAAAGCGTCTCGCATTCATGGAGGGCCCGGGAAGGGCTGCACTAAAAGACTAAAAGGGCAGGCTGGTGCACTAAGCTCACGCTATGCGCGGGATCCAGGGAAGGGCCGAACCGCAAGGGTCTATTGTATGTAGCTTTATCCTGCATTTTTGCAAGAGGCTGTACAACTCTAACTCATTGACCTCCTGGTCACATTGCGGCACTGAAAGACTTACTAAAAAGTTAAACAGGTTACAAGAAAAACGAAGAACAAGCTAAAATGCTCAAAAACAATCTGAAGCTACCACTTAACCGGTGGCACGCGAACTAGAAGTTGGTAATTAAGTAAGAAAACATCTCTAGTTAAACTAACTGTATATCTGTTCACACATACAAGGAAACATTCTATCATTTTGCAAAACCTGTCTCCATCTATGTTGCTCAGACTCGCCAAAAATGATATCATACTCAAGCCGGACCCTCCAAAAATGCAATACCTTTGGAGGATCACACACACCCCGTGGCAATTTGAAAGAGTACGATCAACATAGGTTTTTGTGCCATGTGTGAATGATAATTAAGACACCCTTTGTGATTCATGTGCAATCCATTTTAGATTATTGTGACATTTTCATATTTTATACACTGTGTCCATGTGAAGAGGGTAATAACTGCTTTTGTGTTGGCATCATTTCTAATTTATCTGTGGACCACAGATTGTTCGGATCATTTACTTAAAATGAATAAAAGAAACAAACTATTTCCCATCAGCTATAGCTCTAGCACATGCTCTGACCAAACTATCTGGCAATTATATTTTCATTCTGGCAACCTATGCTGCTCGAACTCTTCAAAAATGTCAATGGGTGAGTGTCGGATTCTTCAAAACTGGTGCATTTTTGGAGAATCCGACACGGGTGCGGCATCGAAAGTGAAGAATCCACAAAACTTAGCTGGCAACTTTTTTTGCCAGCACTTGATAATTGCACTTTTTTTTTTTTTTACTTTTGAGCTATTTGCTCGGACTCTTCAAAAATCCCAATGGTTGCGTGTCGGTCCTCCCAAAGTATCGTACATTTGGAAGATCCGACACGACTTCGGCAATATTTTTGGAGAGTTGGAGCAATATAAGCTTTTGAGTCTATTTGAACTGAACAAGAATAACCCTCATAGAAACTTTACCAGAGGAGCCTTGGTGAGGTAGCTAAGTATCGTAGCCACAGGATGGAAGGAGTGAAACTTTCCCTGGAAAACAGAATCACTTCTGATCAGAACAATCACACAACATTTAAGTGTACACACAATGTGACAAAGTGAAAATCTTTGAAGACATTGGAAAGAAACTGACCTCTCCTTCAGCTTTGAGCTGAATGCGAGTGCTGAGTTCTGCGAGAAGGACCAAGTCCAAGATAATAGGAGCTGCCAAAAGAGAGTCCTCACAAGTGTTATGCATAACTATGGTGCTCTTTCCACCCATGAAAATCTCTGATGTGTACTCATCCATTGCCCTCTTGCTGTCTCCAACATATGGAACGTACTGAAATCCCAAATCAAACATTCATTTTAACAATTTAGTATGCCTATATAGGTACATTAACTTTAACTTTCTCGCGTTGTATTATTACCTTAATCACAACAACATGGTCAGGGTGCTCGCCAGATTCATAGAGAATGGCATTGCTAGCAACCATGTCATCTACAACATTGCTTTTTGAGATTTCTTTAGACCGGAAAGTTTGAGGTGCAGAAAGATTCATTCCATCATTGTTACCCAAGTGATTGTAGCTCACTATTGACGTTGGCTGTAATACAAACACCACAAGTTTCAGCCATTATACTGTTTCTCTATACAGAAATTCCATCTTCAACTTATGAGTATGTGTATGCACTTAATCTATGTACATAAAGTGATTCAACATTTAGATGCTTTACAAGATGAAGAACAAAAGCCATACCTTAATACCAGCTCCAACAAGGAAATCAACCAACACAGACTTCATCTTGGTCTGACCACTCTTGAAGTCATCACCACCAATTAATGTGTTCCTCTGTATAGCCAAATCAATAAGACCTGAGAAATTGTATCAGCAAAAAGCACTTAGATCATAGAAGCTAAGCTATTGCTGGTTTTCAGCAGCAATACACTCGCAATAACTCGTTACAATTAATCAAGATTTCCAGACCTGGGACAAAAGTGTTTTGAGGGCTTCCATTGATGAAAGGCACATTTTCAAGAATGCAAGCAATAGCATGCAATGTAGAAGGAGATATTTCAGCCTCGTTTCTATCCACAGCAGCTAAAAGGTTTTCCATGGTGTCGTTAAGGCCAACAATCACATTGCTGTATCTTTCAGTGTTGGCAGTCCATAGAACCACTATCTTGTCTACCTTGTTCTTCTCCTTGAATTCCCTAAATAACCACATAGACATGTTATTTACACTCTAAACCAAAAATCACATCATTGCCAGAAAAGTGGATAACTTTGTTCAAGATTGAAGACAGTTAATCAAGATTATAACTTTTACCTAATATCTTTAATAATTTGATCCACTTGTTCTTTCTTGGTTCCTTTGATCACGTTGTTGGCACGCGCTTCTTGGTTAGCAGCAATGAAGTCAGGGTCATAGATACCAGGAAGAGGAACCATTGATTCCATGTAGGGCCTCAACTGCTTTTGGAGATCAACATCGAAAACCTTTGCCCTGACCATGGCATCTGCCAAATTCATGTTGCTAATGTCCCATCCTCCAAACACTACGTCGTCTGGGTTGACCTAAATCACAATCAGATCAAATACATTAGTGTGAATGTAACTTCATGTCATTTAAATGGTAATTACAGGTATCTACACATTATACAACAGTAACATTCCATGACTAATAGTATAAAGAGTTTGTTAAGCTGTCAGGGTCATCTGCTTGCAAGCATAGCACACAATAATCCGAGAACAAAATGTTGGATTATTTATCCCGTGTTTGGTTGAACTTTTGATCCGGTATAAGCAATCCCAGGATCATTATCCCTTATATCTCTTTTTTAGTCCAATGACCCAAACATTTATCACTACATGTATATCCACTAACTATTCATTCATTAATTAACCCCTCTAATATAATCAGACAAGTGTGGGGCTAACATTTTGACTACGAGTTCAGTAGAACAAAAGTGGATCCATGTTTTGAAGTTTATGAGTTCCTACAACGATTTCAAGTTAATGTAAAATAATAACTAGGTTCACATTTATAAATATTTCATGAATTTCTTCACACAAATACAGGATATAATAACGTAAAATAATAATTGGGTTTCCAATCATCTATTTATAAATATATTATGGATTTCTTGATACAAATACAGGAAATAAACAAAAGTCACTGGTTCCAGTGAACCCATACTTTAAGGGCTAGATCCGGCCTTGTTGTAGAACCAAGTAACTTTGGTGCATACCTGTATTTATGTTAAAACATCCACTTCGTATGTATAAATCATTTATCAAGAACCCAATAACTTTCTCTTTTTCAAATCCGGAACCCATAAACTCAAAATCCTACCCCTGCCTCAACTAGTCTCATGTTATAATCCCAATATAACATGCTCACAAACCAAACGACCAATAAGTGCTTAAGTAAATCCTATAAAAAGAAACCTGGTGCACTAAAACCCCCGTTATGCATGGGGTTCGGAGAAGGGCCAGACCGTAAGGGTCTCTGGTATACAGCCTTACTCTGCAATTTTGTGAGAGGTTGTTTCCACAGCTTGAACCCATGACCTCCTATTAACTATTAAGTACATCCCACTCCATATAAGTAAATCCTACTCTCTATCCCAATTTATATGACATATTTTCCTTTTTAGTCGGTTTCAACAAGAATGATATATGTTTATATTTAGTAATAATTTAACTTTAAAATGCTCATTCCACCCTTAATGAGATGATTTATAAGCACACAAATATCTCACTTATTCTAGACCACATATTTTAAAAGTTTTTCTTTCTTTCTTTCTTTCATAATTCTGTGTCAAATCAAACAACATCACATATATTGGGACGGGGGAGTATTAGATTCCATAAATCCACACAAAATTACTTTCACTACATGCAAATTAAACACACACACACAAAAAAAATGAGTACCATGGGAAGGAGGCTCTTGAAGGGTGCATAGATCTCTTCACCATTAAAAGACCCAACTCGAATTGTTGATGCCTGAGTAAGAGACCCAAAATAATTCGCTTGCTGCACCTTTTCTTTAGTTGCCCACGAAATTCCTCTACAAAATAAAAAATTCCCAAAAACACATTACAAAAATTAACAAATTAAGCATGAAATTAGGAGGCAGCCCAAGGGTCTGTTTCAACTACTTGAATCCGTAACCTCTTGGTCACATATAGACAACTTTACCGGTTACTCCCCTGCTAAAATTAAATATGAATTAGGGAGCAGCACAATCCACTAATCCAGGAAAGGTGCCGGATCACAAGGTCTATCGTGACACCCTAGTCACATTACATCAACTATACCGGTTACTCACGTATAAAATTAAACATGCAATTAGATCCAAAAAAAAAAAAAAAAAAAAAACTCACTCTCTGTTTGCAATAACACCTCCAGTCAATGTTGATCCATTATTTCCTCCCCATCCAACAAGCATCACCCTAAAAAAAAAAAAGATCCATTAAAATTCCAAAACGCATTATAAAATCAACTAATTAAGCATGAAATTAGATTTAAAAAAAAAACACAAAAATGAAGAAACAAACCCTAATTTGGGAACATGGATATCAGTTTTAAATTGATATTGAACAGAGTTAGGCTTAACAATCCATTGATAATTGCCATTTCTCGCTTCATGAACAAGCTCTGTGGTATCATAAATATACACAGACTGAATTTCATTCTCTGTGTATTTCACATTTGGACTTTCAACTTTAAAATTTTCAATGAACATTTTGTCACACAGAACAAATATTCAAATCAGAGAAATTCAAGGGAAAGAACAAAGTATTCAAGAATTTGTTCTCAATTGAATGTTGGTTGTTATGGAAGTGTATATATAGATATATTTTTGTGAAGAGAAGACTACAAGTGGCATTTTGTTAGTGGAGTCCAACTATAAAGTGAAAGCTTAGCCATGCAAAAAATTTGACATTCCTAGAGCCTTGGTGTTTCCGTCAAACTAATAATTACGCCATCAGGATATGTGTTTGTACATAAAATTATAAAAATTTTAATATATATGATATGTGTTTGTACATAAAATTGGCTTTAGGTCCTCAAGGGCTTCATTTTCATAAATATAATTATATAGTTTTTGCCAAAAAAAATACTCTTTATTTTATTTTATTTAGCTCATATATTAAAGATAGACATTTTATTTTTTTAATTGTCCAATTAAACAAATTAAAGGCTATATTATCCTTATTATTTAAAAACTATATAAAATAATAGAAGTTAAATTTATAATTTCAAAGCATTAATACTAAAATTAATTTAATAAAATACACTTCAAATAAAAAACTTTTTAAAAGAATGGGTGAGATCAACAAGGACCGACTAATATAAAAATACTATCTGAAATTGCACTTTCTTTCTTGATTTTACGATACTCATCTTTTTTTTTTATTAGTTTTCATCTAAAGTTTTTCTTCTGATAGGTTTTTCAAGTAGCATATATTACTCTTTTATTGTTTATTAAACCTTTATAATATGTCAACTAGAAAATGTGAATACTTTTGTTCAATCTGAATATGTTAACTAGAAAATCTTATTTAAGATCATTATATCTCACAAAAAATTGTAATTAGGCATGATATGGAGCAATTACAGCTTACAGAGGACATGATCCTTGATAGGAAGGTGTGGAGGACGCAGATTAGGGTAGAGGGTTAGGGGGTGGGAGCGCGGCGGTAGTAATAGGGGAGTGCTCCTTTGGGTCTGGAGTTTCTGGTTCGTAGTGTTTGGACTGTAGTTTTTGAGGTTAGTGGTGTTAGCTTTTTTGCATCCCGTACTAGTTTATTATGCACTTATCCTTTGTGTTTGTTATACTGTTAGTTTGTTTTGTGTACCATACTAGTTTGTATCCGCTTACTTTTTGTATTTGTTATACTGTTATTGGTCCTAAGCTGGGGGTCTATCGAAAACAACCTCTCTACTTCTCTTGAGATAGTGATATGATCTGCGTACACTCTACCCTCCCCAGACCCCACTAGGTGGGTCTGTTGTTGTTGTATATCTCACAAAAAATTGAGTGAATTAGATATTATCAATTGAAAAAAAATTATTTAAGAAAATCACTTATTAGAGGATTATTTATAAATTTGCTTATTAAAAATAAATTAAAGCCTCTCTTTAATATTTGATTTTAGGCCACTAAAAGTGTTGAGCCGCCCTGTTGTTTCAATGAGTATAATATTTGGATCAATATATTATTTTTGTCGTTAGATAATATATGAATATAATATTTGGATTAATATATTATTTTTATCGTTAGATAATATCATATACGGGTTGCACAAACTTATTTTAAAAAAGTAAAGTATAAAATAGAATTATTAAATAATAAATAAAGATAAAATGAAAAACCAAAGAAAAAAAAGAAGATAGCGAAATAGCCACCCCAAATCAATTGTTAGATAATATGGAGTTTTTTTTACAATATGATAAATTTAAGTAATAATTAGAACAAACATCATACTTAACATAATAATATGATACAATGCAATATAATGACGGCCTTGTTTATTATTAAGAGTTTTAAAAGTCTTTTTTTTTTCTTAAATGGCATACATATTTAAACTTTGTCACAAAATTGAAGTAAAGAAATCTGATTATGTTATCAAAGATTAATATTGTTTGATACCGTAAAATAAATTAGACAATTGAGGTGTATAACTTAAAATCTTTGTTTTATTTTTATTGGACTGAGACATGTGGGCCACGCTTCTCACGTGGCGTAGTGTTGTAAAGCTGATCTAATTATGCTGTTTTATTAGTGTTCTTGTTAATAATAATTTGATTAAACATAATTTTATACTTAAATATGACTTTAATTATAATCCATGTGAACGACATTGATTTTGATTTCATTATTTAAAGAACCATATCAAAATTAGATTCTATTTCGAGATTAATATATCTAATAGTTTAATCAACAAGTATGTGGCCTTTTATTGTATTAAGGTGTCGTATAGATAGTGTCTGGAGTTTATCGGATAATTTTTTCCATTCAAAATTTTAAATGAACATATAAAAGTTGGAGAATTTCAAATGGAATAAGGCGGATGAAGGTTGAAGCCTTGTCCTTAAAAGGTTAACGACGTTAGTTAATGATGTAGTGCAACATAGGGAGATTATTTTACCTTACAAGTTTAAAAGAGTCTCACGTCTTACCCTTTGACTGAAAAAGGTGATGGGGTTAGAAATTTAATTGCCTATCAATTGATCACGTCGGAGAGGAGGAGTATTAATTTTGAGGAGACTACATGCTGACACCGAGGTATTAAATGTGGTATTTATTTAAGGCCTCCACGGCTTATAAGGTATAAGAACTGTTCCGCCTTATTATTATTTTTATTTTGTAAAAACCTCATTTCATTCTTTTTTGTTCATATTATTTTGAGTTTTTGTTCTTGATTCTCTCTTGAAGACAAAAAGAGAAGCAACTTAATAGAATTTCAAGTCTATTTCACAAAAAATCTTGCACTTTGAGATATATTTTAATCACGTTTATATATAATTATTCTACTACCTAACATACAAGTATGTAATAGTAATCTAATTAATCATCTTTTTAGCTTACTAATTTGTCAAATCTTGTTATAATCGCTCCAACTTGTTAAGCCTAAACTTATGTTAAGTCATTATTGCCAACCAAATTCTTTTTGAACTTCTTATTTGTACAACAAAGATGTGAAATCTGAGGTTAATCAAACATAAATTAGGAATGAATTAATAATTGATATGTTGCTAATATCTTTTTCTATTTCCCCACCTTTAGTTGCAAGGTAAATTTATCAAATTATTACTTGACATAAATGTTCATGAAATACGTATCAAAATTAATTTTAATTTTTTTGTGTATAGATATGAAATATCAACAGTTTGTTCATCCGAGACCATCACAGTATAACCGAATATTGATTCCGTTAGATGTAAAATAATTTGAATAGACCAGAAATAACTACTTCATCTTCCGTATTAGTAATACCTATTTTACTCCTGTCATGACCCGAGGCTACCCCCTAGTCGCGACAATGATGCTTATGGCCACAAGTGACCACAAGCTAATTCGTGAGCTGGTACTTGCTGTGAGCACTGAATATAATAGTAATAAAATATCTGCGCGAAAGATGAACTGATAAAGTAATATCAAATACGAATACAAAGAGTGTGATTCAATAACAAGTCTGAAACATCTGATGAAATATTGGAAAACTAGCTGTTAATTTAAAAACACTGCTAAGACTGATAAACTGACTAACTGATTCTCTGAACGTCTGAAAGCCTCTAATTGATTGTGAAGTTGATGGGACAAACCCCCAACTAACTCTGATTGACTGAATGTACTGAACTACTGAAATAACTGAAATAAACAATCATGTACCCAATGAATGAGGATTCACCACTGTTGTTGCTGAGTAATGCTGAAATGTCTACGAGCTATCTGAAAACTGGGCGTCCGAACCTATGATATAAGACATCATAGTGCAAAGAAGAGTATGCAGTCAGTACTTTGAATGTACTGGTATATGAGATGAGGAAAGGCTGATATATATAGGGTACTGTGCATATGAAATAAGGACTAACTAAATAGCATGAGATAACTGAACATGAATGCATGAAAACTGTAACATTAAAGAATGCAAGACCAAGCATAAATCTGTAATCTGAAATGAATCTGAAATATGATAAACTGTATGACTGAATAACTGAAAGTTTGTACACTTGATCAAGCAAATCTGAACTGAGAATACACTGGATACTGTACTAAGATTGTGGAAGGTATCATATAATCGAAATAAATTATATGAGCTTATCATGGGAGTCCAACGTCTGACCCACGTTGAGGAGGGTTGTTCTATCCTTGCCATCGGAATAAAACCTGAACTGGAGTGATCAGTAAACTGAGCCTATATTGGGCAAGGAGAAACACTCTCTAGCGAGACACCTAAACCTACGGTGACACGTAGTTTCTGAGGAAGTAGGATACGTTGAACCCACACTTTCCACTCGGTGCTAAATCTTACTCCCAACTGAGAGACACTGAAATACTAACTGGTGCATGCACTGATAACTAATAAGCTCAGGTTATGGTAATTCGAAAACAATAGTGCATGTGAATTCTGAAGTAATTATAAACATGTAAACTGATAGTGCTCAATAAGATCATAACAATTTGAGTTTAACAAGAAAATCATGAGTGGACTGACTCATTACTTGAAAAATCTAAAACATAAGTAAACATGTCGGTATCGAGTGTTCATAACCCGCCAGCACTGAATGATCATAAAATATGATATCAAACTTGAAATACTATAATAAGTGACTATTGTTCAAAGACCCAAACATGGACATTTCATCTAACACGTGAAAATCACAATCTTATACATGAGAATGTCTTAAACATAAGAAAACAATAGGATTTCATGGCTAAAATCATAACTTGGGGATTTATTCTGAATCAACTGAATATGACATGGAAATTATAACATTCAAATCATGATATGACTCATTCCACTTGAAAGCACTTATAATCATAACTTGAAATCAAAATAACAAGAGATTCATGGAGATAGTTCATATTAAACATGTAAAACTCATAACTTTAAAGCCAAAAAGGGTTCTTGGACTCCATGGGTGAAAGAGATCCATGGGTGAACATCACACATACCTCACTAGATGAATTCGTGAAGACTCTTGAGAATTTCTTGAGATTTGAGGCTTGAATTCCTTGATTGCTTGTGAAATAGTTAGGGTTTGTTCTTAAGGAAAATGAGGCTTCTTTTGAGAGAATTTGTGATTAAAAGAGTAAATAATGCTCTTTGGGATCCCCAATTTCGTTTTATGGACCAATTGAATGAAGAAAAATGATTCAAATACCCTTAAATTGTTGAGAACAAAGGCTAAATAAAAAGGGAGGGAGCGACGCGGGCCTCACCCCGGCGGTCTAAAAGGGGCGGCACCCTCCTTACCCCAGTGGTCTAAAGGGGGCGGCGCCTATTGACACCTAATTTTTGCCTTCCGCAACTAAGTTTAATTTCGAGTTTCTTTGATTTAAAATGGTCTAAAGGGGGCAGCGCCTGTTGACACCTAATTTTTGTCCTCTGCAACTAAGTTTAATTTTAAGTTTCTTCGACTTAAAATAAAATTATATTATTTATTTTATTCAAATAAATTTTTTAAAAATATTTATCTGGGTGATTTTTCCATTTTAAGTAACGATTATATATTTTGTATTTGCATATGCGAAATCATGTAATTTATTTAAATAATTATTTTAAAAAAAAAATTAATCAAGAGTTATTTTGAAAATTGATTAAAATATTGATTTGAATATAATTTATTTTCAAATTAATTTATTTGGAAAATATTTATTTAATTTTATTTAATCAAGAAGCTCGAGATCGAATTGGTTGTTAATTTATTTCAAATGTTATTTTAATTTAGTCAATTTATTAAATTGGACCTTAATTGAAATCAATTCTCTCATAATTGCAATGCAATTGGTCAATAGAAAATTTTAATTAGGCTATGATTTAATACAATTGCCTATAAATAGTCTAAATTCTAAAATCCCCAATTTAAATAACCCCAAAAATTACCTAATCTACCCAAAACCCTCCTAACAATCCCAAATTTCATCCCAATTAGGCCCAATAACCCTTTTGCCCATCCAACAACACCAACAACAAAATAAATTTCATAAATAGCAACTATAGAGCATTAATTGTAACTTTTCTAGCAATAGTTTTAAAATTACAAAAAATAGCAATATATATCTTGAATTTGAGTAAACTGTTGCTAGTTAAATACATATACAACAGAATATTATTTTTCTAATATAATTCAAATAACTTTTTTCATAAACAGAAACTAAAATCAAAACCCAAAATACATATTCAAATTTAAAAAGTACTGGTTAAACGTAATTTTTTTTCTCATCGACTAGCATTCTGAAGCACATTTAAAAAGAAAAATCGTGCAATTACAGGTATTGATCTTAAAACTTTATACTATTTGTGGTTTCAGTATAATTATATTCAGAAATTTATTGAAGAAATTGTACCAAATATATGTATTTTTTGCGGAATACAAAAATTTGATATAGTATGTAAATTTTAAAAAAATTCGGAATAAATTGTTGAAGGATTTTTTTTACAATTTCAAATATGGCGTTGTTGTTATAAAGTTTAAAAGTTGAGAAGCAATTGTAAAACGTTAATCTGAATTTTAATTTTTGATAAGCTGATTTCGATTAAATTATTTTTGTTTGAATTCGATTTGGAGTTTTTTATTAGAGAATTTGTTGTTGTGTATACTACAAATTAGATATTTAATTTGTTTTTTACTATTTCGTGATTTTCTACAGATTGAAGATGGGAAGCATTACTGTTCTTGTTAAACATTCAGGAAGATGGAATTATGAGCAAGAATATGAAGAGTACATGAGTGATGCGATATTGTTGAGCGTAAACTCTACATATGACCAACTGTACATGGTACTTACTTTTTATGCTTATGTTGATTTGACATGCAAATGCATTGAAATCGAATATCAATTAACAGATAGTGCGGAGAAAATACATATACGTAATGACATGGGTTTGAAGGTCTATATTATGCAGAACAAAGAGTTGAATGATTTGAGTAATTTGCCTTTATATGTGAGTGTTTCTGACAGGGATAATTTCAGCAGAATTGTTAGTTCTTCATTGTGTAATTCGGAAAGTCTAAAGATATCTGTCAGTGCGAGTAACGTGGAATATACAAGTACTCAAAGAGCGTTAATAGTTACTCCATCAGAAAAATGTTTGGATGTATTTGAAATGAATACAAGTAGAGTTATTATCTCCGACCCACATCACAAACATATTGAGGTTGATCAAGTTTATATCTCAAAAAGAGTATTAAAATCAGTTATGAAGGACTATTCAATTCGTGAAAAGTTTTGAAAACTATCTGTAAGATTGAGTAAAACCTGGTAAGTGTATTATGCATTTAGTTATTTGTTTTTTTCAGATGGTTAATTGTATTTGAGCAAATGTATTTTTTTTTGCAGTTATACGTTGTTGTGCAGATCTGGTAATTGTGCTTTTTTATTTCGTGCATCTGGTATTGGTCAATCTGGAATGTTTAATGTCAGAGAATTTTTACCAGAACATACCTGTCTGATCAAAGATAATATTTATCCTAAATTGCATGCTACTAGTAAGTTGATTAGTGGTATAGTCAAACCAAAATTTAAATGCCACAAACGGAAATACAGTTCATCTGAAATCAGAAGTGATATGAAGGAAGAAATGGGTATGAATTTAACATATATTATGTGTTGGCGAGCCAAGGAGTAAGCACTTAAAGAGTTAAGAGGGAAACCAGCAGCATCATATGGGAAACTTCTTGCATACATTCATGTGTTAAACACTAGTTATCCCGGTTCACATATAAGAATGAAAAAGAATGAAGACAATGAGTTTTTATATATATTTATTGCACTAACTTCCTTCATTCAAGGATTCGCGCATTGCAGACCTGTCATAGTTGTTGATGCAAGTCATCTAAGAGGACTGTATAATGAAATTTTCATAGCTGCATGTACCATGGATGGAGCTGGTAAGATATTTAATTATAAATATATTTGATTTCAAATATGTTTCCAGCTGTATGTATTTAGAATATACATATATATATTGTTTATGTAATGAGATTCAGTTATTATTGTTGAAAGAAAATTGTATTTAAAACATACATATGTAGAAGTTTTAGTTATCCTCTAGAAGTTTAGAATCTTTGCAGCTGTATGAAGTAATAATATAAATGTGCATTATTTGATTTGTCAAAAATCATGTATGCTTATATGAATTTTTTGAACATGTAGGACATATATTTCCTTTGGCCTATGGAGTTCTTGATTCCGAAAATGATGCTTCTTGGACTTGGTTCTTTGAAAATCTGAAGGAAGCATATGGTGAAAGAAGAGAAATGTGTGTAGTTTCTAATCGTAATGCAAGCATCATAAAAGTTGTAAGTGAGGTGTATAATGATGTACCACATTATGCTTGTATGTGGTATTTATGGGGACATGTGAAAAAAAACTTTAGAAAATCACATGATGCATTATCCGATGTCTTCTATACAATGGAAAAATCATATTCAAAGACTGAATTTCACAGTTTAATGAAGAAGGTGGAGGCAGTTGATGTTAGAGTGAAGAATTACTTAAATTTGGCGGGATACTATAAGTGGGCTAGATCATATGCATCAGTTCATAGGGGATGGACTTTGACATCAAACATTGCTGAATCAATTAATGTTGCACTAGTATCGGCTAGAGAACTACCAATATATGATTTTCTAGAGGAAGTTAGATTGATGCTTGGTAGATGGAACTGTGAAAACAGACAACAGGCGTTGTATATTTTTACAGATCTTATTGGTAAGTTTCAAGAAATTCGACAACAGAATGAGGCGGAGAATACACGTATGAAGGTATGATGAAATTTAACTCTTTATACTAAATATAGATATATTAGTTTTTTTATTTGTTTTATGGATATATTTTCATATTTACATAAGAAATTAAATAAATTATATTCTGTAATAAAAATACATATGAATGGCAGAAAAATACATATGCTGAGATGGTTAAATACATATGCCAAATTGTTTCTGATATAACTTTGCAAATTATTTTTGTTTAATAATTTCAGGTTATACTTGCATCAAAATATATCTATACAATCCACAACAAGGAGAAATATTTTATTATTTGTCTTAAGGAAAAGAAATATTCTTGCAATGCATTTCAGTTAAATGAGATATCGTGTGTTCATGCTTGTGCAGTTCTTGATAGCAAGAATTTTAAGAAGGGACCATATTGCTCTGATCTATACAAGCCAAAAACAGTCTTGAGAACATATGATGTTCCAGTTTATCCTCTACCATACAAAGATGAATGGATAATTTCAAATAAAATTTTGGTTGAGGTAGTTCTGCCCCCAAAATACAAGCGACCCCCTGGAAGGCCTGCAAAGAAGGATCGTAGAAAGTCCGGATAAGATATGTTTGGAAAGAAAAGTGAAAATTGTTGTAGTTCATACGGATGTAAAGGGAACAATAGACGTTCATGTAGGAAATACAACAAATGATAAATCGGTTGATTATTTAGTTATAAACAATTGAAGTTTTTTTTCTTTGAATAAAATATATTTGTTTTTTACTTTTAAAAAAATGTTTGATCTTATAGAAGTTGTTATGCTTGATGTGATTGAAAGTTTTTGTTTTTCTTTATTAATAAAATACATAAAGTAACTTTTATATTATGATAATACATGAAATACATTGTGCAGAAATATATATATATAAATGGATATCTATTTAAATACATATATACATACGTGTGAAGATTAAATACATAAATACATATGCGTTAAATACATATATTCATTTTCATTATGATTAAAATATATTTGATTTTTACTTTTAAAGAAATGTTTGATCTTATTGAAGTTTTTATGCTTGATTTGATTGAAAGTTTTTGTTTTTCTTTATTAATATAATACATAAAAAAACTTTTATATTATGATAATACATGAAATACGTTATGCAGAAATACATATATACAAAAGGATATCTATGTAAATACGTATATACATATGTGTGAAGAATAAATACATAAATACATATGCGTTAACTGTATTTATATATAAACTTTATTTATGCTTAAAAAAATATGATGTTATTGATGTTTTTATTCTTAATTTGTTGAAAAGTTTTTTTTTTTATTAATAAAATACATAAAGTATCTTTTATATTATGATAATACATGAAATACATTATGCAGAAATACGTATATACAAATGGATATCTTTATAAATACATAAATTCATATCTGTGAATATTAAAAACATAAATACATATGCGTTAAATACATATATACATTTTCATTATGCTTAAAATACCTATGCTTTGTTATATATTTATTTTTGTATATATGCATAATAGTAAACTAAACTAAGTATTGTAAGATAAACAACACAAAAACTAAATATCACAATAATTAAACATAGAAAAATATTGCCATTGATGATTGAATTAACATATGAAACCTAACATATATTCAACAAAAAGATCGTCAACAAAATATTTATTGTTATAAAAAACATCCATCTCAAAATAAAAGTCAAATATCATGTACTTCAATAACTTCTGTTATCTGAATTTTCCTACGAGGCCTACTTGGTGCTTCATCATCACTTTGTGTCTTCTCTTCTTATTTTTTATACCATAATGCCACGATATTGAAGCGTATCTCGTGCGGAGAAGATCTGGATCAAAGTCAACTTTTGAAACACTTCTACCAAATGTAAGGCACTCAACATATGTAATCATATATAACCCACAATCCCTGCATATAGGGAAATTAATAAGTATTAGTATAACATGAGAATATATATATATATATATAAACAAATAATATGTATATTCAAAACTTAAAAGCTGTCACATGGTTGTTGAGGCAAATCTTCCATAATGTAAACATCAAAAAGATCATGTTTATCATTTAATTTGTAATTTGAATTAAATATAATACTTAATAATAAACAAAAAATGTAATTGAATAATATAATTAAGTTGTAAAGTACTTACTTCTTTGCATGATATTTGAGAAGGTCCACTGAAAGCCACGTCATGAACTTATTGGTGACCTTAGTGTCTTCAATATCAAAAATTGGATGAGATACAAATGGATGCTTCAGTTTGAATTTTTTTGTCTGCACTTCTGTGCTTCCTTTATAATTAAAATAAAATGAAAATAATAATTAATAAATAAAATAAAGAAGTTTGGTATATACAACAAAAAAAAGGTTAAAAGCACAAACCTTCTGCTGAACCAAATTTCGTAGTGAATGGTGATTCCTTGAATTTAGATGGTCTCTTAATTCTTGAAACATTCACAGGAGTTTGTTCTTTATTTGTAGATGGATGAACAATACTTCTTCTTTCCAGATTCACATATTCGTTAAGACTGGGTAGCAACTCATCAGGAATTGTTACTTGGGAATCACGTAAATCTGGTTGAGACTTCCCTTCTCTAAAAACTGCTTCATGGGTGTGGACTTTTGAATTAATTTGTTCATCCAAATTTGGTTTCTCACAATCAGTCATTGGTGTATTTTCAATTATTTCTGCAGCCGCTTCAGTGTTCTGTTTATAATATACACAAATCTTTTAAAGTTGATACAATAACAAAGAAAGTAAACACAAATTATGATGGAATTAAGCATACCTTTGAATCATCTCGAACTCTCAAATTTTATTGTATGAAATCAAGATTGATACTTCTAAGCACCTCATCTGAAAATATGTTTTGTGAATCTGAAAATTGTGCTTCACCCACACTTTCATCAATAATTTTTTTATTCTTTTCAACATGTTGAAACCTATTAAATAACATCAATATTTGTTCAGGAATTAAAATACAATATTAATTTATTCATCATACCGTTGAATCACAAACATCTCTTGCTTCATGCACGGAGGTATCAATTTTGTCCTTTAATAAAGGAAACAATAAAACATTAAAAATATTAATATTCACCTATATTAATATACATCATAAAAATAAGAATCAACAAATTACCAAAACAACATCATTATCCGCATTATACAATTCCGTAAAATTGGTGCTTTATTTTTCTGTGATCTCTTCAATAACCTGTTCCTAAACATAGACAATGATGACATGTATAGTTCATATATATAAATAGAAATTTCAATAGTATTAAAAACTAATATACATATGAATGAAAATAATTTACTTACCAACGTGCCTTCAAGATTCTTATCAAAATCATGATGTAAAATTGGTGTGGATTCATGGGGTGAAGTATCCTTATCAGCTTCATCCAATTGTGGCTTGACAAATTCATAATCTTTAACCTGTTTATTCGCGTAAAATATATTAAATACGTATGACGATCAAAATTAATATAACATTTGATTAGTTTTGTACTACATATGTATATCTGAGTGCATATGTATTTATTCAAATACATAATAAATATGTTTTATATTTATTTAACAGATCAAATATATTTAAAACATTAAATGAACACAAAATTACTTACTAATATGCCTTCAGGATTCTTATTAAAACCTTCCACGGTCGTTGGAGTTGATTGATGTGGTGATGTATTCTTATCACCTTCCTCCATCTAAGCCTTGTCACAATCTTTGTCTTTTTCTTGTTTTTTATCGTTGAAAAAATATAAATATATATCATTAAATATGTATTTATCCAAACATAAACACATACTAAATATGTATTTACTCTAACCTAAATACATATTAAATTTGTATTTATTCAAACATAAATACATATGTTTGTCTTTGTTATATGTATATAACAAATCAACTGTATTTATTCAAACATAAATACAAACTAAATATGTATTTAGTCAAACGTAAATACATACTAAATATGTATTTAGTAAAACCTAAATACATATTCAATATGTATTTATGTTTGAATAGATACATATTTAATATGTATTTATTTAAACATAAATACATATGTTGTATATGTATTTAACAAATCAACTGTACTTAACAATTATTCTTTATAAAACTAAAAAATTTGTACCTTCATCTCATTTATTGAATTCATTATTTGATCACACCTTGTTGTTACTAAATTTCGAATGTCATTAAACTCTTTGCGAACCTAAATTCAAAGAATTGAAATCAGATATGAAAGAAACGAAAAATATCAAAGTCTTAAGCATAAATTACCTCATCACAAAACTTTTCAAACACTTTCTTAGAAAGAACATCATCTTCGTCTTCACGATTGAAAAAAGACATATCAGGCGACTGAACCAAAATGTCTTTCCTGTTTGAAGGTACTGTTTTTTTTATTGAATCTCCTTGAAAATTGGTGTCTTTACAGAAGACATCTTCACAACACGACTTGGAGGAGTCCTTTTTGGTGTATACTGATCTACACCTTTTGATTGATTCTTCAATTTTTTCTTGGCAGGTGAATTTGATGAATCACCCTGATATTTCTTTTTGTTGATTGAAAGCTGGTGTTTAAGTGGAGGATCCTGAAAATCATCATTAGAATCAACATAATCTTCTTTATGACTTCCACCTCTATGAAAAACCTTCTTTGGTATCTGAAAGGTTGAAATCTCCTTTCGTGTCAGCTCAATGTTCTTGAAAATAACCTACAACATACATTATAACCAGTTAACCTTGACAGTAATGCAAATCATTCACCCACTATTTTTGTAAATTAACATAAATGAATACAGTAAATGTATTTACAACATAATCAAAACATCACATAAAATAATATATTTTCAGGAAACTAACCTTATCATTTGAATCATTAAACAAACTTTTCATCAATGATTCATATCGTGGGCGAATAACATTTATCTTCCAATTTCGAAGACGTGAAATTTGAGAATTCACCTTGGAAGCAACAGTACGAGGGACAACAGAACAACACTCGTACAACCAAATTTGGATGGCAAGTGGCATTCCATGAAGCATGTAAAACTTCCTTATGGGTTTCAAATTTTTATTCAAACTTTTAGCTAATTCTTCATATGCAACCAATCCCCAAGAATGATCCCTGTAATGATCACTCTCCACCAGATCAAAATAGAGGCGTGAAATAATGACAGTATTAACAGACGACAACAAAAATCCATGAATAAAATATAAATTAGCAAACTTGAACGTATCTTCAACATTCTCGTTCCCCCATATTTTATCAGTAACAACAACAAATAATTCCTTTTTCTGAATAAATCTGAAACCATCAAAATACTGTTCAATAATTTTATTTAGAGCGTCTTCATCAAACCCAAAATTATCCCTGTTTGAATGACAATTCAAACCAGTTACTACAATAAATTCTCTAAGACTAAAATACAGAGTTGTGCCCTTTGCACAAATTACTATGTCACTTGTTGAACTTTTCGTAGTCTCCAGTGACATAATGCATCTCCCTAATTACGCTTGCACAACACAATTCTTTTACTTCATGAAAATACCAAAAATACTATCAGTACAAAACTTCTTGAACTGATTCTTCGTTAGCATTGCCTTAATACTTTCTTCAATGTCATTGACCGTATGACAATCGATATGTGGTGCAAATTTAGGCAATACTCTTGCCATATATATTTTATCGCGCAAATCCTATAAAAAATAAAAATACAATTATATGTCTAAAAAGGCCACATATGTATTTATACAAATACATCTTTAAAGTTAGATTACAACATAAAAATAAAAAATTAGCATATGTATTATATGAATACATCATTGCTAGAAATATAAGATAGCAATCATCAAAATACATACATTGTGATCATATAAAAAATAAATAAAAAAACAAGTGAACATAAAATACAAATTTTATCAGTAACAAAATACAAAATACATAACTATCCAGTAATAAATACATTTCATGTAATTCCTAACATACAAAATACATATACATTCGATAGATGGTCACAACAAATGAAAAATACATATACAAATATAAATTATCTAATGAAAACATATACAAATACAAATCTTAACATTATCAAATACAATATGTTACAGAAGACTTAAATACAAAAATATAAATTATCTAATCAAAACATATACAAATAAAAATCTTAACATTATCAAATACAATATGTTACAAAAGACTTAAATACAAAAATACAAATTATCTAATGAAAACATATACAAATACAAATCTTAACATTATCAAATACAATATGTTACACAAGACTTAAATGCAAAAATACAAATTATCTAATCAAAACATATACAATTAAAAATCTTAACATTATCAAATACAATATGTTACAAAAGACTTAAATGCAAAAATACATATCTTAAATATCTAATACAGAATAAATACAACTCTAAAACTTATAAGTAACAAATTCCGTAAATTTTCAGAATTACATATCTATAACATAACATATATATATCTACACATTGGGAACTATAAATTTCATAACTTGACTGAAAGCTAAAATAAGCACACAACTTATTAATTGCATATATAAAATACATATATTAACATACTGTACATAAACTATAAAATTTTGCAAATGCAACAATACCTCCTCAACTTTCTCTTCTTCAGATGACGATTCATAATCAGATGAAACCGGGCTTGAATGAGATTTTTCATCTGGCTTTCTCTTTTTCGCTGTTTTTTGATTTTTTTTAGATTTGAGGGACAAAGATTCCCTCACTGCTTTCCGTTTTATTATTTCAACAGATTTTTGTGGATCGTTTTGCTTCTTCGATCTCAACTCTTGTAAGTTAAGACTTCCCTTTGGCCGATTATTATAAGAAATCAAGTTAATATTTTCATCTTGGGTTAAACCTAGAATAAAAGATGGTATTTCATCAAAATTCATAGAACAGTTTGCATGCTTTGACATTATATCGGTAAACAAAAAAAAGATCAACACACGAAATTAAATCCCAAAAAACCCCCCAAATTAAACACACACAATTATATGAAAAAAATAGTGATGAACAAGAAAAAGAAGAAGTCATAAAAAAAATTTAACATGCATTAACTGAAAAATCACTTACCATAAAAGGTGAAAACAAGGTTTATCAAGATTTAGGGTGAAATTTGTGGATTTTGGAAAAAAAAGAAGCTAAAGGAGATATTGGAGGGAGTTGAATGTTTGTTTGTGCGTGAAAATAGGTAAACAGAAGTTAAAGAGGCGTGAAAAGCATATAGTAAAAAAAAAGAGTGGATGTCACGCGTCAGTTAATTAAAAATGTAAACTATTGCTACTTTTGCTAATAGTTGTAATTTTGGAAAACTATTGCTATTACTTGTAATTATTGTCTTAAAGTTGCTAGTTTATGTAATTTTTTCATTAAACAATAAAACCAGCCCAACAGATCCCTTGACCCAGCCCACACCATCTTTCTTCAGCATCAACAACAAGTGTACATCAACAGCAACATACACGTAAATAAACAACAACAATACATCAACACACGCACAAAATAGTCGGCAACTTCAACAACCGTACCATCGACGGCTCCAGCCAATAATGCCGACGACCCATCAAAATTCGGCGACACCCAACTCGAACCCGTGAACCCCAACAACCCGATCCAATTCCAGCGAACCAACTTCAATCCGACAACAAAACCCGAATCCGACAACAATACATGGTCTGCATATACTGAAAATTCAACCAGATGAATCCCTTAAATCATGGAAATCTCTCTTTCCATCTTATCTCTGCAATTTTGCAGACCTAGAGCCATAGTGATTGACTTTTGGCTCAAGATTGTGTGTCTGTCATTCCAAAATCCAATCCAAATCATGTGTCATAAATAAAAATTCGAATTTATGGGATACATTTCTATCCCTTTTCAATTTTTTTAAATCCCCAACCACTCTCTATCACAAAAATAAACTTTCTTTTGAATTGTTAATAAAAAAAATTCAGCTATAAAAAAGAACTCGTGCTTTCATTAGAGGGGAGGATTTTGGAAAAGAAAAAAAATGGATTCAAAAACGTGATCCCAACAGAATTTAAACTCCTACTGATCGGAATCGAAAGTCTGGTGGTGGAAGCTCCGTCGTGGTAAGCTCTTCTATCCTGGTTTGCTGCCCCTAAAAAGATAAATATTTCTCTTTAATTTTTTTTTATCTCCGTCGTGGTAGGTTCTTCTATCCCGATTTGCTGCCCCTAAAAAGGTAAATATCTTTCATTATCGTTGTAGCTATGACGTTGTTGGGATTGTTTGCTGTAGAGGCCCTGGAAGGCTGTATGATTTTCGTGATTGTTCTGTTGAGCCAATATTCCTGCCATAGTGTTTGGCTTTTCATCTTTTTTTGTTTTAGCTTTCTGTTTAACCTTTATTTTTTAGGATAGTTCATTACTTCAGCACAATACTCTCTTGTTTAGCTTCTGGTTTATAGTTTTTTTAGTAATTTTAATATTACTTCGTGTCTTTTTAGTTTAAACACGGCTTGTTATGATTTTAATCCATTATAGTTTTGGTAATCTTAATATTGCTTCGTGACCTTTTAGATTAAATATGGCTTGTTATGATTTTAATCCATCATTTCATATTTCCATATTAAAATGATTTATCAATCTCTACTTGGTTGCTCTACCTAGCTATTTTTTATTAAAGTCCCCTCTTATTTACTGTTGTTGCTCAAAATATCACTTATTTAGGTTATTGTACACTATTTGTGTTTCTCTCGGTGTGTTGACTTTTGTTGAATATATTATCAGTGTATTGCTAACTTCTTATTATCTGATTAGTATTTTAAATTTGGTGATTATGTGTGGAGCAAAAAGCGATTCTTAAGAGTCCCTTTTGATTTGCAATGTCAACATAAGACACGAAGTGTGTAACATGGGACTCAAGTTATCCTTTGGCTCTTCTAAAATTTTCTTTGGCTTAAAATTCTTTTGAATTTTTTATGAGAAGGATAGGGTGAATAATGATCAAACAAGCGTTATTATGTGGTTTTGATTGTTTGGCCATGTTGAAATTAGTTAAGGGGATAATCTCTCTTTAATATTGACGCCACTTGGTTTTCGAGTTTTTTTTATTCTTTATATTGTACTTAGGATTGACTATGTTATCTCCCTCATCTCTCTGCCTATACTAGATAGGAGAGCCCGCGCCAGCGCGGACCCAATAAAAAGCACACATTAATTTTTATGTGAAGTAATGAAAACATTCTGATATTGTTAAAAATACATTACAACAAACATACATGAGCTTACCATTAGGAGAAGTGACCACTATTGTAATGCTACAGAACAAGGATGGAGAAATAGCAACTTTGTGGCTATTAGATAAAACTAAAGGGATAAAGGGGAAAGAGGAGATTGTTATTAGGAACAACTTAATTCAGCACTACCGTGGAGACCCTCTTGCAGTCAAGATTAGCAGCCTTGAATGTTTGCCTAAACTCATCCCTGCATGTTTTTTGTTATGTCAAATTACTGACAACTTCTTAAAAACAAACTCAAAACAGAGAAGGAGTGTGGGATTACGTGAACACAAACAAAGCAGTAGGAGGGCGTTTTGGAGCATTTGGGTTTCTTTTCCCTTTTAGCCTTTGGCTCTATTGATTACTCCTTTTTTCCTGAACAACATTACATAGTATGTAAGTACAATATCAAGAATGCAGTCAATTGTTAAAGAGGTAACGACAAGGACAACTATAAAACAATAGTAACACTAATATAAGAAGTAGAAAATTACTTTGCTGCTGGTTTCTTTGTTTCACTGTACAAACAAACAGGAACAACCAAATCCATTAAGATTCCAAGAATATAAAATTTGACCAATAGGATGAATTGAAAGTGAAAAGAGAGAACATAGGCAAAGTGCTAATCAATGCAATGGGTACATCTTTGTTGCATTCGTCACTGCAATAATGAAAGAAAAACTCATAAAATCTTCTAATAGGAATAAAACCACAACACAATTCACAACTGCTCATATATACTCACTTTGTTTATACATTATGATCATGGTTGCAGCGTTTATACATGTATTTACAAATTACGTAAGTTGGTATCTGAAAAGCCAAAATAGTAAGACAAAAATTTCAAAGTGGATGCAAAGTAAAACATATAGTAGCAATAGAGTGTGGTTGATTGTGTCATACACAAATGCCAAATTTGATTTCTGGCACGCACCCATCCCTTCAAATTAGATAACGAAAAGGCCTTGATAATGGCATCATATACACATATTCGAAAGAAGAAAGAGAGTGATTTTTTTCAAACTTAAATGAGTAAATGGTGAACAATAATTAATGACAAACTATAAAAAAATTATTTGATCGCTCAACTCGCCAACATCCAATGTTCACATATAAATTCTATAACATTTACCATGCATATTGTACTTCCTCTCTCTCTATATATATATTTGTAGACCTAATTCATTATGTATATATTATCCCCAGAGATAATTTTTCAATAGAAATATTGTAAGCTTATGTAGTTATCAAATGTACTAAAAAATCAACGTTTATTTTATTGAAGTGGTTTAATTTTCGTTGTTTTAAGAATATTTATAAAATTACAACCCATAAGTCTATCATGTAAAATACTCAAAGATCAGAAACGGAAGTAAAAGCAAGCAATCTTCTTATTCTTTTTAGTGAAGAAGCAAAGAAATAAAGATGATCGCTCAACTTAGCTAGCGAATATAGTATTACATCTGACAGGAGAGGTAAGTGATGCACTAAATTTTCACAAAAATGAAACGACTTGTAAAATCTAAAAATTTCACCAACCTGAGAACTAAAAAATTGTGGAGAGAAAGCAATACCTCAGTGAAAGTGACTGTGATAACGCATTGATCGTAATCAACTTTGCCATCACAAACCTTGATACAAGCACCACTTGTTTGTTTTTCACTTTTAATCGAAGCTTTTTCCTTTGCCAATAACATAAAATTGAAATTAAAAGAATCACAATCAAGCACCTAATGAGAAAGCCAGACCTGAAAGTCAAAAATAATTCTTCAGAAAATGTTAATATGCTTGGTAAAGGAAAAGAACAATTGAGAGAAGTGTTGTATCGCTACTGTTATTTTTGTATAGCTTCTAATGTAGACACTAATTTTGGTTTTCCTTTATATATATAGTTATCCTTAAAAAGAGGTTTTAACAATCATCCCTCTTATTTCATTCATCATCTTATTTCTGGTTTGGTGCAGTTAAGTTCATTTTATTTATTGAAGTATTGTCTTTATTTATTCTTTGTATTACTGTATTTTTGAACACATCAAAGCTACCCTATCAGAAATACAAGAATTTTTTTCTTGATTCTTGGGACTTGAGGCAGTAGCTCTGAAGGTGTTAGCATACTTAATCTGTCATTTCTGACTACTGTGAAACCAAGCTCACAACATGATCGTTGGCTAAAACCTTTTTGCTTGTCATCATCATAATCAACACAGTAATCAATAATATACTCCTCTCATAATAATATACTCCTCCCATGTTGAAATTTATTCACTCATACTACAAAAAATTAAAATCCAAACATGCAGCTTGGTTGAAGCATTTTAACAAACAGTTAGACAGCAAAAGTGACATAATTAATGATTTTGCATAAGTATGATGATGATCCTTCTTTTTCTCCAAAGCATCAGACCATAAAATGAAAGAGCGAATAAAAAATATACCCACAATTTGTTTCCCCTAAATTACTCTCACTGAATAACCTGAAATTGAACTCAGAGGAATCATACGCAAGCAGACAAAATGAACCTAAAAGCAGACTAATCAACACGCAGAGAATCGAAAGAGATACATACATACCTGAAAATGGAGAAGCAGAGCACAGAAGATGCAAAAGAAATAATTTAACTTTTGGAAATGGAAAAGAAGAGCCCAGAAATGTGAGAAAAATAATATAAGCTGTTGTGTATAGAAAATAAGGCAGGCACGTGTATTGCTGTGAAAATACCACATCAAATAATCAAATTAAAAAGACTACAATACCCCCTTAGTTGGAGCATGCAAAGACTAAAATGTCCTTGTGAGGAAGCACACATGACAACCATCACCTGTGTGCTTCACTCACATTTATATATAATAGTAATTGATGCTTTTTCATTCACCTCCTTGCTTCTATTTGGAGTCTCTCTTGAATATATATGAAATACATATTTGTTGAAGTTGCTGGAATTGTTTTCCCCCTCTTTTAGTAGTCTGAATCTCTAAGTTACTTTTTACTAAAAATTATATAAACCCACAATTTATGTTTCATTTATTACAAAAAGTTCCATCTCCCTAAACATATTATATTTATTCCACTTTTTAACTTTCTCTCTACAAAATTACATATACATAAAAATTCTTTTTTACTTTCACCCTTTCTCCTTTACTTTCTTCATTTTTTCTCCAAAAATAAGGCTACAATCAAGGGACGGTTTTCAAGTTTGAAATCAACTGTGTTTGAGTCCAACTCCTAGTCAAGGGTATTCAATTTCAATTTAGTCTTCTTCAATTTCAACTAAATCTTCTTTTAACATTCTCAATTTTTAAGATTTGAGGATTATTAATTTTTTTTCATTACATAGTAAATTTTTTTGAGATTTTTCAAAGAAGATATTGTTGCATGTTTTGATTAACTATTTGAAGTACTAAATCAACTACTTAGTTAATTGATGATTCTCCTTCGTTTAGTTTAGGATTAGCTCATTTAGAGCATACCGAAATAACAAATTTGGTAGTTGATTTCATTTTCGAAGTATTTGATTACGATGAACCTAACTTTGATGAAAACAGAATAAAAAATCGTAACGATCCCATCAAGATGAAAAGAATTATCAAAGCATCAACTTCAGAGACGAAAAAATAAATTGGAGAATCCTCAAGAAAATTAAAAAAAATGACAATGAATGGCCTCGTTTACCAAATGTATTTCCTTTATTATTATTTTTTTGTTATGGGTATATTGTGTTTTTTTAAGTAATTGGAGTTTTTAAAAATGTTAATTAACTGTTTGTGATTGTTTGTTATTATGAATTTTTTGGGGGTTTTCATAAGTTTGAAGTTACGTGTAGAAATTGAATGTGCAAATACAAAATTACTCTATATATATATATATATTCTGTATATATATATATATTTAATCTTTTGATACTTTTGAATTGAATACATTGATATTTGTAGTTCATATACATATGTGGTTACTGGTATGTATGTGTTGTACTCATACATTATTCCTTTCATGTTGTTGAACATATACATAAATTATCTTTTGTGTATTGTGTGTTTGAGGCATTGGATATTACATACGTATATGCAAAACATATACATATGAGTTTTGTTTTGTGTTTTATTGTGTACTGTGTATTTGAGGTAATGGATATTACATATGTATATGTTTACATATACATAAGAGTTCTATTTTGTATTTTGTTGTGTACGGTGTGTTTGAGGTAATGGATGTTACATATGTATATTTAATACATATACATATAATCCCATGTGTTTAAGGCTATGAACAGTACCTATGTATATTTCTAACATATACATGACCTATGATATGTTGTTAGATATGTAATGAAATGCCTTGTTTATATACATCATTTTTAATGTATTGTTTATATATGAGTCTATTTGTTAGCTGTTGTTAGATGTGTAATGAAATGACTAGTTATAATGTACAGTATATGTTTTGACCATATAGGCTCACATATGATGTCTTCTTCATTTTTAATAGGGTATGAAATATCGGATAAAAAATATCCCTGCGCACTCATTGCATTTCGATAGTTATTGCAACGTTGATAAAAAATGACTAGTTGTATTTTGTTGCATTTGAGTATGTGAAAACATTACGCAACAAGAACGTGACAGCTTGTAATTAATTTTTATATAAGTTTTTATAATCTATTTATTTAAGATGTGTTATAAAAAATAACAGATTTATTTTTATGCATGGAAAGGACTGTGGAGTCTTTGTTGTTGGGTATGCAGAATACCTAAGTAAAGGATTGCCCGTCCCTTCAGTTGGTTTTAAAGAAGAATACCTTCGGATGCGATACGCATCACTCCTTCAAAAGTATGGTCTTCGGAAAGCAAAGAGGGGTTATGTTAGTGAGAATGAAGACCCCCCCCCCCCCCAAGACCAAGGCCAAAAGCACACCCACTTACATATGAAAGGGCAATAATTAGCATTGAGTAGGCTGTCAGATGATTATGGTTTACAAATTTTACTTATGTGAATTTGTTAAGAATGTTGCATTTTAAACTTATTTAGATGTTTTGTTTTTACAATTCTATTATAACACTTTCTAACCTATGTTTATGAATTATTGGTAAAAATATTTCGACGTGATTATTGTGTTTTGTATATGATTTTTTGATGTATTTGTATGCGTAAACTAGTCTAAATATACATAGAATTATTGTCTCTTCAAAATAAATTTTCATATTTTTTTATTTATGTGGATATGCATACATATACACATGTTTACAAGTTGATAAGGCTAATTAGATGAATAGTTTTCGACAAATTTAAAAATGTCCAACAATGCAGATTTTTGACTGTGTGTATATGTTATCATATACATAGTATTCCTATATTAATAACACATTCATTTTTATATGTCTAATATACATTGCATTTATGTATATAGTTTATTTTCATAGTATTACTGTATCCCTTATATCTATTAGATGATCATTAGAATGCGTGTATAGGTCCACATATACATGGGATTGCAACTTTACATACATAAACAAATGAAACGTTTTCAACAATATAGTAAAAATTGCTATACGGTATATACTTTTAAATGAGTGTATATGTCTTCATATACATAGCATTTGAGTATACAAAACACAACCATTATTTTGACATAACTCGATTCATTCAAACATAACAAGTAGATAAAGAAGTTTTACTGTAATTTTTTTTTCTTTCATACTATTTTGTGATTCATATTAAAATTTTAAATTTTGTATCCGTGTATATGTACTAATATAGATAGAATATTTTGTCATCTACAATTACTACAAATATATTCAGTATATATGTAAACATTTACATATACATTTACTTAACTTTTTACAAATAAACAAGCATGAAATTATTATCTCAGCAAACAAATACATCAAAAAAATGGTAAACTAATTATCCCAGCAAACACATACACAACACAAATGAGCAAAAAATACATCAAAAAAATGATAAACTGAAGAAAACTCTTATTTATTTCAATATTAAAATAGCAAATTAAAACTGTTCAATGAAGTCATTACTAAAAAATGAATAACGATAATCAAGAGATTAATCTTCAAGAGTTTATGGAAACTAAAACTTAGTTCTCCTTTGGGAAGAAATTGTAGGAATGCCTATTGTGCCCTTCATGTACGCAACGTTCGCAATAATTTGTGCTTGATGAAAGTGTTTCGCTAGATTTTTTCTTCCTCCCTTTCTTCGGTCTTCCTGGAAGTCTTTTGTATATCGGGGGCAACAATTCATCGGAAATGCTCAACTTAGGGTGAAATCTTGTAGTGTTGAATTTGCACTAAACAAATTGGTTTAGAATATACAACTCCATCAACCTTTGGATATGCTGTTGTTGTTGGGTTGAGCATAATATACTAGACTCAATAGTACCCAACAGAAATTTTAATCTAAAACCTGACCGATATTTGTTAATGTATATGATTGATTTCTCATGTAGACAACGATTGGTTTAGAAACACTACTACTAAGAAGATCTCATGTTTAAAATATTCTGTAATGATGATAAGTGACTTGAATTAAAGATGATCGACATTTTTTCTCAACACATGAAAAAAACTGCAATCCTGAGGGTGTAGGTGTGATGGTTTCATGATTTATTCAGTAATCTTTTTGTCGATATACTTCCATATGTTGTCGGTGTTTGTTTTCTCTAAAAGGATTGGTAAGTGTGTTATTTATACTACTTTATATACTCTCCAATATTATGGCCTACTGTGTGTCTCTTTTCATTTTGTGTCAAGGCATGCCTTCACATTGCTATAGTTTAGTTGTTCATTTGTTATTAATTTAAAAGATGTATTAATTTCTTCGTCATTTTTTTTGCATGAAATCCCTTTTCGAGTCCAGGGGACTCCAAACCTCGCATTTTCTCGGGCAAAGTCCATTCCACCAAGTTCAAAATGGACTAATGCATGAAGAAATTGGGCTGGTATAAAATTGTATACACAGATATACATCAGTATACATGGGATATCCTTTCAAAAACGCGAGGTGAAGTTGGTGTACAGGTGGAAGACTAAAATATATGCATATATGGCTGATATACAGTGTGATATACATCATATTTACAAAAATGCAGGGAAAAAATAGCGGTTGTATACAGCTGATATACATGAGAAAATGGATTGAAAATCCACTTAGTTTAGGCCCAAGAGCTGGGCAGCCCAGTAATGGTCCAAAAGGGCCCAATTTTTACTCTCTCTTTATTTTCTATTCTTACTTATTTGTATTTATTTGAATACTAACTAATTAATCTAGATAAACTCCCTAAATCGTCACCATTTTATTTTTATCACGGCTTTTGGTCAATTCATAATTTTCTCACCTAACTTATCTCATCTAAATGAATTAAAGCAGTTTTTTCAATTCTTCTTCCTAAAACTAATCTTAAAAGAAAAGAAAAAAAAATTGTTAAGCATTTTATTTTAGAATGGCATTTGTCTTGTTCATATGACTAATAGCCTACTTGGGTTAGAATAATTTTCTTCAAACTCGATAAGCTCTTTTCTTCTCGTAAATTTTAACTTTTCATAATTAATAAGATACTTTTAATAGAATATTCCCTTAACATTCTCCAAAAGTGTTATTTATAGCAAAATTAATTTTTTTAATAATAATAATAACAATATTAATCATGTAATTTTCTTTTTATCATAAAAACACAAACTTATTTCCTTCTTGACTCCAAGTGTGCAACATAGTTTAAATGAGTTTCTCTTTAATTAAAACATTTCATAATTTTTCTTAAAATAATTATGAGTTCTTGATTTTTTTATTTTTTCTCTCAAATTCTAATTTGTCGCGATTAATTATGAATTAAGTAAAATATGTTTCAAGTAGAATATTTTTTGTAATATTTCTCAAAAAATTAACCATAAATTAGGCAGAATATTTCATAATCCTTTAATATTGGATTAAGTGAAACATGATGTAACTTTTTTCTAACTCAAGAAGATTATTTCTCGTTTGAATAAACAAATGCCAATTTTAAATGTGTAAATAAATAGTTTTAATATTTTAAAAATCAACCTTTTAGTAAAGTTAGTCATCCTTATTTTAGTTAGTCTAAAAAATGATCTTTTGGTGAACCATTTTTAAACGGACGCTCCTAAGTGCTTTAAAAACCTTCTTAGGGAGTTAATTGAACCCTTACTCAATTTCTCTAAATTCAAAGATTTATTTTTGTTTTTGAATCTTTGAAATTTCTTTAAGTTTTTCTTGATTTTTTCTATAAAAATCAAGTGACGACTCTGTAATTTCTTTAAAATTATTTCAAAAGATTTTCTTAAATTTTTGAAATAGTTTTTAAAAAGGTCAAAACTATTTTCTTTCACATGAAATTCGAAAAGGGATAAAACAAAAATGGCGACTCCGCTGGGGAAGTATCTAGGTTCTAACCAAAATAATTTTTCTAACTTGTTGTAGCTAATTATTACGTTCTTATTTGTTTAAATTTCATATAAACTGTCATTCCATTCATATTTCTTTCTTTCGAGAAAATTGACATAGTCACACCTACACCTGAGGTGTGTTTCACGCACTCACAAAATTCTTTTAAATTCTAAATTTTAAGAGAGTTGGCGTATGCGCGGTGTGTTCGGATCTTTTTGTGTGACCGCATAGCCTTCTCACTCGAGTTGTCCACTCGAGAACCTTGTGTCTAGCAAGACAAATCTTAGAAGAACTTAAGATAGAGCTTCCCCGAATATAGGTCATGCATGCATAAGCCTTAGGAGGTTTGACCCAAAGTGTCATTCCACGCATTTAGGAAACGCCCTTATGTCAAATGGGTTTACGACCCGACGACAACCGCTCATATTATGTGATAATGATAAACAGATCCAAGCCTAATTGTGATAGCGTGAGTTTGAAAAACGTGTACTTATTTTATTGTATTTACTTGTAGGATGGATTTAGTTCCCCAAGTTTCGAAGATTAGAATGGTCGAATGTGTTTCACACAAGTTGAGGATATAGTGGGAAAATTTTGACTCGACTGATAAATTAGCGATCATCAGAAAATTGGGGTTCCTTCCTACACTCTTCAAGATCTTTCCCGACAAGCATGTGGTTAGAGCGTTGATTCCATTTTAGGACCCAAATCGAGTTGTCTTTGTATTCAAAGACTTTGAACTCACCCCCACATTAGAGGAGATCTATTACTTCACTAATTTAAAGTATCAAGGGAGAGGTCAGATCATTCCGCACAGTCAGTCAACGAAGAAATTTCTTCGCTACTTGGGATTAAAGAGCACTGATGAACTCCGTTGCTTAAAAAATAATTAGATTTCTTTGGATTATTTGTACGAGAGATATGGTCGTTAAGATAGTTATAAGCTATTCAAGAAGGAGTTCACTTGCACTTCTACCTATTGGTGGGTTAGATCTCTGGTTGCATTTGTCGTTGCCTTGCTAGGGACTTTGGTATTTCCACAAGAATATGGAAAGATCAGTACTTGCATATGTTCTGTGGCTTGAGCACTTTTTGAAGGAGTTGATGGCGCAGAAATCACCTTGGTTCCTATGATCTTGGTAGAAATATTTCGTGCACTTGGAAAGTGTAAAAGAGGTGAAATGCGGTTCTTTGAAGGTTGCAATCTCCTTCTGCAGATGTGGGCAAAAGAGCATTTCTACAAGCTTGACAATATGACTGATGTAATGTTTAGTGCTTTACATAAGATCGACACTCATGATGACAAAATGAGGAGGTTCATTTCTACGGTTGGCACCGATGATTGGTTTGAATTCTTAGCCTTTCGTACCAGTCACCAAATCAAGTGGAGATACCCACTGTTGCATGTTCCACGACTTACATATGGTGCAGAGGGCTTTATTATATTGAGCTTATTAGATTAAGAGGTCTACAATCATATGCCCCGATGCGTGTACTCCGACAGTTTGGTCAGACACAGATCATCCTTCTCCGAGCAAATATGCGAGTTTTAGAAGTCCTTTTTGAACCAGACTTCAGAGTTCATATGGCCAGTCAAATTCTGCATGAATGGAGTAACATCTCACAATAGATTTGAAACGTAAACCAAAAGAGTGCATGCCATAATACCAGGTATGGGTTCTAGAATATCGTGGTGATATAAAAAACCTAGTCCAGAAGGGGAACAGGGTTTTGGGAAAGTTGGGATGACTATTTGGATAAGGAAATTTTGTATTGGAACCACAGTGGTCACGCCTGAAATGTGGGCTCAAATGTCCAACATAATGCAGTATTTGGAAAATGCGGGAGCAGGGCCTAGCAATATTGAGGTATCATCTTCACGTCCTCTACTAACATGATCAGAAACAGGGTCTAGGCTAAAGTTTTAGGATTGTCTTTTTCATGTATTTTGATCTTATTTTTTATAGTTGTACTCGATTAACATTTCAATGAAACTTGACACTTTTATTTCCAAACTCAAAGTTTGTCTCAAATTAATGGCTTGAATCAATTTATCATAATCTCAATTACTTGATGCTAGGCCAACCCTTAGCTCAAAAGGGTCACCCAACTAGGACACGCTATTTACTACTCTATTTATTGTGTGATATAATTATCTTATGTGATATAACTGTTTATGTGCTATGTGTGTTGTTAAATCAAAGATAAATTGATCTACTCTTCAACAAATTTTTAGAAACCCTCTAGGCAAAATATACGCCTTCTATCTAAAGGCCGCCCAAAATATTTCAGGTCTCTAAGTCTCCCAAAAAGTCCTCGACTAGTCTTCAGTAACTTTCCTTTTAAATACATTCTTATTTTGTCAGAAAAATCGGTCATGGACTCAAGAATTCTTGCTTGTTTGAACTAGTATGACCTGATTTCTCCTTTGTGAGATACGTAGACAGCCTTTAGGCTTGGCCTTTATCCTTTAAAATCATTATGTCTCGTTTTGTCAAAGAACGTCATATGAGTCCAAAATCAGAAGACTTGGCAAAAATCTTGTTAAGACCCATTTATTCAAAATCGACGGACAAAGTCCTGCCTGCAAATTTCTTCTGAGTCAATATCCATCCGTGGATCAATTTGCCTAAGATCAAGGCAACTTCATATTCTTTCTTTATGTCGCATATCTTGCATTATTTTCCACTAATGGGATCTAACATATTTGACTTTTGAGTTATTTTTACTTTAACAGGTAATCAAGTTAGTAGAAATTGATTTGTGTTGACAAAAGTTGGTTGAACATCAATACTTCCAAGACAGATAAACGTTCCTCCCTTGATTATCGCTTTTTTGCTGAAGAGAAAGGAATGACTGGTAATAATGATAAAAAGGCAAAGAAATTACTTTCGCTTTACCAGTCATTTCTTATATCGGTAAAGCCTACAAGCGATGGTCTCGAGGATGGAATAGAAAAATTATTTAAAGAGTGTGATGCCATTATGAAGGATTTTTCTAAGAAGACCGGGATCAAGAAAGATGAACCAGGAGAGAGATTGTCGAACTGGACTTCCACTCCAATCATGACTCCCGGTTAAAGTGGTAGATAAAAGGATGAAATTTAACTTTTGCAAAATTGATGGTAGTCCGAATGAGGCACGCGACACACTTTTTAAGTTTTATTTACCTTATTTTTGCTTTTTATGTTTCCCAAAAGGCTCAGACCCACACTAGTACAGATTGTAGCCGATGTCTGTAATGTTTTAAATTTCAATGAAAACCTTTCTTATTGCAAAGATATTTTTTCACTACATTATTCTATCTCTATAATCTAACTTATGTTGTTTATGATTTCAGTAATAATAACTTAAAATCTGCCAATGTCATGTCATGTCAAGAGCTAAATGAACAAATCAAAGCAAATAATGATGAATGGGGGAACTTTGATGAAGAAACAATGGCCCCAGAATGATTAATAGAGGAACTGAAAGATTTTGAGGATAAGGAAAAGCCCAACCTAGAAGAAACTGAGGTAGTTAATCTAGGTAATGATGGAGAATTCAAGGAAACCAGAATCAACATTCATCTTGCAGAAGCACAGAAAAGAGAGATCGTCAGGTTTCTTAAAGAATACATTGATATATTTTCTTGGTCCTATATGACATGCCATGACTGAGTACAAATATTGTATCACACAAGTTGCCAATTGATCTGAGGTTTAATCCTGTGAAGCAAAAGTTGCAGAAATTTGAGCCAAATCTGAATCTAAAAATCAAGGAGGAATTCACTAAGCAGATCCAAGACAACGTGGTTGAGGTCACGAAATATCTAACATGGCTATCCAATATTGTTCCAATACCGAAGAAGGATGGAAAGGTCAGGATTTATGTCGATTATAGTGACTTGAACAAAGCCAGTCCTAAAGATAACTTTCCATTACCCAACATCCATATTCTCATTGACAACTATGCGAGGCATGAAATACAGTCATTTGTGGATTACTTTACTAGGTATCATAAAATACTGATGGACAAAGAAGATGCAGAGAAAATGGCCTTCATCACACCCTAGGGTGTTTATCACTATAGAGTGTGCCCTTCGGTTCAAGAATGCTGGTGCTACGTATATGAGAGCCATGGCAATCATATTTCATGATATGATTCATAAAGAGATTGAAGTGTATGTAGATGATATGATCATTAAATCTCGTAAGAGTTTGGACCACTTGGCTCATTTGGGGAAGACTTTGATCGATTGCGGAAGTACAATCTGAAGCTGAATCTTGCTAAGTCTGCTTTTGGAGTACCGAATGAAAAGCTTTTAGGTTTCGTAGTTAGTAGAAGGGGCATCGAGTTCGACCCTTCAAAAAATTAAGACGATCCAAGAACTGTCTCCTCCGAGGATGAAGAAAGAAGTCATGAGTTTTTAGGGAGATTGAATTATATCAGCAGGTTCATAGCCCAATCAACGGTTATTTGCGAACCAATCCTCAAGATGCTAAAGAAAGATGCGATGAGTAAATGGACTGAGAAATGCTAGAGAACTTTTGACAAGATCAAGGATTATTTATCTAGTCCACCAGTACTAGTTCCTCTAAGAGAAGAAAGCCCTCTATTATTGTATTTAGCGATCTCTGATAATGCATTTGGATGTGTCTTAGGGCAACATGATGAAACTGCAAAGAAGGAAAGAACAATTTATTACTTGAGTAAGAAGTTCACTCCATATGAGGCTCATTACACACTAAAAGAACGTGTAGTGTGACTTAGGTGGCCCAGAATTTGAGGCATTACCTGACATCATATACAACGTATCTCATCTCCAGAATGGATCCCTTGAAGTATATATTCCAAAATGCCATGCCCACGGGGAAATTGGCCAAATGGCAAATGCTATTGAGTGAGTTCGATATTGTATACGTGACTCAAAAGGCGATCAAAGGGCAGGCCCTTGCAGATCATCTGGCAGAGAATCCAGTTGATGAAGAGTATGAGCCACTCCAAACTTATTTCCCAGATGAAGAGGTACTGTTCATAGGGGAATACATTGTAGAGATGTACCCAGGATGAAGATTGTTCTTTGATGGGGAGGTTAATTTCAAGGGTTCAGGAATTGGGGTAGTCTTAATATCAGAGACTGGTCAACACTATCCGATTACTACTAAACTGCGCTTCCCTTTCACCAACAAGATGGATGAAGATGAGGCTTATATTATCGGTCTCGGACTGTTTATTGATATGAATATTCAGGAGCTACTAGTCATTAGAGATTCTGATCTATTAGATCACTAGGTTCAGGGTGCATGGGCCGTAAAGAACCCTAAAATCACGCCATACGTGGAATTGGTACATGAGTTTTGAAGAAGATTCAATGAGGTGGAATTCAATCATGTCCTAGAATATAAAATGAGTTCGTCGATGCTTTGGCCACTATATCCTCCATGATTTAACTTCCCGATTGAAGTTACATTGATCCGTTGGAAATAAGTTTGAAAGAGCAACCAACACATTGCGCACAAGTTGAGGCAGAATCAGATGGAAAACCATGGTACTTCGATATCAAGAGGTATTTGGAAACCAGGGCATACCCCAAAGATTCAACCATCAATCAAAAGAAAATGATCCGTCGGATGACCAATAACTTCTTTTTTAACGGGGAAGTCCTTTACAAGAGGACCCCGGACTTGGGATTTCTACGATGTGTAGATTTCATTGAAGCTACAAAATTACTTGAAGAAATTCACGCCGGAACGTGTGGACATCATATAAATGGATTTACTCTAACCAAGAAAATCTTTAGAGCCGGCTATGTTTGGATGACTATGGAAAGTGACTGTAGCAAGTTTGTGCAAAAATGTCATAAGTGCCAGATACATGGGGATCTGATCCGTGTGCCCCCACACAAAATTAATGTTATAATCTCGCCTTTGCCATTTGTAGCTTGAGGGCATAGATGTTATTGGACCGATTGAGCCACCAGCTTCTAATGGACATAGATTCATCTTAGTTGCTATTGATTACTTTACCAAGTGGGTGGAAGCTGCCTCATACAGAGTGGTAACCAAAAAGGTGGTAGCAGATTTTGTCAAGAATAACTTGATTTGCTGATTCGGGATACTCGAGTCTATCATCACAAACAATGGAGTAAATTTGGATAGTCATCTGATGAAAGAGGTATATAGACAGTTTAAGATCACTCATCAAAATTCAACCACATATCGTCCTCAAATGAATGGAGCGGTAGAAGCTGCCAACAAGAACATTAAGAAGATCTTAAGAAAGGTAGTTGACAACCACCGATCGTGGCACGACATGCTGCTTTTTACCTTACTGGGATATCACACGACAGTCAGAACTTCAATTTGGGAAACTCTTTATGCGTTAGTCTATGGGACAGAAGCGGTAATACCCGCTGAAGTTGAACTACCATCTTTAAGGATCATCCAAGAAGCGGGTCTGAGTAATGAAGAATGGGTCCACGCCCGTCATGAACAACATATGATGATTGATGAAAAGAGGATGAGCACTGTATGCCATGGCCAATTATATTAAAAATGAATGATTCTTGCTTTCAACAAAAGACTAAGAGCTCGCACGTTTGAAGTTGGACAATTGGTGCTCAAATGTATATTCCCTCACCACGAGGAGTATAAGGGAAAGTTCTCTCCAAATTAGCAAGGGTGCAAAGTGTGATTAGAAGAAGGCTTGATTTTGTCTGAAATAGATGGCCAAAGGCGAACCAAGCCAATCAATTCTGATGCAGTAAAGAGATACTATATTTGACGTAGGGTTTCTTTGTGCTCATTTTCTTGTAATTGTTTTCTCATCTGTAATCATTTTTACGCTTTGTAGTAGCTTTAAAATACCCTTTCCTCTGATGTATAAACTACATTTGACCTGAATTCTCGAGAAGAGGATACGTAGGCGGCCTATGTTGGCTTCGGTCAACCCCTTAGAAAATCTATTTATCTTCTCCTAAACTACGCGATAACCTGAATTCCCAAGGACGGGATACGTAGGCGGCCTTGTCGGCTTCAGTCACTCTTTTAACTATATTTTATTTTCTTACATTGTGGGAACTTTATTTGACCTGATTCCTGTTCAACGGGATACGTAGGCGCCACAATGGCTCGGTCATATCACCCTAAAAAATAGAAATTGGGGTAGAATTATTGAGAAGGAATCTCAAAAAATTCAATAGAAGAAGATCATCCCCTGGCAAGCCAAATTAAATTTTGAGAGAGATATCAGTAACTGGGGCAGAAATTTTGAGGCAAACCTCAAAATTTCCACCATACTGTGCTAAAGAGTTCAAACATGACAATAATTTGGTGCCGAAAGAGTAAAGTTGACTTCACGGACCTTCAGCTGCGAAGGCTCAATGCTTCTTGCCAAGAATGTTCATTAAAGCTCGTATATGACATGACTTATTTGTCAGAGACTCTTCTCAATCTTATGAAATGATTTTTTGAAAATTCAATTATTTGCAAAAGTACTTACTTTAAATTCATTTATACTATGATTTCGCCTTGCACCCACCAACTCGGGGAGTCGAAGTAGGAATCAAAAGATGACAAACACCTAAAGAAGATAAGAACCGGATGATGAAAATGACAAGAGTTGAAAACTGAAGAAGTCAGTACAGATCAATTTTATCAAAACCTAATAATTTTTTTATGGATGCAGGTTATCTTGAAGCCAACAAAAAACCAACGAAAACGTCGATTATTCACCATATTCCTTTGGTTTAAAGGAATACAAGGAAGCCAAACATCCCAAGGCCGATAAGAAAGAGCCAAGATGGTTAGAAGCTGAAAACAACTGAGTTTTCCAAAAGTAATAGGTTTTATGTGGTTGCAGGTATCATCAAATGTGGAAAGAAAAATGATGACTTACTCATATCCCCAACAAATCAAGGATGGATGTTTGAAATGGTATATGCAGAAGGTCCAACATGCTAGTTGAATGGTCAAGGTGATTTTTTCTACAATCGCTGCACGGTTATTTATATTTCTCCTCAACTTTCTACTGCATCATATCATGCCGAGAGGGTCATGCCATGAGGGCCATGCCGAGAGGGACATGCCAAGAGGGCCATGCCGAAAGGGCCATTCCAAGAAAACCATGCCTAAGGGTCGTGTCCTGAAAACTATATTGCCTTTTTCGACTAGTTTCGAAGAGGCAACAATCCAAGGGCATCTCCATATTGTATATGATGCCTGTGATTGATTCAAAGTCTTCTATATCCACTAATCACAAAAATATGGAAGAGTCTATTATTGAAGGATATTTTGAAGTATTTCCATATATATTCGATAATCAAGCAAAGACAAAAGAGCCTGGCATTGAAGGATATTTTGAAGCATACACATCTGATCAAATCACGCAAAGGTAAATCAACCTGGCGTTGAGAGATATTCATCAGCTTCAAATGCATAAGTCATCAAAGATTTTACAACATTCACTATTGGATCTCAAGAAACATATGGTCCGAAGGATGTTTATAAGTCGCTATCCGAAAACGTACGACGTACCAGATTTTTTTGAAAATTGGCAATCTGAGGGTCATTGTAAGTCATATTATTTGAAATAAGATGTTGTGCAATATTATACGCGAGTTGATAGCCCATGGGTCATCCGTAAGCCACAATAATATGCTAATCGAATAGTGTGCAAGGTTTCCCGAAGATCGACAGTTTGAAGGTTATCCGTAAGCCACAACTAAATCCTTACCAAAAAATATTCAAGATTATCAAAGTTGATAGGTCCCAAGAGTTCTCTATAAGCCGCGTCATATCCAAGATTCGATTATGCATAGGATTACCCAAAGACCACCAATTTCAGAGATATCTGTAAGTCATATTGTATCCAAGGTCGGATAATGTGCATGAATACCTGATAGCTAGCTATTGGAGGGATATATGTAGTCATCTCTTATCCAAGGTCGGATAATGTGCAGGATTACTCAAAAGCTAGCAACTTAAAGGATATCTGTAAGTCGCCTCATATCCAACATCAAATAATGCACAAGATTATCTAAAGATTACAATTCAAAGGAAATAGTCGTATCGATACGAGAGATGCGCAAGACTCCTCAAGGTTAAATACAATAAGCATTATAGGTGGTGAAGAGGGTTGCCATATTAGCATATGGCTATGCGGTTGTAGGGACCGTTCTATACGTGTCGTTGGTGCCCAAAAGGGCCACCCCACTTTGAAGAGCATACCTAACCATCAGAACAACCATTTTATTCAACAACAAAAAGGTTATTGTATTGGTTATTGCGAGAATTATCACCCTCCAAACAGGTACATGAGAGGATGATGTCTTTTGCAGGTAGCAACTCACGTAGAGATATGGTAAAAGACTATAAACCCCTTAGTGAGTTATGTTTATTACTAATAGTTTTGTTTGAGATGTTGTCAAGAGCATCCGATAAGGATGAAAATCTCAAACCAAAATCACAGGTGCGAACGACTCCAAAAAAGAAAAATCTCAAACCAAAATCACAGGTGCGGACGACTCCAAAAAAGGACGCAGCACAACATGAAACTTTTTCTTAGCAGCAAACTGGGACATAGTCCGAAGAAGAATATCAAACTCTTTGGACGTGAGTTAAAAGATGACTTTTATCACCATCAAACCATATCCCTATAAGAAGACATGTGGGTGTTTTTGGGTTTTGGTTTCAGTTTCACTTCTGACATATTTGTAAACTTATATCGAAGGTAACCATCTCTTTCCTTCAATTTCGAGTGACAGTATACCTAGAGCTTTGGAAATTATGATCGGGTAAATTCTTTTCCATGGATGTGAAGAGCTTCATATTCAAGGTTAAGAGGTTACAAGTTTCTTTTTCACAACTCAATTGTTTGTGGCCCATCCTAAGCCAAAGGTCGTCTTAGTATAAAAGACTATCTTTTCCACCGATCGAGTCAAACTACAGGCAGTCTAATTTCCTGAGTCTCAGGGATATGTAGGTTGGGCTCTCTGTAGAAAACTAGACTGCATTCGAACCTTCCCCCAATCCGCTTATTTGTCAACTTCTCGATTTTACCAAAATTCAAAAGTCGGAATAACTTGTGAATTCTTTGAAAATCATGCTTAAAATCAAGTTTTATGAACTACAAGTGGCCTGAGTTCTCCTATAACCTGAGATATGTAGCAAACCTGATACCAAGGTCCAGTCATAACTCCATGAAACTCGTGCGAAAACCAACCTTTTCAGAACTGACTTTATGATCGGACAAAAATTTGAAACATTAAACTCCCTTTGCCCAGGGTTACCTGCATCCACCCTACCCAAAGGGAGGGGGCAGTTTTTGACACCTAATTTTTGCCCTCCGCAACTAAGTTTAATTTTGAGTTTCTTCGATTTAAAATAAAATTATAATATTTATTTTATTCGAATAAAAATATTTTAAAGTACTTATCTAGGTGATTTTACCATTTTAAGTAACGATTATATATTTTGTATTTGCATATGCGAAATCATGAAATTCTGTTATTTAAATAATTATTTTACAAAAAAATTTATCAAGGATTATTTTGAAAATTGATAAAAATATTGATTTGAATATAATTTATTTTCAAAATAATTTAATTGAAAAATATTTATTTAATTTTATTTAATCATGAAGCTCGAAATCGAATTGGTTGTTAATATATTTCAAATGTTATTTTAATTTAGTCAATTTATTAAATTGAAGCTTAATTAAAATCAATTCGCTCATAATTGCAATGCAATTGGACAATAGAAATTTTAATTAGGCTATAATTTAATATAATTATCTAAATTTTCATTGATTGGCTATTTAACAAATAGTCTAAATTCTTAAATCTCCAATTTAAATAACTCCAAAAATTACCTAATCTACCTAAAACCCTCCTAACAATTCCAAATTTCATCCCAATTAGGCCCAATAACCCTTTTGCCCATCCAGCAACACCAACAACAAAATTAAACAATAACACCAGCCCAACAGATCCCTTGACCCGGCCCACACTATCTTTCTTCAACGTCAACAACAGGCGTACATCAACAGCAACATACACGTAAATAAACAACAACAATACATGAACACACGCACAAAACAGTCGACAACTTCAACAACCGTACCATCGACGGCTCCAGCCAACAACGCCGGTGACCCGTCAAAATCCGGCGACACCCAACTCGAACCCATGAACCCCAACAACCCGACTCAATTCCAGCGAACCAACTTTAACCTGACAACAAAACCCGAATCCAACAACAATATCTGGCCTGCAAATACTGAAAATTCAACCAGACGAATCCCTTAAATCATGAAAATCTCTCTCTTTTCATCTTATATCTGCAATTTTGCAGACCTAGAGCCATAGTGATTGACTTTTGGCTCAAGATTGTGTGTCTGCCATTCCAAAATCCAATCTAAATCAGGTGTCATAAATGGAAATCCGAATTTATGAGATACGTTTCTATCTAGGGACGGATCCAGGATTTTCAGTGAGGGAGTTCAGTAGTACATATACGGACTTGTCGAAGAGGCTTTAGCCTCTAAAAATAGTATAATTTTTCGACGAAGGGGGTTCGGCCTGGAATACATGTACATCCGCCACTATTTCTATCCCTTTTTAATTTTTTCAAATCCCCAACCACTCTCTGTCACAAAAACAGACTTTCTTTTGAATTGTTAATGGTTTTTTTTTAACTATAAAAAGGAACTTGTGCTTTCATTAGAGGGGAGGATTTTGGAAAAGAAAAAAAAATTGGAGAAAAAAAACAGGTCCAAAACTCGATCCCGACAAAATTTGAACTTCTACTGATCGGAATCGAAAGTTTGGTGGTGGAAGCTCCGTCGTGGTAGGCTCTTCTGTTCCGGTTTGCTTCCTCTAAAAAGGTAAATACCTTTCTCTTTAAATTTTCTTTTTCGTCGGAATTATCTCTTTATAGTTTCTTTGGTAATTTTAATATTGCTTCGTGACATTTTAGCCTAAATATGGCTTGTTATGATTTTAATCCATTATAGTTTTGGTAATCTTAATATTGCTTCATGACCTTTTAGCTTAAGTATGGCTTGTTATGATTCTAGTCCATCGTTTCATATTCCCATATTCAAATGGTTTATCAATCTCTACTTGATTGCTCTACCTAGCTATTTTTACTAAAGTCCCCTCTCATTTACTGTTGTTGCTCAAATATCACTTATTTAGGTTATCGTACACTATTTGTGTTTCTCTCGGTGTGTTGACTTTTGTTGAATATATTTGCATTGTATCGTCAACTTCTTATTCTCTGATTAGTATTTTCATTGTATCGTCAACTTCTTATTCTCTGATTATCGCCCTCATCTCTCTGCCTACATTGATGCTTTTTTATTCAACTCCTTGCTTCTATTTGGAGTCTCTCTTGAATATATATGAAATACATATTTGTTGAAGTTGCTGGAATTGTTTTTCCCCTCTTTTAGTGGTCTGAATCTCTAAGTTACTTTATATACTCTCCAATATTATGGTCTACTGTGTGTCTCTTTTCATTTTGTGTCAAGGCATGCCTTCACATTGCTATAGTTTAGTAGTTCATTTGTTATTAATTTAAAAGATGTATTAATTTCTTCATCATTTTTTTTTGCATGAAATCTCTCGCCGAGTCCATGGGACTCCAACCCTCGCATTACCTCGGGCAAAGCCCATTCCACCAAGTCCAAAATGGACTAATGCATGAAGAAATTGGGCTGGTATAAAGTTGTATACACAGATATACAGAAGTATACATGGGATATACAGTCAAAAATGCGAGGTACAGATGGAAGACTAAAATATATGCATATATGGCTGATATACAGTCTGATATACAAAAACGATATACAGTAGATATACGAAAACGCAGGGAAAAAATATCTGCTGTATACAGCTAATATACATGAGAAAATGGATTGAAATTCATTCAGTTTAGGCCCAAGAGCTGGGCAGCCCAGCAATGGTCCAAAAGGGCCCAATTTTTACTCTCTCTTTATTTTCTATTCTTACTTATTTGTATTTATTTGAACACTAACTAATTAATCTAGATAAACTCCCTAAAGCTTCACCATTTTATTTTTATCACGACTTTTGGTCAATTCATATTTTTCTCACCTAACTTATCTCGTCTAAATAAATTAAAGCGGTTCTTTTAATTCTTCTTCCTAAAACTAATCTTAAAAGAAATGAAAGAAAAATTGTTAAGCATTTTATTTTAAAATGGCATTTGTCTTGTTCATATGACTAATAGCCTTCTTGGGTTAGAATAATTTTCTTCAAACTAGATAAGCTCTTTTCTTTTCGTAAATTTTAACTTTTCATAATTAATAAGATACTTTTAATAGGATATTCCCTTAACATTCTCTAAAGGTGTTATTTATAGCAAAATTACTTTTTTTAATAATAATAATAATAACAATATTAATCATGTAATTTCTTTTTATCATAAAAACACAAACTTATTTCTTTCTTGAGTCCAAGTGTGCAACATAGTTTAAATGAGTTTCTCTTTAATTAAAATATTTCGTAATTTTTCTTAAAATAATTGTGAGTTAAGTAAAATTTTCTCAATTAGAATATTTCTTGATTTTTTTATTTTTTCTCTCAAATTCTAATTTGTCACGATTAATTATGAATTAAGTAAAATATGCCTCAAGTAGAATATTTTTTGTAATATTTCTCAAAAAATTAACCATAATTTAGGCGGAATATTTCATAATTCTTTAATATTGGATTAAGTGAAACATGATGCAACTTTTTTCTAACTCAAGTAGATTATTTCTCGTTTGAATAAACAAATGTCAATTTTAAACGTGTAAATAAATAATTTTAATATTTTAAAAATCAACCTTTTCGTAAAGTTAGTCACCCTTATTTTAGTTAGTCCAAAAAATGATCTTTTGGTGAACCATTTTTAAACGGACGCTGCTAAGTGCCTTAAAAATCTTCTTAGGGCGTTAATTGAACCTTTACTCAGTTTCTCTAAATTCAAAGATTTATTTCTATTTTTGAATCTTTGAAATTTCTTCAAGTTTTTCTTGATTTTTTCTATAAAAATCAAGTGGCGACTCTGTAATTTCTTTAAAATTATTTCAAAAGATTTTCTTGAATTTTTAAAATAGTTTTTAAAAAGGTCAAAACCATTTTCTTTCAAATGAAATCCGAAAAGGGATAAAACAACGCATGCCTTACCCCGGCGGACTAAAGGGAGCGACGCCCGTTTATCCCGGTGGTGCTACTATTTTGATTTTTCAAACATGCCCTTACGCTCGTCCGAAAATTTCGAAACACGCCCGAGATGTACTATTAACAACCCCGATCATGAATCCACTCAAAAATCGACATCCCGAGGTCGGAAAGGTCAAAAATAAAATTATCAAAGTTTAGGGATCTTGAAAATGACCAAGTCCCAACACTTAGGCTAATTTCTAAGCTTTGGAAAACTTATGCATGCAACTGAGAGCTGAAATGAGCTAGGTCTTTTACGGGGTATTACAAGTCCTAAACAACCTATCCAAACGATCATATTTGAGGATAAAAGAAATTGAACCACTATAGGATGTCGACTATTTTGCATCGAATCACCATCATGCAAAACTTCACTACCCCAATGTAAACTTACTCTTATCTTAGTATCATCCATCTTAAAGTAAGAAATGAATAAGGTAGAACAAATATTTAATTTATGCACTTAAACGAAAATTTTTAGGATTTTCGCAAATGAAAGGTTATAGCACCATGTAAGTATGTAAAAATGAATGAAGTTGTTACAAGACGTATATGGAATCCCACCTTATAAAGTAAGAATCCATACCCAACCTACAAATAAGTCCCATCAACAAGGAAAATGAAATTTATTCCCTCACTTGCTGATAGTGGCGGATCCACCTTGTAATCCCTTCAACGAAAAATTATACTATTTTTATACTATTTTTACACGGTCAAAAATAATTTTATGTATATATAGTAGATGTTGAACCCCTTCGACTAGTCCGTATGTTTACTTCTGAATTCCCTCAATGAAAATCCTGGCTCCGCCACTGCTTGCTGACTCTCCTTCCCAATTTGTGTCAGTCAAAAGGTAAGGTGTGAGACTCTATTTATCTTATAAGGTAAAACAATCTCCCTGCCTTGTACTTTACTATTATCTAATGTCGTGTACCTTTTAAGGATAAGGCGTGAGCCTCGCCCTGTCCCATTTAAAAATTTTCTAATTTGTATGCCCTTTTAAATTTTTTGATAAAAAAAGTTTCTCTTTAGACTCCGAACTCCGTTAGGATATGTGATTCCGAATCAAGATTTCATATTTTGATCTTGAGTTTATATTTTTGATATTTTTCATTTTCGGGGTGTTAGCCTTGATTAGCAGAGGATCGAATTTTTTTTTTATTGATTTCACATTTTAATTTGAGAAAAAAAAGTGTCTTTCTAAGCCCTAGAATTCCATCTCACGGGCAAACCTCGACTATGAAAAGTACAGAATGCGTCCCGTACATTCTAATCTTTCTTTGAGTTATACTCGCCCAGTCTAGACTCACCAAACATTTAACTAGATATCTATCTAGAGGAAAAAATATTCCTAATGAGGTATTTTGAAGGTGTAACTTAGGCAATAAAAAGAAGTCTTATTATACTTTCTGGTCCATTAGATTTTGTATTTTGATCGTGTTTATTGTGCCATCGCCCTCTGTATTAGTTGATCGTAATATTTTATTACGTTCTATTATTTTTGGTCGAAAGAAAATATTTTATTCCAACCAGAACATTTAAAGTACAGTTTTTCATGTCCTTACTAACTATTACAATTCCAATTTACACTACATTAAACCGGATAGTTATTCAAATTTGCTAGTATATCTTTCCATTTGCTCTGTTGTTGGCCTTTTATATGGACTTGAAGGCAGACATGTTTAATCAGCTGTGTGTTGTTCTTGCATTGAGCTTTGAATCTGCGTGCATTCCTTTCCAGGCAGATTTGATAAACTGCAGCAGAAAACAAACATATGAGGACCTGCAACCTTGCTTTTGAAGTGTGGACACTAGTAGTCAGCCATGTGATTTCAGCTGTCCAGGTGTGGATTTGTCTGTACATGTGCAGCCATTTCAACAAGGTGCTCCAGATGTGTTTAGCATATGTGCATTCAAAGAATAGATGCTGAAATATTTCTTTAGTTCCTGAACAACAGAGTACACAACCAACAGTTACATTTACGCCCCATTTCTCAAGTCTTTCAACTGTTGCTAACCTCCCATGCAAAGCCAACCATATTATAAACTAGTGTCTTGGGATGGTTCATGGTGATTGCACCAAGTTCCTCCATATCACCTTGGGGTGTTGTGGCAAAATTGAGTAGTACAATTTCTTGATACTGAACTTTGATCCCACTGTGAACTGTGCTAGATGTTGTTAACTAAAATAAAGGATTGTTTATTGATGTTTGTTATGTTCTATTTCAACTTAAAATTTTAATTTCAAATTGTAAATTCATATCAAAGGTAAAATTTCAACTTCAAACTTATGATTTCAAATTTTTTGACGTGGCCATACTTTTAAATTTTATACATAAAAAAGACTCATATTGATTGCAAAAACTATTATCCAAACCAATTTTGCTCCCTACTTTACCAATTCATATAACTACCGCTTTCCTTTCCAAGCCCAAAAACAAGCCCTTTCTCAAAACCGCCATGCCTGCTCAACTCATATTTGGAAGGTAATAGTTTTCGCATATATAACGGTTTACATGTTCATGAGAAAAAAGTACTATTTTTAAAATTTAAATTATATGTTCAAATAAAATTTCAACTTCAAATCAATCTTTACCCGAATAAATAATTTCAAGTTCACGTCTAAACACCTACACCAGAACAGCATATGCATAGTGTTGTGTACCCTTAATCCTTTTGTGATTAGCATATACCAAATATATATCCCCAAAACTTCAACATATCATACACCGGGTGTTTGTGCAGTACGTGTTTGTATATATATGATCAATAAAAGGAAATCTTGTATAGTTGTTCTCTATAATCTTTTTTTAGAAAATAGAGTTATTTTAACATTCCGCAGAAAGAGTATCAACACTTTCAAATCCTCAAAAAGACTAATCTAATCTATACTTAACTTTTAATTAATTTAGTATTATTATTTGCACATTTATGCACTTCACAATAACTTCAGACAGCGTGATGTGTCTGACTTTTTATATTGTTGAAGTACAATTTAAAATGACTAAAGCTAATCTTAGCTGACTGCAATATTGTTGAAGTACGATTTAAAATGACTAAAGCTAATCTTAGCTGACTACATATCAATCATAATTAAGTATATACCTACATTTTAATCATATAAAATTTTAGACTCAACAAATCTAAAATTATCACAATATGAGTAACTTATAAAATTTTAGGCACTACAAATTTAATGGTTCCAAAATGGAGTATATGTTAGATTAGAAGATACTAGAGAAGGAGACATTATGTGGTCTTACATTGTTGTGGGCTTCGACCCACACACTTGGCAGATTAAAAAATGGATCATTCTTCAATATTTTGGGCTTTTCATAAATCATGTGACCGGTTGTGGGCCCAATATGGCCACTTTAACCTCATAAAGGAGATGTCATGATTCATATTATTCACTTTGATTCAATAGACTACACGTATTATTAATTTTGATCCACAGACGGTGAGGGTGTGAGCTTTGATTGGCATAAAACTCAAGATGATGGTGTGATCCTCAATGAATTTTAAGCCTGTCAAACGGGCCGGTTTGATTCGGCCCGATTTGACCCACTAAAAAACTTGACCCAATTTGCTTCGGCCCGATCACCCCCCGGGCTGTAGGGTTGTCGGTCTAGGCTGAGTTAAAAAATTTTTTGGGCCTGGGTGATCCGGCCCATACCTAATTCGGACCAGGCTCGTTGGTTAACTGGCTCGGTTCTTTTGACCGTTTGGGGCAAAATAGTCGTTGGGCGCAACGACTATATGACCGTTTGGAGCCTCAAGCGGCTATTTGGCCCACTTTTCTAAAAAAATAAAATAAATTAAATTTAAAATATTTTTTAAAATCCAAAAAAATTCCTATAAATATCCTACACTTTCAAATCATTTTTCACACAATTTTCATTCTCTCAAATCTCATTCTCTCTCAAATATTCTATATATCTACTAAAGTTCTCAATTTTATTTTTTAATTTTGCGATTACAAATACGAGTGGAAGTTTCTTAAAATCGCAACTTTCGGATACTTTCAAAATTTGGTATTGTCGTTTCATCACTTACTTTTAATTTTTAATTAGTGTATTAATTGTTGAATATATAATTTTATTATTTTTGTGTATTTTGAATTTTCTTTAGTTTGATTTTTACTATGGATAAATTAAGAAACCTCAGTAAAAGTGTCAAATTTTTTTATTCCGAAAGTGGTAGTGGTAGTAAAAAGTGAATTACTGGCGGTAGAGGTAGTTCAAGTTGTATATATACCCGTGTGCCTCAGTTACCGCTTAGTCAACCTTTTGAGTAAGAAGTAGGTGTAGGTGCTCACGATATGAATTATTTAGAAGCTCAAAAAAATTACGGTATAAAAGAAGAAAATAAAGTAGATGCGGTTAATTTAGATGAAGATGATGAAAATATTGGTGAGACACCCGCAGTAGGAAATGCTAATGTTAGATCTGAATAAGTTAATTGTCCTCCCCGTGCCCCAAGAGCTCGTAGAACAACTAGTATTGCATGAAAATTTTTTACACGTATAGAAGGAGAAACTAAGGTGTAATACAATATTTGTCAACAAGTATATGAACATAAAAGAGGAGACAATCAAGGGGGTACGGGTACGTTAATAAGACATATAAGAGAGAATCATCAAAGAGAGTTATTTGTTGCAAAATGTGGTGGGGCTGTTGGTGGGCCAACATAAACTAGAATGGACCCAACAAACAGTCAGGTAATTAAGAATTATAATAAATTGAGGAACCGGGAAGAAATAACAAAAATGATAGTTATGGGTTGTTTGCCTTTCACTTTTCCTTTTTCGGATGTCTTTATTCATTATATTCAAGCAATTTATAATCCTATGTTTAATGGTATTCCTAGAAGTACTTGTTGGGCCGAAATTTTTAGAATTCATTCATAATATGTTTATTATTTATCTACATTGTTAAAAAATATTCAATGTAGAATGACTCTAACTTCTGATCTAGGTCGTGCTGTTAATAGAAATAATTATTTAACCATTACTTGTCACTGGATAGATAATAATTTTGTTATGCAAAAATGTATTCTAGCTTTTTTATATGATGAAGATCATAGACATACTGGATAATTTATTGCTGAATCTATTAGTAAAGTTGCAGAATTTTATGGTATTGAAAAAAAAGTTATATGTATTGCTTTTGATAATGCTTCTAACAACAATACTGCTATTGAAAAGTTAAAAAGTGATCTCTCTCCGTCGTTACCTGAAATATTTCATGTTAGGTGTGCTTGTCATATATAAAATTTAATTGTAAGAGATGGTCTTGAATTTTTTGAGTTTTATATTGAAAAAATCCGGCTTGCTGTTGGCTTTATTCAAGAAAATAATCAAAACTTTTTTTTAGAGAATTTAAAGTTAAATGTGAACAAAATGAACTTACGCCGATATTTATGCCTGAAGAATGCGATACTAGATGGAATGCTACGTATGATTATTTAAAAACTTGTCTTTCTTATAAAGTTTATATTACATTGACTTTTAACCAATTTTGTGGTTCATTTGCTTATTCGGCTAAATGTATGCTAAATGATTCTGATTGGGCTGCAATTGATGATCTTGTTAATTTTTTATTTTTTTTTATCTAGCTACAGTTAAATTTTTCGGTGTTTATTATTCTACTGTTTGTAATATTTTAGTATATTTAGCCGATATTTCTGGTTTGCTCAAAGAATTTAAGAATAAAGAAGGTTACAAAGAAGCTATTAGTTTCTATTTGCTAAATTTAAAAAATAAATTTTTCCGATTCCCCCTATTTATTTGGTTGATGCTATACTAAATCCATGTATGAAATTTAATACTATGTGCCACTTTAGTACTCTTATTTATTCTAACTTAGAGATAAATGCTAACAATAATTCTGAAGATGAAGAACAAGAACAACCAAATTTGTTTATGGCTATAAGTGATGCAAACCTTTACTTAGAAAAATTATATAACCATTATGCCAATTTACTTGATGTAGCTGTACCGATAAATATTACTCCAACTGTCGCTCCTCACGCTCCCGAGGAGCCACCATCTTCTAAAAAACAGCACATAATGGTTTTCCTGATTACTTTTATGATTTAAATGTTTGGAACAACATTGAGGCGGTAACTTACACAACAACTTCTCGGGTAGAGCTTAAGTATTATCTTCGAACGCCGGTAGAGGATCGTAGACAACGGATCAACTCGTTGGATTGGTGGAAGAATAATGAAAGACAATATCCTGTGCTTTCAAGATTAGCTTGAGATATATTGAATGTTCCAATATCAATCGTTGCATCGGAGAGCATTTTTAGTCAGGAACGACAATAGCTTGGGGACAACCGACACTCATTGGGGAGCGATGCTATGAATGTTCTAGTTTGCCTCAGAGATTTGATTAGAGCTGAACTAAGAAATCAAGGAATCGAGGTGGAGCCGAAAGACGAACAAAATCTTGAAGAAATTATGACTTCAAGGGAGAACTCAGCACAATCAAGTCCAATGCATGGTTTTGCCCCCATTGATTGTGACTATTCTATGCCTGTTCCATTAATATTAACATGAATGAGTAGGAAAAAATGATGCAAAATTTGTAGATTTTTCATTCATGTAAATTATAAATTTTGGATCATTTTGCAATCAATAAAATACAACATCCATTCACTCCTTACTTTATAATTTTTTTTCATTTAAATTGAATTTCTAGTTTGAATTAAATACTTAATTTTAATATATTACTAATTTACTATCAAACTTACACTAAGTAATAGACAATTAAACATAACAAACATATATACACATAATGAAAAAAAAAATTTCTTTTAAGTTCCAAACCTCAAGTATTATTATATTAAGTAGCATATTTTCTATAGTCTCTAAATTATATATATTTAATATTTTAACGTATACATATAGTGTATATAGTTTGCATGTATATCGTTTCAACTTTCAAGTGATATTTTAAGTAGTATAGATTCTACATATATGTGTACATATTTTTTATGTATTAAAATAGTATAAATTTAATGTGTACATGTTTTTAAAGTAGTATAATATGTAGTGTATATATGACTATATGTTATATGTGTATATATTTTCTAAAGTAGTATGTATATACTATATAGTCTATATATGTTGTATGTATATTATTTAAAGTAGTACATATATTGTATGGTACGTATATATGTGTATATATTTTCAATAGACTCTAAAGTAGTATATATATTTAACGTATACATGTGTATATGTTTTCTAAAGTAGTATGTACATAGTGTATATATGTTGTATGTATATTATTTAAAGTAGTACATATATTGTATGGTACGTATATATGTGTATATATTTTCAATAGACTCTAAAGTAGTATATATATTTAACGTATACATGTGTATATGTTTTCTAAAGTAGTATGTATATAGTGTATATATGTTGTATGTATATTATTTAAAGTAGTACATATATTGTATGGTGCGTATATATGTGTATATATTTTCAATAGACTCTAAAGTAGTATATATATTTAACATATACATGTGTATATGTAATTATGTATTCAAGTTTTCAAAAGTAGTATATATATAGTGTATGTATGTTGTGTGTATATTGTTTAATGTATTTAAAATGTATATAGGTGGGTATATATAGTGTATATTGAAAAAAAAAACTTTTAATTTCATTTTTTTTTTTATGTTTGACCAGTAAACCCTTAATGGGCCGGTTTGTTTTTTGGAAAATTACTGTTGGGTCCGGAACTGGATCGGCCCGTTAACACAGGCCCAGAACCGAACCGGCCCATGAAACGGTAAAAAAAATGGGCCGGATCCGAGTTGCCCTGCACGACCCCGTTGACAGACTTGATGAATTTTCAAATAAAGCTTATGGATCTTGGAGAAGGCCCTTATGGCACTTAATTTGAAGCTAAAAGTATTGTGTCAAACAAAGTAGTTTTTTTTTTTAAAAATTTATTTTTGTTTTTAATTGTCGGGAGCTTTTTTACCGTGAAAAATCATACAATTACCTCATGCAAGCTAGCCGCACCTACAAATGACATAAATACTGTCGTTGTTTTGGCTTTAGACATATCAGTGGCATATTTGAAAATTGATCACAAAAATTATTTTCCATGTACAATATATGAATCTGTTTAATAGTGTTAAGTCTATTTGAGAAAGACAGTGCAAGCTTAACCAATCACACTTAATATCAAAATATGTTAAGATAATTTGTAAAAATCATATTTTGTGACACGTATTATTTACTTTGATCTAATAGATTTCACGATTTTGTTTCTTGGGCCACACAATCATTGAGTTCAAAAATACGGGTACCATGTGTATTTAGTTTATGGTACACCTTATCAAGCTTTCATTTCACTTTCTAAAATAAAATTTATGTACCATGTACACTCTTCTTCAGGAGCTTACATGAGTTGAAGTCCGTTAGTCCTTGACTCATATGTCATGCATGTCACAAATGCATTATACCAAATTATGGATATGAATAAAAGAATCAAGCATTTAAGAAAATTGACGGATGTCCCAAAAATATTTGGTACTATTCATAGTAAATTGATAAGCGTGTATCGCCATAAAAGTAATATTGGTACTTAAAAGCTGCTCAATAATGGATTTAATATTCAACAATATCATCACTAAAATCCAAACGGAATAGTGAACTTAACACTCACCAATACCATCACTAAAATTCAAATGTACAAACATCAACTTCCTCATCAAGTAATAGCCACTAATGATATGTGGCCATGTACTTATCAATGATCAATGGTTTCCTGCTTTTCCAACCCCTAAAAAGGTTAAAATTATTAAAATTGAACGAACAAGTTTGTGATAAGGAAGAATCATCATTATTTTTCCTCATGATGATTCTTCCTCATTACCACTGCCCACGCCACCCGATTCATCCTTTAAATTCTGTTAATAAAAGTTTGCAGGGATTTAATAACACTGACTTTGATAGTGTATTCACTGCCCTGAAAGAATTTAAGCCTCCCATTTTGACTGCTGTAGGAATTTGGCACAATTCTTCTAGGATTTACAAAGCCACTAAACTTCGAATATCAACAATTAATTTGATTTTTTCACAAAAACTGAATGTTATGATTTGTAGTGAAAGAGAGAGAAAGAGATTAAAATCAATTTTTGTTTTTACAATAAATGGGTATTTATAATACCTAAGTGACTGTTCAAATCATCAGACACACCCTTTAATAACAAACACCTTTTCAGTCACACCCTTTGATATGACCAAACACCTTTTCAGTCACAACCTTTCACAAAAATAAGTATCTTTTCAGTCACAACCTTTCATAGGCATAAACAACTTTTCAGTCATAATAAGTCACTGTAACACCTCATGTTTTTAGGTTAGAATTCAAACCGTTGTTCCTAAGTATACAAACCTGAACCCAATGATTCTATGTCTATATAGGTGTGATGATCAATTATATAGTGTAAAAATGTCCTCTTATATCAGATGAGATCATAAAAATCTCCTAACTCAAAGACAAGTTGAGAACGCTTCTATTGATTAAGTTTTAGCTGCATTTCAGCTTGGGTCAACTTTCAATAACCATTACTCCTTGTACATAATGAGTTACGTGTCCTACTACATATCAAATGAAAGATATTTGAATCTTATTTCCAACGCATTTGGTTTCACCTTAATCCGATATCAGAGTAGAAATTTATACTCATTTTACTTTAGCATATCCGTCTATCAACAAAGTGACGACCTGAGTTGATAAGCCGTCAACTAAGTGACGACTTATCAGCCCAAGTCGTCAGCCTTACATAGAATGCCATCAATTTTAGCTTCCAAGTGAGAGTGTCTTCGGTGGAGGATTAGATGCGAGAAGGAAGGTTGAGATAGTTTGAGCATGTGATGAGGAGGGGCACGGATGCCCCGGTTCGGAGGTGTGAGAGGTTAGCTTTGGATGGCTTTAGGAGGAGTAGAGGTAGGCCAAAGAAGTACTGAAGGGAGGTGATTGGACATGACATGGAGCAGCTGCATCTTACTGAGGACATGACCCTAGACAGAAAGGTGTGGAGGTCGCTAATTAGGGTAGAAGGTTAGGGTAAGTGTGTGGATTGTGGCAAGGTGTTAGAAAATCAATTGGGCAGCCGGGGAGTAATCTTAGGCCTTTGTCCTTGAGTAGGGGCCTTTAGCTAGGTGAGTTTGGGTTGGGTAGGTGAGTGTTTGTTACTAGGACTGTGTCCTTGAGGAGGAGCCTCTGGTTTGTGAATGTAGGTTTCTACTAGGTAGTGTCCTAGTGCTTATTTCTTATTTCGAATTGCTCGTACTTCTCTTTTTCGTACTTCTATGATAATTATCTCTATTATGTCTTGTTTCTGTATGCCATCTTTTTTTGTTACATGTTTTTTTACGAGCTTGGTATACTATTCTCCGTCTTAAGCTGGGGGTCTATCGAAAACAACCTCTCTACTTCTTCGGATCTAGTGGTATGGACTGCGTATATTACCCTCCCCAGACCTCACTTTGTGGGAATACACTAGGCCTTTTGTTGTTGTTGTTGAAGTGATGACCCGAGTTGATAAGTCATCACCTAAGTGACCACCTATCAGCCCAAGTCATCAAGCCAACCGGAAACTCTTCAATTTCAGCTTCCAAGTGACGACTTGAGGAGATAAGCCGTCACCTAAGTGATGACTTATCAACCCAAGTCGTCAACTGAAAATTTCAGCTATTATGATTTAGTTTTATAGGGGTATTTCGGTCTTTTTCTCACCTCAAACTTTACCCCCCCCACGACATAAATCATCAAAAACACGTACTTAGTTATTTTGAATCAGTTTCAAAAGCCCTTAACCCTCTTTATTCCCAAGAACAAGATTAGGGTTTCTTCTTAAGGTAATCTCCCAAGAACTTCAAGACTCCATTACACTCTCTACAAGATAATCAAGAGTTTAAGGTTCCCAATCTAAGAACGTTCAAGAAAAGTTAATTCTCTTTCAAGATCAAAGTTTTAATGTATGTTAAATGTTCATCCATGGTCCCTTTTCCATCCATGGAGTCCAAGAACCCAATTTTAAATTCAAAGCAATGATTTTTACATGTTATTATGATTTTGACCATGAATTCCCCATGAATTTTGATTTATATCTTGTTTTTCACGTAATTATTGTTGTTATTGAATCGCACACGTTTAAATAGTATTGTTCGCTATTTTAAACCTTAATTGGTGATGTTAGTATTAAAATCATGCTATTACTACAAGTTTTAAAACTATTCCCATGCTTAGCTTAGACCATGAATTGCAAGTGTTTGATGAAATGCCTACAAGAATGAGTTTTGAATAAATGCTTACATATCATGTTTTCAAAGTTTTAGTACAATCTTCCTATTATTACTATTGAGTCCTGGGCTTTCGAATACCCAAAATTTAGATGCTTACCTATTTTTCAGTATCTATAGAATGGTTACAGAATAGTTACGAGCCCTATCATTTCAGTCAGTATTTTAAATAGTTAAGCATAGGTAGTCCAGTATTTCGTGTCTTTCAATTGGGAGTAGGATTTAGCACCGAGCGAATGCAGGGATGACGATTTCCCCGTCAGTTAGGCAGAGTCATTAGTAGCAGTCCTTGCATTCCAGAACTACGTTGCCAACGTAGGATATGAGGAGTCACCCGTCAGTTTAGGCTTGACTCCGCCCAAGTGTCACCCGTCAGTTTAGGCTTGACATCCTGGTTGTTCAGTAGCTTAGTAGATCCACTCAACTATGTGTTAGTACCCGTGGCACGGTACTGACACCCTTCTAACTAGTGTCACAGGTTGGACCCCAACTTGCTCATTGGGGTATCTCGGTTAGATGATAGCTCCCACAGTCTCAGTCCAGTATTTAGCTCAGTAATTCTATTTCAGTTTTGCTTGACCACAGTATACAGATACCATTTATTCATTTATCAGTATTTCAGTTTGCATACTATATTTAAAATATGTTTTATGTTTGGTTATGAATTCTCAGCCTTTACAGATTTTATGCACTTTACTCAGTACTTCATGCTATTCATTCAGCCAGTTATTACTCATACACATGAAACTATGCATATTAGCCTAACCTCATTTAGCGTACCAGTACATTAAAAGTACATATCACATACTCGTTTCTTGCGCTATGATGTTTAATATCATAGGTTCGGACTCTCAATTTCCTGATCGCGTAGAGACATACCAGATTGTCAGCTGTAGTAGTGGCGAGTCCGCATACTTTGAGGACATGGTTTATTTATCTCAGTTTACCTTATCAGTTTAGTATTTTCTATTCATTCGGAGTTAGTTGGGGTATGTCCCATCAGCTCCACAGTCAGTCAGTAGAGGCTTTTCAGACTAATACAGACAGTTGGTCAGTTTTCAGTTATTATCATCGGTCATTTTATCAGTATAATCAGTATTGTTTTATAGACATTATCAGAACTATGTTTTAAAACCTTATGGCATTTTTTGTTAAATTTCGCATATGATCTTTTGATATCAGTAATACTCAGTGTCATATCAGGCACCAGTCATGGGTAAGCTTATGGTTTTTTGGGACCGTAAGCACCGTGTGGCATCCAGGGTGTACTCTCGGGGCATTAAAAACTTGGTATCAGAGCCTAAGGTTTTAAAGCATCATAGGAAGTCTGAAAGCCGCTTTGAGTAAAGTCTTGTGCATGGGTGTGAAGCGTGCCACACATATGGACAAGAGGCTATGAGACATTTTAGGAAAATTTTCCTTTCTTTTAGTATTCATATCGTGTGAATGAACATGGGCTCAATTTAAACTCTCTGTCTAGTTTAATCTTTCTTTCTCTTACAGAATATGCCTCCCAGAAAGACTAACGGAAGAAGAAATGGAAAGCAACCAACACCTCCGCCCATTCAGGAAGATCCCCTGAATGGGCATATTTCGCATGCCGAGTTTAGGGATGCATTTACTATGCTAGCTCACTCTGTAGTAGCTTAAATGTTTGTCCAAATGCTGTTTAGGCCAACCTAGTGGCTAATAATGCCACAACTAGGATTTGGGACTTCACCAGAATGAACCCTCCTTCATTTCGAGATCTAAGTTTGAAGAGGATCCACAGGAATTCCTCGACATGGTGCAGATAGTAACATATATTACAGGGGTGACTTCTAGTGAGAGTGCTGAATTAGTTTCTTACTAGCTGCAGGAGGTAGTCCATACCTGGTTTAAGTAGTAGAAAAGAGGATAGAGGCGCAAATGCAGGGCCTATAGAATGAGAGGGGTTTTCTACTATTTTCTTAGATAGATTCTTTCCATTGGAGCTGAGGGAAGCTTATGTGTTAGAGTTTATCAACATGAAGCAGGGCAATATAAGTGTGAAAGAGTATTCCTTAAAGGTTACTCAGCTAGCCAGGTATGCTCCTCATGTGGTGGCGGATAACAAGTCTAGGATGAGCAAGTTTCTATCTGGAGTATCTGATAGTGTGGTCACAAAGTGTAGCACCGTAATATTGATCAAGGAGATAGACTTTTCTAGGTTGATGGTCCACACTCAATAGATTGAGGAGGAGAAGAAAAAGGAGAATAAGAGGGCTAGGATAAACAACTTTAATTTTACCCAGCCAAGGTCAGAGGGTGGAAATCATCCTCAGTTTCACCAGAAATCTTCAGTCCCAGCTCTGTCTTTATCCAGTGCTCCTGCACCAAAGTTTAGAAATGATAATCGGGATAGGGCGCCAGGCTCTAAGTCCTACGGCAGTGTAAACAGTGGTCGCACGAATCCTTTTTGTAAAAAATATGGTAGGAACCATCAGAGAGAGTGTAGGACTTGCAGTGATATATGTTTTGGGTATGGTAAGCTAGGCCATAGGCTTCGAGAGTGTCGAGTGATTGCTCAGAAGGGAAGGGATGAGCGCCAACCGGGCCAGTCCCATTAGTTATCGGCTCCAGTCGGTCGTCCGACTCAGCAGGGTGCCGCTTCTAGTGCTACTAGAAATCAACGCCATAATAGGCTTTATGCACTTCAGTCCCGACAGGACCAGGAAAGTTCTGATATGGTTACTGGTACGTTGCAAGTCTTTCATTTACATGTTTATGCTTTGCTAGATCCCAAAGCTTCCCTTTCTTTTGTAACCCCTTATATAGCGTTCAACTTTGTAGTCAGTCCCAAAACCTTAATAGATCCCTTTTCAGTATCTACCCCAGTGGGTAAGTCTATCGTATCCCGATGGGTATACAGGAACTGCCCAGTTACAATGTCTTAGAAATTTACTTCAGTAGACCTTGTAGAGTTAAAGATGACAGATTTTGACATCATTCTCGGGATGGATTGGCTCCATTCATGCTATGATTCAGTTGATTGTAGGAACAGATTTTTCCATTTTCAGTTTCCAAATGAACCAGTCCTTGAATGGAGGGGTAGTACTATAGCGCTTACGAGTCAACTTGTTTCATACCTTAGAGCAAGAAAAAAGATATCCAAGGGGTGTATTTACCATTTTGTTCGGGTCAAGGACTCAAATTATGAGACCCCCAATCTAGAGTCGGTTTTGGTAGTAAGGGAATTTCCAAATGTGTTCCCTGAAGATCTTCCCGGAGTTTCTCCCAAAAGGAAAATTGACTTTGGAATAGACTTTCTTTCGGATACTCAATCTATCTCTATTCCGCCATATAGAATTGCTCCAGCCAAACTCAAAGAATTGAAAGAATAGTTGAAAGACCTCCTAGATAAGGGATTCATCAGTCCCAACATCTTCCCGTGGGGTTCACCAGTCTTATTCATGCGTAAGAAAGACGGTTCTCTTAGAATATGCATAGACTACCATCAGTTGAACAAAGTCACGATCAAGAATAAATACCTACTTCTCAGAATCAATGATTTGTTTGACCAACTTTAGGGTGCCATCTATTTCTCCAAGATCGACCTCAGATCGGCTATCATCAGCTCAGACTCAGAGAATATGACATTCTGAAAATAGTTTTGCGAACTCAATATGGTCACTTCGAGTTTCTAGTTATGTCCTTTGATATAACAAATGCCCCAGTATCCTTTATAGACTTGATGAACCGAGTGTTCAAGCAGTACTTGGATATATTCGTCATACTCTTTATCGATGACATACTTGTCTACTCTCGTAGTGAAAATGATCATGCAGACCATCTCAGAATTGTATTGCAGTCCCTTAGAGCCCATCAGTTCAACAAATTCAGTAAATGCAAATTTTGACCAAGGTTAGTAGATTTCCTTGGTTATATTATTTCTGGTGATGGCATTAGATTTGATCCTCAAAAGACCGAAGTGATAAGAAATTATCCTAGACCCATCTCTCTATCAGATATTAGGAGTTTCTTGGGTTTGGATGACTATTACTGACGATTTGTTGAAGGGTTTACATCTATTACATCCCCCATGTCCAGATTGACTCAGAAGAAAGTCAAGTTTCAGTGGTTAGATTCTTGTGAGAAGAGTTTTCAGGAGTTGAAGACTCGACTTACCACAACCCCAGTTTTGACTTTGCCGAATGGTTCAGATGGGTTTGTTGTGTACTATGATACTTCCAGAGTTAGTTTGGGGTGTGTGTTGATGCAAAAGGGTAAGATTATAGCCTATGCCTCTAAATAGCTTAAGCCCCATGAAAAAAATTACCCTACGCATGATCTTAAACTTGAAGCCGTTGTGTTTTCCTTAAAGATTTGAAGGCACTATTTGTATGGGGTGCATGTTGATATGTTCATGGATCACAAAAGCTTGAAATATGTGTTTTCATAGAATAATTTAAACCTGCATCAGAGAAGATGGTTAGAATTTGTTGAAAGATTATGACATGAATATTCTATATCATTCGGGCAAGGAAAATATAGTGGCAGATTCCCTCAGTAGATTGTCCATAGATGGCATTGATCATGTTGAGGATGATTAAAAAAAGTTAGTTAGGGAAGTTCATCAGCTTGCCAGATTAGGTGTTCGTTTGGTTGATTCAGTCGAGGGTAGTGTATGGGTACAAAATAGTTCATAATCTTCTTTGGTTGCCGAATTGAAACAAAAATAGGATAGGGATCCCAGTCTAGTGAAGTTGAAGGAGTCAGTCAGAGATCAGAAAGTAGAGGTCTTCTCCTAAGGGGGAGATGGTGTGTTGCGTTGTCAGGGTAGATTGTGTGTACCATGTATAGACGATTTGAGACAACGAATTCTTGCTGAAGCGCATGGTGCGCGTTACTCTATTCACCCAGGGGCCATTAAGATGTACCATAATTTGTGAGAAATCTATTGGTGGAGTGGTATGAAGAGGGATATTAACGAGTTTGTAGCTAAGTGCTCTAATTGTTAGCAGGTTAAGATTGAGCACCAAAAGCCTAATGGTTTTATACAAGAGTTCAGTATTCCCACTTGGAAGTGGGAAGAGGTGAACATGGACTTTGTGACAGGTTTGCCTCGTACTCATCGTCAGCATGATTCAATTTGGGTCATTGTTGATAGGGTGACCAAATCAACCCATTTCTTGTCAGTCCACACTTCTTATTCATTCAAAGACTATGCCAAGATCTATATCAGAGAGTTAGTTAGGTTGTACGATGTTCCATTATCTATCATCTTATCTAGAGGTACTCAATTTACCTCTCACTATTGGAAGGCTTTTCAGAAGGGTCTTGACACCCAGGTTCATCTTAGTACAACCTTTCACCCTCAGACAAATGGTCAGGCAGAGAGGACTATTCAGACCCTAGAGGACATGTTGAAAGCATGTGTTATTGATTTTAAAGGTAGTTGGGATGATCACTTGCCTTTGATTGAGTTCACGTACAATAACAACTATAATTCTAGTATTTAGATGGCTCCATTTGAGGCTCTATATGGGAGGAGATATAGATATCTGATTTATTGGTCTGAGGTAGGTGAGACCTCCTTGATAGGGCCTGATTTGGTGTTTGATGCTTTAGAGAAAGTTTAGTTAATCAGGGAGAGTATTAAGACAACCCAAAGTCGACAGAAATCCTATGCGAATGTGAGGAGAAAAGACCTTGAGTTTGGGATTGGTGACTTAGTCTACTTGAAAATCTCTCCCATGAAGGGAGTAAAGAGGTTTGGCAAGAAAGGGAAGCTTAGTCCCCGGTATGTTGGCCCTTACAGAATTATGAGCCGCTTTAAAAAAGTGGCTTACGATCTTGAGTTGCCTGCAGATTTGGCATCAGTGCACCCAGTGTTCTACTTCTCTTTATTAAAAAAGTATATTAGTGATACAGCGGTTGTAGTCCCTATAGAAAGCATAGATGTTCAGAACAGTCTCTCTTATGAAGAAGTTCCAGTCAAAATCCTTGATCGTCAGATTCGTAGACTAAGAAACAAAGAAGTCCCCTTAGTTAGTCCATTGAGGGAGCCACTTGGGAAGAGAAAGCAAATATGCAAACCAAGTACCCTCATCTCTTCTCTGCAAATTTAGACTCAGCTTAAGGTAATATTTTTCCTTCGATTATCTCTTTTCCATTCTCAGTTCCATCTATATTATCTTCATGCCATTTCATGGATTCACGAACCAGTTTAGGCATATGTCATGTTTAAGAATCAGTTATGTAATCATGTTTCCAGCATGTATATTCAGCATGTAACCTCAATTTCTCAGTGTTTTCAGCTTAACCAGCCTCATTCGAGGACGAATGTTCCTAAAGGGGAGATAATGTAACACCCCATGTTTTTGGGCTAGAATTTAAACCGTTGTTCCTAAGTATACAGACATGAACCCATTGATTCTATGTCTATATAGGTGTGATGATCAATTATATAGTGTAAAAATGTCCTTTTATATCAGATGAGGTCATAAAAATCTCTTAACTCAAAGACGAGTTGAGAACACTTCTATTGATTAAGTTTTAGCAGACATTTCATCTTGGGTAAACTTTCAATGACCATTACTCCTTGTACATAATGAGTTACGTGGACTACTATATATCAAATGAAATATCTTTGAATATTCTTTTCAATGCATTTGGTTTCACCTTAATCCAATATCGGAGTGGAAAGTTATACTCATTTTACTTCAGCATGTACGTCTATCAATAAAGTGACGATCTGAGTTGACAAGCCGTCAAATAAGTGACGACTTATCAGCCCAAGTAGTCAGCCTTAAACAAAATGCCATCAATTTCATCTTCCAAGTGACGACCTGAGTTGATAAGTCATCACCTAAGTGATGACCTATCATCCCAAGTTGTCAGCCCAACTAGAAACTCTTTAATTTCAGCTTCCAAGTGACGACTTGAGGTGATAAGACATCACCTAAGTGACGACTTATCAATCCAAGTCGTCAACTAAAAATTTCAGCAATTATGATTTAGTTTTGTAGGGGTATTTTGGTCCGTTCTTCATCTCAAACCTTATCCCCCACGACATAAATTATCAAAAACACGTACTTAGCTATTATGAATCAGTTTCAAAAGCCCTTAACCCTCTTTATTCCCAAGAACAAGATTAGGATTTCTTCTTAAGGTAATCTCCCAATAACTTCAAGACTCCATTACACTCACTACAAGATAATCAAGATTTTAAGGTTTCCAACCCAAGAACGTTCAAGAAAAGTTAATTCTCTTTCAAGATCAAAGCTTTAAGGTATGTTAAATATTCATCCATGGGCCTTTTTCCACCCATGAAGTCCAGAAACCTAATTTCAAATTCAAAGGATAATTTTTACATGTTATTATGATTTTAACCATGAATTCCCCATGATTTTTGATTTATATCATGTTTTGCACGTAATTGTTGTTGTTATTGAATTCCACATGTTTGAATGGTGTTGTTCGCTAATTTAAACCTTAATTGGTGATGTTAGTATTGAAATCATGCTTTTACTACAAGTTTTAAAATTATTTTCATACTTATCTTAAACCATGAATTGCAAGTATTTAATGAAATGCCTACAAGAATGAGTTTTGAATAAATGCTTACATATCATGTTGTCAAAGTTTTAGTACAATCTTGCTATTATTTCTATTGAGTCTTGGGGGTTCAAATACTTTAAATTTAACTGCTTACCTATTTTTCAATATCTATAGAATGGTTACAGAATAGTTACGAGTCCTATCAATTTAGTTAGTATTTTAAACAGTTAAGCATAGGCAGTCTAGTATTCCGTGTCTTTCAGTTGGGAGTAGGATTTTGCACCGAGTGAATATAGGTATGATGGACTCCTCGTCAGTTAGGTTGAGTCATTTGTAGAAGTTCTTATCTTCAAGAACTACATTACCAGCGTAGGATATGAGGAGTCACCCGTCAGTTTAGGCTTGGCTCCGCCCAGGTGTCACCCGTTAGTTTAGGCTTGACATCCTGATTGTTCAGTAGCTTAGTAGATCCATACAGCCATGTATTATTACTCGTGGCATGGTACTAACACCCTTTCAACTGGGGTCACAGGTTGGACCCCAACTTGCTCATTGGGGCATGTCGGTTAGATGATAGCTCCCACAGTCTCAGTCCAGTATTCAACTCAGTAATTTAGTTTCAGTTTTGTTTGACCATAGCATATAGATACCGGTTATTCATTTATCAGTATTCGGTATTTCAGTTTACAGACTATAGTCAGAACATGTTTTATGCTTGGTCATGCATTCTCAGCCTTTACAGATATCATGCACTTTACTCAGTACTTCATGCTATTCATTCAGTTAGTTATTACTTATGCTCATAAAACCATACATATTAGCCTAACCTCATTTAGCATACCGGTACATTCAAAGTACTGATCGCATACTTCTTTTTTACGCTATGATGTGTAATATCATAGGTTCGGATGCTCAGTTCCCTGATCGTGCATAAACATACCGGATTATCAGTTGTAGCAGTGGTGAGTCCTCATACTTCGAGGACATGGTTTATTTATCTCTGTTTACCTTATCAGGTCAGTATTTTCTATTTAGTCGGAATTAGTTGGGGGTTTATTCCATCAGCTCCATAGTCAGTCAGTAGAGGCTTTTCAGAATAGTACAGACAGTTGGTTAGTTTTCAGTCATTATCATCAGTTGTTTTATCAGTATTGTCAGTATTGTTTTATAGACATTATCAGAATTATGTTTTAAAATCTTATGGTATTTTTTAGTTAAATTTCACATATGATCTTTTGATATCAGTAATACTTAACGCTCATATCAGGCACCAGTCATGGATTAGCTTGTGGTTTTTCGGGACCGTAAACACTGTGTAGCATTCAGGGTGTACTCTTGGGGCGTTACAATCACTTTTATTCATTAAATAATATTCTTTTATTTAAATATAACTGAAATTATATTCACAAAAACTCTTCTCTAAACTTTTTCTTCAATAACACAAATGACTAACAATCTCAACTTAGTTAGTGATTGATGTTGTTTATGAAATTCATGCACATAGTAGGTCTCTATCGAGTTGAACCTTCTACTTGTATAAACAATTCAAATCTTTGTCGGAATTTGTAGTTGGATTACTTCTATTGAACTAAAATTCCTTAATGAACAAGGCGGAAAAACTTTTTACACATAAATCATACCATCTTCACAATTTGTTCACCGTGAAGTTTTACATCCATTATGGCCTTGTGCTACCTCCTAAATTCATAGACACTTTACCAAGTTTGTCTCCCAACTTTAACTGAAGTGGAACCACTTCAAGTGTTTATATAGGTGAAGTTCTAAAACCAAGTCCATCTTGGACTTATCAAATTCTTATCGTGGACTTTACTTAGTTCTTAGTCTAAACTCTGATTTCTTCATTAAGAGTACTTTTATACTCACCTTCATTTTTCATAAATATTAATAATTAATACTTGCTAATCATGAAAGAATAACTTGTTGTTACCTTTTGAACCTTTAGTATTATTATAAAGAAATAGTAAAGGCAAGGTTTCCATTACCTGTGATAATTTGACTACCTTAGACTCATAACATTTTTTATGCTCATATCATGTCCCTTGCGAGTCCATATGTAAGCAGATCTTCAAGTTTTTTCTTAGAATTTATATAAATAATCGTGATAATTTTTTCTAAAATCTGTTGCCTTATATATTCATATCTCAAAGCAATGTCTTGATTTTTCATTGTATATTTTGTTAAAATGCCTTAGATATTGTTGCTTGGCTATCCCAATGTAAGACAACAACTGGCATTGGTTGTGGCCACAACTCTATATCCAATAATAAATTTTTTAGCCATTCTACCTCTCTTCCTACGATTGCTATTGCGATAAACTCAAATTTTATGATAGAATAAGTAATACATGTCTATTTCTGAGGAACTCATGAAATTGCTCCTCTACCAAAGTGAGAATTCATTTAGATGTTGACTTATTATACCAATGTTAGTCATCCAACTAGCATCACAATATCCTTCTAAAATCGAAGGAAACCTTTTGTAACACAAAGAAAATTCCTTTGTTCTTATAAGGTATCCAAGTATCCTAATTATTTCTTTTCAATGGTCATTACTTGGATTATAAGTATATCACGATAGTTTACAAAATGCAAAAGCAATATCCGGCCTAGTGTAATGCACGACGTACATTAAGCTATCAATAGTACTAGCATAATCTAATTAACTAATAGATCTTTCAAAATTCTCAACCAACTTAATGGAAGCATCAAGTGGAGTTATATTCTTTAATATCTAAATGATTAAATTTTGAAAGTATCTTATCAATTTAGTGAGATTGACATAAAATAAAATCCCCACTATCCTTTCTAACTTCAATTCCTAAGATAATATCAACTTCTCCCAAGTCTTTCATTTTAAATTGAGAAGTTAGATATTTCTTAGTTTCATTTATGCCTTTTATATTGATTTCTATAATTAGCATGTCATCAATAGAAAGACAAACTACCACTCCATAATTCTTTGTGAATTTGGAGTAAATGTATTTATTTGCTCCATTATATTTAAAATTATTTGATAATACAACACAATCGAATTCTTCATGTCACTGTTTTGGAGCCTACTTTAATCCATACAATAATTTTATCAATTTAAAGACCTTTTTCTTATTTGCTGGGAGAACGAACCCTTTGGATTGATCCATGTACACTTCTTAATAAAGATCACCACTTAAGAATATTGTTTTAACATTCATTTGATGAATATGTAAATTATAAACTGATGATAATGCAAACAACACTCTTATATGGTAGTTCGTTCCACAAGAGTATAGTGTCAAAGTAATCTACTCCTATCTTATGTCTAAATTCTTTGACAATTAGCCTAGACTTAAAGGTTTATAGATAACCATAAATATTGAGATTTCTTCTAAACATTCATTTACACAAACTAGATTTGGTAATGGGAGGTATAGGAGAATCTATTTCATCATTTGCAACTTCTTTTCAGAAAATTGATTCCCTTGAAGTTATCACTTTATTGTAAGTCTTAGGATCCTTTTTGATATTCATACCAACAAGTATTTTATTTAATACTTTGTCTCTACTTTCCTCAACTAAGAAACTATAGCTTGAGAAGAAATAAAATGATCATCTAAGTTCTTCTCTTTTCTTACTCTTTGACTTCTTCTAATTTCACTAAGAAATTCAAAAGCCTTTCTTTTATTTAAAGAAGAGCTAAAATTAGATAGGTAATTTAAAATTGTAGAATTATCATGTATTATTGTAGGATCATTCCGGGTTAATACACAATTAGTTATTTCAGAACCTTCTTGTGAGTTGTTTAAATCACCAATAAACTTTGTTTTCAAGAATTCAATATCCTTAGATTCAACAATAACTTTAGATTTAATGTCCAATACTCTATATACTTTTGAGTTCTCAACACATCTTATAAATATGTTTTTAATTTCTTTAGGATCTAAGTATATTCTTTCAGGATCTAAAACTCCATAATAGGCTAAGCAGCCCCATACCCTTAAGAAATTTAAATTAGGATTTTTTTCTCTCCATAACTTATAAGGAGAGACTTTAAATTTCTTTGAAGGTACTGTTATGCACAAAACAAGTTGTTAATAAGACCTTTTTTCATAAGTTTATTGGTAACTTAGCATGTAAAAGTATGACATTACCATTTCTATCAATATTTCATTTTTTCTTTCAACAATATTATTTTGTTATGCGGTGTATGGTCCAGTAAGTTGGTGAATCAAATCATTTTATTCACAAAAATTTAAAAGTTCATTTGAAAGATATTCACCTCCGTGATTTCTCCGTATGATTTAATTTTCTTTTTCAATTGATCTTCTACTTATGTTTTGTAATCCTTAAACATATCCAATGCTTGATCTTTTGTTTTAATTAAATAAATTTATATATATCTAGAATGGTCATCTATAAAAGTATGAAATATCTATTTTCGCCTCTAGTTAAATGACCATTCAATTCACATATATCGATATACACTAAACTAAGTAAATTACTGATTCGTTCTATCGACTGAAAAGATTTTTTGTCACTTTTACTTGTATGGACATTTCACATTTTTATTATCTCCTTTTACACAAGGTATTAAATCATTATTTGACATAAATTTACAGATCCAAAATTAACATGTGAAAGTCTAGCATGCCACAAATGAAAAGATACGTAATCATTTAAATAAAATATTCAACTTTATTAATACTTAATTTGAACATGCCCTCACAAGAATAGCTTTGTCCTACACTACACCATTCTTGGAGAAAATAATCTTTTTTTCCTTTATAACAATTTTGAGACCTTTTTTACATAACACTCTTGTCGTTGCACACATGAATAGTAGCACCAAGAATGATACCACCAATCTGTAGATTTTAAAGTTGCTTTCATATTTCATTCACTCACTATATTCAAATAAAAAAATATTGAAATCATAGCAATAATATCTGAAGAAGAACCTTCTAGTTGTTCAATATTATTCACTTTTTTCTTTTCAATATTGCCTTCATTCTTTTATTTCTTGAAGAATCTGCAGTTTCTCTTAAAATGATCCTTCTTTCCATAATAATAACATGATGTAGACAGTGATTTTTGATCCTCCCTAAATTTTAACTTATTAAATATTTATATTTATATATTATGTTGATTATTATTTTATTTTTATTTTTAGTTAACTTTGAGATATTTTATTTTATTTTATTTTTATTTTTATTTTTATTATTATTATTTTATTATTTTTATTCTAATGTAAAAACTAATACAAAAATTTTAAAATATATATATATATATATATATATATAATAAAATATATTTTCCTTTTATAAATTTTTGATAAATAAATTTATAGTTTTAATACTATTTTATTATATTTATATTTATCGATTTATAAATTCTTATTATATGTTGATAAAAATAAATAAATAAATTATTATTATATTCATTATTAATATTATCATTATTATTATATTATTATTTATTTATTATTGTTATCTTCTATTAAATAAAATAAAAAATAATAATAAAAATAAAATAATCATTCAAATTTTAAAATTCCTTATCTTGTCTGTAACTGTCCCCCCCCCCCCCCAATTCCCCCCCTAAAGTCTTGTATTTAAGGACTCTTCAGAACCCAGGAAACAGACGTACTATTCCTACAATATCAAACATATAAAAAAAAACTGAGCGAAAATTAACAAAGAGAAAAAAGACTAAAAAAAAAGCTCTGAAGAAAAATCAAAAGAGGAAAAGGAAATCAAGTCAAATTTCAATTCCATTCGAATTTCGGTGACAATTTCTTGTAGGTTCTATTTAATCACATATTATTTATTTTATTAATTTTGTTATGAAAAAGCATGAATAAAAATGTTTGAATGATTTCAATACAATATGTACCATGTATATTTGATTTTGTGAATTTTTATTATCACATGTTGTGATGTTAATTTATCGAACAATCATATATTAGTTCAATAAACATGCAGTAAGAAAAACAGATATAGTAATATATACTACTGGTTTAAACAAGTACACATTCACTGTTTCATAAATATACACTATAGATTATGCATACACTAGATGCACACACACTGAAGAAGGATAGAATAAAAAAAACCCAGTGAAAACAGTGTAAAAATCAGAGAGAATAAAGGATTAAAAGATGAAGAGCGATTGGAGAATATTTAATTTCTTGAGTTTTCCAGCAACTACTCACCGGATACTTGCCAGAAAAATATTAAAACCAACAACCAAAATTTCCCTAGAATCTATTTAAAACTAACGCTTAAACGGCCGGCAAAGCCCAGTACTGCCAACCTCCTTTTTCCTTTCCCGTTCCGTCACTCCACTCCTCCAAATCTAGCCGGAATCTTCCCCACCGGCGAAGGTTAACCGCGCCACTGCCGTCTCCAGATCTGCCTACACCGGCACCACCCCCTTCTTCCCTTTCCACGCCGGTGCCAGCCCCTCTTTCCCTTCCTCACCACTGTTCCGGTCATCTATGCCGGAAAATCCATTAAAAAAAATCACTGGTAAATAACGTACAAATCCGACGAACAGTAGTCAAGTCGCCGTCCCTTTTTCCTTTTTCGTCACCGGCGACCATCCCTTCTTATTTCTCCGGTTGTCCGTACTATTCCGGTGAAACTTGCCTGTGAACGTAATATCACTCATGTTTGTATCTGCGTATGTTTGTCTTTGACTTGGATTTTGTATTCTGATTTATCTCATAATATATAATCTGCATCTATTTTAATTTGAAAGGAATAGAAATTAAGAATTATAGTAAAATTAAGATAATATGATTAGTTTTTTTGTATTTATGATATTTTGTATTATTTATTATTATAATTATTTATTATTATTATTAATTTTATTATTATTATCTTATTTTATATCATTGATATTAATAAATTTTAAGAATTATTTTTTAATCATTCTAAATGAAATTTTACTTTATTGTTAAGGTTAATTAATATTTCGAAGATAATTTATGGATAGATTTGTGTGTGTTTTAGTTCATTATTTTTGTTTTAATAAAGCTTGATAATTTTATTTTGTTAACTTAATAGATCATTTTAAATAACTCTGGTTCAGTTTATTATTAAAATTAAGTAGTATTTCAGAAAATATCATGAGTTTGTAAGAAAAAATTATTTTTATAACAATAGATAAATTTTAGACTCGTTTAATATGTATTCGCCTCAATTAAGAATGCGGCGTACGCATCTCTCTAAGACAATTAAAAATTCAAGAATATAATAATGTACCTTGATAAGTATTTTTCAAAAATAAACCTTTCACCGATTTATTTAATATAAGAGGTGTAGACAAACATTTTTGATATAATAAAAATGAGCGATTTAGGCCTTAACATAATTTATAAAAATAGTTAAAGCTAAGTATAAGTTGATAAAAGCAACCGTGCTTGAACCACGGGACTCGAGGGGTGCCTCACACCTTCTCCTCGGTCAACAGAATTCCTTACCCGGTCTTCTGTTCTCGCAGACCAACAAAAAGTCATTTTCTTTTGATTAGGGATTCAATAAGGTGACTTGGAACACCATGATAACGAAATTAATCCACAATACGGAAAAAAGATAGAAAACACAAGACAAACCGAGGACCAAAAGGGGAACAAGCCTCGGCCAACAATAATACCACAAGAACGAGATGATACAAGGTGTAATTTACACAAAAAAACAGCCAACAACAAGATGAACACGAGATGATAAGACAACAACAAGAAGATAACAACAATACACGACTTTACTAGAAGAAGAACACAAACACGATTACAAGAAGTGTAAGGATAGGAAGTGAGACATCAACTCTCACAAGAACTAAGAACCTAAGTGTATGTCACACACTAAGACCCTTAACACTTGTAATAGGCAACAACAACACTCTTACAATGACACAAGAGGGTGTGAACCACTCAAGCGCCAAGGTTTCTAACAATGGTTGGCAATACTAGCGATTCCACCCTAGCATCACCCTCATTTCGGATTTGGTGGCTTTTCCAAACCCTAAACTAAGGTGGTACACTCCTCACACTAGAGAGAGTATGGTTCAAGTGTTACAATTTTCAATATCAATAAACAACTAAAGAAATAAAGACCTAATACTAGCCTATTTATAGACTTATTACAACATAAGTGAAATGTCCAAAAAGCCCTTAATGAAGGAAAGACAAAATGCCCCTATGGAGTGTAGTCCAAGTGTAGTGTATGGATGGTTTTTGGTGCATAATTAAGTCCTGTTTGTCTCTTAAATTGCACACACCAAGTCTCGGGTCCAACGCGTACTCTCATAAGCCCATATCCGTGATTATTCTTATATCATCCTCTCCATCTTGAGAGAAATTTGCCCACAAATTCACAGCTTCACTTCATGCAGTTGGCCACTTTAAGGAAATCACTCAAAACAGTCCACAAAACATGAAGATGGCACAAAATAGTCCGCAAAACACATTATGAAGCCGAGGGCTCAATAACACCAAAATAGCAACAATGACACAAGATGAAACAAGTCACGGATTCAACACAAACACAAGGGAAATTGCATAGAAACTAAAGATAGATAGTGAGACCAAGATTATTATAAGATTAAGAACCAAGTGTATTTCAACACTAACCCCTAATGAATGTAACAATCAAAACCACACTCTTACGGTGACCACCAAGGGAATGAACTCACCTCAAGATCTACCGTTTCCAAGCAAAGATCAATATTATCTTTTCCAAGCCCTATGCTAAGGATGGCTTTTCCAAGCCCTAGAACTAAGGGTGTTACACTCTCAAAAGAGAGAAAATATGTCTTTCAATTCTTCATCCTTCCAAAATCTGCCAAGAAATGAGCTAAAATGACCTATTTATAGTGTATTACAAAAGAAGACAAAAAGACCATTTTGCCCTTAATGATAGGTGCGTCCATGGTGTGTAAATACACTATGTGTAATGTCCAAAATTCCCTTAATTAAGGTCCAAAACCATGAGTCCTTTAAATGCTCCAAGCAATCTTCCACACGCGAGATTTCTTTAAGTTATGCTCAAAATGGGTCCTCCATGCATGTTCTTGTATTCTCGAGGTGACCAAGTCTTGAGCCTCTATATGTTGGCCTCCAAAGATGTCATCAAAAGATAAGATGGCCATTTGTCCCGTATCATCCTCCCCTTCTTGAAAAGAATTCAACCTCGAATCCAAACCTTGCAAAACCAAAAAGAGGACAAACAAATACAAACTCCTCATGGCATGAGGATTAGGGTTAGCATAACAAATCATCTCAACATGCCAAGGTTGCACATATTTGCAATATAACCAAGAATCCTTTGAAAGGAATATTAAAAACTCAATAAAAGTTGTACAAAGGATTTGGTTATAGGATACATCAAGAGTGACACTTTGCTTGTCATGTAGACCAAGCAACAAGTTTGGTGCACCAACATCACCATTTCTAAATTTGGCATCGGGGTCAAATGGGAAAAGTGGCCATAGATACGGGTCTCGACAACACTTCCCTTTCCCGTGGTCTACACCCAAACTAAATGACATACTCTCTACAATAACATACATATCATCCAAAGAAAATAGAGAGTAGAGAAAAGTATCACTCAAATCGACTTCTACTAAGGTGCTCTCATGTGTGTACTCACTACTAGTTTCCCAATAATCACCATGAGTACTCTCAACAATGAAATCACACAAAGTAGAAGAAGAAATAACTTCCGAAACTACACATTCCTTACCCTTAAGAGTACTCTCATCTTCTAAGAAGAGATTTCCCTCTTTAGGAGGAATGTTGTCACACCATAGTGGGTTAGCATATAGGATATAGCTTCCAAGGCAAGCTATACCATCATTTTCACCACTAGGTTCATTAGGAGTGTTTAAATCATCTTCAAAAAAGACATTATACCTAAAAAGAGTGTGATCTACCTCACAGACAGATTTGGAAAAAACAAGTTCCTCACTCTCTAAATGATCAATATCAAGTTTCAAGGATGTTTCAAACACAATATTAACCTAAGAAGAGCTCTCGGGTTCATTCTCACCTTGTTGACCAACATTTTCAAATAATTCACTCACTTGAGTCCTATTAAGCACATCACACACATACTCAAGTGGTGGACAGTTTTCACAAACAAGTTGATCAACACCCATTACACAAGATGATGTACTTCCATTCAACATATAGGCTTCAACACTAGGTGGATATAAATTGATCTCACAAAAGGAGTCGATTTCGTCATCAATAGGATCAACTAATGTATCCACACTCACAATATGTACATCATCAACAAGAGGCAAGGAACCATTAGACTCATAAATAAGTAAGCTACTACTCACACTCAATAGATTACTAGCCATACAATTATCATTCACATGCATTAAAGTGTAAGAGTTAGCTATTTTACCTTGAAGATCTTGAGTAGACTCTTTCTTACCGTGAGGTAAAGGTCCTCCATAAGCTTGGGCAGCAACTTTCTTTTGACATTGGTCGCCTTCGCTTGACATGTTGGTACCTACACAAATGTCCATAGAAATAGAAGAACAACCAAAGTTAGCACGGTTTGGTGGTAATCCCCTCACTTCGCTCAACACAACCTCTCCTTTTTCCACTCTTGGATTACTACCTTTCACTTCCTTACTCCTCTCAGTATTTTGTTTCTCATAATAATTCAAATTGGAGTAGGTAGGAACTTCTTTTTGCAGACTGGGCATAATGTACGTCTCGAGGCAATTTCCCCATTGGTCTCTTACAATATTAGGCCAATTTTTCTTATTTAGAACTTTATGTTGTGCAAACCAATCGGCGCCCAAGCTCATATGACCATAGGTTATGGGGAAAAACATCACACCACACCTCCTCATAGTAATTAAATTGGGAGAAGACAACTTTTACCCTCTCGGTAACCTTAAACCTGTCCAAGAAGTATGGAACAAGTAAAGGCTCGCAAAATAACCCCAAGTAATCAACCATGGATGGAACAATGTAGTTTTTATAGTACCTATCATTTAACACAACAAGGCATCCCGGTATCCCACAAATGGTCACCTTTCCGGAGTGTACACTCCTTCTCGGATCAACATTGTAAAGCACATGAGTACCCCTAGATTTTGGAGATGCATACCCTCTTCTTCTCATTAGAAAACCTAAACTATATCTAGTATAACCATTCACACTATATCGACCTTGATAAGAATTACTACAAGGTGGAGAATATAAATCTTCACACTCCTCACGTGTACTCTCATCATAGCTCTCATAAGGTTTGCGAACGAAAGGGTTATACCTAACACCAAATCTAGGTTCGGAGTGGGGAGTGAAAGACTCCTCACATGTCCTACCTTCATCATAAGATCCATCACGAGGTCCTATATCATCTCCAAAGTCACCATAAGCACTAGGCACTTCATTTACCTCATTTTCTCCCTTAAAACGGTAACTTTCAAATCTGCCTATGTTTTGATCATGGCTATTATCATAGCCTCCACAATCTCCCTCAACTTCGTAGCCATAAAAACCCTCACTACAATCATAGTCTCCCATATTGTAGTCACAATAATCCCTAGCTATCGAAGTCATGTTCCCCTTATATCACCCTTTAAACCTACAAAATAAACAAACAAGATTAGTAGTAAAGCTTCTCACTAACACTCGTATACACTCACCTTTGTGATTCTCACAATTGGAGCGGCGAATATTGAAAGTTGCTTATACTCCGATAGTCAATAGGATGTCAATTCTACTTGGCGGCCGGAATAGATTCTTGTTTGATCAACTCAAGACACAAAAATAAAATTTACTTACGAACTTGAAACAAAGAAGTTACTACGAGTTAAAAATGAGAAAAGCACAAAAATAATGAAGACACGAAGAAACGGATTTAATAATTAATCTACAACTAAGTAGGTGATTACTAGTTGTTAATTAATTCTATAATCAAGACATGAAACTAATGAAACAATAAGATGAAACTAAGAATCTAAAATTTGAGCCAAAATTATTGCGTGAACAGTGTAAATGATGATGTGGCGGTCCACGTGGCAGTCCACTAGTGGTTCGGTTTTTGACAAATTTTAATTTCACAATTTGGACTTTGGTGGAAATTGTTCAATGGAGGGAAATACAAACTAGTCTTTCGAGCTCCTTTTTCAATGGAGGGAAATACAAACTAGTCTTTGGAGCTCCTTTTTCAATTCAAATTTCAAGACTTAAAAGTCTTTGACTAGACTTGTACTTCTCCTTAAAATATGGACCCTTGTTTTATGGAAAAAGGTTGAGATGTGATGTAAAGTCTTTTTGGGTGGTTGGAGGTCTTTCAAGATTCAACAAATACTACACCTTGTGTTTCTCCTTTTTAAGATCTAAGTTCACTTTAATATTAACAAGGTGATGAATATGGTGAAGAACTTCAAGAACACAACAACCATAATAAGAACAACCAACAACAATCTCCCAAGAACAACAAGTCCACCACAACAAGGTCAACAATCTCACGGCCAAGACCACAAGGATAGCAACAACAATCGGCTAAGTTCCCTTTGTGTTGTGTTTTTGGTTTTACAAAAGGTGAAGGCTGTGATGAACAAAAAGAAAACAACATTAATATTTCAAGATCTACAACACCACCACAACACAAGGACTTCAACTCGGTCAAGTCAAGAACAACAACAACATCCAATCGGCCACACTTTGTTCACAACAACAATATTAAAAATTCAAGCTCAAGTTTAGATCTAGACTCAAAATGTTAGTGGACAAGAAAACTAACACTAGAAATAAAAAAAAAACAAGAACACTACAAGATATAGTTACACAAAAAACAAATCTCAGACAATACACAACAAGAACACAATTTTGGCCAAGAACACAAACACGGACAGATTGCTATTTTCTAAAAATTTTAGTTTTCAGTTTTTTTTTTTGTAGTTTTCAAGTCTCAAGCCCAAGATTGATCTTGTTAGAACAAAATCAATGATGGATATGATACCAAATGATAATGGAATTAACCCACAATACGGAAAAAAGACACAAAACACAAGACAAACCGAGGACCAAAAGGGGAACAAGCCTCAGCCAACAATAATACCACAAGAACGAGATGATACAAGGTGTACTTTACACCAAAAACAGCCAACAACAAGATGAACACGAGATGATAAGACAACAACAATAATATAACAAAAATATATGGCTTTACTATAAGAAGAACACAAACACGATTACAAGAAGTGTAAGGATAGGAAGTGAGACATCAACTCTCACAAGAACTAAGAACCTAAGTGTATGTCACACACTAAGACCCTTAATACTTGTAATAGGCAACACCAACACTCTTACAATGACACAAGAGTGCGTGAACCACTCAAGCGCCAAGGTTTCTAACAATGTTTGGCAATACTAGCGATTCCACCCTAGCATCACCCTCATTTCGGATTTGGTGGCTTTTCCAAGCCCTAAACTAAGGTGGTACACTCCTCACACTAGAGAGAGTATGGTTCAAGTGTTACAACTTTCAATATCAATAAACAACTAAAGAAATAAATACCTAATACTAGCCTATTTATAGACTTATTACAACATAAGTGAAATATCCAAAAAGCCCTTAATGAAGGGAAGACAAAAGGCGCCTATGGAGTGTAGTCCAAGTGTAGTGTATGGACGGTTTTTGGTGCATAATTAAGTCCTGTTTGTCTCTTAAATTGCACACACCAAGTCTCGGGTCCAACGCGTACTCTCATAATCCCATATCCGTGATTATTCTTGTATCACACCATAACTCAATTCCAAGTGGTGACTCTGTTAAATTAAACTAATCCCTATTCAATACCGTCACTTTAATTGAAAAAACCCTTTGACTCGGTTCCTCGAGAAAAAAAGGGAGTGTGACATCTCTGGCGACTCCACTGGGGAATCTTACTAGAATTTGAGCTTTAAATATTGACTTTACTTGCTTTAATTATTTTATATTGTGTTTGTTGGCCTTATGTGCTACTTTCTGCTCATTTACTCCTTTGATATTATTTGAACTGTATTATGTATTGTCTTCTCTCGCATACTGATAACGCTCAACTTACACCTCAAATAAGTGCAAGGCGGTCGTCGTCAATATATTTACCCAACTTCGGCGTCGGGGTCGAATCCACAGGGAATAATATGAGTGGTGATTAAACTAGTTCGAAACTATAACTACAAGTTAAATTCAAATAAATAATAAGAAAAGACAAAATAGGGGTTTATATCAATCAAACAAATTTTAACGTTTCAATTTATTTTAGAACTCAAAACTTAGATTTCAATATTTTGAATCAATGATATAGAGAAACTAGGGTTGTGATCACTATGACTATTAATCTCCATTGAATGATAACTATTTATGATTCTTGTGATAGGTGGGAACAACAGATTATCCCTGCCGATGATACTATCTGACTTATCTCTCGACCTCACTAGACAATTTATTATCTAATTCTCTCAAACTTAGATAACATATCTATTTCCAACCGGATGTTATCTCAGGTAGATTGATCCAGTTACGGCATCAATCACTAAACAAAAGGTTGGTAGCTTCCGAGTCCCTGTTGATAATTCACGACCTCTAGTCTATTTCTCCGTTAGAAGCAAGTAAAACCTAAGGCATAACCTAATGTTTGCAACCAATAGATTCAAGTTAAAACAACAGAATTTCAAGACGTTCCCACAATCACTCAAACCCTAATCCAACTATTAAATCAAAGAAATAATAATCATAGATCCCACAACCCTAGCTGTGGGTTTTAGTTGCTCATAAGATAGAAAGAGATAACAAAGATTAAATTCATAACTTAAAGCAAGTGAACTTACAAAAGATGAAATTTAAAGTTGTTTCTCCTTCAAGTACAATAAGAATTTCCCACAACTAAATCAAAGGATGGAAAATTGAATTCTAAGTTAAGAGAGTCAAAAACAAGTGAACCCCCTTTTACTAAGTTACAAGATGTCAAAAGCTGCTTCTGAAGTTGTGAATGAAACCCTAAAAGATGCTATTTATACTAAAGCCTAATTAAGGTAATAAAATAACAAAATCACAGTTGGGCTCGGATTTAGGTGACGGCATATTGGTGTTGATCGCCAGGCTTCTGACGGCATCTCAGATATTTCATCAGAAGTCGTGCCTTCTTAACCTGTTCTGCCTCACTCTGATGATGTCCTCCGATGGCTTACCAGAGGAGTGAATGCGTGTAGAAAATGTCGTCAGACCTTCAGCTTATTTCACCATGTTCTGTCCCACTTGACGGCATCTTCTAATGGCTTACCACACTTGTGACGACATATTAAGAATGTCGTCACCTTCATCCAACAACTCTTCTTCACTGTTCTTCCTGATGCCTTTTTTTGGTAGCTTACCACATCTCTGATGGCTTGCAAGAAATGCCATCAGACTCATATCAGCTCACTTGTACCAGATTTTACTTATTTTGTTCATCTTTCCTATGTTTTCCTCCCATCCTTGCTACAACTATAATATCACAAGAAAACGATCAAAAACAACCAAAAGTTGCTTAAGACTTCACAATTATTTAGAGTTAAAAGCCTTAAATATGTTAGCATCTGCTCACACATCAACACCCTCAACTTAAAACAATTGCTTGTCGTCAAGAAACTACATAACACCATACTACAATGCTTAACCAAGAGATTCATAAGATACCTATCACAGTTGATTATCAAGTTTAGTTCAAAACTCATGCCACTCTCCACGTTCAATCCAATTGTGCATATCCTGAAGATTAACAATGTGACCCAAAGGAATCAAGATATGGCATCAATTCAACAACAACAACCATGCATGTACCAATATTACACTATCCAAACAAGTTAACAGCTAGCAATGCAACCGATGTGCCCTTACAACAAAGAAGTCCCTCCTCACTCATATATGAACTCAAGTATGTCAATGTGGGGACGGTCAAGAGACACTCACTCTCAGAAAGAAATTCCAATCAATGCATGTCAAATACCATATGCTTGCCCTTATTTTTATTACCAAGGTATCCAGACAGGTAAGTTAGGATCACTATAGGTCTTTTCTTCGGCTTGTAATGTAGGCTAAGGGCTGGTATGATATTAAATGGCATTTAGAGTGACTAAGCCTCCTTGGAACTACCTTAACTTTTGGGGTTCACTTGTTAATCTTTTTCTTTTTTTTTCTCCTTTTCTTGATCACACATTATTCAGGATGGATGTGTCTTTTCGTTTTCATTCTTTTTCTTTTCTTATTTTCTTCCACACCGCCCAACTTTTTATTCTTTTCACTTATTCTTTTCCATTTATTCTACCTTTCTTCATACTCAGTTTACATCATGCACCTCTATGATAACCACCCTTAACTTAGGTTTTTTACCTAAGTCTAGGTGCACAGTGTCCAAGAAGGACCAGGGCCAAAATAGGTTCATTATGATCTAAATGGGAAGGTGATAGGTGTCATAGAAAGAAATGGTCAATTCAGGCTCAAAATAGGAATCAAGAGATATCATGCATACAGGGAAGGTCATTTGGGCAAAAAGTGACTTAAAAATCAAAACGAACTATGATCCTTTCCTAACCCCTATCATTCAATCAAGTTAAGACTAACCGGGAAAGTTCTGGATTTAACACACAAAGGGAACTAAGTAGTATCTCACACACATGGCACAAAGGTGCATTACAAGCTACTACCTATCCGGTTCATGCGATTGTTTAGTAGTGGATATCATGTCACTAGTACTAATGCCATAACAAGATGCACAGTGGTCACACATAAATATATATCACACAGTTATAAAACAGACCAACGAAGAGGTGTTTATCAATCTAAAAAATCAACAAAAATATGTCAACTGCTCTAGATACTTATTTTTCTCCAGTTAACCACAACACATCACAAAACAAACACAATATGCCTAAACATGCCGGCTCTACAAGGAACAAGACTCCGGGGAAAAGAGGCACGACAATAAAAACCCCAGGAGGACATCAACACACAAGTAGCCCCACCCCCAACTTAATATCATGCATTATTCCCAACACATCAAATCAAAATAAGAGAGTTAGAAACATACCTCTGGCACCATGGGTGCAAAGATATAATGTCAATCACATAATACGAATACAAACAACAAATTACCTTGGGTTGCCTCCCAAGAAACGCCTAGTTTAACATCGCGACACGACCGAACTCATATTTTTCCTCCACCTTGAGGATATGAATTTCACCCCCAACTTAGATTCCATCTTCTTGCCTCGCTCATAGGGAGGTGGTACAAAGATTAAGAAGCCGAGTAATGAATGATGCATGGTAAACAACTCGACCTTAAAGTGAGGTGTGTTTTTATGTTGTTTATCAAGTGTAAAATAAAGAATATAGGATTCTTGTTCCTCATCTTCACAGTCTTCCACTAGTTTAGATGATTCCACAGACAAGATATCATCTAAACATAATGTGGAAAAATGCTTCGAGTGTGGCCCAACAAATCCTACTTCAAAATTTACACTATCCTCTACACACTCACTTTTATTCATCTTCTCAACATTTTTACTTTGAATTGGGCTAGAGTCTTCATAAGAGATTGACTTGGTTTCTTCTTTTGCCTCTAGCACCATTCCCTCAATCTTGGCATTATCCCTCATGGTTGGCTCGGTTGGTTGGGAAATCTCCAAGGGTTGATCAACATCAAGATCATCATCAGTATAGAAATCTTGCTCTTCATCGTCACACTCTTCCATTATTTTAAATGATTCCATAGATAAGATATCATCTAAACATAATGTAGAAAAGTGTTTTGGATGATTGACCTCGATATCCATCTCTTCTATCCTTTCTCTTCCCTCATTAAATTACTTAATGTCTTGACGTATGTCACATATGGTATCATTCATTATGTCTATACGATCCAACATTAGTTGAAGCATAGCTTCAATGTCACTCAAGAACTAAAACCTGGGTTAGCGTAATAGGGGGAAGGGGCATTTGGGAAATCACTTCAATGTCCATTTTTACCACCACATAAAGAACAATTATACTCTCGGTAGGACGGGGATGGTGCACACATCTCTCTCTGGGGAGCATATCTACAATCTTGCCAAAAGTGGGATCCATCACAATATGGACATGGATCATCCAGATAGGATTTCCAACCATCAAACTTACATTCATTTCATGAATCCATAGTAAGAAATAAACAAAAATAAAGAAAATCTACCTAACACAAGAACAAAGGAAATCACAACAAATATTTACAAGTTTGAATTTGAGCAAGTAAGCTAAAATTTCAAACTAACTCAATACGCCAAATTGTTCCCCGACAATGGCGCCATTTTTGATAACGCTCAACTTACACCTCAAATAAGTGCAAGGCGGTCGTCGTCAATAAATTTACCCAACTTCGGAGTAGGGGTTGAATCCAAAGGGAACAATGTGAGTGGCGATTAAACTAGTTTGAAACTATAACTACAAGTTAAATTCAAATAAATAATAAGAAAAGACAAAATAGGGGTTTTTATCAATCAAACAAATTTTAACGTTTCAACTTATTTTAGAACTCAAAACTTAGATTTCAATATTTTGAATCAATGATATAGAGAAACTAGGGTTGTGATTACTATGACTATTAATCTCCATTGAATAATAATTGTTCATGATTCTCGTGATAGGTGGGAACAACAAATTATCCCTGCCGATGATACTATCTGACTTATCTCTCGACCTCACCAGAAAATTTATTATCTAATTCTCTCGAACTTAGAAAACATATCTATTTCCATCCGGATGTTATCTCAGGTAGATTGATCCAGTTACGACATCAATCATTAAACAAAAGGTTGGTAGCTTCTGAGTCCCTGTTGATAATTCATGACCTCTAATCTATTTCTTCATTAGAAGTAAATAAAATCTAAGGCATAACCTAATGTTTGCAACCAATAGATTCAAGTTAAAACAATAGAATTTCAAGATATTTCCACAATCACTCAAACCCTAATCCAACTATTAAATCAAAGAAATAATAATCATAGATCCCACAACCCTAGTTGTGGGTTTTAGTTGCTCATAAGATAGAAAGAGATAACAAAGATTAAATTCATAACTTAAAGCAAGTGAACTTACAAAAGATGAAATTTAAAGTTGTTTCTCCTTCAAGTACAATAATAATTTCCCACAACTAAATCAAAGGATGGAAAATTAAATTCTAAGTTAAGAGAGTCAAAAACAAGTGAACTCCCTTTTACTAAGTTACAAGATGTCAAAAGCTGCTTCCGAAGTTCTGAATAAAACCCTAAAAGATGCTATTTATACTAAATCCTAATTAAGGTAATAAAATAACAAAATCACAGCTGGGCTCTAATTTAGGTGATGGCATATTGGTGTTGATCGTCAGGATTTTGATGACGTCTCAGATATGTCATCAGAAGTTATGCCTTCTTAACTTGTTCTGCCTCACTCTGATGATGTCCTCCGACGGTTTACTAGAGGAGTGATGGCGTGTAGCAAATGTCGTCATACCTTCAACTTATTTCACCATGTTCTATCCCACTTGACGGCATCTTCTAACGGCTTACCACACTTGTGACGACATATTGAGAATGTCGTCACCTTCATCCAGCAACTCTTATTCACTGTTCTCCCTGATGCCTTTTTTTGGTAGCTTACCACATCTCTAACGGCTTGTAATAAATGCCGTCAGGCTCATATCAGCTCACTTGTACCAGATTTTACTTATTTTATTCATCTTTCCTATGTTTTCCTCCCATCCTTGCTACAACTACAATATCACAAGAAAACAATCAAAAACAACCAAAAGTTTCTTAAGACTTCGCAATTATTTAGAGTTAAAAGCCTCAAATGTGTTAGCATCTGCTCACACATCACGTACCCCCTTTGAGTCTCTGAAATATGATAGAAGGAATGCAGCATATGCATCCTACCTTCTTTTTGAGATAGCCGGAGTGTCAAGGCACCTGGTGAAGGATATAGTCACACATCTTAGGCGGGGTTCGGATTAACAACGAAGGCGGTGTTTCCCTACTACTGACCAAGTTGTCCCTCCCCAGCTCGAGTGTCCGCTCGGGCAAGCCAGTCTAGACACCTATCCCTATTAGGTTTAAACTTAGAAGAACTGAAAACTCAGAATCTTGTTATCCCTATTAGGTGCCGCTTTATTTGCATCATATGCATTTGACTTAGCGGGACTCGACACAGGGTCCGGGTCTGCCTAGGACAAGTGACCTAATTTATAAAGACCAACATGTGCATCCTACGTGCTCTTTGACATTTGCTTGAAAGACTATTTATTTGTTGACCGACTTTGGGCAATTTTAAAATGCGAGAGATTAATTTATCCTCAAATTTAGTTAATCATTTTTGAAAGAATTTTTTTTTTTTAAAAAAAATAAAGAAATTTTTTAAATATACAGCAACACAGTTTTTACAATCTTCATGAACTAAGAGGGTCTGATTCTCATTTTTTTGTGAGATACGCAGGAAGTCCTATCCTGGATACGACCTTCGTTTTGGAAAAAATAATAATATATTTATTCAAAAATTTATTGAAAGATATTTTTGAAGAATAAGAAGAAGGAGAAAAATGATTATTTTCATGAATATTATTGTCTTTATTTTACTTTTCTTTTTTATTTCCAAAATTAATTTTAACATAAAAATTATAATAGCCTGTACCTTTAGGGGTCGTGAGCTAAATTTTTGTAAAATAATAAAATATGTAAACATATATATTTTAACAGTCCTGAACCATTAGGGGTCGTGAGGCTGAAATTTTTTTACAACTTCATACATATAAAACAATCATTCTTCTTTTCTTTATTTCTAAATTCTTTTATTTTATTTTTGTTCTTTTTAAATGTACTTAGGAGGGTGTTGTCTCTAAACATATAGTTAAATTTGTCTAGAGGTCTGTTATTGTAAAATTTTTGATACAGTCAATTTGAATAAATATTTTTCCTAAAAATATTATCAGTCATGTTTTCCTCATTTTGATTTTGATAAAATTATTCTTTACAACTAAGTCCGAATAATGGTCGCATTAGGTTTCACAAGTCAAGTTGTAAATTCTTTTCAAAATTGATAAATTAAGTTCTGTCTAAGTTTGGACATTTATTAATCTTATGTCCCTGTCAATAGGTATAAAATGTCTCTCCCTGTTCGTGGAAAGAGTCCAAAGAGAAAGAAAGATGGGAGTGTACCACTTCAGGTTATGGGTTGTACCCCTTTGCAGCTTTGGTTATGGTGGAACGAAATAGATACATTCGATTATGATGAAATACATAAGTATTTGGGTTTTTTGACGAGTATTATAACAATCAAGCCTAATAGGGAGGTGATTGATGCATTACTAACCTACTGGGACCCAAAGAACAATGTGTTTTATTTTTCAGATTTTGAGTTGACTCCTACTGTAGAGGAGATAACGACCTATGTTGGATATGGGGATATGCATCGGAAGAAACTTATAGCCCCGAGACTCATTTCGATAAATAGCTTCTGCAAGATCATGAACATACAAAACTCAAAAGAAGAATCAATGAAAAAAGGTTGGGTTTCCTTGCAGTTTTTGTATAACAGATATGGAAGGCAAGGGGGGTTTGAAAAGTACGGTAAACAGCTTTGTAATAAGGAAAGCTTTGACGGTTGGAAATTTTACAGACGATTTGCATTCATGGTAGCCTTTCTAGGCACTATGGTTTTTCCAAGGAGAGAAGAAAAAATTAATATTCTTTTAGTGAGAGTGGTAAAAATACTGATTAAGAAAGATTACACTATGGTACCAATGATCTTGGCCGATATTTACCATGCTCTGATTGTTTGTCAGAAAGGAAAGAGTTTTTTTGAGGGATGTAATATTTTGCTATAGATGTGTATTGCGGAGCATCTTTACCAACGCCCTACAATGTCAAGGTTTAATCCTGAACGATTTAATCGCATCAAAGATTATGAAGAGAGATTAGAGAAATATAAATGCCCAGAAGGAATTAGAGATTGGGATAAGCTTTTTCGTTCTTTAACTGCTGATAAAATCACTTGGAATCTACCTTGGTTCCCTTGGAGACAAGTCATACATGGTTCTATCAATCGTCTGTTCTTATTATTAATGGGTATTAGGGGTGTTCTACCATATGTTCCATTGAGAGTTCTACGTCAGCTAGGCAGGCATCAAATAATTCCCATAACGGAAAATATGACTGAGTTTGTATTTGAGGTTAGACCAGAAATTCCACTTCTGGAGGAATTAGCCCAGCAGATTTGGGAAGGTTGTCGTGTCATGGGGATTGAAACAATGGTCATAGAGCGCGAGAAAGGATAAGTACATCAAGACTACTATGAATGGTTTGAAAAACACTTGAGTCCGACAGTCAGACCTGAAAGAACGGTTAAGGGACCTATAGATCAGGAAGATGCAATCAGGATAGAGATCGAGAGAGCCATGCAAGAAAATTATGAGGCCAACCAAGCTTTGAGAGAAGAATTAGAGCATGCTAGGGCAAAAATAGACGAACAACAAAAGGAATTTTCTAAAGAGAGATCTAAGTTAGCAGCTATTGAGGTTGCACTTTGGGGACAAATCCATCTTGCTACCACTAGGGGGTCACACGTTGCAAAACTTGCTGCATCTCGCCGACAACAGTTGTAGGAGATTGAACAGAACATGCAAGAAAAATTTGATCGAGAGAGATATTAGTGGATCCGTAAAAGAGGAATATTGTGAGAACAGTTGGAGGTTGCTTCTGCTAATGAACAACGTGCAATAGAGATGGTTGATTTTCGAGATCGACAGGCCTATGAATGGGATCAGGCCTTCAGTTCCCTTTGAGGGAAAGTCCATTATGTAGCACAAGATACTGCCAGAATGGGTTTGGATTATCAATAATTGGATCGTGAAGACCTTTTGGCACAAGTTCCAGCTTTTGCACAGCGTCTCACTACTTCATTGGAGGACATATATTTAAGTTTGGGAGGACATATTAAGGCGAATTCTCCTTGAATGGATAGTTGTTTTCTTTATCATAGTTTTTCCATTTCAATTTTAAAACTTCTTGTTTAGATGTTATGTCTTTTGGTTTTATTTGTCAGATGTCAGTTAATAGGTTTTATCTTAGAAGTTGGGTCAGTTATGTTGTCGTATTTATATTATGGAATGTAATGAAACTTACTATTTATTTCCATATATATTACATATGTTTTACTTTACTTACTTTATTTATTTTCTTTAATAAAAATAATAATAATAATAAAAAAAAGACAAAACAATCATTTTGTTAATTTTTCCCGAACTACGCAAGATCTGATTCATGTCCTGGCATGATACATAGGCAACCTCTAAAGGGTTCGATCATAATTTTGAAAAAATATATTACGCCTATAAAAGACGGGATGAAACACAAAACCTTCCATGATAGGTTGGAAATTGCATGTAGAAGCATGACATATAATGTGGCATTATAATGTGTTAAATATATAACACTCATTTGTTTGCTACTTGGTCACAGAAAGATAAAAGTAATTGGTGGTTGGTTTATGGTTTAAACTGGCATCACATCCGTACAACACTAGATACAAAGGAAAAAGGAAAATGACCCGCAAGGAAGGTGTAGGGTCTGATAGTGAGAAGGAGCAAAATCAATTGATTTCACAAGAACTGGCATCAATGGAAGAGATTAAGTTACTGAAACAACATATGGCAGAGATGTACCAAACTTGGTTAAATGGACAAGCCCCGCCTTCTTCAATCCCAGGACTTTCAACTTCGAATAATCCAAATCCTGCTTCAGCTCAAACAAGCAATCCATTATACCCACCCGAATTTGTCCCATTTGCTAATATGGATGGCGTTGCTGGTACTTCTACTATGCACCCATCAAATCCGTATATCACAAATAACCCACTTTTCACTTCTGTAGCACCAGCTATCGCAGGCTATCAATCGACAGGACAGAGGAATATGGGAGAACCAAGTCATGATATGTTGTATCCTCCTGAAATGACTTTCAAATCCCAAAATCTTTATTATCATGCTCATCAACACGATACTCCTATCATGATTGAGAAGATTTCTAGGAATGAAGAAAATGAGGAAATGGCTAGAAAAGTTAGAAGCTTGGAGTAGAGTATGAGAAATATGCAAGGATTAGGAGGACCAAAGAGTGTTTCATACAAGGATTTATGTATGTTTCCTGACGTCCACCTACTTCTAGGGTTCAAAATGCCAAAGTTTGAAAAATACGAAGGTCATGGCAATCCTGTTGCTCACTTGAAAAAGTTTTACAATCAATTAAGGGGAGCAGGAGGAAAAGAAGAATTATTGATGGCGTATTTTGGAGAAAGCCTTACAGGGATAGCTTCTGAATAGTTCATTGACCAAGAAATTTCCCATTGGCACGTGTGGATGACATGGCTCAGGATTTCGTTCGACAATTTCAATTTAACATTGAGATAGTGCCAGATCGCACTACGCTTGCTAATATGAGAAAAAAGCTGACTGAAAGTTTCCAAGAATATGCTATCAGATGGAGAGAGCAGGCTTCAATAGTCAGGCCAACGATAAAGGAATTATAAATGATCGACATATTTCTGCAAGCGCAAGAACCCGATTATTTCCATCACTTTCTTTCTACTATTGGAAGTACATTTGCGGAAGTTATTAAAGTTGGAGAGATGGTAGAGAATGGGATAAAATTAGGAAAGATTATCAGTCAGGCTTCTTTGAAAGAAACAACACAGGCTATTCAAAGTGGTGCAGGAAGTTTGGGGGAAAGAAAAGGAAAGAGGATGTAGCAACTGTCGTGCCAGGTTAACGACAAAATTAAAAAGGTACGAGTCAACCATACGCACAAAATCTATTATGTTTCATTCCATACCCTCAATATCCTATTTACAATGCACAACCATGTACTCGGACTCCTTCTTACTCGCAATGGCGTGAACCAACCATAAAAAATCATCCACCGGTACCACAAGTTCAAAAAGGCCCTCCCAGGTCTAATTTTTGACCTAGAGCAGACTTCAAAAGGGATAATATGGTCAAAGATAATTTCACTCCTATTGGAATATCTTACACCAGTTTATTTCATAGGTTGAGGAAAATGAATGCAATTAACCTAATTGAGAGAAGGATCCCAAATCCTCCCCCAAAGAATTTGGATTATTCTAGAATGTGTAAATACTGTTCTGATGCCCCAGGGCATGACATAGAAAAATCCCCTGGGGCATGCTCCAGACGCTTCAAATGTCAATCAAAATCCGCTGCCAGATCATAATGAAACAAACATGCTCTTAGTGATACCCAATGATGAAGATGCTATAATATTCTTCAAGCCGATCATTAAAATTAAAACTGATTCCGAAAAATCAGCAAATGCTATAGATTTGATGAAAGAAAAGCTTGCAAAAGTGGAGGTGGTGATAACAAAATCCAAATCATTAAATGTTCCCTTGGTGGTGGGGAGAGAGATCTCAGAAAATATTGGGTCAAATCAAGTAAAGACGAAACTCATTGTTCCTGGAAGATCTTCTAAGACCCTTTTAATCATAAAAGGAGCTCCCATAGCTCCTATTATTATTAAACCAGTATCACAGCTTCCTATGGTTGATACCAAGGTTGTTCCTTGGAATTATGATCGCGTTATGGTGATGCACAAGGGGAAAGAAGTAACTAAAGATGTAGATGAAGTAGGGGGATTAACTCGATCTAGAAGATGTTATACTCCAGTAGAGTTAAGAAAGAACAAACAAGGTGGTGAAGAACGAATGACAGTCAAGAAGCCTGTCACTGATGAAAAAGCTGAAGAATTCTTAAAGAAAATGAAATTGCCAGAATATTCTGTTGTAGAACAGTTGAAGAAGACACCAACATAGATTTCTTTGTTGTTTTTATTGATCCACTCAGAGGAACACCATAAGGCTATAATAAAGATTCTTAATGAAGCATGTGTTCCCTATGAGATTAGAGTGAATCAGCTGGAAAAAGCTATTAGAAGGATCCTTGAAGCAAATAAAGTTACTTTCTCAGACGATGAATTTCTTGTGGAAAGTACTGAGCATAACAAAGGTCTCTACATTTCTGTGAAATGTGAACATTCCATCGTCACTCGAGTGTTAATTGATGGAGGATCAGGCGCTAACATTTGTCCTATGTCAACTTTTCAAAAGTTGAATGTTAATGTAGAAAGGATCCGACCTAATAATGTATGCGTCAAAGGTTTTGACGGATTAAAATTTGATGCCATTGGTGAAATAGAGTTCATATTGAAAATTGGACCTGTGGATTTTGCTATGGATTTCCAAGTGCTGAACATTGAAACTTCATATAATATGTTATGCCATGGATTCATAGAGCTAAAGCAGTCGCATCAACATTGCATCAAATGGTCAAATTTAAATACGACAGGTAAGAAATAATTGTTCATGGTGAAGGAGATTTATCCATGTATAAAGACTACTTTGTTTTCTCCATCGAAGAAGATACTGTGGATAAAGTGTTAATTCATCAAGATTTTGAGGTAGTGGCTGTTGAGCATATTCTCTAGGGAAATCTCATCGCAATACCATAATTGTTCTCTGCATCTGTTATAGTAGTGAATGAAATATTGAAGCATGGTTTCGAACCAGGAAAAGGTCTAGGGATGTTTTTGCAAGGCATAGTTCATCCGGTAAACCTCTATGAGAACTTTGGTACTTTTGGTTTGGGATACGAGCCTACTGTTGAAGATATAAAGAAGGCTAAAAAATGTAAGAAAGAGTCATGGTCACTTACCAAGCCGATACCGCCACTTCACGAGTCTTTCATCAAATTCAGTGTTATTGGATCCTCCAAGTTACCTATTGCAAAATCAATGAATGATGATGATACAGAGTTGATTGGACTTTTTTAGAATATGTTTATTGAAGCTGATATGGTTGAAATCGGGGAAGGTACCAGCAATGCAGATGTGAAGTTTGTCGGCCCTGATGTCCAGCTTAACAATTGGGAGGCCACTCCTCTCCCAATTATGAAAGAGTCTTGGTAGTTTGTTTGTTTTTTCTTACAGTCTTAGTAGTTTGTTTATTTCTTCTTCTATAATTTGAATCATTTTAGGATTATATTTTAAATCTTTAAACTTAGTATTTTAGGTTAAAACTCTTTATATCTTTGTTTTTAATAAAGTGCAGTCTCCCTTCATTTTATTTTGAGTCTGATTTTTATTTATTTATCTTCTATCATACAGTTCTTTCTATGCCGATTCTAATGATATGACATGCATGAAGAATTGTCAACCAGATTTAAAAACCCAATCTAATTTTGAAATAATGAATAAAGAAGTTGAATACGATGAAGGAAAAACATTTGAGGATATAAGCAAAGATTTCAAACAGTTTGAGAATAAGACAAATCCCAATTTGGAGGAAACTGAGGCGATCAATTTAGGAGATCATGAAAATATTAGGGAGAATAAGATAAGTGTACATGCTCAACCACAACAAAAGAAAGCTATAGTTGAAGCTTTGGATGAGTATAAAGACATCTTTGCGTGGTCTTATGATGATATGCCCGGTTTGAGCACTGATTTGGTAGTTCATAAGTTGCCAATTGATCCTGCTTTTCCTCCGGTCAAGCAAAAGCTAAGATAGCTCAAAACTGACATAAGTGTAAAAATCAAAGAGGAAATCATGAATCAACTTGAGGCTAAAGTCATTTGAGTGGCCCAATATCCTACTTGGTTGGAAAATATTATCCCCGTTCCAAAGAAGGATGGCAAAGTTCGGATGTGTGTTGATTATCGTGATCTAAATAAAGCAAGTCCGAAAGATAATTTTCCACTTTCTAATATTCAAATTTTGTTGGAAAATTGTGCCAAACATGATCTTGATTCTTTTGTGGATTGTTATGCGGGGTATCACCAGATCATTATGGATCCAGAAGATGCGGAAAAGACATCATTTATTATGCCATGCGGGACATATTGTTATCGAGTTATGCCTTTTGGACTAAAGAATGCCGGGGTGATACCAAAAGGTATCTAAAATACCAAAACAGTTCGTAAACAACCCACAATCATAAGCCTTTGACCGCAACAATAAGACAACAACACGATACGAGAAGCAAACATAAACTTAAAAAGAGTAAAAGATAGCTAACTTGACACAAAGAGAACCCATTAGGTAGCAACTAAAGAGTGTATAAAAACTCTAAAACCTCTACAAAAAAATTTAACAAGTACCAAGTTCTTACGGTGACCGCCAAGGGAATCAACTCACCTCAAGATCCACCGTTTCCAAGCAAAGAACAATATTGGCTTTTCCAAGCCCAACACTAATGGCTTATCCAAGCCCTACACTAAGGGTGTTACACTCTCAAAGAGAGAAGAAGACTTTCATATATTTATCCTTCCAAAACTAAAGAACAAATGACTTAATAGAAGACTATATCGAAGCTAGCTTATTACATAACAAAAATGACCACAATACCCTTAATGAAAGGGGTGTCCATGAAGTGTCTTTCTAACAAAGTGTGATCCCTAAAATACCCTTAATGAAGGGTTCTTCTTCAATGCTACACAACCATGGGGTCATTCTTCAACACTTGTAGTCTCGGGTTGGCATCAAAGGTAAGCCCCCACGCAAGCTTCCACACACGGGTTTGCCTTATGTCATGCTCAAAACGGGTCCTCTATGCATGTTCTTGTGTCCTCGAGGTGACCAAGTCTTGAGTCTTTATGCGTTAGCATCCAATGACGTCTTCAAAAGCATAGATGGCTATTTGGCTCGTATCATCCTCCCCTTCTTGAAAAGGATTCGACCTCGAATCCATACCTTGCAAAACTAAAGAAAGGACGAACAAGCACAACTTCCTCATGGCATAAGGGTTAAGGTTAGTACAACAAATAACATCATCATGCCAAGGTGGCACATACTTGAGGTATAACCATGAATCCTTTGTATTAGTCGTGAAAATTTTAGTGAGAATGTTACAAAGGAAATGGCTATGATAAGTATCAAGAGATAAAGAAACTACAAAGGTCGTAATGGTATCACTAAGTCCAAAAAGTAAGGCTACCCTTGTCTTAGGAACCATAAAGCACAATTGTTTCATTACTTCTTCAAGTGGCCTCATCAAACGTGATGCCACTATTGGTATCAAAGTCCTCCAATCCCACATAACTTTGTCATTCAAATAAGTGGACCAACCAACAAGACCTATACCTCTACTTAATGCAAACCCGAAACTAGCATGGATGTCATCATAGGAAAAAATATAGTATAGGAAAAAATCAAGTGTAAAGACATGCACGGGTGAAAACAAAGAATTTAAGCACATACACTCTCTTTTCTTCAAAAAAATAGACAACTTGGCATCCACAAGTTGGGATTCATGCAATTTAAGCAAAAGTGTGTCAATCAAGGATGCACATTTAGAAACATTACCCCAAGGAATCAATGACACCTTTTCCCTCGGGTTGTCAAGAAGGACTATACATTCCTTACCCTTAAGAGTACTTTCATCTTGCAAAAAGAGATTTCCATCTTTAGGAGGAATGTTGTCACACCATAGTGTGTTAGTATATAGGCTATAGCCTTCAAGACAAGCTATACCATCATTCTCACCACTAGGTTCATTGGGAGTGATTATACCATCTTCAAACAAGATATTATACCTAAGGAGAGCATGATCTATCCCGCGGGCTGATTTGGAACAAGTAGGTTCACTCTCTAAAAGTTCATTATCAAGTTTTAAAGATGTTTCAAGCACATGATTATCCCTATGAGCCAATCAAATATTAGAATCAAAGGGCAAGCTCACGGGTTCACTCCTATTCCTTTGATCAAAATTTTCAACATCATCACACACTTGAGATTCATTAATCACATCACACACATCCTTGAGTGGTGGGCAATTTTCACACAAAAGTTGATCAACATAAATTTTACAAGACAATGTACTTTCATTCAACACAATGGTTTCAACACTAGGTGGACATAAATCGATCTTACAAGAAGGGTCGATTCGGTCATCAATAGGATCAACTAGTGTATCCACACTCACAACAAGTACATAATCATCAAGTGACAAAGAAATAATTGACTCACATATAAGCAAGTTACAACTCACCCTCAATGGGATACTAGCCACATAATTATCATTCGCATGTACAAAAGTATAAGAGTTAGTTATTTTACCTTGACATTCATGAGTATATTCGTCTCTACCTCGGTGTGAAAGTCCATCACAAGCTTGGGCAGAAACTTCCTTCGGGAAGCTCTCATCGGAAGTTGTTTGGACAATTGGATTTTGAGGGAAGAGTTTCGGTAACAATTGGCGTATAATTTCAATGTGCCATTGCATATCTTTAAGATCGTCATGGATGCGATTACACGTGTCCTTGAAATTATGGGCATCCATGGTACCTAACCAAAAAAAAAAGACAACAAACAAAAGAAAATAAACAAGATTAGTAGTAAAAGCTCCTCACAAACACTCGTAGACACTCACTTTGGGGATCCTCACAATTGGAGCTGCGAATATTGAAAGTTGCTTATACTCTGGTAGTCAATAAGATGTCAATTCTACTTAGCGGATGGAATAGATTATTGTTTGATCGACTCAAGACATAAAATAAAAAATTCTACTTACGAACTTGAAACAAAAATTTACGACGAATTAAAAATGAGAAAAACACACAAATAACGAAGACACGATAAAAATGGATTCAAAAACTAATTCACAATCTAGTAGGTGATTACTAGTTTCTAATTAGTACTAGAATCAATAAATGAAACTAACAAAACAAAGAAAAGAAACTTTAAAATCTGAAATTTGAGCTTTAAGTTTTTTGGAATGTTGATGATGTGGCACTTAGATGACGTGGCAGTTTGGTGACATGGCAATTTTGGTGACATGGTAGTTTGCAATTTGGGTTGGTTAAATTTTTAATTTGGGAGAGTGAAAAATCAGCTAAAGGAGGGAAAGCACAAGACTTAGAGCCTTTTTGAAAATTCAAAAGACTTTGACTTTCCTTGCACCTTTTTGGCAAGACACCTTTTTGAAAGACTTTGTCTCCTTTCCTCTTTTGTTTGTCTTGGTATGTGCCCTTACTCCCTTTTGGTAATGAGTCTTTTTGAAAGTTCTATTGTCCCCTTTCTTCTTTTGTATGTTATTTGGGATGTGTTTCAAGACTAACAAAAGACTACACTCTTTTCTCCACTCTTTAAGATCAAACCACACCTATTGAATGTTCTTGTTCAACAATAAATGATGAACATGAAGAACAACAAGAACACTCAAAAAATTAAAACTAAACCAAATGAACTCCAAATTGAATGATTTTGGATTCCTTTTGCTCACGTTAAAATCCAAAACACAACCATGCATTTTTCAAGACACAATATCAACAACAACCCTTCCAATTTCGAGCTTCACCTTACTAGTTTCTTCAACCTTAAACTCAACAATGATGAACAACTCAAAACCATCCGGATTATGCTCAAATTCAAGATCTAGACTCACTTAGTGTTAGGGAACAAGAACCTAACACTAGAAACAAACAAAACACACTAAAATCTCCTAAATCTAATTCTCAAATTTCAGCTAAACACAAAAACGGGACAAATTTCTTTTTTTGAGATTTTCGGTTTTTCAACACTTTTTTTTATTTTTCAACTAACAAGAGATTGATTTTGTTGGAACAAAATCAATCCTTGCTCTGATACCAAATGATACCAAACGGTATCTACAACACCAAAACAGTCCGCAAACAACCCACAATCACAAGCCTTTACCCGCAATAATAAGACAACAACACGATACGAGAAGCAAACATAAACTTAAAAAGAGTAAAAGATAGCTAACTTGACACAAAGAGAACCCATTAGGTAGAAACTAAAGAGTGTATCAAAACTCTAAAAACTCTACAAAACAAGTTAACAAGTACCAAGTTCTTGCGGTGACCGCCAAGGGAATCAACTCACCTCAAGATCCACCGTTTCCAAGCAAAGAATAATATTGGATTTTCCAAGCCCTACACTAAGGGTGTTACACTCTCAAAGAAAGAAGAAGACTTTCACATATTTATCCTCCCAAAACTAAAAAGAAAATGACTTAATAGAAGACTATATCGAGGCTAGTTTATTACATAACAAAAATGACCACAATACCCTTAATGAAAGGGGTGGCCATGAAGTGTCTTTCTAACAAAGTGTGATCCCCAAAACATCCTTAATGAAGGGTTCTTCTTCAATGCTACACAAACATGGGGTCATTCTTCAACACTTGTAGTCTCGGGTTGTCATCAAAGGTAAGCCCCCACGCAATCTTCCACACACGGGTTTGTCATATGTCATGCTCAAAATGGGTCCTCCATGCATGTTCTTGTGTCTTTAGGGTGACCAAGTCTTGAGTCTTTATGCGTTAGCATCCAATGAAATCTTCAAAAGCATAGATGGCCATTTGGCTCGTATCACGGGGCAACTTACATGAGGGCAATAACCACAATGTTTCATGATATGATACACAAAGAGATTGAAGTTTATGTGGACGACGTGATCATTAAGTCAAGAGAGCAGTCTGACCATGTCAAAGATCTCAGAAAATTCTTTGAAAGGCTTCGAAGATATGATCTCAAACTTAACCCAGGGAAATGTGTATTTGGAGTTCCATCAGGAAAACTCTTGGGATTCATAGTTAGTCGACGTGAAATTGAGCTAGATACTTCAAAAATAAAAGCTATTCAAGATTTACCTTCACCAAAAAATAAAACGGAGGTAATGAGCTTACTTGGAAGGTTGAATTATATCAGTAGATTCATTGCTCAGCTTACGACAACCTGCGAGCCAATATTCAAGTTGTTGAAGAAGAATGCTAAATATTAATGGACTGAAGAATGTCAAGAGATATTTGATAGAATTAAGAGATACTTGTCGAATCCGCCTATTTTGGTTCCTCCAGAGCCAGGCAGACCCTTGATATTGTACATGTCTGTGTTAGACAATTCATTTAGCTGTGTATTGGGTCAACATGATGTTACAGGCAGAAAAGAACAACCCATATACTACCTTAGCAAAAAGTTTACCACTTATGAGGCTAAGTACACTCTTCTTGAGAAGACTTGTTGCGCCTTAACTTGGGTAGCCCAAAAGCTGAAACATTACTTGTCATCTTATACTACTTACCTCATTTATTTTATGGATCCTTTAAAGTACATTTTTCAGAAGCCTATGCCTACAGGCAGACTCGCGAAATGGCAGATGTTGCTCACAGAGTTTGATATTGTCTATGTGACACGAACTGCAATGAAAGCTCAAGCTTTAGCGGATCATTTGGCTGAAAAATCCTATTGATGAAGAGTATGAACCATTGAAAACTTATTTTCCAGATGAAGAGGTATTTATTGTATGTTGATGAGTTTATTTCTGATGATTGCCATTCAGGCTGGAAGTTGTTCTTTGATGGAGCTACTAATGTAAAAGGAGTGGGGATAAGAGCAGTTCTTATTTCTGAATTAGGATAATATTATCCTATAACAGCCCAACTTTGATTCTATTGTACCAATAATATGGAAGAATACGAAGCTTGCATTCTGGGTTTGAGATTAGCTATTGACATGGGAATCCAAGAACTGTTAGTGTTATGAGACTCAGATTTATTAGTCCATAAAATCCAAGGAGATTGGGAGACTCGTGATTCAAATATCCTACTATATCAAGGTTGTTTGCAAGATCTATGTCAACGATTTGTATTAGTAAAGTTCAAACACATTCCCAGAGCTCATAATAAGATTGCTGATGCTTTGACGACCTTATCTTCGATGCTTCAACATCCCAATAAAACTTATATTGACCCTTTGCATATACAGATTCATAATCAACATGCATATTGCAATGTGGTTGAAGAAGAACTTGATGGGGAGCCATGGTTCTATGATATCAAAGAATATATTCAGACTAGGAAATATCCTGTACATGCCGATGGTAATCAAAATATTACTATTCAACATTTTTCTAGTGGATTTTTCTTAAGTGCAGGAATCTTGTATAAGAGGACTCTTGATTTGAGACTTCTGAGGTGTGTAGATGCTAAAGAGGCTTCAAAAATCATGACTGAAGTACATTCTGGAATTTGTGGACCACACATGAGTGGGTATGTTTTGGCAAAGAAAATACTCCGAGCAGGTTATTATTGGCTCACCATGGAGTGAGATTCCATCAATTTTGTTCGTAAATGTCATGAATACCAGGTACACGGAGACTTGATACATTCCTCTCCATCTGAGTTGCATACAATGACTGCTCCATGGCCTTTTATAGCTTGGGGAATGGGCGTATATAGACCAATTGAACCAAAGGCCTCGAATGGACATAGGTTCATCTTGGTAGCCATTGATTATTTCACAAAGTGGGTGGAAACAACGACTTTCAAGTCAGTGACTAAGAAAGTGGTGGTTGATTTTATTCACTCCAACATCATTTGTCGTTTTGGTATTCCAAAGATAATTGTCACAGATAATGCTACGAATCTCAATACCCATCTGATGCAAGAAGTGTTCTAGCAATTTAAGATTATGCATCGAAATTCAACTCCTTATCGTCCGAAAGTGAATGGAGTTGTAGAAGCTGCCAACAAGAACTTAAAGAAAATACTCCGTAAAATGGCGTAGGGTTCCCGATAATGGCATGAAAAGTTACCTTTTGATTTTTTGGGTTATCATACTACAATTCGGACTTCAATTGGTGAAACTCCTTACCTGTTGGTGTATGGAACTGAAGTAGTTATACCTACAGAGATTGAGATTCCATCTCTTCGAGTAGTTGTGGAAGCTGAAATTGATGAAGACCAATGGGTCAAGACTCATTTGGAGCAATTAAGCTTGATTGATGAAAAAAAATTGACGTCAGTATGTCATGGAAAACTATACCAAAAGAGAATGGCATGAGCATATAACAAAAAGGTGCGTCATAGATATTTTGAAGTTGGTCAGTTGGTACTAAGACGCATTCTACCTCATCAGATTGAAGCCAAAGGCAAATTTTCTCCTAATTAGCATGTGCCATTCATGGTGAAGAAAGTGTTACCTAATAGTTCGTTATATCTGACTGATGTAGAAGAAAAAATGGAAGGAATGACGGTCAATGCTGATGCAGTTGAAAGATATTATGTATGATCTTCATGTACAATTATGTTATGTATGTTTTGTACTTACATTTTTAAAGATTTGAAATGATGAAGGCATTTTGTTCTACTATCCGAATAATATATCAACCTTTGCTTACCCCTTTGAGCTTTTATTTTTCTTCGTACCCCTCTTTTGGAATCAAATTAAAGTCAGAAAATTGAAAAAAAAAGTTGAAAAAAAATATTAAAAAAAGAAGAAGAAGAAATCAATCAAAAATTCAAAATCAAACAAAAGAATGATGTTTCTTGAACTACGTTTGACCTGATTCTTGCTATGACAAGATACGTAGGCAGCCCTACTCCGCAGTTTGGTCTAACCAAAATAAAATTTAAATTACCCAGAATGAGATAAAACTGGGGTAAAAAGTTTATTTCCTTAATAAGAGTCGATTCCAAAAGTTGTATGTGTTACCCAATGATTATGTAAAGTTTTGAGCCTCATGCCGCCCTTTCTTTCTATCCCGATCTAAAAGCCAAGTTACAACCAAAGAAAGACCTTCAGATTAATCTTTGAGAATGTCAAGGCTAAACATGTTATGCGTGCATGATATTTCATATTTTGGGTTTTATTTTCTAAAAAAAAATGAATGATGAAAATGATGAAAAAAAAAGAAAAAAAATGAAAATGAAAATGAAAATGAAAATGAGAGAGTTTTATTGGTGAAAATATTTTCGGGCACCATAAGACGACAATGAGTTGAGAAATAGATGAAAATGAGATAGGCTCGATTGCAAAAACCCATTGAGGTGCCTCAAGCTGAAGGAGGATAGTAATTTAGAGTGAATAAATTCAGAAATGGCTCAGTTTCAAACTCAATAAGTGGGCAAAAGTTGACAAATGATTGGTGTGGGTAGATCTGGCTGTTTGATTCAAAATGCATGTCATAATCACCAGAATCGGTTTTCACATTCAGATAATTTTTCTCTTTGTTTTGAGAAAGAGATGCCTATTGTCTTTTTCTTCTTGTTTTATTTTAATTTTTGATTTTTTGCATCCTTGTCATCAAACGAAAATTTTTGTTGTCTTTTGAGTCAAATTCATGTTAGGTCGAGTGAGAAAGGACTCCAAACTCGCTACCAACTCCTTTAAGGGTACAAAGCAAGACAAATGGTCGATGCACAGAGACAACATTTCAAAGTAAAAGTAAGGTACTCAAGATGATGGTGATTTGACCATTTTAAACTCGTGAAAATCTAAGGGATGTATTAGAAGCTAAACTCAGAAGCATCATACAACAGAAACATAATTTGAGTTGAGGATCTCAGTAGTCAGAATTCTGAGTCAGAAGTATGACAATTCAATGAATATTATCATGGATTGGAAAAGAGTTGAGTATGGCAAGTGCGAGAGCGGCCACTTCAAAAGACAAATGCCACAAACCAACCACCACATGTTTTAAAATTCACAATTTTTCTTTGTTTGGAACAGAGATGAAATAATTGTTTTCAGATAAAGGATGCGATTTCATACTTCTCTCAATGCAAGAAGTGTGGTTACATCATCCGATGTTGGATCTCGGTCATGGACCCTCCTGAAAAATAGGAATTTATTTTAAGTCCAGGAGCCCGCCTGAAGAACAGGGTGAAGAAGTTATAAGTCCAGGAGCTCACCTGAAGAACAGGGTGAAGAAATTGGAAGTTCAGGAGACCGCCTGAAAAATAGGGTAAAGAAAAAGAAAGTTCAGGAGTCCTCCTGAAGAACAGGGTGAAGAGGTTGTAAGTCCAGGAGCCCTCCTGAAGAACAAGTGAAGAAGTTGTAAGTCCAGAAGCTCGCCTGAAGAACAGGGTGAAGAAATTGGAAGTCCAGGAGCCCGCCTGAAGAACAGGGTGAAGAAAAAGAAAGTTCAGGAGCACGCCTGAAGAATAGGGTGAAGAAATAGGAAGTTCAGGAGCCCGCCTGAAGAATAGGGTGAATTTTCAAATTCAAGTCGCAAAGCTTGAATCAAGATTTTAGAGATTACAAATTTTACTTGTATTTTTCATTTTTGATTTTTATTAGTCAGTTGAATGTAAAAGCAGAAGTCGTCAACCGAAAACTCGACGAAATCTCATTCGACTTTTAACTATTTCTCTCACCATGCTACCTTTGAACTACTCGTGACCTGATTTCCTTATAACCCGGGATAAGTAGGAAGTCCAAAATCAGGACTTGGTCACAGTTTTTCTTTTATTTTTATTTTTACTTTTACTTTTTCTTACCTTTCAAATAATTGGAGTGTCAAAAATCATATCTTTTCTACTTCTTTGTATGAAAACTCTTCAAGATTTCACACAAAGAGGGGCAAAAATGTAGACACGTGATTTTTTATCCTCCCTAAATTTTAACTTATTAAATATTTATATTTATATATTATGTTGATTATTATTTTATTTTTATTTTTAGTTAACTTTGAGATATTTTATTTTATTTTATTTTTATTTTTATTTTTATTATTATTATTATTATTATTATTTTTATTCTAATGTAAAAAATAATACAAAAATTTTAAAAATATATATATATATATAATAAAATATATTTTCCTTTTATAAATTTTTAATAAATAAATTTATAGTTATAATTCTATTTTATTATATTTATATTTATCTATTTATAAATTGTTATTATATGTTGATAAAAATAAATAAATAAATTATTATTATATTTATTATTAATATTATCATTATTATTATATTATTATTTATTTATCTTTATTTATATTTATTATTATTATTATCTTCTATTAAATAAAATAATAAAATAATAATAAAAAATAAAATAATCATTCAAATTTTAAAATTCCTTATCTTGTCTGTAACTGTTCCCACCCCAATCCCCCCCCCTAAAGTCTTGTATTTATACAAGGGACGATTATGTGATATCTCACCCAACAAGAGGTCATCATCAGTAAATGTGATCTTTGTATCACAAGTGTTCACTTCCTAAGAAAGAGGTTTAACGGGTTCTTTATCTGGAAGGACTAGAGGCAATTACGAGTCTCCCGTTGTTGTCTCTTCTTTATCAATATTGCAACATGAGGCCTTGATGTCAATATAAGGTATTTCTTTACGAAACCATCTCAGAATGAATTCCTCCAACGTGACTGGGTAACGGGGCTTTGAACGATCATTCTTCTCAACTTTCATTTTTCTCACTTTCTTCTCTGCCATTTTCCTTTTGGGTCTTTTGACCATATTTTCTCTTGTTTCTTGTTTGCTCGGTTCTTTTCATGAGCTCATCTTACAACGTCTCCATCGATTCACCAAGATCCATCCTTCATCATCAGTGTGCTCAATAAGGGATTGACTTTCTTGTAAATCCATCCTTCATCATCAGTGTGCTTAATAAGGGATTGACTTTCTTGTGATGATTCCTTCTTCACTATTACTTCATTCATCATAGGAAGAGAAAATGGCCTGTTAACATCGATAGGTTCAAATTCGCCAAATTTAATCATGTTTTGTGGGGTTGCACTTAGGACATCATCACATTCATGCACTTCAACAAAGTTGCAAAGAAATATGGGATCAAGTGAACCAAAAGTGACTGATACTTGATTTGAACTTTCCTTCTCATCTTCGAGCAATATCTTTCCTTCGCGGGCCAAGTCCATGACCTTTTCCTTGAAGATAAAACACTTTTCTATGGGATGACCCAACAATCGATGATATTTGCAGTAATTTGGATCACTAGTCTTTCCAGCTTCATCTGGACACTTCATTTCAGGTAACTCAAAGAGTTAATATGAAATGAGCTCGTAAAAAATTATTGGGACATCTGAGAATAAGAGTGGATACTTTTTTGCTTGCATCTCCTTTAAAGTCAACTTTTTGCTGGCATTATTCTGAAAAGATGTGGTTTTCACACTTTGCTTTTTACTTAGCTTTGTAGTGACTCTCAATGGTGTGGCATTAACATTCATCGCCTCTTTACTTTTAGATTTTGGCACAAACTTGCCCCCTTTATTCACTTCTTATTTGTCTTTTCCTTTTCGGGGCTCATAAACAGGTGGTCCTTGATTTTTACTTGAGGACATACTCAACTCTATATCATGAGCGCGCGTGGAAAGTTCTTCAAATGACTTAGGTTTGATGCCCTATAGGATGTAACAAAGTCCCCAATGCATTCCTTGAATACATATTTCTATCCCAGAAAACTCACTAAGTCTGTCTTTACAATTAAGACTCGCGTTCCTCTATCGATTGATGTACTCAATGATGCATTCATCTTCTCGTTGGCGCATATTGGTAAGTTCAATCATACTTACAATATGTCTCATTCTATAGAAACGATTGAGAAATTCATGTTCGAGTAGTTCCAACCTATCAATTGAACCAGACTCGAGGTCAGTATACCAATCAAATACATTTCCTTGTAAAGAGCACAGAAACTGTTTTACAAGATAATATCTATAAGTTCCAGCATTGTTGCATGTTTCAACAAAGTGTGCAACATGTTGCTTTGGGTTTCCTTTACCATCAAATTATTGGAATTTTGGAGGTTGATAACCTGAAGGCATCTTCAAACCATCTATTCTTGAAGTATATGGCTTGGCATATGTGAGAGATGGTTTGGAAGCAACGTCGTACTTGTCTTTAATGGTTTCCATAATAAAGTCCTTCAGTTGGTGAATTGGGATAAACCCATCAGTAGATACTTGCAGTTTATCAGCAACATCCCTTTGCTTTGCAGTTGAATCTCCTTTTTCTTGTTTCATCGGACGCTTCCTAGATGCTTGGCTTGAGCCTCCCCCCATAACACTTTCAACTCTATCTGTCAACTTGATAATTCGATTATCCTGATCTTGCACATATTTTGTTAGGCCTTCAATCGCCTTAGTCAAACTTGCAAGTTGTTCTTCCACAGTTGAGGTGTTAGTGACCATTGCTTGGATAGCCACTGAAGATGAAAGATTAAAGTATGGATTTTCCCTTAGACTAAAATCTGAGTAAAACAGTTCACGTGAAGTAACTGGAACAGACTTAGTGATCAAAGCATGATCATCTTTATGCATGGTGTTGTCCTTAGTCTTATATGAACTAAGTCGAGCTAAAGTCTTTTCAACAATCTCAGTGATATTCTCCCCCTCTTCCAACTCATTGGGAAAAAATCTTGCCCCCTTTGAAGACTGAAGATCAAATCTAGGAGCTGATACGGAAGACACTTCAAGTGTTTGTTGTCCAAGTAAGTTTTCTTTGTTCCTATTAATGGACCCCACACTTTCCATGGTAGAATCAAGTATGTTACCTACTTTCGTGGAAAATTTTGAGTCGGTAGCCTTAGCAACAACAAATTTGGAGTAAAACTTCTTGGATGCCATTTCAGTATTCTTAAATAGGATGATTAATATAAAGAGATGAGAGGTAGAGAAGGTCCCACTGAGCATACAAAAATTTGTAGACGACAAATTTTTCTAAGTCAAGAAAACAATAATCGAGACAGAAAAATTGAAGTAACAAAGTGTAATATTTTATTTCAAATGTAGTAAGTGTTACAATCTCTAAAAATAATCCTCTGATTCTTCAAAGTAATATGAACTTGGACTTGAACTTAATTTGGATTCAAGGGCTTGAGTAGCTTGATCTTGAATCTTCGTCTCCGGACTTGAATTTGTATGTTAGTTCATCGCAAATACTTGGGTGGTTTCCACGAACGATGAATAAGTAACTTGATCTTGAACAAAATTTTCTTCGTTGTTGATCTTGAACTTGATCTTGAGCTTGATAGTTTAAAACTTATAACTTACAGAGAAATTATGGTTTTGATCCACGAGCTCTCTTCTTGCTTCTTGTTTCTCCCAAAATCCTCCCTTTGTGAGTTATGGGGACCTCTATTTATAGTTGGAGGGGCAAAGCAATTATGTGATTTGATTGGTTGGTTTGAAATTGACCAATCACATTCTTTTGGTGAAAAGCTCTAATTTGATTGGTTAGAACATGTCACCTGCTTACATAGCATGATTTTAGTGGCTTATTTCATTTAACTTGTATTGTCACCTAATATTGACACATGTCATGCTTTTAGTGGCTCATTTCATTTAACTTGGATTACCACATAATATTGCCACATGCCATGCTTTTAGTGGCTCATTTCATTTAACTTGGATTGCCACATAATATTACCATGCTTTTAGTGGCTCATTTCATTTAACTTGGATTGCCACATAATAGTGCCATGTGCCATGTTTTTAGTGGGTTATTTCATTTAACATGGATTGCCATCTCATATTAAATTAACCTCATATATTTGAGATTAAATGATTAACCCAATTATATTAATCATATTATTTGGACTATTTTCTTAAATTTAATATAGTTCAAATAAATATGTGAATTTCAATTTAATAAAATTTCAATAATCACACCTATAACCAGGTTCAATAGGAAGAATAAATCATATGATAACTTGGTGTGAGATGCACTATTGTTTAATCCTTCCTATGATGTGAGTGCATTTTATTCCTGTAATGATTTTTGAAGGTTGAGTCTAAGAACTCTTAATGAAATTATGTATCTCGTATGAGTGGGGTGTCAATATTATAGGACCACCCATGAGAGATTTCACCTATGTGAGTGTGGAAGTAGGCCGCTTCTTATGAGAATGAGGCTTATTCTAAAAAATGCTCAGGAAAAATCGGGATAGCACATGGCCGTAATGTGCTGGCTATTAAAGCTTATGTCAACACCTTGACTTTTGTGTGCAGGCAGTAATAGTTTATTTTTCTTACGCAATCATAGTTCAAGTCTGAGATCATTACTGACTCTGGAGTAAAGGTTTTTGTTTTACTAAGTGGAGGTTCAATGCAGAGCACACCTTCATTATGCATAATAGTCTACCTTCAACTAAATTAGTGAACTCTCATAATTTAATATTAAAATGAGTGGGAGAATATTGGTGTGTATGAATTTTATTATTAAATTAATATATTAAGTGCATATGTTAGTGGGTATAAATTATGTATTATGAGTATTATTATTTACATTTCTTAGTGGAAGAATGTGGTCATGAGTTTCTTGAAACTCTTATTATCACTAAGTCTTTATTTGCCCATTATACTATGTAATTATGCTTGTAATTCATATTTCCATTAGTTCTTGTAAATTATATGAACATTAGTTCTTGTAACTTATGTAACATCAAAACTATTCATCTACCCACATTACTATCCCTCATTCATCCTATTCAATACATGGAAGAATTCACCACCTATAAATAATGGTGTTACTTCCTTTTATGTGTAGAAAAAAAAAAGTGTAGTGAAAGAGAGAGTTGAGACATAGAAAATGTTCTAAGTCTTCAACTATATTCACTATACAAAAAAGAGTAAATATATTAGTCAAAGAGAGAGTTGAGACAAAGAAAATATTTTAAGTCTTTAACTATATTCACTATAAAAAGAGAGTAAATATATGTTGAAGGAAGGTGCTCTTATGGTGGAGCTTTGGACTCTTCAACTAATCCGGAGTTATTTGAGTTGTACATCATTGATGGGTTATTGTATCCTAGAGGGGACAATTCACGAGATATACTGCTGGATCGGTGTAGATTATCCCGCAGTGGGCTTGAATCTCCTTAAAGAAAATGAGATATCCGCACCTCAACCAAGAAGAAGATTATTTTATTTTCTTTACTTCTGTTCATTTTATTTTCAACTTTAATCATTTATTGTAATTTGTGGTATATTACACCAATAATATATATATATATATATATATACACACACACACAAAGTTATTTGCCTCTTTCTATTTGTTTTCTTCCTTCTTTTCTAGACCTTAAATCTTGAATCTGTTAAGCAGAGTTTTTTTATTTGGTACTAACTTTGAAAATGGTTGAAAAATTTATTAATTTCTTGGTCATATTTAGATTTTTTTCAAGGACCGCGCAAAGCGCGGAACAATTCACTAGTGGTAAAAGAAAGGAGAAGAAAAATCAATAGTGAGTGATGAACAAGATGGGATACAGATTTATTTTAAATTCCATTGGATAAGAAAAAAAGAGAGGAAAAACCTATTTGTGAGGGAGCGAGGCGAGTTGCGGACTAATCCAAAACTCGTTGCAAAACAAAGAGTGAAAAAGAATTAAAAAAATGGATAAGAAAAAAATGTCTCAAGTTTATATGAGATGAAACAAATGCCTTTTAATGCTAGATAAACTTTAGGCACATTTAGTATATATGTCTCAATTAAGAATGAGGCATACGCATCTTTCTGAGAAATTTAAAAATAATTCGAGGATGCGACATTGCACCTCAACAGTGATCTTCCCTAAAAATTGATTTTCACCAACTTAATACAAGAGGTATAGACAAAACGTAGACATTAAAGATGAGCGAATTAAGGCCTACAAATATAATTTATCAAAAATAATTAAAATTAAGTATAAGTTAATAAAAGTGACTATGCTAGAACCACAAAACTCGAGGAGTGCCTCAAAACTTTCGCTCGGTCAACAGAATTCCTTCCCCGGTCTTCTATTTTTGCAGACCAACAAAGAGTCATTTCTTTTTTATTAGGCATTCAATAAGGTGACTTGGAACACCACAACTCAATTCCACGTGGCGACTCTGAAAATGATAAAATATAATCCTTATTCAAAATCGTCACTTTAATTGGAAAAACCTTTCGACTTCGAACCCTCGCTAAAAAAGGGTGTGACACCTCTGGCGACTCAGCTGGGGAATAACCAGAACTTAAGCTTTTGATATTGATTTTTAATTGCTTTAATTATTTATATATTGTGTTTGTTGGCTTAATGTGCGAATTGCTGCTCATTTATCGTTTTGATATTGTTGAATTGTATTATAAACTATTTTCTCCTGCACCCCCCCTCTGAGTCTCTGAAAGATAGGATAGAAGAAATGTAGAGTATGCATCCTACTTTCTTCTTGAGATAGCCAGAGTGATAAGGCACCTGGTGAAGGATTATTACTTACAAATGTTAGGAAGGGTTTGGACCAACAACGAAGTCGGAGTAGCACTGCTACCGAACATGTTATCCTTCCCCGACTCGAGTGTCTGCTCGAGTAAGCTAGTTTAGACACGTATCCCAATAAGGTCAAACTTAGTAGAACTGAAACTCAGATGTGGTTATCCCTATTAGGCTCTACTTTATTTACATCATATGCATTTAACTTAGCAGGACTCGGCACAGGGGCCAGTGCCATCTTGGATAGGTATCCCTCTTTATAATGACCAACATATGCATCTTATCTGCTCTTTGACATTTATTTGAAATACCCATTTGATTGTTGACCTGCTTTAGGAAACTTAGTAAAAAATAAGAGAGAATCTTGTCCTCCAAATTTAATAACTATTTCGTAATAAAATAAAATTTTTGGAAATAAAAATTAATTTATGATCTTTACGAACTACGCACACCTAATTCTCACCTTGAAGAGATACCTAGGCAACCCTTATCGAGTTCGGTGATATTCTCAAGAAAAAGTTTTGAAAATGTTAAACCCTGACACATTTATTATCACCTAAGTCAAAATAGTAATAATGTGGTTGGTTTGTGGCTAAGATGACATCTCATCCATACGATATTAGGTCTAACAAAAAGGAGAGATAAACCATAAAGATGGTATAGAGTCTGATAAGGGAGAGGACCAAAATAAGTTAATTCCACAAGAATTTGCATCAATGGAGGAGAATAGGTTGTTGAAACAACATCTAGTGGAAATATATCAAGTTTGGATGAATGGGAAAGCACCGCCTTCTTTAATCCCTGGACTTTCAAACACGAATGATCCAAGTTCCGCTCAAGCCCAAACTGGCGATCCACTTTATCCATAAGGATTCGACTCATACACTAATGAGTCTAGTGTGGCTGGGACCTCTACTATACACCTTCCAAATCCATCTCTCATAAACAACCCACTTTTCATTAATGTAGTGACAACTAATGTAGTCCCTCAATCGGCAATACAAAAGCCTACCAGTGAGCCAAATAATGATCAATTTCATCCTCTTGAATTTATTTTCAAAACCCCAAACTTATGTTATCCTGCTCATCAGCATGTTTCCTATGTCGTGATTGAGAAGATTGTAAAAAATGTGGAACAAAAAGAGCTGACCAGGAAAGTGAGAAGTTTAGAGAAGAATATAATAAAAATATTCAAGGACTAGGAAGGCAAAAGAGTGTTTCATACAAAGATCTATGTATGTTTCCTAATGTCCATTTGACTCTAGGGTTTAAAACTCCTAAGTTTGACAAATACAAGTGTCATGGAGATCCTTTGGGTCATTAGAAAAGATTTTGTAATCAACTAAGAGGAGCAGGGGGGAAAAAGAACTGTTGATGGCTTACTATAGAGAGAGTTTGACGGGGATAACTTTATAATGGTTCATTGATTAAGATATTTCTCATTGGCATGTTTGGGATGACATGGCTCAGGATTTTGTCCAACAATTTTAATACAATATAGACATAGTGACGGATCGTACTCCACTTGCCAACATGAGAAAAAAGACCACTGAAATTATTTGAGAATATGTTGTTAGATGGAGGGATCAAACTTCTAGAGTTAAACCATCAATAAAGGAGTTTGAGATGATTGATATTTTTCTCCAGGCATAGAAACCTGACTACTTCTATCATTTACTTTTTACTGTTGGAAATACGTTTGTCTAGGTTATTAAGATTGGAGAGATGGTAGAAAATAGAATTAAGTCTGGAATAATCATAAGCCCAGCTGTTTAAAGGAAACAACGCAGACAAGTCAAAATATTTCAGGAAGTTTTGGTGGAAAGAAAAGAAAGGAGGATGCATCTATTGTTATGCCAGGTCCACAACAAAATTTGAGAGGTTCGTGTCACCCATACGCACAATATCAATCTCAAATTTATGTCCAAGACTCATATAGTCATCCACGATACTACGTTCCTTCCTAAAATCCATCATATTCCATTCAACCCCTTTAGTATTCTATTTATAATGCACAACCATATGCTTGAGCTCCTTATTACCTGCAATTACATGAAGCAACCCCTCAAAATCATCTTCCAACTCCACAAACATACCCAAGATCCTCTAGACTTGATTTTTGATCCAAAACAAATAATGAAAATAGGTAGAAGCCAAGGGATAGTTTCACACTAATTGGAGAATCATGTAGTAGCTTATTCTAAAAATTGAGACAAAGGGACATGATCACTCCTCTTCTTGGGATACACCCCTGACCCACATTCAAGAAATTTTGATCCTAATGTATGATGTGTGTATCATTATGTTGTTCAGGGTCAAAGTACTGAATATTGTCATGCTTTAAAAAGAGAAATAGAAAGGATGATTCAAGATAAAGTGATTACGGTGTTGTATTATGCCGTATCTCGCTAGCACGATTCAAACCTTAGTATGTGAGTATTCATACATAAAATTTTAAAAATATTCATTATTCCTCAGTTTAGAGCCCACCAAGTTGTGGGAAATTGAACTAGCTTTCCAACAATATAAGATTCACCTTAATTCGATAAACGAGTAGGAAGTTATGGCGATTTTAAGTTTCAGTCATAAAGCATCGTGATTTGGGCCTGCAGCGCATTGCGGAGAAGTGTAAAATCACAATTTTTGCTTTCCAGTGAAGCTCCACAATTATGTCGCATCGCGGAGGAGTTCCATTTCACATTTGGCAATTTCCAGTGAGCCTCCGTGATAAGAGCGTGTCGCGGAGATGGCCAAAATGGCATTTGATAATACTTAACTTACACCTCAAATAAGTGCAAGGGGGTCATCGTCAATATATTTACCCAACTTCGGAGTCGGGGTCGAATCCACAGGGAACAATGTGAGTGGCGATTAAACTAGTTCGAAACTATAGCTACAAGTTAAATTCAAATAAATAATAAGAAAAGACAAAATAGGGGTTTTTATCAATCAAACAAATTTTAACGTTTCAACTTATTTTAGAACTCAAAACTTAGATTTCAATATTTTGAATCAATGATATAGAGAAACTAGGATAGTGATCACTATGACTATTCATCTCCATTGAATAATAACTGTTCATGATTCTCGTGATAGGTGGGAACAACAGATTATCCCTGCCGATGATACAATCTGACTTATCTCTCGACCTCACCAGATAATTTATTATCTAATTCTCTCAAACTTAGATAACATATCCATTTCCAACCAGATGTAATATCAGGTAGATTGATCCAGTTATGACATCAATTATTAAACAGAAGGTTGGTAGCTTCCAAGTCCCTGTTGATAATTCACGACCTCTAGTCTATTCTCTGTTAGAAGCAAGTAAAACCTAAGGCATAACCTAATGTTTGCAACCAATAGATTCAAGTTAAAACAACAGAATTTCAAGATGTTCCCATAATTACTCAAACCCTAATCCAACTATTAAATCAATGAAATAATAATCATAGATCCCACAACCCTAGTTGTGGGTTTTAGTTACTCATAAGATACAAAGAGATAACAAAGATTAAATTCATAACTTAAAGCAAGTGAACTTACAAAAGATGAAATTCAAAGTTGTTTCTCCTTCAAGTACAATAAGAATTTCCCACAACTAAATCAAAGGATGGAAAATTGAATTCTAAGTTAAGAGAGTCAAAGACAAGTGAACTCCCTTTTACTAAGTTACAAGATGTCAAAAGCTGCTTCCGAAGTTGTGAATGAAACCCTAAAAGATGCTATTTATACTAAAGACTAATTAAGGTAATAAAATAACAAAATTACAGCTGGACTCGGATTTAGGTGACGACATATTGGTGTTGATCGTCAGGCTTCTGACGGAGTCTCAAATATGTCGTCAGAAGTCGTGCCTTCTTAACCTGTTATGCCTCACTCTGACGATGTCCTCCAACGGCTTACCAGAAGAGTGACGGTGTGTAGCAAATGTCGTCAGACCTTAAGCTTATTTTACCATGTTCTATCCCACTTGACGGCATCTTCTGACGGCTTACCACACTTGTGACGACATATTGAGAATGTCGTCACCTTCATCCAGTAACTCTTCTTCACTGTTCTTCCTAACGCCTTTTTATGGTAGCTTACCACATCTCAGACGGCTTGCAAGAAATGCCGTCAGACTCATATTAGCTCACTTGTACCAGATTTTACTTATTTTGTTCATATTTCCTATGTTTTTCTCCCATCCTTGCTACAACTACAATATCACAAGAAAACGATCAAAAACAACCAAAAGTTGCTTAAGACTTCACAATTATTTAGAATTAAAAGCCTCAAATGTGTTAGCATCTGCTCACACATATGCATTCCAAAGGCTCAGAGCGATTCCACCGCATCGTGCCAAGTTTCTAGATCCCAGTCGTCAATTTTCAGTGAGGCTCCACTATCCGGGAACGTCGTGCCAGGGCCTCAAATTGGGATTTTCAGTTTCCCAGTTCCAGATTTTTAAATTTCCAAGGGGCTGTTTGGTCATTTTCCTAATCCCTAAACTCATCCTAAATACGAAATTAAAGCATATTAGGGAATTATATGCCCATTATTCTCAAATTACTCAAAAGGGGATCCATTCTCTTCAAGAACACAGAAAACCTAGCTCTCAAATTCAAGACCAAATCTCAAGAACTCACAATCAACCCTCTTCAATTCATTAACCCAGGTATGTTAGATGTTCATCCATGGGTTCCTTTCACCCATGGAGTCCAAATATCCGATTTAATTTGCAAAATTATGCTCTTTTCAGGTTATCTTGATTTTAAATTATGAATACAACCATGAATTTCCATGAATCTTGTTCTATACTATGTTTTAGCGAAAGTGATGTCTATTACTACACTCCATATGATTGAATATTTTTATCCACTGATTTAATTCGTGATTTGTGATAATGGTATTGAAGTTGTGCTTTACTACAAGTTTTTAACTAATTCCCATTCTCTATATACACCATGCATATCAAGTGTTTGATAAAATGCTTACAAGAATTAATATTTAATAAAAGCCTTTATGCTATGTCCTCCAAGCTTTAGTGTTATTTTGCTATTATTGTTTTGAGTCCTGGGGGTATGAATACCCAAAGACCATAGCTGTTTACTTAGTCTCATTTCTGTATCTTTAAAATAACTTCATATTATATTATGAGCATTATCAGAATAGTTAGTTAAACTCAGAACAGTCTAGTATTTTAGTGTCTTTCAGTTGGGAGTAGGATTTAGCACCGAGTGAGTGTAGGGATGGTGGCTTCCCCATTAGTTAGGCAGAGTCACTAGTAGCAGTCCCTAACCTCAAAAACTACATAGCCAGCGTAGGATATGAGAAGTCACCCATCATTTTAGACTTGACTATCTCGTAGGGGGTCACCCATCAGTTCAAGCTTGACACCCTTGGTCCTTCGGGACTGTACATCAGTATAGTGGATTAGTGTCAATATGATTGAAAGTGATGTCTATTACTACACTCCATATGATTGAATATTGTTGTCCACTAATTTAATTCATGATTTGTGATAATAGTATTGAAGTTATGCTTTACTACCAGTTTTAAACTAATTCCCATGCTCTATATACACCATGCATATCAAGTATTTGATAAAATGCTTACAAAAATTAATATTTAATAAAAGACTTTATGCTATGTCCTCCAAGTTTTAGTGTCATTTTACTTTTATTGTTTTGAGTCATGGGGGTAGTGAATACCCAAAAACCATAGATATTTACTTACTCTCATTTCAGTATCTTCAAAATAACTTCAGATTATATTATGAGCATTATCAGAACAGTTATTTAAACTCAGAACAATCAAGTATTTCAGTGTCTTTTAGTTGGGAGTAAGATTCAGCACCGAGTAAGTGTAGGGATGGTGGATTCCCCGTCAGATAGGTAGATTCTCTAATAGCTGTCCCTAAACTCCAGAACTATGAAGCCAGCATAGGATATGAGAAGTCACACGTCAGTTTAGGCTTGACTATCTCGTAGGGGGTCACCCGCCAGTTTAGGCTTTAGACCCTTAGTCCTTCGGGATAGTACATCAGTATAGTGGAACCACATAGCCAGCATTAGTACCCGTGGCACAGTATTATTACCCTTCTAACTAGGTTTATAGGTTGGACCCCAATTAGCTCAGATAGGGGCATATCGGATTGATAATAGCTCCCACTGACTCAACCACTGTCTCAGTCACAGTCTCAGTTACAGTCTTAGTCTAGTAATCAGTTCAGACATTCAATCTTAGTGTTGTTTAACCAAAGCATACAGATATCAGTTATCTTAGTAGTTTAGTTTTATAGATTTTTATTTAGTTTATGTTATATCTTGGTCATGTATCCCCAGTATCTATAGATTTCACGTACTTTCAATATTTACAAACTTTCATGCATATATAATATTTACTGATTTCACATATTGTCAGTATCTATAGATTTCATTCTCTTTATTTAGTACTCCATGTTTACATGTATATTCATACAGTTATTATTCCTGTTCATGAAACCATGCATGTCAGCCTACCTCATTTAGCATACCAGTACATTCAAAGTACTGATCGCATACCTTTGTTTTGCACTATGATGTATTATATCATAGGTTCTAATGCTCAGTTCTCGGATTGCGCTTAGACTTGTCAGACTCTCAGAAGTAGCAGTGGTGAGTCCTCATGATTCGAAGATGGATTATTTTATTTCATGCTTTCAGTCTAGTAGTTAGTTGGAGTTAGTTGGGGCCTATCCCATCAACTCAGAGTTATTCAGTTTAGAGGCTTTTAGACACTATAGTCAGTTATTCAATATTCAGACTTAAGTTTTCATGTCAGTTAGTTATTCAGTTTATCTCAGATTTTAGTATTTCTTCAGACTCAGATATTTATTTCTTCAGCTTCATAATTCAGTATTTGTTTTAGTTATTAAAACCTTATGGCATATCAGTTATTCTTTTGCCTTTATGATTATGTTATTCAGTGCACACAGCAGGTACCAACTCATGTGTTAGCTTGTGGTCCCTTGAGATTGTAAGCACCGTGTGATGCCCAAGGTGTAATCTCGAGGCATTACAAACTTGGTATCAAAACTTAAGGTTTTAAAGAGTCCTAGGAAGTCTAAAATCTGTGTCAAGTAGAGTCTTGTGCATGGGTGTGTAGCGCACCACACTTATGGGTAGGAGGCTCGAAGGCATTTAGGAAAAGTTTCCCTTCTTTCAGTATTCATGTCGTGCGTGTGACCATGAGCTCAAGTTAAAATCTCAGTCTAATTCATTGATTTCTTCTATTTACAGAACATACCTCCTAAAAAGAATAACAGAAGAGGAGCAGAAAACTAGCCAGAACCTCCGCCCGTCCAGGCAGATCCTCTGGACGAGCATGTCTCTCTCACAAAATTTAGGGATGCATTCACCACTCTAGAAAATTATGTAACAACTTAAAATAAACGGCAGCTGTTTGATAACACCCAAACTACAACTCTCGTTAGAAAGTGTAAGCGGTCGCTATCAAATATAGAACCCAACTGGGTTGGGTGTCGAATCCCACAGGGAATACTCTGGTCACTAAGTGTTGCAATTATTAGTAGACTGTTGGTCGAAAATTCCAAGAACAAAAGGGGGGTTTTGATTTAGGCGTGAATCAATAGTATCAAAGTAACGAATGAATGGCTTGTTTAGTAAAGGTTAATCACAGAGAATAATAAGTTAGGGTTATGTCCACCTTGTAGTTTCTACTTCTCTATTAACTATGAGTAACGCGGAATTTAGACATGCATGCACTTATAGAGAATCAAATTCTAATTCTAAATCCAAGTGTTTCCCAACCATCAAGGATTTATTTCACTTTAGCTCTCCCGAGCCTAAAGTGTATAGCAAATGGTACAAATTCTCCAAGAAGTTAATCCGGTTAAGGCATTAACGTGTAAATAGAGGTTAGAAGCCCTATTTCCTTGTCACACTCTCTTTTCCAAACATGTAACTTTTCTCCCGAACAAGTTAATGCTATAATGGCATGTTCTCTATGTTTTCAACCATGAGAATTTAATTAAAACGAAGAGAGTAATGATATAAGTAGCATACACATCAAGAATTCACAAACTCATAGCAATAAATAGTATCTTACAAGGTTTCCATAACCCTAACAGAGAAGTTTAGCTACTCATGAGTACAACGGAAATCACCATAGACATAATCATCATACCAACACTTAGAATAATCTTAGCGATGGGAATGAGTTTGGGCGTCAAAAGGGGAAGAACGTCGTTCTCCTCTCCGATGCCCTAGCCTTAGCATTTTTCTCTGTCTAAACTTGCAGAATCTGTAAACTGAATAATGAAAAGTTCTCGAATAATAATGATCGAATGAATGAATGCTGAAAAATTCAGCAAATAAGGTTTTTATAACATCCTTGTCCTACTAAGTTACTGCTGCATCCCTAAGTATTTAGAAATACTGATTTTGCCCGGGACAAGTTCTCCATGCATCACATTCAGTCCACAAGCTTCCAAAAGCTGCCTTCCCTCAAAATTTATAAGCACAGCAGCTAATGGATCAACAATAAGCTGCTTCTCTACAGATAATTCTTTCTCATCTTCATAATAAACATCAGCTATAGAGAACACATTCATATATTTGGGATGCTTCATTGATTTGCATACATCAAAATGGACCACTTCGTCATTCATCCGAAATAAAAGCTCATTAGCTCTTAAATCAATAAGCACACTTCCTGTTGCAAGGAAATGATGCCCAAAGATTATGGGAACTTCAGAATCCACCTCACAATCCAAAATAACAAAGTCTGCAGGAAAAATGAAGGTGGAAACCTTCACCAATACATCATATAAGATACCAACAGGTCGTTTTACCGACCTATCTGCCATCACAAGCCACATATTGGTTGGTGTAGGATCACCCAACCCCAGCTTTCAGTAAATCGATAGCGGCATCAAATTGATGTTAGCTCCCAAATCGCACAATGCCTTAGAAAAATCCAAAGATCCAACCGTGCAAGGAATAGTGAAAGCACCAGGATCTGCCTTCTTCTGAACTAACGATCTTGTAGCGATTGCACTGCAATGATGAACATTATCTGCCAGCTCATAGCATGCTGCCCGCTTCTTTGCCAAAAGTTCCTTCATGAATTTAGCGTACCCAGGCATCTGTTCCAGCGCCTCCACCAAAGGAACATTAAAAGTCAGTTGCTTCAACATAGTCATGAATTTACTGAATCTGGTGTCATCAGCTTTCTTCATCAGTCTCTGAGGAAAAGGTGGTGGTGGAAGGGGAATATTTTTCTCCACCACTTCCTTTTTATCTTGCTTCAGATTATCAATCTTTTCAGGCTGGTGATGTCTAAGTGTAGTGTCATGAACGTTCTGACTTTCAGCTTCTACAGAATCATCACAATCTGCTTCAATCACATTCTCTTCTATATTATCAACCACCTGCTTGCCTTTGGATGGATTTTCCAACACCTTACCACTCCTGGTAGTAATAGCCATACATGATCCATTATTTCTTGGATTTTGCACGGTGTCGCTAGGTAGGGTGCCAGATTTTCTTTGATTGAGTGCCGCTGATAGTTGACTCAATTGTTGTTCCAACTGTTTTATTGAAGTGGAATGCGAATCAACCAATTGATTTATTGAGGACAAATCATTTTTTACCTCCGTTACTCCCGTGTTGGTTGCCTCCACTCCTTTCAACAGCTTAGCCATCATATCTTCCATGGACATCTTCCCAGAGCCAGATGCTGCGGCCTCACGATTTCCAGGAGGAACATACAAACCACTTCTGTCAGTCTTATTCTTGTATCCATATTTATCATAATAGTTCTGACCTTGGTTTCCTTGGGCATTGCCTTGGAAACCCCCCTGATTATTCAAATAATTTGCTTCCTCCTCAGAATCGGATTTATCTCTTCCCTGTGATACAACGGCCTTAACCTTTTTGGTCTTCCCTGATAATAAATGCTTGGTAAGAAGATCCATCTGCATTTTTATGTGAGCCATATCCTGGTCACATTCCTCTTCTCTTCGCCTTTGTTCTGCCGTCAAGCCAATAGATACAGTAGATCTTGCTACCTCAGAATCCCTGGTATGCCAAGCTCTACTCTGCTTTTTCATACGATCCAGCATATCACCAGCCTCAATAAAAGTAAGGTCCATGAATGATCCACCCACAACATTATCAACCACTGGCTTAGTCACTGAGTTCAAAGCCCTGTATAATATTTCCATCAAGTGGATATTGGTCATCTGATGGTTTGGGCACCGCATAAGATTCTTCTTGAACCTCTCCCATGTTTCGTGGAGAGCTTCAGTTGGAAGCTGTCAAAAATTACTGATCTCATCTCGTAATTGTGCTCTCTTGGATGGCGGAAAGAATCTTTCTAGGAAGGCATCTTTCAGTTGCCTCCAATTAGTAATAGAATCAGGAGTTAGCCCGTTCAACCATAGAGTTGCCTCTCCAGATAGAGACAACGGAAATAAGCGCAGTCGAATTGCATTCTGTCCAACTCCTGGATTGTCAAACGACTTGCATGTTGAGATAAAGTTGATCAGATGCATATTCGAATCATCGCCTGCAAGTCCACCAAATAACCCTTTGAGTTGTAATATCTAGATCATGGTGCTAGTGATATTGAACTTGGCTCCGGGTGCCAAGGGCAGAGGAATAATAGCCCCTGTGGCACCAGCCCCATCCAGATCGTCATCATCATCATCATCATCAAAAGGAGCCTGCACATCTCGGCGTTCAGGTCTCATTCTAGCTTGACGATCTCTCCTGTTCACAGGTGCTGCCACCTCATCTGCACGCCGTGGATTAAGTAACTCATCATCACCCAGGTCCTCATCATCAGGATTTGTTGCCCGACCTGGGTTATCAATATTCTGTTGATGCACTTAAGCAGCTGCCAACGCAGCTAACCTAGCCTGCTCCTGTTGCGCAGCCCTTCTTTCAAAGTCACGTTGTGCATCCATTCTGCCAATAAGTTGTGGTTCAGGATTTATAGGTAATAATGGTTTACCAGATCTTCGTGTATTTGGCATGCACTCTACCAAACCTGAACAAAACAAAAACAACAAATAAAAAGTAAAATTCGAAAATCTTTGACCAAAGGGTCTAGTAACTATCACAAACTTAGTTGACAACCGTATTCCTTGGTAACGGCGCCAAAATTTGATATCGCCCAAACTACAGCTCTCGTTAGAAAGTGTAAGCGGTCGCTGTCAAATATAGAACCCAACTGGGTTGGGTGTCGAATCCCACAGGGAATACTCTGGTCACTAAGTGTTGCAATTATTAGTAGACTGTTGGTCGAAAATTCCAAGAACAAAAGGGGGGTTTTGATTTAGGTGTGAATCAATAATATCAAAGTAACGAATGAATGACTTGTTTAGTAAAGGTTAATCACAGAGAATAATAAGTTAGGGTTATGTCCACCTTGTAGTTTCTACTTCTCTATTAACTATGAGTAACGCGGAATTTAGACATGCATGCACTTATAGAGAATCGTATTCTAATTCTAAATCCAAGTGTTTCCCAACCATCAAGGATTTATTTCACTTTAGCTCTCCCGAGCCTAAAGTGTATAACAAATGGTACAAATTCTCCAAGAAGTTAATCCGGTTAAGGCATTAACGTGTAAATAGAGGTTAGAATCCCTATTTCCTTGTCACACTCTCTTTTCCAAATATGTAACTTTTCTCCCGAACAAGTTAATGCTATAATGACATGTTCTCTATGTTTGCAACCATGAAAATTTAATTAAAATGAAGAGAGTAATGATATAAGTAGCATACACATCAAGAATTCACAAACTCATAGCAACAAATAGTATCTTACAAGGTTTCCATAACCCTAACAGAGAAGTTTAGCTACTCATGAGTACAACGGAAATCACCATAGACATAATCATCATACCACAACTTAGAATAATCTTAGCGATGAGAATGAGTTTGGGCGTCAAAAGGGGATGAACATCGTTCTCCTCTCCGATGCTCTAGCCTTAGCGTTTTTCTCTGTCTAAACTTACAGAATCTGTAAACTGAATAATGAAAAGTGCTCGAATAATAATGATCGAATGAATGAATGCTGAAAAATTCAGCAAATAAGGTTTTTATAACATCCTTGTCCTACTAAGTTACTGCTGCATCCCTAAGTATTAAGAAATACTGATTTTGCCCGGGACAAGTTCTCCATGCATCACATTCAGTCCACAAGCTTCCAAAAACTGCCTTCCCTCTTATATTAATACCTGAAAACATGCTAATCACATAGGTTATCTCACTTAAAGGAAAATGGACTAAAAGTGCAGGAATTATATATTTTATCCTCAAAACTTAGCTAAAATATGGGTAAATTATGGTTCTTAGGGGTATAAATACGCCCAACATCACTGCTATTCTGGATAACCCAGTGGCCAATACTACTGCAACCAGAATTTGGGACTTCACGTGAATGAATCCTCCTTCCTTTATGGGATCCAAGTCTGAAAAGAATCCACAAGAATCGATAGGAATTCTTAGATATGGTTCAAAAGGTAATGGATGCTATGGGGGTGACCTCCAGTGAGAGTGCTGAGTTAGCTGCATATCAGTTGTAGGATGTAGCCCATATGTGGTTTACGAAGTGGAAGGTAGATAGGGGTGTTGATGCAGGGCCTGTAGAATAGGAAGAGTTTGCCACAACTTTCTTAAACAGATTCTTCCTATTGAGTTGAGGGAGGCCAAGGTGATAGAATTTATTAACTTGAGGTAGGTCAGCATGAGTGTGAAGGATTATTCCCTCAAGTTTACTCAGTTAGCTAGATATGCTCCTCATGTTGTAGATGACAGTAGGTCTAAGATGAGTAAGTTTGTGTCTGGTATGTCCAATAGTATAGTCAAGGAGTTTAGGACCAAAATTCTGATTAGGGAGATGGACTTGTCTAGGTTGATGGTCCATGCTCAGCAAAATGAGGAGCAAAAGTTTATGTAAAGGGAAAGAGAAAATAAAAGAGCTAAGACGGGTAGTTTTAATTTCATCCAGCCAAGTTTAGAAGGTGGTAACCGTCTTCAGTTTCATCAAAGGTCTTCAACCCCAGCATCCTTTTCAGCCAGTGCCCCAGTACCCAATTTCAGAAATGATAATAGGGATAGAGTACCCGGATCCAAGTCCCAAGGCGGTGTTAACAGTGCTCGTACGAACCATCTATGACAAAAATATAGCAGAAACCATCAGGGAGAGTGTAGAGCGAGCAGTGATACATGCTTTGGATGTGGCAAGCCAGGCCATCGGATTTAGGAGTATCGGGTAGTTGCTCAGAAATGTAGGGATTTGCGCCAACAAGGCTAGTCCAATCAGTCGTCAGTTCTATCTGGTCGCCCAACTCAGCAGGGTGCCGCTTCCAGTTCTACCAGTGGTCAGCGTCCGAACAGATTATATGCTCTTTTGTCCCGCCAAGATCAAGAAAAATCTCCTGACATAGTTACTGGTACATTACGGGTATTTCACTTATATGTTTATGATTTACTAGACCCTGGAGCTTCTCTTTATTTTCTAACTCGATATATATCCGTCAACTTCAGAGTCAGTCCCGAAACTCTAGCAGAGCCCTTTTCAGTGTCTACACTAGTAGGTGTTTCCATTGTAGCCAGGCAGGTGTATAAGAACCATCTGGTCACAATATCTCAGAAAGTTACCTTAGTTAATCTCATGGAGTTAGAGATGATGGATTTCAATGTCATTCTCAGTATGGATTAGCTCTACTCATGCTATGCCTCAGTTGATTGTAGAAACAGAATAGTTCATTTTCAGTTCCCAAATGAACCAATCCTTGAATGAGGGGGTAGTACTACAGCTCTTAGGGGTCAGCTTGTTTCGTACCTTAGAGCGAGAAAGATGATAGACAAAGGGTGTATTTACCATCTTGTTCTATTCAAAGACTCAAATTCAGAGACTCCAACCCTTGAGTCAGTTTCAGTAGTTAGGGAATTTCCAGATGTGTTCCCTGAATATCTTCCTGGAGTTCCTCCCAAAAGGGAAATCGACTACGAAATAGACCTTCTTCCAGACACTCAGCCCATATCTATTCTTCCATATAGAATGGCTCCAGCTGAACTCAAAGAACTAAAAGAACGGTTGAAGGATCTCCTAGATAAGGGATTCATCATACCCAGCGTCTCCCTGAGGGGCGCACCAGTTTTATTCATGCATAAGAAAAACGGTTCTCTCAAAATGTGCATGGACTACCGTCAGTTGAACAAAGTCACAGTCAAGAATAAATATCCACTTCCTAGAATCGATGACTTGTTTGACCAACTTTAGGGTGCCATCTACTTTTCTAAGATAGACCTCAGATCAGGCTATCATCATCTCAGAATCAGAGAATGTGACATTTTGGAAAAAACTTTCCAAACTCGGTATGGTCACTTTAAATTTCTAGTCATGTCCTTTGGTCTCACGAATGCCCCAACAGCCTTCATGGACTTGATGAACCGAGTGTTCAAGAAGTACTGTAATACTCCGTATTTCTCTAGCATAATTTAAGTCCCAATACATGAGTATTCATATATAAATTTTTTGAAACACTCATTATTTTTCATTTTAGAGCTTGCCATTGCGTAGGAAATTGAATTAGCTTTCCAACGATGTAAAATTCGCCCTAATCTAATAATCGGGTAAGAAATTATGACAATTTTAAGCTTCAGTCGTTGAACACCATCATTTTGACCCTTAGCACATCATGGAGCCAGTCTAAATGACAATTGTCAAACACCAGTGGGCCTCTATGATGTTGGCGTGTCACGTCATAGGCTCAGTTCAGAATTGTCAATTTTCAGTGATCCTACGCGATACACCGCATTGCGGTGAGATTCCAAGTTACAAACAAAGTGGCAACGCGATTGCACCGCATCGCGCTACTGTGAATTTTCCTAGTTTTCCAATTCCAGTGACACGACGCAATAGCACCGCATCGCGCTAGTGGTGTTTTTCGTAAAAATTCAACGAAAATTAAAAGTGTCGCCCAGGGTTAAAACAGTTCTTTCCCATTATTTTAATCCGCCCAAGATTTGATATTTAAGCCCTAAAAATATTTTAAGTTCATTATTCACTCAATTTTCTCCCAAAATTCAAGAGCTTTCACTCTAAAATATAAACCCTAGCTCTCAAATTCAAGGCCAACCCTCAAGAATTCACCAAGAATTTTAAGAAATTCATCAGTTAAGGTATGTTAAATGTTCATCCACGGGCCCCTTCCACCCATGGAGTCCAAGTGTCCTATTTTAATTACCAAGTTATAATCTTTCTAAGTTAGTATGTTTTAAATTATGATTTCACCCATGAATCTCCATGAACTATGATTTTATACCATGTTTCTATGAAATTATTGTTGTTATTTGATTCTCCATGTTTTAACGTTAACATTTATTGAATTAAACCATGATTTAATACTATTATGTCTAATTAATGCTATTTCTATAAGTTTCATGACATTTCTATGATTGTTTTAAACCATGAACTACAAGTGTTTGATAAAATGCCTACAAAAGTGATTGATTAAATAAAAGCCTTTATGCTTTGTCCCCCAAGCTTTAGTGTCATTTTACCATTGTTGTTTTTGAGTTTTGGGGGTATTGAATACCTGAAAACCATAGTTGTTTATGTAGTCTAGTCTCAGTACATTATACCATAGTCTTCAGAACATACTATGAGCATTATCAGAATAGTCAAATATCAGTCAGTTAAACTCAGAACAGTCTACTATTTCAGTGTCTTTCAGTTAGGAGTAGGATTTAGCACCGAGCGAGTATAGGAATGGTGACTTTCCCATCAGATAGGAAGAGTCGTCAGTAGCAGTCCCCATATTTCAGAACTACGTAGCCACTATAGGATATGAGAAGTCATCCATCAGATTAGGCTTGACTATCTCCCAGGGGTCACCCGTCAGTTCAGGCTTGACACCTTTAGTCCTTTGGACATTATATCAGTTTAGTGGATCCATACAGCCAGTTTTAGTACCCGTGGCATGGTATTAACACCCTTCCAACTGGGGTTATAAGTTGTACCCCGATTAGCTCATATTAGGGCATGTCGGTTAGATGATACCTCCCACAGTCTCAGATATAGTCTCAGTTACAGTCGCAGTTCAGTTATTCAGTCTTAGTGTTGTATGAACAAAGCATACATATTTTAGTTATTTCAGAATTATAGTTTATAGATTTTACTCAGTTCATATTATATGTTTGGTCATGCATCCTCAATATCTATAAACTTTCATGTATTTTCAATATTTACAAATTTTCATACATACTCAGTATTTACATATTTCCACATATTCCAAGTACCTACAGATTTCATGCTCTCTATTCAGTACTCCATGTTTTACATGCATATTCTGTTAATTATTAGTCCTGTTCATGAAACCATACATATCAGCCTACATAATTTAGCATACCAGTACATTCAAAGTACTGATTGCAAACCTTTTCTTTTGCGTTATAATGTATTATATCATAGGTTCTGACACTCAATTATTGATTCACGATTAGACTTATCATATCCTCAGCAGTAGCAGTAGTGAGTCCTCATACTTCAAGGACATGCTTACTTTATTTTATGTATCAGTTTAGTAGTTAGTTGGAGTTAGTTGCGGCCTGTCCTATCAACTCACAGTCATTCAGTCTTAGAGGCTTATCAGATATTAGAGTCAGTTATTCAGTATTCAGATATTCCAGTTAGTTATCCATTTTATTAGTATTTTATCAGATTTAGTCAGTTATTTCTATAGACTCATATTTCAGTTTTGAATTTAGTTATTAAAACCTTATGGCATGTCAGTATTCTTCCATATTTATGATCATGTTATCTAGTGCTCACAGTAGGTACCAGCTCATGGGTTAGATTATGGTCCCTCAAGACTGTAAGCACCGTGTGATACCCAGGGTGTGCTCTTGGGGCATTACAAGTACTTGGAAATGTTCGTCATAGTCTTTATTGATGACATTCTTGTTTACTCTAATAGTGAAAATGTTCATGCAGACCATCTCAGAATAGTGTTACAAACTCTTAGAGCTCATCATTTGTTCTCTAAATTCAGTAAGTGTGAATTCTGGCTATGATCAATAGCTTTCTTTGGAAATATTATTTACAGCGATGGCATTAGAGTTGATCCTTTAAAGACTAAAATGGTGAGAAACTGGCCTAGACCCATTTCTCCTTCAGACATCAGGAGTTTCTTGGGTTTAGCTGGCTATTACCGTTAGTTTATGGAAGGGTTTTTTTCTATTGCATCCCCCATGTCTAGATTGACTCAGAAGAAAGTTAAGTTTCAGTGGTTAGATTCCGTTAAGAAGAGTTTTTAGGAGTTGAAGACTCGACTCACCTCAGCCCCAAGACTTTTTAGGAGTTGAAGACTTGACTCACCTCAGCCCCAGTTCTTACCTTGTCAGATGGTTCAGATATATGTGTTGTGTACTGTGATGCATCCAAAGTTGGTTTGGGTTGTGTCCTCATGTAGAGAGATAAGGTCATAGCCTATGCCTCTAGACAACTTTAGCCCTATGAGACAAATTATTTGACTCATGATCTTGATCTAGCAGTTGTAGTGTTTGCCTTAAAGATTTTGAGGCATTATTTATATGGGGTGCATGTTGATGTGTTCATAGATCATAAAAGCTTGCAGTATGTGTTCTCTCAAAAATACTTGAATTTGCGTCAGTGGAGGTAGTTAGAGTTATTGAAAGATTATGATATGAGTGTTTTGTATCATCTTGGCAAGGCCAATATAGTGGCTGATGCTCTTAATAGATTGTCTATGGGTAGTGTTGCTCATGTTGAGGATGGTAAGAAGAAGTTAGCTCAGGAAGTTCATCAACTTGCCCGACTAGGTGTCCGCTTAGTCGATTCAGCAGAAGGTAGTTTATGGGTGCAAAGTAGCTCAGAATCATCTCTAGTTTCCGAACTGAAGAAAAAGCAGGATAGAGATCCCAGTCTAGTTAAGTTGAAAGAATCAATCAGAGATCAGAAAGTGGAGGTTTTCTCCCAAGGGGGATATGGTGTGTTGTGTTGTCAAGGTCGGCTATGTGTGCCTAGTGTAGATGACTTGAGGCAGCAAATTCTTGTAGAAGTGCATGGCACGCTCTACTCTATTCATCCAAGGGCCACTAAGATGTACCGTAATCTGCGGGAGATCTATTGGTGGAGTAGGATAAAGAGAGATATTACTGAGTTTGTAGATAAGTTCTTTACGTGTCAGTAGGTTAAGATCGAGCACCAAAAACATAGTGGGTCCATGCAGGAGTTCAGTATTCCCATTTGGAAGTGGGAAGAAGTGAACATGGACTTTGTGATGGGCCTGCCTTGTACTCGTCAAAAGCATGATTCTATTTGGGTTATCGTAGACAGGATGAGCAAATCAGCTCATTTCCTGCCAGTCCATACCTCTTATTCAACCGAGGACTATGCCAAAATCTACCTCAGAGAGTTGGTTAGTTCCATCTATCCGGAGATGAGAAAGAACCAACCGCTTGCAGAATCAAATCCTGTTCCACAAGATCCACGGTGTTCTCTTATCTATCATCTTAGATAGAGGTACCCAGTTTACCTCTCATTTTTGGAAAGCATTCCAAAAGGGCCTTGGTACCCAAGTCCACCTCAGTACAACCTTCCACCCTCAGACAGATGGTCAAGCAGAAAAGACTATTCAGACTCTTGAAGATATGCTGAGAGCATGCGTAGTTGATTTTAAAGGTAGTTGGGATGACCTCTTGCCTTTGATAGAATTCACATATAATAATAGCTATCATTCCAATATCCAGATGGATTTATTTGAGGCTCTTTATGGTTGGAAATATAGATCTTCAATTGGTTGGTTTGAAGTAGGTGAGGCCACAGTAGTAGGGCCTGTCTTGGTGTTTGATGCATTAGAAAAGATCCAGCTGATCAGAGAAAAACTTAGGGCAGCCCAGAGCCAACAGAAAATGTATGTAGATATGAGAAGAAAGGATCTCGAGTTTGAGGTTGATGATTTTGTGTACTTACAAATCTCTCCCATGAATGGAGTGAAGAGGTTTGGCAAGAAAGGGAAACTCAGTCCCCGATATGTCAATCCTTATAGGATTCTCAGTCATTTTGGAAAGGTAGCTTATGAGCTTGAGTTGCATTCGGACCTAGCTTCAGTATACCCAGTGTTTCATGTCTCATTGTTGAAGAAGTGTATTGGTGATCCAGCTGTAGTTTTTCCCCTAAAAAATGTAGATATTCAAAACAGTCTTTCCTATGAGGAAGTTCTAGTCAAAATTCTTGATCATTAAGTTTGTAGACTAAGGAACAAAGAAGTTCCACTAGTCAAAGTTCTTTGGTAGAATTAGTCTGTTGAGGGAGCCATTTGAGAAGTAGAAGCAGATATGCAGACCAAGTACCCTTGTCTTTTCTCCGTGTATTCAGATTTGGTTTAAGGTATTAATCTTCTTAAGATTCCTCTCTATCATACTCAATTTTAGTTACACATCATGTTCATGTCAGTCGTGCATTTATGAATCAATTCAGTTATGCATTCCATGCATCAGATATGCATGTTCAGTGTGTAATTTCAGTCCATCAATTTTCTCAGCTTAACCAGTCTCATTCGAGGACAAAAGATATTATAATATCCCGTATCTCCCTAGCATGATTTAAACCTTAGTATGTGAGTATTCATACATAAAATTTTTGAAATATTCATTATTCCTCAATTTAGAGCCTACCAAGTTGTGGGAAATTGAACATTTTTCCAATGATTTAAGATTTGACTAAATCCGATAAACAAGTAGAAAGTTATGGAAATTTTAAGTTTCAGTCGTAAAGCATCGTGATTTGGGCCCATAGCGCGCCGCTGAGAAGTGTAAAATCACAATTGTCACTTTCCAGGGAAGCTCCATAATTATGTCACATCGTGGAGGAGTCCAATTTCATATTTGGCAATTTCCAACGAGTATCCATGATAACGGCGTGTCGCAGAGGTGGCCAAAATGGCATTCCAAAGGATTATCGAGATTTCACCGCGTCGCGCCAAGCACCTAGGTCCCAATCATCAATTTACAGTGAGGCCCCGTGATCCTGGCGCGTCGCGCCAGGGCCTCAAATTAGGATTTTTAGTTTTATAGTTTCGCGTTTTTAAATTTCCAAGGGGCTGTTTGGTCATTTTCCTAAGCCCTAAACTCATTCTAAACACGAAATTACAGCCTAGTAGGGCATTATATGCCCGTTATTCTCAAATTACTCGAAAGGGGATCCATGCTCATCGAGAACACAGAAACCCTAACTCTCAAATTCAGGATCAAATCTAAAGAACTCACTATCAACCCTCTCAAATTCATTAACCCAGGTATGTTAGATGTTCATCCATGGGTTTCTTTCACCCATGTAGTCCAAATATCCAATTTAAATTGCAAAATTATGATCTTTTCAGGTTATCTTGATTTTAAATTATGAATAAAATATGAATTCCCATGAATCTTGTTCTATACCATGTTTTAGCAAAAGTGAAGTCTATTACTACACTCCATATGATTGAATATTGTTGTCCATTGATTTAATTCATCATTTGTGATAATGGTATTGAAGTTTTGATTTACTATAAGTTTTAAACTAATTCCCATGCTCTATATACACTATGCATATAGAGTGTTTGATAAAATGCTTACAAGAATGAATATTTAATAAAAGACTTTATGTTATGTCCTCTAAGCTTTAGTGTTATTTTACTATTATTGTTTTGAGTCCTGGGGGTATTGAATACCCAAAAACCCTAGATATTTACTTACTCTTATTTCAGTATCTTCAAAATAACTTCAGATTATATTATGAGCATTATCAGAATAGTTAGTTAAACTCAGAACAGTCTAGTATTTTAGTGTCTTTTAGTTGGGAGTAGGATTTAGCACCGTGTAAGTGTAGGGATGGTGGATTCCCCATCAAATAGGAAGATTCTCTAATAGCAGTCCCTAAACTCCAGAACTATGTAGCCATCGTAGGATATGAGAAGTCACCCGTCAGTTTAGGCTTGACTATCTCGTAGGGGGTCACCCGTCAGTTTAGGCTTGACACCCTTAGTCCTTCGGGATAGTATATAAGTATAGTGGAAGAACATATCCAGCGTTAGTACCCATGGAACAGTATTAACACCCTTCCAATTGGGTTTATAGGTTGGACCCCGATTAGCTCAGATTGGGGCATGTCGGTTAGATGATAGCTCCCACAGTCTCAGCCATAGTCTCAGTCACAGTCTTAGTTACAGTCTTAGTCCAGCAATTAGTTCAGACATTCAGTCTTAGTGTTGTTTGACCAAAGTATATAGATATCAGTTATCTCAATATTTTAATTTACTGATTTTTATTCAGTTTATGTTATATGCTTGGTCATGCCCCCAGTATCTACAGATTTCACGTACTTGCAATACTTACAAACTGTCATGCATACACAATATTTATTGATTTCACATATTTTCAGTATCTAGAGATTTCATGCTCTCTATTCAGTACTCCATGTTTTATATGTATATTCAGATAGTTATTATTCTTGTTCATGAAATCATGCATGTCATCCTACCTCATTTATCATACCAGTACATTCAAATTACTGATCACATGCCTTTCTTTTATGCGATGATGTATTATATCATAGGTTCTGACACTCAGTTCCCAAATCACGCTTAGACTTCTCTGACTCTTAGCAGTAACAGTGGTCAGTCCTCATATTTTGAGAATGGATTATTTTATTTCAAGCTTTCAGTCTAGTAGTTAGTTGGAGTTAGTTGGGGTCTGTCCTATCAACTCACAGTTATTCAGTATAGAGGCTTTCAGACACTACAGACAATTATTCAGTATTCAGACTTCAGTTGCCATATCAGTTAGTTATTTAGTTTATCTCAGATTTCAGTATTTATTCAGACTCAGATAGTTATTTCTTCAAATTCATAATTCAGTATTTATTTTAGTTATTAAAACCTTATGGCATATCAATTATTCTTTTGCATTTATGATTATGTTATTCAGTGCTCATAGCAGGTACCAACTCATGGATTAGTTTGTGGTCCCTTGGTATTATAAGCACCATAAGACGCTCAGGGTGTACTCTCGAGGCATTACAGGTGTAGGACATTGACAATGGTGAAAGCTCTAGTCATGCTGATGTGCAAACTGACTAAGATGTCAAGCTCAATAATTAAGAAATCACTCCTCCCGTTACTAAGAAGGATTTGTGGTAGTTCATTTTCTTTTTCTTTCTGTTATCTGAATTATTTAAGGATTGTATTCGGAGTCTATCTTGTCTTGTTTCTTGTTCATTTATGTTGAAACTTTGTCATCTTTTCTTTCAACAAAAATGTTGTGTCCCTTTTTACCTTTTATTTTTAATGTAATTGTTTATTTATTTTCTTTACACATAACATTTTATGTTGGTTCTAGTGATATATGTATGCTAAATTTTTAACCAGATCTTAAACTCAATCTAATCATGAAACATTGAATCAAGAAGCTAAAATTGAAAAAAGGCATTTATGGAAATAAGTAAAGTGTTGAGATATTTGGTGACCAAATTAAAGCCTCACTTGAATGAATTAAGGCGATCACTTTGCGAATCGAAGAATGCGTTGATCATCAATAAGAAGGTCCAATTCAACATGAAATCAATCAGAGGATATACAGTCTCCACTGTCAGGGGAAGAAAAAGGAAGTTAGCTCCAAAAAGGCATGAGTAATCAGTGTAAGTAAAGTACAACACAAGTAGGCTTGTGTGTTTTACAAGACGACAGTGAGTTGTAAGAAAAATAAAAATAAGAGATTCTTATTGGTGAAAACTCTTATGGCCATCATAAGGTGACAATGAATTGAGAGAAAATAAAAATAAGAGAGGTTCGCTTGCGAAAACCCATTGAGGTACCACTAGCATAAGGAGGATTGTAATCTAGAGCAATAAGTTCCAGAGTGGCTTAATTTCAAATTCAATAAGTGGGTAAAAGTTGAAAATGATTAGTATGGGTAGATCAAGTTGTTTAATTAAAAATGCATGTCATAATCACTGAAATCAGTTGCCACACCCAAATAAGTTTATCTTTTTGACGTTTTTGAAAAGATATGTCTATTGTTTTTTCTTTTCTTTTTAATATTATTTTTTTATTTTTGTGTCTTTTCGTCAAATGAACAATCAATATCGTCATCTTTCACGTATTTTGAGTCAAATTTATGTCAAGACAAGTCACAAAAAACTCCAAAACTTGCTACCAAATCCCTCAATTACACAAAGCGAGACAAAGGGCCGATACACAAAGTTAACATGTTTAAAAATAAAGAAAGGTACTCAAGAATACTTGTTATCTGGTAGTTTTTGGACTTATAGGAATATAAAAAGTGCATTAGAAGTTAAATCCAGAGGCATCATGCAAGGGAAATACGATTTGAGTCAAATACTTTCAGTAGCCAGAATTTAGGGTCAAAAGTATGACAAGTCAACGATACCTATCAATGATTTGAAATGGAGCAGAGCATGACAAATTAAAGGGTGATCGCCTTAGTAGTCAAATGCCACAAATCAACCACTGTGTTTTTAAATTAACAAGTTTTCTTTGTTTGAAACAAAAATGCATGTTACCTTTAAATCAAGGATTTCAAAGCTTAAATACAAAGGTGAAATTCCCCACTTATGCAAATGAAAGAGGTGGTATTACTAAGAAGGTTTGATAATCACAATCATGATAAAAGTGATGTTGGGCGTATTTATACGTCTAAGAACCATAACTTACCCATCTTTTAGCTAAGTTTTGAGGATAAAATACATAATTCTTGCACTTTTAGTCTATTTTTAGTTAAGTGAGCTGACCTATGTGATTAGCATGCTTTTCAGGTACTAATGAGGAAGATTACAGCACTTTGGGGACCTGTGGACAGCAAAGAAAACTTCACATAAAAAGGAAAGCAGCTTTTGGACTGAATGTGATGTATGGAAACTTTTTCCCGAGCAAACACAATATTTTTAAATAGTTAAGGATGCAGTAGCAATTTATTAGAGAAGGATGTTATTAAAAGCCTTATTGCTGAATTTTTAGGGATTATTCCGATTCTGTAATATTTGGAACACAGAAAAACACAGCGTAGCTTGAGGAGAGAGAGAGAAACGTGCTTCTCTCTTGATTTTTCTAGTCATCTTCATCACCATAATCATTCGTTGTTTTGGTATGATGACTACTTCTATGTTGATTTCGTTTTTATTCATGAGTAGCTAAGATCATCTGTTAGGGTTATGAAAACCTTGTAGAATACTCTCTATTGCTATGGGTTTTTGAATTTATGATGTGTCATGCCATTTATATCATTACTCTCTTCTTTTTGATTGAATTCTCGTGGTTGCAAACATAGAGAATACGCCATTATAGCAATAACTTGTTCGGTAGAAAATTTACTGTTTGAAAAAGAGAGTGTGATAAGAAAATAGGGTTTTCAACCTCTATTTACGCGCTAATGCCCTAGCAGGGTTAACGTCTTGGAGAGTTCGTACCATTTGTTGTACACGTTAGATTCGAAAGAACTAAGGTGAATAAATCCTTGATGGTTGAAAAACACTTGGATTTAGAATTAGAATACGTCTCTCTATAAGTGCATGCATGCATAAAATCTGTATTACTCATAGTTAATATAGAAGTAGAAGCTACAAGGTGGACATAACCCTAACTTGTCATTCTCTGTGATCAATTACTTTTACATATATCGTCTCATTCGTTACACTAATAGTACTATTGTGCACTTAAACCAAAACCCCCCTTATCTTGGAACCTGCGACCAACAGTCTAATAATAATCGCAATACTTAGTGACCATAGTATTCCCTGTGGGATTCGACACCCAACCCAGTTGGGTTCTATATTTGACAGCGACCGCTTACACTTTCTAATGAGAGTTGTAATTTGGGCGTATCAAATTTTAGCGTCGTTGCCGGGGAATACGGTTGACAACTAAGTTTGTGATAGTTAATAGACCCTTTGGTCAAAGATTCTCAAATTTTACTTTTTGTTTGTTGTTTTTGTTTTGTTCAGGTTTAGTGGATTGCATGCCAAATACACGAAGATCTTGTCAGCCATTATTACCTAAATATCCTGAACCACATCTCATTGGTAGAATGGATGCGCAACGAAACACTGAAAGGATAGTTGCTCAACAGGAGCAGGCTAGATTAGCTGCATTGGCAGTTGCGCAAGTAAATCAACAGAATGCTGATAACCCAGGTCGGGTACCAAATCCTGATGATGAGGACCTGGGTGATGATGAGTTATTAAATCCAAGGCGTGCAGATGATGTGGCTGCACCAGTAAACAGAAATGTCAATAGAGATCGTCAAGCTAGAATGAGACCCGAACGCCGAGTGGTGCATGTCGCTTTTGATGATGATGATGATGACTTGGACGGGGCTGGTGCCACAGGGGCTATTATTCCTCCGCCCTTGGCACCCGGAGCCAAGTTCAATATCACTAGCACCATGATCCAGATATTGCAACTCAAAGGGTTATTTGGTGGACTTGCAGGTGACGATCCGAATATGCATCTGATTAATTTTATCTCAACATGCAAATCATTTGACAGTCCAGGGGTTGGACAAAATGCGATCCGGCTGCGCTTATTCCCATTGTCTCTAGATGGAGAGGCAACTCTATGGTTAAATGGGCTAACTCCTGACTCTATTACCAATTGGAGGCAACTGAAAGACGCTTTCCTAGAAAGATTCTTTTTGTCATCCAAGAGGGCACAATTGAGAGATGAGATAAGCAATTTCAGACAGCTTCCAACTGAAGCTCTCCACGAAACATGGGAGAGGTTCAAGAAGAAGCTTACGTGGTGCCCAAATCATCAGATGACCAATTTCCACTTGATAGAAATATTATATAGGGCTTTGAACTCGGTGACTAAGCCAGTGGTAGATAATGCTGCGGGTGGGTCATTCATGGACCTAACTTTTCTTGAGGCGTCTGACATGCTGGATCGTATGACAAAGCAGAGTAGAGCTTGGCATACCAGGGATTCTGAGGTAGCAAGCTCTACTATATCTATTGGCATGACGACAGAACAGAGGAGAAGAGAAGAGGGACGTGACCAGGATATGGCTCACATGAAAATACAGATGGACCTTCTCACTAAGTATTTATTATCAGGAAAGACAGAGAAGGTTAAAGTTGTAGCATCACAGGGAAGGGCTGACTCCGATCCTGAGGAAGAAGCCAATTACTTGAACAATTAGATGGGTTTTTGAGGTGGTGTCCAAGGAAACCAAGGTTGGAACCATCAAGGAGATTGGAAGAATAAAAGTGACAGGAGTGGACTGTATGTACCTCCTGGAAGTCGTGATAATGCTGCTACCAGTTCAGACAAAATTTCTATGGAGGACATGATGGAGAAAGTATTAAAGGGAGTTGAGGCGACAAATTCTGGGGTGACTACAATAAAGAGTGACGTATCTTCCATAAGTCAACTTGTAAATTCGCACTCAGTTGCTATTAAACAATTGGAGCAGCAGATGAGCCAGTTATCCGCAACATTCAACCAAAGAAAGAATGGGACTCTACCAAGTGATACAGTTCAGAATTCGAGGACTGATAATGAGATTTTATTTTCAGTTCAGGACCCTCCTAGATAATGGGATTTTACTTTCTGCTTAGGACCCTCCTGGATAATGAGATTTTATTTTCAGTTCAGGACCCTCCTAGATAATGAGAATGTCACGACCCGAACCGAGGCCCTGACCATGAAGAGCATCCCAAACCATGAAGGCCTGAACACCCTTCTAACTTAAAATAATATACACCATTCATACATAAATAAGGAAATGCAAAAATTACTACAAATGGAATCATGGTCATAAATCTGATATAAAGTTAGCAATGGAGAATGAAATCCAAAACCATCTAACAACATCTGCAAACCATTTGCAAAATCTCTACTACATGATCACTAACACAATCTAAAAACTGGGACAAGGTCCCCAGTAGACCAAATCTATAACTAATAATAATTGTCGGAAAGTAAACAGGCCTTCTGAAATATAGAAGGCTAACTAATTGAACACTGCAACTCTGTCTGATAAAATCTACTGCTTATCTAGACCCCTAGACTGAGCCTCAGAACCTGAGAGGTAGGGGGAGGGGTTCAATACAGATGTACGCAAAGAAATCCAAAATAACAAGTTTGCATGAATATAAAATTGTTGAGAGCGGGTTACAAAACATCATGCATAAAATAGTTTCAAAACTCATGGGCACTTTTCTGAAAATCATAAACCATTCTTGACAATACAGTTTCTGATCTTTGTATTACTTGTGAGTTAGGTGGAACTCCCCTATAAGTCTGATATTCCACGGGCTATATGGAATCCGTCATTGACAAAGCGGGCTATATGGAATCCGTTATAAACCATTACATTATACCATGCATGATTCTTTCATGCAAACTCAATTCAGACCACCAAAACATGCAAATAGTTTAAGAGATTTCATGTTTCGAAACATAAGTCATAACTATGCAAGAATCCTTCAAACATATTGTGATCATGTGCTTTTGGCAAACTCATGTACTCCTTCGTTATATGAATATTTTCAACATTTATCAACATAACTACCCTCTCTTTTAAAATCAAAATCATAATCCAATTATAACAATACTTAAGGCATTTCATATCATGCTTTTCAATGATGCATTCAAGATAATCCATAGCATATGATAAGTAAAGAAAATCATAACAAGAGAGGGATTTTTACATGAATCATGCTCTCAATTCAATCATAAATATTAAAATACGTACATATATACATATATCAATTCAAATCAATTTGGGAAAGGCCTAAGACCAAAACAATATCATCAATGTTTCTAAAACATGAATATATTCATAAATTCGAAACCCATTTCTTAAAATCATGATTTCTATGCCCATGAGATTTTTAGGAAAACCCCGCGTACTTTAAATTAGAATCTTTCAAATGAACTGTTGCTTTAGGGACGCTATACGAACAATTGATGGGTGTTTCTAGTAGCCCTCATAATGGGAATTTTGAATCTTAAATAAATTTTGAAATTTTACGGTTGAATTTTGAGGGATCTTGATCTTTATTTTGGGGCTAAGGGGTTTGGTTCTTGAGAAATTGGAAGAAAATGACCATCTTTTGGTCAATTGAGGCTTAAATCTCGTGTTAGTGTATGATAGGGGATGGAAAATATCCATTTTACCCCTATAGAAATAAAAAATATCGCAGAAATTTCTGCCAGCTGACAGGCTGATATGTTGAAGTAAAACGAGCATAACTTTTGACCGAGATGTTTGATTTGGATGAAATCAGTGGGATTGGAAAGAATACTCAAATATATTTCATTTGATATACGTAATATCTCCCAGTTTATTATATACAGGAAGTTATGATCGTTTGAAGTTGACCCTGAATCTTTCCCTGAAATGTGCCCAAACTGCGCCCAAAATGCTGGAGCATTTCAAAGGCATTTCAAACCAGTGTGTTATGCTCCAGAAATTCTCCCATGACGTACTATTGACTTTCCCCATCATATATAAACAAAAAAATCAAGAAACTAAGGTCGGGAAGGTCGAAAATAAAATTCTCAAATATAGGGAATTCAAAATGAGAATAAGTCTCTTTGACAACTAGAATTTTTTTTTAACTCTTCAATCTATAAGCAAGCTACTACGAGATAACACATGGGGGATTTTTATGGGGCATTACATTATCCCACCCTTGGGATCATTCGTCCCCGAATAATGACTCAGAACACAAATAAACACAATTTCAAACATACTAAGGCATAGGAAAGACTAAGACAAGGATTGTACCTTCCATTTCATCATTCGCTGGATCAAACAAGGTTGGGTATCTAGATCGCATGTCATTCTAGGATTCCCAAGTAGCTTCTTTAATTTTTTGGTTTCTCCATAACACTTTAACTGAGGCTATCTCTTTGCTCCTTAATTTTCTAACTTGACGATCTAAGATTGCTATAGGCTCTTCTTCATAGGATAAGGAGTCCGTCACTTTGATCTCTTCTATGGGTAACACTAGAGAATGGTCTCCAATTAACTTCTTCAACATGGATATGTGAAATACCGGATGAACAAAACCTAGGTCTGCAGGCAACTGTAACTCATACGCAACTGAACCTATCCTTCTCAAAATCTGGTATAGTCCTATATAGCGAGGAATCAACTTACCTTTCTTCCCAAAGCGCATGACTCCCTTCATAGGAGATACTTTTAAAAACACCCAATCACCAACCTCAAATTCTAAATCCCTTCTTCTAACATCGGTATAGGATTTCTGTCTATTCTGAGATGTCTTAAGTCATTCTCTAATAAGTTTTACGTCTTCCATTGCCTGGTGAACAAGATCAGGCCCAAACAACTAAGTCTCGCCCACTTCATACCACCCTATAGGGGACCTACATCTTCTTCCATACAGTGCTTCAAAAGGAGCCATCTTAATACTGGCATGGTAGCTATTATTATATGCAAACTCTATTAGTGGCAAGTGATCCACCCAACTACCCTTGAAATCAATTACACAGGCTCTCAATATATCCTCCAGGGTCTGAATGGTGCGCTTAGCTTGCCTATCCATCTGAGGGTGAAATCCAGTACTTAGGTTTACTTGGGTACCTAAACCCTTCTGAAAGGACCTCCAAAACTATGAAGAAAATTGCATACCTCGGTCAGAAATGATGGATACCGGTGTCCCATGTAAGCGAACTATCTCCTCAATGTAAAGCTTTGCATAATCATCTCCCAAATAATTAGTCCTGACAAGCAGAAAATGGGATGAGTTAGTCAGCCGATCAACAATCACCCAAATAGAATCCTATTGGTTTTGGGACCTCAGAAGTCCCGTAATGAAGTCCATATTGATTATCTCCCATTTACACAAAGGTAAAGCTATCCCTTGGGAAGTACCATCGGGCCTCAAATGCTCTACTTTAACTTATTGTCAATTCAAACACTTGTCAACAAAGTTAGCCACATCATGTTTCATATTATTCCACCAGTTTATAGATTTTAAATCATGATATATCTTCATAGATCCTGGATGAACAACATACCTCGAAGTGTGAGCTTCATCAAGTTTTTTTTTTCGCAGACCATCTACATCTGGCACACATACTCTCCCCTGATATCTCAGAATACCATCACCACCAATCTCAAATGACATCACCTTCTGCTGACCCACATCATTCTTAATTTGCATCAAGATGGGATCTTCAGCTTGCTTTTCTTTAACTTCTGCACAAAGGGAAGATTAAGCTATCTCATGAACAACCACTCCCCCATCTTCGAAATCTAAGAGTCGCACCCCAAGATTTGCAAGTCTGTGAATATCCTTCACCATTTCATTTTTCCCTTCCTCAACATGAGAAAGAATTCCCATAGACAACCTGCTAAGGGAATCGGCTACAATATTTGCCTTGCCTGGATGATAGTGTAGGCTCATGTCATAATCCTTTAGCAATTCCATCCAGCGCCTTTGCCTGAGGTTCAATTCTTTCCGAGAGAAAACATACTACAAACTTTTATGGTCAGTAAAAATATCAACATACACCCCACAAAGATAATGCCGCCAGATCCTAAGTGTGAATACCACAGCGGCTAACTCCAAATCATGGGTAGGGTAAATGCGCTCATACACTTTCAACTGCCTAGATGCATAAGCCACCACCTTACCATGCTGCATAAGAACACATTCGAGTCTCACTTGGGATGCATCACAGTATACAACAAAACTTTCTGTACCTTCCGAAAGAGTCAGCACAAGTACAGTAGTCAACTTGTCCTTCAACTTCTCAAAAATATTCTCACATGAGTCAGACCACACAAATTTTACCTTTTTCTGAGTCAACTTAGTAAGTGGAGCAGCTATAGAAGTAAAACTTTCTACGAATCTTCTATAATACCCTGCCAAACCCAAGAAGCTCCAAATATCGGTTGGAGTCGTGGGTCTGGGCCATTTTATCACTGCCTTAATGTTTTGGGGATCAACCTTAATTCTCTCATAGATACAATATACCCCAAGAAAGCAATAGTATTCAGCCATGATTCTAACTTGGAAAATTTTGCATACAACTTATGATTTTTGAGAGTCTGAAGGATGATTCAGAGGTGATTGGCATGGTCCTCCTCAGTCTTAGAATATACCAAGATGTCATCAATGAATACTATGACAAACAGATCCAGAAACTAACGAAAGACCCTATTCATTAGATCCATGAAAGTTGCAGGGGCGTTAGTCAACCTGAAAGACATGACTAAGAATTCATAATGGTTGTATCTGATTTGGAAAGCTATTTTGGGAATGTTTGACTCTCTAACCTTCAACTGGTGGTATCCCGAACGACGGTCTATCTTTAAAAAATACCTAGCACCCTGAAGCTGGTCAAAAAGATCATCAATCCTAGGAAGGGGATGTTTATTTTTAATTGTGAACTTATTCAACTGGCGGTAATCTATGCACATACGAAGGGAACCATCTTTCTTTCGCACAAAAAGTACAGGCGCACCCCAGGGAGAAAAACTAGGATGGATAAAGCCTTTATCTAGGAGATCTGTCAGCTGCTCTTTCAACTCTTTCAGTTCTGCAGGAGCCATTCTATATGGCAGAATAGAAATAGGTCGGGTATCTGGCAATAAATCAATACCAAAATATATCTTCCTATTAGTGGTATTCCTTGAAGATTATCTGGAAAGACTTCTGGAAACTCATTTACCACAGGGACTGACGGAAGAGGTAGACTCTCAATATTAGAATCTTTTACTCGTATCAGATAATATAGAAAACCTCTATAAATGAGCTTATGACCTCTAAGATAGGATATAAAGTTCCATGTAGGTTCTAAAGAATGACCCTCCCATTCTATCACTGGTTCATTCAGAAAGAAAAAAGTAACATTTCGAGTTCTACAGTCTTTCTTGGCATAACATGAGTGGAGCCAGTCCATCCCTAAGATGGCATCAAAATCAACCATATCAAGCTCTATGAGGTCAGCTATGGTATCCCGGCTACAAACAGATACAATACAATTCCTGTACACCCTCCTAGCCATAATAGAATCTCTTACTGGGGTGGAAACAAAAAAAGGCTCAGCAATCATATCAGGCTCAAACCCAAAACCAACAGCCATATACGGGGTCACATAGGATAAGGTAGAACCGGGATCAAGAAATACATATACATCACGAGAAAAGATTTGCAACGTACTAGTCACTATATCTAGTGAGGCCTCTACCTCCTGGAGGTTGGTCAAGGCATACAACCGGTTGCGACCACTCTCAGCAGCTGAAGTGGCACCCTTTTGAGGTGGTGGTGGTGTAGAAGAGTTTGCCTGAGACTTGGAACCCCCAACACTCCTTCTAGCCGAAGGGCAATCCCTCTAAAAATGACCCATCTGACCATATGAATAATACACCAGTGAGCCCAGCTGACACCTTCCTGGATGATGCTTACCAAAAGTCTCACACCATGGAAAAGTACAATGCTGCTGTGCCACACTTCCCTGTGACTGGGTCTCCTGCGCCCTGGATCCATGATTAGTTTGAAAACTCTGGGATCGTCTATCAACTGGGGGTCTGGGCGATGGGATGCTATGCTAGCTGCAGACTGCGCCTTGCCCCCAAGATTTTTCTTTTTCCATTTGTTACCCCAGTTACCGTTCTACTGCTGACTGTGACTCTGGTTTGCTATTTTGGCTCTCTTTGCCTGCCTGTCCTTCTTCCTAAACTCAGCGATTTTCTTCTTCTTTTCCTTAACTTGCTACATATAGACTGATAGGCTAGCAAAGTCCATATCTCTGTTCAGTATTGCTCCCTGACATTCGAGTACTAGATCATCTGGATGGCCGGATGCAAATTTTCTCATCCAGGCTCTCATATTACCTGTCATCTCTGGTGCATAATGGGCCAGTTAGTTGAACTTCAGAGTGTACTCCTAAACACTCATTTTGCCCTACTTAAGATTCATGAATTCCTCTGCTTTGGCTTCCCTCAATTCTAAAGGAAAGAACCGATCAAGAAAAGCTTCCACGAACTCGGTCCAAATAGTAGTCTCAGCACTCTCACCCTTCGTATAACAAAACATTATGCATAAAATAGTTTCAAAACATATGGGCACTTTTCTAAAATCATAAACCATACTTGAAAATACCGTTTCTGATCTTTGTATTACTTCTGAGTTAGGTGGCACTCCTCTACAAGTCTTATATTCCACGGGATATATGGAATCCTCCATTGACTCGGTGGAGAAGCCCCTAACCCAAGTGTGCTGCAAGGATTGGAGTGTCTGAGTCGAATATACCACAGGGCACTAGGCCAGCGTATAATAATATACCCGGATCGGCAAATTACAGTTTTAGGCAATGAGTTATCTGAACTCATACCTTCTTCGGGGAACCACCTTATCTCTCTTTATGCCTAATTTTATCCTTTTCTGAATCATGCATATTTCTAGTTTCAATATTTGAAAATCTGATTTCAAACATGTGTTCTATTCTGTTCTGAATTACTATGGGTTTAACTGAATTGGCGTCGTCATACCAAGACTTATAAGTCCTAATTCTGAGCCACATTGTACCATGCATGATTCTTTCATGAAAACTCAATTCAGACCACCCAAACATGCAAATATTTTAAGAGATTTCATGTTCCAAAACATAAGTCAAAACTATGCAAGAATCCTTCAAACATATGGTGGTCATATGCTTTTGGCAAAATTATGCACTCTTTCGTTATATGAATATTTTCAATATTTATCAACATAACTACCCTCTCTTTTGAAATCAAAATCATAATCCAATTATAACAATACTTAAGGCATTTCATATCATGCTTTTCAATGATGCATTCAAGATAATCCATAGCATATGATAAGTAAAGAAAATCATAACAAGAGAGGAAGTTTTATATGAATCATGCTCTCAATTCAATCATCAATATTAAAAAACGTACATATATACATATATCAATTCAAATCAATTTGGGAAAGGCCTAAAGACCAAAACAATATCATCAATGTTTCTAAAACATGAATATATTCATAAATCCGAAATCCTTTTCTTAAAATCATGATTTCTATGCCCATGAGATTTTTAGGGACGCGTACCTTAAATTAGAAGCTTTCGAATGAACTCTCGCGTTAGGAATTCTATACAAATAATTTATGGGTGCTTCTTGTAGCCCTCGCAATGGGAATTTTGAAGTTTAAATAAATTTTAAAATTTTACGGTTGAATTTTGAGGGATCTTGATTTTTATTTTGGGACTAAGGGGTTTGGTTCTTGAGAAATTGGTAGAAAATGATCATATTTTGGTCAATTGAGGCTTAAATATTGTGTTATTGTATGATAGAGGATGGAAAATGTCCATTTTACCCCCTAAAAAAATAAAAAATATCGCAAAAATTTCTGCCAGTTGACAGGCTAATATGTTGAAGTAAAATGGACATAACTTTTGACTAAGAAGTTGGATTTGGGTGAAATTAGTGGAATTGGAAAGAAGACTCAAAGAGCATTCATTTGATAGATAGCATCTCTCCTAGTTCAATATATACAAGAAGTTATGATTGTTTGAAGTTGATCCTGATTCTGCCCCTGAAATGCGCCCAAACTGCGCCCAAAATGCTGGAGCATTTCAAAGGCATTTCAAACCAGTGTGTTATGCTCCATAAATGCGCCCAAGACGTACTATTGACTTTCCCCATAATATATCAACAAAAAGAATCAAGAAATGAAATTGGGAAGGTCGAAAATAAAATCCTCAAAGATAGGGAATTCAAAATGAGAATAAGTCTCTTTGACAGTTAAATTTTTTTTTTAAGTCTTCAACTCTATAAGCAAGCTACTACGAGATAACACATGGAGGATTTTTACGGGGCGTTATAGGGAATTTACTTTATGCTCAGAACCCTCCTAGATAATGAGATTTTATTTTCTGCTCAGGACCCTCCTGGATAATAGGACTTTACTATCTGCACAGGATCCTACTAGATAATGGAACTTTAATTTTCTGCTCAGAAATCTCTTGGATAATGGAATTTTATTTTCTGCTCAGGACCCTCCTAGATTATGGGACATTACTTTCTTTTCAGGACCCTCCTGAATAATGAAACTTTAATTTTCGCTCAGGACCCTCCTGAATAATGGGACTTTACTTTTTAGCTCAGTACCCTCCTGGATAATGTGACTTTACATTCTGCTCAGGACCCTCCTGGATAATAGGACTTTACTTTTATAGTTCATTTTTTACTTTGAGTTCAGGAACATGTTTGGAGAAACAGGAAGTACTCTAAATTCTGAAGCTCAGGAATTCCACCTGAATAATAGGGTGAAGAAATTACAAGTCAGGAGCTCGCCTGAAAAATAGGATGATGAAATAAAAAGTCAGGAGCTCTCTTGGAGAATAGAGTGAAGATTATTAGTCACAAGTCCAAGAGAACGCCTGAAGAATAGTGTGAATATTTTCAAGTTTAAGTCAGAAGAAAGTCTCAAGAATAAGTTAATTTTCAAGTTCCTCTCCAACACCAAGAGTCGACATAAAGGAACATTTTATTTTTTAAGTTCAACTCAAAATAACGACTGTCTCACCACTTGAGAAGTCATGAAGATTCAAGTCAAGATTTCAGAAAGTTGCATAGATAGGATCTTTCACTTGCCTCTTCATTTTATTTTTGTGGTTCATTTGGATGTAAAAGAAAAAAGAAGAAGTCGAGAACCAGATACTCAATGAGACCTCACTCGACCTCTAACTTATCATCTTACCATTTCACCTCATTGAACTACACGCGACCTGGCTCCCTTATAATCTGTGATGTGTAGGCGGTTCAAAAGCAAGACTCGGTCACACATTTTTTATATATATATATTTTACCCTTTCGAATAATGGAGGGTCAAAACTCATCTCATTGTCTACTTTTTTGTATGAAAACTCTCCGAGATTTTAAATAAAGAGGGGCAAAATGTAGACACGTGATTTTTAACCCTCCCGGAGTTTTAACCTATTGTTCGATTAATATTTATTTTCTTTGTCCAATATTATTTTAGCTCTTATTTCATTTTTAGTAGGTTTCATTTTAAAAACTGTGAAAAGCATTCAAAAAATAGAGTTAAATTTTTGGATGTGCTTATTATTTTTTTTAAAATAATAAGTAAATTTTCAGAAGTATATTTTTTGCTTTTAATAAATAAGCTAGTAATTCTATTGTTCTTATAATTATATTTTATTTTAGGCTAGTTATAAATTTTTCTTATATAATCTTAAGTAAAAAAATTAATTCGTTAACTGCACACTTACACAAAAAACTCCCTTAACTGCACACTCATTCAAGAAACTCCCTTAAAATTAATATTAATAAATATTTTGGTGCACACTTACACCAAAAAATCCCTTAACTGCACACCAAAAACTCCCTTAACTGCACACTCATTCTACACTATATATTAATACACACACGGACAAAAAAGAAAAAACAGGGGGGACACTTAGACAATGAAACACAGGAACAAGAATTAGAAAAGAAGACCAAAACTTAGAGGAAGGGAAAAAAAAGATATGAGAGAGGGGGACGATAGGAGAGAAAACAGGAAAAGAAAAGTTTGAGAGAAAATAAGAAAGGGAAAAAGAAGAGAAAGATTAGAGAAAAGATAAGAAAACAAGTAAACAGAAGAAGAAAAAGATAGAAAAAAAGGGAAAAGAAGTAAAAAGAAAGGAGGAAGAAAGGAAAAAAGAAGCGGTGTGTTGAGTTTGGAGTTTTGTTCGAGTTTTCGGTGATGTCGTTTGGGCTTCTCTTTTAGTTAGTTCATCATACAGGTACATATTTAATTCCGCATTATTTATTTTTGTAAGTTCCTTGTGAATCGAAACATGAGTAAAATTATTTTAATGGCTTTTCATTTTATTTAATATGCTTAATTTATTATTTATATATAGTTCGTACTCTATGTCTTTATTTATAATTCATTTGTTGTTTCAATTTAATGTTAATTAGATTGATTTTGAATTTTAAATAAGATAATTTTAAAATTATTAGTGTTAAAAGGTGTTTAGTTGACGTAAAATTAGAGTTATAAACATTAATTTATGACTCATGCAAGCATGCATGCAAAAACAAAACAAAAAAAAATAATTAGAGAAAAAACGCATGACATGCACACAGACGAAAAAAAAGAGATAAAAAAGAAAGAGACTTAGAAAAACTGTCAAATGTTTAAGAATAGGGAGAGGGTGCAGTTAAAAATGCATATATTGTGGAAAATATATTTAAGGGTAGTGGAATTCATAGGATGGACCATTTACATGTATACTGTAATAACCATGTGCATATGTTGTAATGAGAATGTAGAATATAATAATGAAAATATTCATTTATTTATTTACTTTATTTTATTTTATTTTATTTTTCTTCTTCTTTTCGTAGAAATAATATTGGAACTTTAATAATTAAAATTTTTGAACTGTTAACTTTGTTTGACCTGACTTTTGACAATTTATTTACTGCTTTCAATGTGTTTGAAAATAATAAGGTTCAAATATTTGATAACCTGAAAAATTAAGGTAGGAATCTTGACGCATAATGGATAAATATAATATTTTCTGTTATGAATGTATTTACATTATAGTGAATGTCTATCAAAAATATAGATAAGATCTATCAAGATCTAATAAGATCTATTAAGATCTAGTTGATATCTATCAGGATTTAAAGTATCTGTTTTTTAGTTAGAAACTAGGAGTAAATTTCTCCTATAAATAGAAGGGCTTGCTTCATTGTAAATCCTCCTCAAGAATGAGAAATAAGAATTACTCTCTATTCTCTCTACTCTGCTTCTCTATTCTTTTGTGTTTCATAACATGTTATCAACACAAGTCTCTAGCCATAAACATTACGGTTGTTCTAGATCAACAAAGTTTACGTCATTGTGTGAGCTTCGGTCATCATCTATTAAAGAAGTAAAAGTAAAAGTTCAACATGAATGTCTATTTTGATATTGTCTATGAAGATAGTATATCTCTATTACTTTTACTTTCGGATACTGTCTAAACTAAGAGAGAAAGAGAGTAGGTTAACTGCTAATGGTTATAGATGTTGTCTTTTGTGATTCTTTTAGTTATTTTAAATTTTAACCCATTATGATATAGCCCTTAAGCAGCAGTGATTAAACTATAAACTTTGCATCTAGGTAGTAGTGTTTGAGGGCTAAAGCAGATCTTTAATTTCTTTATCATTCGTGTGAATAATTATGGGCACCTTAAATATTATCTTTCAGTCCATTGTTATTTCTATACGGTACTTTAAGCTATTAACAATAATATGATTATGTTTTCAAAGGATTTAGAATGAGATGTGGGTTCAATCCATTGCATGAAAGGGTAAGATGCCCGGTTATAGTCTCGATGCTTCACGATGATAAGATATTGGGTTCAAGTCTTAATATGAATTTATTCCTAAGACGCCTTTATATGGATGAGGCATTAAGTTTGAATCTCAATGCACCATATTGATGATATTATGATGGCTAAGGTAAAATAATGTGTTTTTGATGAAAAGTCATGAAACTTGTTCATTGAATATGCTCCATTCCATGAATTGAATTTGGTAGCAATATATGATAGGCCTGAAAGATGACAATTCGCTCCATTCTTGAAGTGAATGTGGTAGCAATATATGATATGCTTTGAAAGATATGTATGCCTCGATGTGCTCCTGAAGTAGCAATATCATGAACGAGGCTATAAGATATCAAAATTTGATAGGCTTAAGGCACAATTATATTCCATTATTGGGGAATGAGAAGCTTATTAATGCAAACATGCACTTAATTGTGATGGTATCACAACTCATCTCCAAAAGAGGCAAAATAATTGAGAAAAGTTATTTTAAAATCTACTTCTGAAGTAGTAAATCGGAAATTTATTCATGTAATACTAAATTTGAAATTTACTAAAGTAAAAGGCATATGTCATGGTAAACTTGGAGTTTGCTAAAATAAAAGTTCATAAATTGACATGAACGATTGCGACATCCCAATGATGTGCATACTAAGTATTAAATACATATTAAAGAATTCAAAAATTCTTTATGATCTTTTAATGTTGCTTGTTCTCATGAAAAGTTGGTTGGACCAACTAATTTTGGGATTGGATCCCTTAAAATATGAAAAGTATAAAAGGTGAATATGAGCCCGTTCACCTTTCATGTGATATGTTGAAAAGATGCATCAATAAGATAATCACATGTACATTTATTGTCAACCTATAGTTTGACATTCATAAAGTTGTTTGCTCAATGAAATTGAGTTAAGAACATAATTTTCAGATTGTGTAATCAAGACAATTCATCTTGATGATAATGGTTTGGCATTGAATGCCTTTGATAAATAGCTAAACCATTGTCAATGAGAACAAAGCTTCATGTTGCATACAATAGCACTTGTATGTCTTAGACCAATAAATTATGATTATTTCATCCCTTTCAATTGGTTCAAGATCAAGAACCAACTATTTCATCTAATAGTTAATGTACGGTATGCGATTAATGAATATACCATGATACACAAAGAAGTATTCTTTAAAGTAAATTGAGATGTATGTTAGTTTTTCTAACATAAGGGGGAGATGATAAGCAGCTATGAAATATATTAGGAATTATCATGAGATCCTCATTCAAAAGATAATTCAAGTCAAATGTCGAAAGTATCTCATGCTTAAGCTGCACGTGCTCCTATTCTGTGTCCCTAAAGGAAAAATTCCATGCATGTGTGAAGCATGGTAGACTAATCGGTTCTAAATGAAATAATCCTCAAAAAGGATAAGGAGAAAATAATCATAATAAGACGACAATGTGCTCTTGAAGAGCCTACGACATAACACTTCATGAAACCTTATGAGAGGTTTAGGTACCTGAAAATAATGAAGTGATGAGATCTCAAAATGTTATGTCACACTGTGAATCGATAAGAAATAATATATCATCTATATATTTGATATAATATTTGCGCAATATTGTGAGAGATTACGAGGATCCGGATTCTACGTTTATTTAAGCATGCTGGCGTAGAAACATTTATCGAGTGACATGAAAGGATGCATCTTGGTAAGTGTAAAACTTTTTTGATTTGCAGTCCAGACACTTGAAGATGTCACATATGAAATGTTGAATATTGTCACTTGACCAAATTTATATGAAAACTTCTTTAACAATTCAAAATATTAAAGTTTCTGGGAAACTTATTGTTAATTCTTATATTGTATAAGCTTATAGCTTGAAAATTATTGAAACTCTTGGAGAATTTTAAAAAGCAATAGAATATTTATGAATATAAGAAATATACCGAATTGGATTGGTTATGAAGTACCATATCTTAGTGCAAGTGGTGCACTAATGTATCTTGCAAATACTACAAAGCCTGATATAGCCTTTTCAGTCAATTTGTTAAGCAAGGTATATTTCTGCTCCTATGAGGAGACATAAAAATGGGATAAAATACATGAGTTTATTTTATTTTAAAGATTGCAGTCCCGATCTTATTGGTCATGCTGATGTTGGGTACTTATTTGACTCACATAAATCTCGGTCTCAAACATGCAATGTGTTCACATATGGGGACTCTGGCATATCTTTGAGATATACAAAGCAGTCTATCTAGCCACTTCATTGAACCATGATGAGATAATAGCTATTCATAAAGCTAGCTGAGAATGTGTATAGTTGAGATTCACAATACATCTCATTCGAGAAAAATATGATTTGAAATGTGATAGTGTACCCACAATTTTATACAGAGATAATGCAGCATGCATAACACATCTTAAAGGAGGATTCATAAAATGAGATAGAACAAAGCACAGTTCATCAAAGCTTTTCTACATACATGAGCTACAAAATAATGGTGATATTAACGTGCAATAGATTCATTCAAATGATAATGTGGCTGATTTATTCACCAAGTCTCCTCTAATTGCAACTTTCAAGAAGATGGTGCACAAGATCGGGATGCAAAGGTTCAAGGATGTTCTCATTAGGGGGAGCAAATACGCGTTGTACTATTTTTTCCTTTCAAGGTTTTGTCCCACTGGGTTTTCCTTGTATGGTTTTTAATGAGGCAACCTATATGCGAATTGTTAGAGATGTGTACTCTTTTTTCTTCACTAGATTTTTTATCCCACTTAATTTTTTTCTAGTAAGGTTTTAATGAGGCAAACTATCTATCAATTAGACATTCAATGGGGAATGTTATGAATGTATTTACATGATAGTGAATGTCTTTCAAGAATATAGATAAGATCTATCAAGATCTAATAAGATCTATCAAGATCTAGTTGATATCTATCAGGATTTAAAGTATCTACCTTTTAGTCAGAAACTAGGAGTAAATTTCCCCTATAAATAGAAGGGCTTCCTTCATTGTAAATCCTCCTCAAGAATGAGAAATAAGAATTACTCTCTATTCTCTCAACTCTTCTTCTCTATTCTTTTGTGTTTCATAACATTTTCCTTCTTGTTATTAGCTTTCATATTTTATTGCAATGGTTAGATGTTTATGTCTAATTGTTTGGATAATTCTTACAATTTTTATTTGTCTTGGATTTTGGATTTTTAATCTAATAATTGTTTGTGCAACTTCGAATCGAGAAAATTGATTAACACCCAAATTTATTAAACAGTGTAAGCCTGAGAGATAAGACCCATCACAAATGATAAAAGAAAGGAGAAGAAAAATCAATAGCGAGAGATGAACAAGATGGGATACAGATTTATTATAAATTCCATTGGATAAGAAAAACAAAAGAGGAAAAATCTATTTGTGAAGGAGCGAGGTGAGTTGTGGACTAATCCAAAACTCGTTGCCAAATAAAGAGTAAAAAATTTTTAAAAATGGATAAGAAAAAAATGTATCGAGTTTACAAGAGATGAGACAAATGTATTTTAAACCTAGATAAACTTTAGGCACGTTTAATATATTTGTATCGATTAAGAATGCGGCGTACGCATCTTTCTGAGACGTTTAAAAATAATTCGAGGATGCGACGTTGCACCTCAACAATGATCCTCCCTAAAAATTAATTTTCACCAACTTATTACAAGAGGTATAGACAGAAAGTAGACATTAAAGATGAGTGAATTAAGGCCTACAAACATAATATATCCAAAATAGTTAAAACTAAGTATAAGTTAATAAAAGCAACCATGCTAGAACCACGGGACTCGAGGGGTACTCATATCTTCTCCTCGGTCAACAAAATTCCTTCTCCGATCTTCTGTTTTTGCAGACCAACAAAGAGTCATTTTTTTTATTAGGGATTCAATAAGGTGACTTGAAAAACCACAACTCAATTCCAAGTAGCGACTTTGAAAATGATAAAAAATAATCCTTATTCAAAATTGTCACTTTAATTGGAAAAACCCTTCGACTTTGAATCCTCGGAAAAAAAGGGGTGTGACACATAGGTAATAAAATCCTATTTATACTACCACTTGGGTGGAAAAACTATCCCAAAATTCAAATACATATCTTTTCCCTTAAGTGAAACGTCTGCATTAAAGTTTCTGAAAGAGACTGAATGCATATCTTACCTCAGGAAGAAAAATATGATTCGTGAAGATAGAGGTATATGATTGAATTAATACACTTTGGCATATTAATGGACTCCTTTCAAGTCCTTATGCCATTTCATAACCTTTGATGACTCATTCAAAAAGGACCACAACGTTAGGAAGCTAAGCGTTTGCACTTATATCACCTTGATAATAAGCCATAGCCAACAAAATTAGAGCAAGGAAGGAATTTCGGTAACTTTAATATGGACAACACTATTGCACGATCTAGAGTATGAAAGAATAAGAAATATTTTCTAAATGCCCTATAGCCTCTTGATTATAAGCGTGGTGCACAACACACGTATAAGAAAGATCTACTAGACATGACTTCGTAGACACCATGGGATCTTAAATCGTGGTCTGATACCAATCTTATTACAATCTGAACTAAAGCCTTCATCGTGATGGGAACCCCAAGCCAACCATTGCCTGAGATGACCCCTTAGCCTTTCATCATAAGCATAGTAAAATAAGAAATATGCGGAAGCCAAGTTATTATATAAAGAGTTTGATACATCATAAAAAGAAGTTTGTAAGTTAAAACCAAATCCAGAAAGCAATAAGCCAAATAAAGTAATGTCCATATCTTAAGAGCAAAATTCAAAACAACAAACCACACCATCTACAAAGCCTCTAACTTTAAGAATAACTCCTAAGTTGGGACATGACTTCGACTATACCATAAAACTAAGAAATACCAGTATGGAAACATATGTGAAAAATATAATTTGCCTTATGGATGATGGAGGGCTCACCACTTCTCACCATTTGTGTAACACCCCAAATCTGGTACCCGGAATGCTACACGGTGCCCATGACCCCGAAGGACCACAAGCTAACCCATGACTGATATTTGTACCTATATACTACATAATATACTGCATAATGCGGAAACATGAACTGAAAGGCCATAAGGTTCAACACTGAGATATAATATCTGATAAAAATATAACATATGGGTGGGGTATGAAATACTGAAAAAAACTGAAATAAATTATCTGAAACATACTGTAGTCTGAAAAGCCTCTAAATCATGACTGAACTGTCTGAATAAGGAGTTGAAGGGACATGTCCCCAACTAACTCCAACTAATAAATAAATTAATGAGGTAATAAAGTAATGATCATGTCCTCGAAAGATGAGGACTCACTGCTAACTCTGACTGCTGAGACTGGAATCTACTGATGCTCTGGAGCTCGTGTCACTGAACCTATGGTATAAGACACCACAGTGCAAATGCGTCAGTACTTTGAATGTACTGGTATGCATGTGAGGTAGGCTGAATGCATGGGGTTCATATGCATGAACAATACTGACTAACTGACTAATATGAACGTGAGAATGCATGCATGAATAATAGTAACTATAACTGAGATAGTGATAACATGAATTTACTGATAATTAATATGACTAATAACTGATTTCGAATAACTGATATAACTGCTAACATGAGTGACTATATCTGACAGTCCTAAATCTGATGGAACTAGCTGAGATCCATACTGTTCTGAATTGGCTGTATCTGACAGTCCTAAACCTGAAAAACTATCTGAGTTCTTTTATTGATACTAATACTAAAACTGTGGAAAGTAGTTATCTAACCGACATGCCCTAAATGATGCATTATAGCTGAATTGGGGTCCAATATGTTTCCTGATTGGAAGGGTGTCAATACTGTGCCACTGGTAAGGAAAATTTGTGAGTGATCCTCATATAATAGGTGAATCTAGTGAGAATGGTGGGAACCCTCATATAATAGGTTAAGTAACTTTATCTACCCTCAGGTAACAGGCTATGATATCTCAACCCACGCTGGCTATGTAGTTCTAGAATGCAAGGATTGCTTCTAAGAATCACACCCTCATATAACAGGTGAGTTCCCATCCTTGGGTTCACTCGGTGCTAATTTCTACTCCCATATGAATAGGCACTAAACATGATTAACTGAACTAACTGGCCTAAGTTAACTGAGTTCTGTTGACTGACTGAATATTACTGAGGTTTATAACTGACTGAGATTTACTGAAGTCACTGAGGTTTCCTAAGTCATGAGACTGACTGAATTCTACTGAACATAGCTTGACTGAGAGTATCTTGAGAACATGACATAGGCTCTAGGCACACAGCTAATTGTCGAGTACAAGTACCCCCAGGACTCGATGGAAAGAAACTGACAAAGCATTACTTTCTTGAATACATGACCAACATCACAATCCATAATTTATTTATTTAGGAATGTCATCAAATATGTGATATGCATAAACTTGTACATACATGAGGATTGCATAATATCATACTAGTTGGGCACTTTTCCTTCACATAAGCATTTAATCAAACACATGGTAAGCATAGTATATGTAGACAATATTATACAACAAATAAACATCATGATTCAACTCTAATTTCATCATCCAAGGGTTTATCATAGGTTCACATGAATCTACACCTATACTAATTAATTCCACATCAAATTGATCACCCAACATGGATTAGAATTCAATTGGTTATTATCAACATGAACAAAAGCAAACCCAACATGAAATTCATAAAGAAATCCATACACTTGAACTTTGAAAAGAGATTCTTGGGCTTCATGGACGAAAGGAGTCCATGAATGAATACTATGCATACCTGGTAGTGAGTTTTTTGAAGTTCTTGAACTTGAAGAATTTGAATCTCTTAGTTCTTGAAGAAGATTTGGATTTTGTTGTTTAAGGATTTCTCCTAGGGAGAAAACCTTAATTTTAATGTTGTGGAAGAATAATGAAATTGTGAGCCTTGGTCGGATATTACTAGGTATATAAATGGGTGGTAAAATACCAAAAAGCCCCTCTAAAAATGGCTTAAAAATTCACCAAACGAAACATGCGCTGGTCCATCGCTGGATCGACGGTCCGTGATTTTGACCATTGTAGGTGGACCAGGATAGGGACTCACTACCTAAGTAGCGACGTCTTGGGCGACAGTCCATCGTAAGTTCAACGGTCCGTCAACCCGTCTGTCGCACCTTATCCAGAAGGTTGCCTCACTGCCTTGGTTGCGACAGTCAAGGCGACGGTCCATCAACCTAGACGTCGCACCTAGGCGATTCTGCCAGCTTTGAGTAAAACATCCATAACATTTTACTCTAATATCGGATTTGAACGAAATTGGCATCGTTGGAAAGAAAATTCAATTCTACATGTATACAAATGTATTTATCTTTCAAAGTAAATTTCTAACATTCTTGAGATGATTTCAAGCTAGGAAAAAGTATGGGGTATTACAATATCTTCCCCTTGAGAACATTCGTCCTCGAATGAGACTGAAAGAGAGGGGAGTAGATAAACTGATGTACATACTAAATATAAATAATTGGAACATGACTGCCATGACTGATAACTGAACATATCATACTGAGCATACATATCTGATGCATGCGTAACTGATTCATGAATGCATGAATGAGTGTTCTAATGAACTAAGTTTCTCACAATGAGAATGCATGCCTGATACATAATTATATAACTGAACTGATACATGAATGCATGACCGAATATACAATGGTATTTGATACCAAATTTATAATGGGATTCTAAACTTAAAAAGGATACCAAGATTGTAATTGAAATCTGAACATGAAATTGAAAAACTTAAGGAGAACTGTTACCTTGATCTTGATCTGAGTTGGAAGGAAAGAGGTAAGGATACTTGGTATGCATATCTGCTTCTATTTCCTAAGTATCTCCCTCGACGGACTTATTTTGCCAAAGAACTTTGACTAGAGAGACTTCTTTGTTCCTCAGTCTACGAGTCTTATAGTCTAGGATTTTGACTGGAATATCTTTATAAAAGAGGTTGTTCTGAACATCTATGCTCTAAATAGGGACTACAACTGCTGGATCACCTATGCACTTCTTGAGTAAAGAGACATGAAAGACTGAATGAACTGAGGCTAGATCTGAAGGCAACTTGAGCTCATAGGCTACCTTGCCAAGATGGCTGAGAATTTTGAAGGGACCGACATATCGGGGATTGAGCTTTCCCTTATTTTCGAATCTCTTCACTCCCTTCATGGGAGAGATCTTTAGATAAACATAGTCACCGATCTCGAACTCGAGATCCTTTCCGCGAATATTTGTATAAGACTTCTGTTGGCTCTGGGCAGCCCAGAGTCTTTGTTTGATCAACTCGACTTTTTCTAAGGCATTGAATATTAAGTCAGGACCTATAACTGAGGCCTCACTAACTTCAAACCAAACGATTGGAGATTTGCATCTCCTACCATAGAGAGTTTCGAATGGAGCCATCCAAATACTGGAATGATAACTATTGTTGTATGCAAACTCAATCAAAGGCAAGTGGATATCCCAACTACCCTTGAAATCAATTGCACATGCCTTTAAAATATCTTTTAAAGTCTGAATGGTCCTTTTTGCTTGACCATCTGTCTAAGGATGAAAGGTTGTACTGAGATAGATTTGGACACCAAAACCATTTTGGAACGCTTTTCAGAAATAAGAGGTGAATTGAGTACCTATGTCTGAAGTAATGGATAGTGGAACACCGTGCAATCTGACCAATTCTCTAATGTTGAGTTTGGCATACTCCTCGGCTGAATAAGAGGTATGGACTGGAAGAAAATGAGCTGATTTGGTCATCTTGTCTACAATGACCCAAACAGAATCATGCTGATGATGGGTACGAGGCAAACCCATCACAAAGTCCATGTTTACAACTTCCCACTTCCAAGTAGGAATACTGAACTCCTGCATGGACCCACTAGGCTTCTGATGCTCTATCTTAACCTGCTTACATATAGAGAACTTAGCCACAAACTCTGCAACATCTTTCTTCATCCCACTCCACCAATAGATTTCCCGCAAGTCACGGTATATCTTTGTGGCCCCTGTATGAATAGATTAGTGCGTACCATGTGCTTCTACAAGAAATCGCTACCTTAAGTCATCTACACCTGGAACACAGCGACAACCCTGATAATGCAAAACACCATCTCCCCCTTGGGAGAAAACCTCTACTTTCTGATCCTTGACTGACTCTTTTAACTTGACTAAACTAGGGTCTCTATCTTGCTTTTCTTTCACCTCGAAAACTAGAGATGATTCTAAACTACTTGAACCCATATGTCACCCTCTTTTGTATCGACTAAGTGAACGCACAGTCTAGAAATCTGATGGATTTACTAAGCTAACTTCTTCTTACTATCCTTAACATAAGCAACACTACCTATAAACAGTCTACTGAGAGTGTCGTCCATAATGTTGGCCTTGACTGGATGATAAAGGACACTCATGTTATAATCTTTTAAGGGCTCTAACCATTTTATCTGACAAAGATTGAGATCTTTTTGAGAAAAGACAACCTGAAGGCTCGTATGATCTGTGAACTCATCTACATGAACACCGTATAAATAGTGCCTCCAAATCTTCAAGGAAAATACTATGGCTACTAACTTAAGATCATGAGTAGGATAATTCTTCTCATGGGGTTTAAGATGTCTGGAGGCGTAGGCTATGACCTTACCATGTTGCATGAGGACACAACCCAAACCTACTCTGGATGCATCACAATACACTACGAACCCATCTGAACCATCTGGAAGAGCTAGGACTGGAGCTGAGATTAGTCGAGTCTTCAACTCCTGAAAACTCTTCTCGTAAGGATCTGACCACTAAAACTTGACTTTCTTCTGAGTTAAACTGGACATAGGGGACGTAATAGAAGAAAATCCCTAAACAAACCGTCTGTAATCTTAAGCCAAACCCAAGAAACTCCTGATGTCTGATGGAGAGATATGGAGAGACCAGTTTCTTACTTCTTTGGTCTCTTGAGGATCTACTCTAATGCCATCACCGAAAATGATATGACCAAGTAATACTACTGACCTTAGCCAAAAATTGCACTTACTAAATTTTGAGAACTACTGATGATCTCTGAGAGTCTGAAGTACGATTCTGAGATGGTCTGTATGATCACGCTCACTGCAAAAATAAACCAGAATATCATCTTAGAAGACTATGAAGAACATGTCCAAGTACTGCTTGAATACACGGTTCATCAGGTCCATACCATGTATGAAAGACTATTTTTGGAATGTCACATTCTCTAACTCTGAGCTGATGGTAGCCTAATCTGAGGTCTATCTTTTAGAAATAGCTGGCACCCTGAAGTTGGTCAAACAAGTCATTAATTCTGGGAGAGTATACTTGTTCTTTATCGTGACTTTATTGAGCTGACGGTAATCAATACATATCTTGAGAGAATCGTCTTTCTTTCGCACGAATAAGACTGATGCGCCCCATCAGGACATGTTGGGCCTGATGAATCCCTTATCTAAGAGATCCTTCAACTGCTCTTTCAATTCTCTGAGTTCTACTGGTGCCATTCTATATGGTGGAATAGATATAGGCTAAGTATTTAGAAGAAGATCAATGCCGAAGTCTATTTCCCTTTTGGGAGGAATTCCTGAAAGATCTTCGGGAAAGACATTTGAATATTCACTTACTACTGGGACTGATTCAAGATTGATATTTTTGGAACTAGTGTCCTTAACTCAAACAAGATGATAGACACACCCCTTAGATATCATTTTCCTTACCCAAAAGTAGAAAATAAGATGACCTTTGAAATATGAAGTACTACTCTTTCACTCAAGGACGGGTTCATTTGGAAATTGGAACTGGACTATTCTATTTCTGCAGTTGACTGTGGCATAGTAAGAATAAAGACAATCCATAACTAGAATGACATCAAAATTAGTCATCTCTAATTTGACTAAGTCTGCTGAAGTGACTTTCTAAAATATCATAATTGGGCAATTCCTGTATACCCGCCAGGCTATGATGGTTTAACCCACTGGGGTAGAGACTGAAAAGGGCTCTACTAGAATCTCAGGACTAGTTCCAAAATCGCCTGTTATATAGGGAGTAATAAAAGATAAAGAAGATCCTGGATCTAGCAAAGTGTAAACATGTACATAAAAGATCTGTAACGTACCAGTAACCACATCAGGAGAATTTTCCTGTTCTTGTCGAGACTGAAGAGCATAAAGTCTATTTGGTTGTTTCCCACTAGTAGCGCTAGAGGTGGCACCCTGTTGATTTGGGTAACAAGACTGAGATAAGGAATGGTTCTACTGACTCTGAGGACCTAGCTGAGGATAGTCTCTGACTCTGTGGCCTGGCTTACCACACCCAAAACAAATACCACTACCAGTACTGCATATACCCTAATGGTGCTTGCCACTAGTCTGGCAAAGAGAATAGGTGCGGGCACTACTAACACTGCCCTGAGACTTAGAGCCTGGCACTCTATCTTTGTTACCATCCCTGAACTTAATAGCTGGAGCACTAGCTGAAGAAGGAGCTGGAACTGATGACTTAGAACAAAACTGAGAACAGCTCCCTCCTTCTGATTTGGGCTGAGCAAAGATAAAACTACCTATCCTTGCTCTCTTATTCTGCTTCTCCCCCATATTAATCTTTTGAACATCTATCTGCTGAGCATGAGTCATAAGCCTGGCTAAAGTGATGGCACTATTCAATATCGCAGATCTATACTCGTTGACCACACTGTCATTAACAATAGAAACAAACTTACTCATCTTGGCCCTGTTGTCTATAACCATATGAGGGGGATATCTGGATAATTGAGTATACTTAAGAGAATACTCTTTCACCATTATGTTACCCTACCTAGAGTTGATGAATTCTAACACCTTAGCTTCTCTCAGCTCTTGGGGAAAGAATCTATCTAAGAATGCGGTGACAAACTCCTCTCACTCAATAGGCCCTGCATCATCTAGCCTTTCTAACTTCCACTGCTTGTACCAAGTGTGAGCAACATCCTACAACTGATATGCAGCTATCTTAGCACTCTCACTAGGAGTAACCCTCGTGATGTCCATAACCTTCTGAACCTGAACGATGAATTTTATAGGGTCCTCATCTGACTTAGACCCAAGAAAGGATAGAGGGTTCATTCGGGTGAAGTTTTGAATCCTGGTTGCAGCTGAATTGGCCTCTGGGTTGTCCAGAATGGTAGTTGGTCATTCATTTTGAGCAACAACTGACTGAGCAAGAGTAGTGAATGCAGCTCTTAACTCTGCATGAGAAACATGTTCGCCCAAAGGTACTTCGGGCTGAGGGGATGACTGATTCTCGTTTCTTCTTTTAGGAGTCATGTTAGATAGAAGAAACGGAGAAATGGATTAGACTGAGAGATTGAATTTAGATTATGCTCACTGGTACGACAGGAATACTGAAAAAAGGGAAACTGTTCCTAAAACATCTTATAGCCTCCTGCACATAAATGTGGCGTGCAACACACCCATGTACAGGAATTTAATAGATGCGACTTTCAGACTTCCAAAGACTCTATTGAACCTTAGGCTCAGATACCAAGTTTGTAACACCCCAAATCTGGTACCCGGAATGCTACACGATGCTCATGACTCTAAAGGAGCACAAACTAACCCATGACTGATATCTGGACCTGTATACTGCATAATATACTGTATAATGCGGAAACATGAACTGAAAGGCCATAAGGTTCAACACTAATATATAATATCTAATAAAAATATAACATCTGGGTGGGGTATAAAATACCCCAAAACAACTGAAATAAACTGTCCGAAACATACTATAGTCTGAAAAGCCTCTAAATCATGACTGAACTGTCTGAATAAAGAGTTAATGGGACATGTCCCCAACTAACTCCAACTAATAAATAAATTAATAAGGTAATAAAGTAATGATGATATCCTCAAAATATGAGGACTCACTGCTAACTCTGACTGTTGAGAATGGAATCTACTGATGCTTTGGAGCTTGTGTCTCTGAACCTATGGTATAAGATACCATAGCGCAAATGCATCAGTACTTTGAATGTACTGGTATACATGTGAGGTAGGCTGAATGCATGGGGTTCATATGCATGAACAATACTGACTAACTGGCTAATATGAATGTGAGAATGCATGCATGAATACATAGTAAGTATAACTGAGATCGTGATAACATGAATTTACTGATAACTAACATAACTAATGACTGAGTTCTGATAATTGATATAACTGATAGCATGAGTGACTATATCTGACAGTCCTAAAGCTGATGGAACTAGCTGAGCTCCGTACTATACTGAGTTGACTGTATCTGATGGTCCTGAACCTGAAGAATTATCTGAGTTCTTTTACTGATACTGATACTTAAACTGTGGGAAGTAGTTTTCTAACCGACATTCCCCAAATGACACATTATAGCTGAATTGGGGTCCAATTTGTACCTGATTGGAAGGGTGTTAATACTACCCCACTGGTATGGACAATCTGTGAGTGACCTTCATATAATAGGTGACTCTAGTGAGAACGGTGGGAACCCTCATATAACAGGTTAAGCCACCTCATCTACCCTCATATAACAGGTTATGATGTCTCAACCTACACTGGTTACGTAGTTCTGGAACACAAGGATTACTTCTAAGAATCACACTCTCATATAACAGGTGAGTTCCCATCCTTGGGTTCACTCGGTGCTAATTTCTACTCCCATATGAATAGGCACTGAACATGATTAACTGAAGTAACTGGCCTAAGTTAACAGAGTTTCGTTAACTAACGGAATATTACTGAGGTTTGATAACTGACTGAGATTTACTGAAGTTACTGAGTTTTCCTAAGTCATGAGACTGACTAAATTCTACTGAGCATAGCTTGACTGAGAGTATCTTGAAACATGACATAGGCTCTAGGAACACAACTAATTGTCGAGTACAAGTACCCCCAGGACTTGATGGAAAGAAACTGACAGAGCATGACTTTCTTGAATACATGACCAACATCATAATCCATAATTCATTTATTGAGGCATTTCATCAAACATGTGATATGCATAAACTTGTACATACATGAGGATTGCATAATATCATATTAGTTGGGCCTTTTTCCTTCACATAAGAATTTAATCAATCACATGGTAAGCATAGTATATGTAGACAACAGTAGACAACAAATAAACATCATGATTCAACTCTAATTTCATCATCCAAGGGTTTATCATAGGTTCACATGAATCTACACCTATACTAATTAATTCCATATCAAATTGATCACCCAACATGGATTAGAATTCAATTGGTCATTATCAACATGAACAAAAGCAAACCCAACATGAAATTCATAAAGAAATCCATACACTTGAACTTTGAAAAGAGATTCTTAGGCTTCATAGGTGAAAGGAGTCCATGAATGAACACTATGCATACCTGGTAGTGAGTTTCTTGAAGTTCTTGAACTTGAAGAATTTGAATCTCTTAGTTCTTAAAGAAGATTTGGATTTTGTTGCTTAAGGATTGCTCTTAGGGAGAAAACCCTAATTTTAATGTTGTGGAAGAATAATGAAATTGTGAGCCTTGGTAGGTATTACTAGGTATATAAATAGGTGGTAAAAGACCAAAAATCCTCTTTAAAAATGGCTTAAAAATTTGCTGAAAGGAACCTGCGATGGCTCATGTGATGGTCCATTGCTGGATCAACGGTCCGTCGTTTCGACCATCGTAGGTGGACCAGGATAGGGACTCACTACCTAAGTAGCAACAGCTAGGGCGATGGTCCATCTCAAGTTGGATGCTACGTCAACCTATCCGTCGAACCTTATCCAGAAAGTTGCCTCACTACCTTGGCTGCGACGGTCAAGGCAACGGTCCGTCGCCCTGCGCGTCGCACCTGGGCGATTCTGACATCTTTGTGTAAAACATCCATAACTTCTTACTCCGATATCGGATTTGGACCAAATTTGTATCGTCGAAAAGATAATTCAATCTTCCAGATGATAAAATGTGAAAATCTTAAAAATTCCATGAGTATACAAATGGATTTATCTTTTAAAATAAATTTCTAATATTCTTGAGATGATTTCAAGATAGGAAAAAGTATGGGGTATTACAATTTTCCCATAGGATAATGAACAACCTACCCTGCATAGGGTTACAAGAAAAATTACATCATAAAATGTAGCATTCGGAGTTGGTCAGTATGGAGAGTACTAGCATGCAACTCAAGGAAACAAATAAAATATATATTTACTAAAATCTATCATAAAACATATAGCTTGAACCATCGTTCAGGCTCCCACGAGCTATATGTGTCTGGATCCCCCTACTAGAAAGGCTGCAATTCATGTTGGGCGCATGGACCGAGGAATTTGGCTAAAGTCACCAATATACAATAGCCTCCTAAAAATATATACTATGTACTACTACTGTAAGACCCCACAAAATCCTATGCTTAATTCAGTCCTTTAGGCTTGTCAAGGGGTCCCAGACTTAGAATATTTTAGACAAGTACTCAGACTTAGTGTAATTTTATCCTACAAAGGTTGGCATTCTTATTTTGTGACCTTTACATCCATTAAATATTGATGTTTAGGTTGATTCAAGATCAGGAATGTCCGTAGGTGTTTTCGGACAAGTTTTGAATTTTTTAAACTTCGTTTGAAGCTCTTTTGGAATCTTAAAATAGTGGATCAATGCGATATTAGAGCGCCGCATTGACTATTGTGATGATTAATATTTTTCCCAGCTACCAACGTCCAATTCTAGTGAATCTATGAGAACATGGCACGATGCATTGGCTATTGCATCGATGCCATTGACACGCCGCATCTACCTATGTGTCGGTAACCTAATTTTTAGTCATTAAAAAACCGCGTTCTTGGGAGTATTTAGGTCTTTTTCCCTCAATCCTCAAACCCCAAAACATGAAATTAAACTGCCTATAGAGCAAATATAGTCATTCTTTCTCAAATTTGCTCAATAACAAAATCCTAAAAGATCCAATTTCAAATCAAGAACTCAAGATTCAATCATAAGCTTTCAGAAATTCTTCAACAAAGGTATGTAAAGTGTTCATCCTAGGGTTCCTTCCACCCTTGGAGTCCTAGAATCTCTTTTGAACTTCAAGTAATTGATTTTATGATTTCCATGGTTGAAATTAAAGTGTATCCATGATTAATATATATATATATATATATATAGATAGATATATATATATATCATGTGAAATTGATCATTATGTGTGTAGATTCATGTGAATTCATGATAAACCCTTGACTTGTGAAATTAGAGATGAAGTATGATGCTCAATTGTTGTTCAATACTATGTGCATATACTATGCTAACCAAGTGCTTGATAAATTGTCCATGTGAACTATTAAGAGAATGAAATCATGTCAGGATAGCTTATGTGCAAGTTATATCTTGCAAGTGTTTGTAAAAATGCCCCAATGAATGAATGAATGATGATCAAGTTCATAGTTTACATGTTTCATGTTATTCCATGTCTCTTAATTTATGCTATCGAGTCCTAGAGGTACTTGTACCTGACAATTTAGCTAATTACCTAGAGCCATGGTCAGCCATAGAATATTATCAGTCACGACACAATCAGTAGTACTCTCAGTCAGTTACAGAACTCAGAAAAACTCAGTAGAATCCATATTAGTCCAGTCTAATTCAGTATCCAGTTCAGACCTCAGTAAACTCAGTCAGCTAACAGAATTCAGTAGTATTCCGCTAGTCAACATAACTCAGTGAAGTTATTCCACTTCAGTTAAAAAGTAATTTTAGTAACCGTTCAGTCCATCCTAGTACAAACTAAAAATCAGTTAGTGTCTATTTAGTTGGGCGTAGGATTCAGCACCGAGTTAACCCAGGGATGGGGCAATCCTTTCAGCAGAGGGTTTTACCCTTAGAAGTAATCCATGCATTACAGAACTACTTAGCCAGTATAGGTTGAGGTACCTTTCTGCCATACATTATGAGGGATGGTACTTCTCATCCGAGTTATCCTACCAGTGAGGGTTGATAAAAAAGCTTTTTGTTAGAGAGGATTAACTCATAGCTTGTCCGTACCCGTGGCACGACATTGACACCCTTCCAACTGAGGTTACAAGTTGGACCCCAAATCCTGTTAGAGAAGGGGCATATCAGTTAGATGATTACCTCCCACAGTCTCAGTTCCAGTCTCAGTCTCAGAATAAAACTCAGTTCAATTCTACAGATTTAGGACTATCAGACATAGTCACTCATCTCAGTATAAAACTTAATATGGTTCCAGAGTATTCAGAACTGTCAGATATAGTCATTCAGATAATTAGTAATACAGTATTTGTAAACTCAGATATTGGTTATCAATATTCTAATTCAGTACTCAGTATTAGCACGATCTCAGTTATAGTCTATGTATTCATACATATACTCTTACTCAATCATACTCATGTTATTTAGTTATTAGTGTGCATGCATATGAACCCATGCATATCAGCCTACCTCACTGAGTATACCAGTACATTCATAGTACTAACACATTCTTTTCTTTGTGCTATGATGTCTTATATCAGAAATTCAAACGCACGGGCTCCAGAGCACCCTTAGTAGTTCAGATTACCAGCTTTAAGATTAGTGGTGAGTCCTCATAGTTCAAGGACATGCTTATTATTTATAGTACTTTAGTTTTATTTCAGTACATAGATTTAGTTGGGGGCTTGTCACATCAACTCCACAGTTCAGATAGTTAGATGCTTTTTTTTTCAGACTAGAGTATTTTTAGACAGTTGTTCAGTTTTTCAGTATTGATGTTCAGTTTTGGTATTGTGATACCATATTCAATAATATTTATAATATTGAACCTTATGGCAAGGTTTTGCCTATTTTTGCATATTTACAGTATTTATTACCAGTTATTACAGCAGGTACCAGTCATGGGTTAACTTGTGGTCCTTTGGGATTATGAGCATCGTGTAGCGTCCAGGGTACAAACTCGGGGCATTATAAACTTGATATCAGAGCCAAGGATTCAATAGTCCTAGGAAGTCTGAAAGCTGCATCTAGTAGAGCCTTGTGCATGGGTGTGTTTCGCGTTAAATTTATGGACAAAAAGCTATGAGATGTTTTAGGAAAAGTTTCCCTTCTTTCAGGATTCATGTCGTACGAGTGTGTATGAGCTCTAGCTACACCCTCTTTCTAATCCTAGCTTCTCTTCTATTTACAGAATATGCCTCCAAAGAGGACTTAGGGAAAAGGAATAGGAGATCAGTCAGCCCCTCAGCCTATCCATTCAGATCCTTTGAGTGAGCATGTCTCCCACGCAGAGTTCAGAGAAACCTTCACCACCCTATCTCATTCTGTGGAAGCCCAAAAAGAATGTCCAGCTGCAGTTTTGGCTAACCCAATAGCCAATACTGATGCTTCCAGGATTCGAGACTTCACCCAAAAGAACCCTCCATTATTTATAGGGTCTAAGTCAGATAAGGACCCTCAGGAATTTCTTGATCAGGTGTAGAAGGTTATTGATATCATAGGGGTGACTGCTGTTGAGAGCACAAAGTTGGTCGTATATCAGTTACAGGATGTGTCGCATTTATTGTTCAAACAATGAAAGGCAGAGAGGGCCACAGATGCAGGGTCCATAGAATGGGAGGAGTTTCCAGTTACTTTTCTGGATAGGTTCTTCCCGCTAGAGTTGAGGGAAGAAAAGGCTTTGGAGTTTATAAACCTGAAGTAGGTCAATATAATAGTGCAGGAGTATTCTCTTAAGTTTACTCAGTTAGCCAGATATGCCCCATATGTTGTAGCAGATAGCAGAGCGAAGATGAGTAAGTTTGTGTCAGGAGCTTCTAGCAGCGTGGTTAAGAAATGTAAGCCCATAATGCTTATTAAGGAGATGGGCATAGACAGGCTCTTGGTCCATGCTCAATAGCTAGAGAATTCCAAGAATAAATAGAAAGAGAGGGAGAATAAGAGAGCGAGAATAGGTAGTTTCAATTTTGCTCAGCCAATTCACAGGGTGGGAATCGCTCTCAGTTTCGCCCAAAATCCTTAGTTCCATATCCTTCCTCAACCAGTACTCTAGTGACAAAATTCAGAGATGGTAACCGAGATAGGGCATCAGGCCCTAAACCCCAGGGCAGTGTTAGCAGTGCCCAAACCAATTCTCTTTGCTAGAAGTGCAGCAAAAACCACCAGGGTATCTGTAGAGCTGGCAGCGATGTGTGTTTCGGATATGGAGAGCCAGGCCACAGAGTTAGACAGTGTCCTTAGGTTGGTTCACAGAGTCAGCATAACCATCCCCAGCTCAGTTCGATCGCCCGAATCAGCAGGGTACCTCTTCCAATGCCACCTGTGGGCAGCGCCCAAAAAGACTCTATACTCTTCAGTCTCAACAGGATCAAGAAAGTTCTCCTGATGTGGTCACTGGTACGTTAAAAGTTTTCCATTTTCATTTTTACACTTTGCTAGATCCAGGATCTTCTTTGTCTTTTATTTCTCCATATATAGCAGTTGATTTTGGAGTCAATCCCAAAATTCTAGCAGAGCCCTTCTCAGTTTCTACCCCAGTGGGTAAATCTATCATAGCCCGACGGGTATACAGGAACTGTCCAGTTATGATATCTCAGAAAGTCACTTCAGCAAATTTATCAATTAGAAATGACTAATTTCGACATTATTCTCGACATGGATTGGATTCTTTCCTGCTATGCCTTAGTCGACTGTAGAAACAAAATTGTCCAGTTTCATTTTATGAATGAGCCCATCCTAAAGTAGAAGGGTAGTACTTCAGCACTTAGGGGTCAACTTATTTCTTACCTTCGAGATAGAAAGATGATATCTAAGGGATGTGTCTGCCATCTCATTTAAATCCAAGACTCTAGTTCAGAAACCCCTACTCTTGAATCAGTATCAATAGTATGTGAATTCCCAGATGTGTTTCTCAAAGATTTTCCCAGAGTTCCTCCCGAAAGTGAAATTTATTTTAGAATTAATCTTCTCACAGATACTCAATCTATCTCTATCCCTCCATACAGAATGGCACCTGTAGAACTCAGAGAATTAACGAAATAGTTAAAAGATCTCTTAGATAAGGGATTCATCAGACCCAGTATGTCCCCGTGGAATGCACCCATTTTATTCATGCGTAAAAAAGATAGTTCTCTCAGAATGTGAATAGATTACCATCAGTTAAACAAAGTTACAGTCAAGAACAAGTATCTACTCCCCAAAATCGATGACTTATTTGAGCAACTTCAGGGTGCTAATTATTTCTCTAAGATAAACCTTATATTAGGCTATAATCAGCTCAGAGTCAGGGAAAGTGATATCCCAAAAACAACTTTTCGAACTCGGTACGATCACTTTAAATTTTTAGTCATGTCCTTTGGTCTTACCAATGCCCCAAAAACCTTCATAGACTTAATGAACCATGTGTTCAAGAAGTACTTAGACATGTTAATCATAGTCTTCATAGATGATATTCTTGTTTACTCCCATAGTGAACACGATCATGTAGACCATCTCAGAATAGTATTGTGGACTCTTAGAAACCATCAACTATTTGCCAAATTCAGTAAGTCCAAATTTTGGCTACGGTCAGTAATATTCCTTGGCCATATAATTTCTGGTGATCGCATTAGAGTTGATCCCCAAAAGACTAAAGCTGTGAGAAATTGGCCCAAGCCCATCTCTTCGTCAGATATCAGGAGTTTCTTGGGTTTGGCTAGCTATTACCGATGGTTTATTGAGGGATTTTCATCTATTGTATCCCCTATGTCCCGATTGAATCTGAAGAAAGTCAAGTTTTAGTGGTCCAATTCTTGTGAGAAGAGTTTTTAGAAGTTGAAGACTCGACTCACCACAACTCCACTGTTGACTCTACCAGATGATTTCGATGGTTTTGTTGTGTCTTGTGATGCTTCCAGAGTCGTATTGGGTTGTTTTTTTATGCAGAGAGGTAAGGTCATAGCCTAAACCTCTAGACATCTTAAACCCCAAGAGAAGAACTATCCTACCCATGATCTTGAGTTAGAAGAAGTAGTTTTTGCCTTAAAGATTTGGAGGCATTACTTGTATGGTGTGCACGTTGATGTATTAACTGATCATAAGAGCCTGTTGTATGTGTTCTCTCAGGAAGACCTCAACCTTCATTAGAGAAGGTGGTTGGAGTTGTTGAAATACTATGACATGAGTATTCTGTATCATCCGAGTAAGGCCAATATAGTGGTTGACATTCTCAGTAGAATATCTATGGGTAGTGTTGCCTATCTTGAGAACAGTACGAAGAATTTAGCCCAGGAAGTTCATCAGCTAGCCAGACTAGGTGTTAGCTTAGTCGATTAATCAAAAGTTAGTGTATGGATGTAGAGTAGCTTAGAATCATCCCTAGTTTCCGAAGTGAAGGAAAAACGGGATAGGAATCCCAGTCTAGTTCAGTTGAAGGAATCAGTCAGAAATTAGAAGGTAGAGGTTTTCTTCCAAGAGGGAGATGATGTTTTGCATTGTTAGGGTTTGTTTGTGTGTGCCAGGTGTAGATAACTTCAGGCAGCGAATTCTTACAGAAGCATATAGTGCGCGTTACGCGATTCATCCAGGGGCCACAAAGATGTACCGCGATTTGTGGGAGATCTATTGGTGGAGTGGGATAAAAAGAGACATTGCAGAATTTATGGATAAGTGCTCAACAATGCAGTAAGTTAATATTGAGCATCAATATCCTAGTGGGTCCATGCAGGAGTTTAGTATTCCCACCTAGAAATGGGAAGAAGTGAACATGAACTTTGTGATGGGCTTGCCTCGTACTCGTCGTCAGTATGATTCAGTTTGGGTCATTTAGATAGGATGACCAAATCAGATCATTTCCTTCCAGTTCATACCTCCTATTCAGCCGAGGATTACGCCAAACTCTATATCAGGGAATTGGTCAGATTGCACAGTGTTCCATTGTCAATTATCTCAGATAGAGGTACCCAGTTTACCTCTTATTTTTGGAAAGCATTCTAAAAGGGTCTTGGTACCCGAGTTTATCTCAGTATAACCTTTCATCCTCAGACATATGGTCAAGCATAGAGGACCATTCAGACCTTAGAAGATATCCTGTAAGCATGTGCGATAGACTTTAAAGTTAGTTGGGATGACCAGTTGCCTTTGATTGAGTTCACATATAACAACAACTATCACTCCAATATTTAGATGGCTTTGTTTGAGGAACTTTATGGGAGGAGATATAGATCTCCCATTAGTTGATTTGAAGTGGGTGAGGTTGTAGTGGTAGGACCTGAATTGGTGTTTGATACCTTAGAGAAGTCCAGTTGATCAGGGAAAGGCTTAAGACAGCTCAGAACCGATAGAAATTGCACGTAGATATATGTAGAAAGGATCTCGAGTTCGAGATTGGTGACTCTGTGTACTTGAAGATCTCTCTTATGAAAGGAGTGAAGCATTTTGGCAAGAAAGGGAACTCAGTCCCCAAAATGTCAATCCTCACCGAATTCTCAGCCGTTTTGAATAGGTAGCTTATGAGCTCGAATTACCTTCAGATTAATCTTCAGTTTATCCAGTGTTTCATATCTCCTTGATAAAGAAATGCATAGGTGACCCATAATGTATAGTCCCTATTGAGGGCATAGATATTCAGAATAGCCTCTCTCATGAAGATATCCCAGTCGAAATCCTTGACTATCAGATTCCAGACTAAGGAACAAAGAAGTTTCTCTTGTCAAAGTTCTTTGGCAGAATCAGTCCGTTAAAGGAGCTACTTGGGAAGCAGAAGCAGATATGCGGACCAAGTATCCTTACCTCTTCTCCGCAAACTCAGATTCAGCTCAGGGTAATAGTTTTCCTTAAGCTTAATTAGTTTCATGTTCAGATTTCAGTTACAAACTTGGTGTCAGTTACCATTGCAAGTTTAGTTATACATTCATGAGCCAGTTCAGTCATGCATTCATGAATCATCTTCAGCTATATCTATGCATCAGATATGCATGTTCAGTATGATAATTCAGAATACCAGTAATATCAGTCATATAGCCATGTTCTAGATGTTCATGTCTAGTAAGTCAGTCTCTTAGTATTCTTAGTCTCAACAGTCTCATTCGAGGATGAATATTCCCAAGGGGGATACAATGTAAGACCCTGCAAAATCCTAAGCTTAATTCTGTCCTTTAGGCTTATCAAGGGGTCCTAGACTTAGAATATTTTAGCTAAGTACTCAGACTTAGTGTCATTTTAGCCTACAAAGGTTGGAAGTCTTATTTCATGACATTTACATTTATTAAATATTGATGTTTAGGTTGATTCATGATCAAGAATGTCCGTAGGTATTTTCGGACAAGTTTTGGATTTTTCGAACTCGTTTGAAGCTCCTTTGGAATCTTAAAACAGTGGATCAACGTGATCTTGGCATGCCACATTGACTATAGTGATGATTAATATTTTCCCTAGCTACCAGCGTCCAATTCCACTAAATTGATATGAACATGGCGCTATGTGTTGGCTATCGCATCATTGCCATGGACGCGCCGCGTCGACCTGCGCGTCTGTAACCCAGTTTTCAATCATTAAAAAACCGCATTCTTAAGGGTATTTAGGTCTTTTTCCCTCAACCTTCAGGCCCCAAAACACGAAATTAAACTCCCTATAGAGCAAATATATTCATTGTTTATCAAATTTTCTCAAGAACAAAACTCCATAAAATCCAATTTCAAATCAAGAACTCAAGATTCACCCATAAGCTTTCGGAAATTCTTCAACAAAGGTATATGAAGTGTTCATCCAAGGGTTCCTTACACCCTTGGAGTCCTAGAATCTCTTTTGAACTTCAAGTAATTGATTTTATGATTTACATGGTTGGAATAAAAGTGTATCCATGATTGCTATTTGGATTAAGTTCCTAATTCATGATTTTATATATATATATATATATATATATATATATCATGTGAAATTGATCATTATGTGTGTAGATTCATGTGAATCCATGATAAACCCCTGACTTGTGAAATTAGAAATGAATTATGATGCTTACTTGTTGTTTAATACAATGTGCCTATACTATACTCACAAAGTGCTTGATAAATTGTCCATATGAACTATTAAGGGAATGAAATCAAGTCAAGATAGCTTATGTGCAAGTTATATCCTGCAAATGTTTGTCAAAATTCCCCAATGAACGAATGAATGATGATCAAGGTCATAGTTTACATGTTTCATATTATGCCATGTCTCTTAATTTACACTATCGAGTCTTGGGGGTACTTGTACCCGATAATTTAGCTATTTACCTAGAGCCATGGTCAGTCATAGAACAATATCAGTCACGAAAAGATCAGTAGTTCTCTCAATTAGTTATAGAACTCAAGAAAATTCAGTAGAATCCATATTAGCCCAGTCTAATTCAGTATCCAATTTAGACCTCATTAAACTCAGTCAGCTAACAGAATTCAGTAGTATTCTGATAGTCAATGGAACTCAGTGAACTTAGTCCAGTTCAGTTAAATAGTAATCTCAGTAACCATTCAATCCAACCTAGTACAGACTAGAACTCAGTTCAGTTTCTATTCAGTTGGGAGTAGAATTCAACACCGAGTAAACCCAGGGATGGGGGCATTCCTTTCAGCATCGGGTTTGACCCTTAGCAGTAATCCCTACATTACAGAACTACGTATCCATCATAGGTTGAGGTATCTTCCTGCCATACATTATGAGGGTTAGTACTTCTCATCTGAGTTATCCTGCCAGCGAGGGTTGACGAAAGAGATTTCTGTTAGAGAGGTTTAACTCACAGCTTGTCCTTACTAGTGGCACGATATTGACACTCTTCCAACTGGGTTACAAGTTGGACCCCAAATCCTGTTAGAGAAGAGGCATGTTGGTTAGATGATTACCTCCCACATTCTCAGTTCCAGTTTCAGTCTCAGAATAGAACTCAGTTTAGTTCTACAGATTCAGGACTATCAGACATAGTCACTCAGCTCAGTACAAAACTCAGTATGGTTGCATAGTATTCAAAACTATTAGATACAGTCATTTAGATAATCAGTAATATAGTATTTGTAAACTCAGATATCGATTATCAGTATTCCAATTCAGTACTCAGTATTAGCACGATCTCAGTTACAGTTTATGTATTCATGAATGTATTTTTACTTAGTCATACTCATGTTATTCAGTTATTATTGTGCATACATATGAACCCATGCAAATTAGCCTACCTCACTGAGCATACCAATATATTCAAAGTACTGATGCGTGCTTTTCTTTGCGCTATGATGTCTTATTCCATAGGTTTAGATGCCCGGGCTCCAGAGCACTCTTAGTAGTTCAGATTACCAGCTTTCAGAATAGTGGTGAGTCCTCATAGTTCGAGGACATGCTTATTATTTATAGTACTTTAGTTTTATTTTAGTATATGGAGTTAATTGGGAGCTTGTCCCTTCAACTCCACAATTCAGACAGTTAGAGGCTTTTTTTCAGACTAGAGTATTTTGGACAATTGTTCAGTTTTTCAGTATTGATGTTCAGTATTGGTATTGTGATACCATATTCAGTAATATTTACAGTATTGAACCTTATGGCAAGTTTTTTCCTATTTTTGCATATTTACAGTATTTATTACACAGTTATTGCAACAGGTACCAGTCATGGGTTAGCTTTTGGTCCTTCGAGATTATGAGCATCGTGTAGCATCCAGGGTACAGACTCAGGGTGTTACAAATACGTGAAGCAATCACACAGTGGTCATAGATCCCCAATGTTGGCAAATCTGGTTTCAAGTGTTGGTCCCCACGACTACACTAGTTCGGTGAAGTTACACAATTTCCTTTAAGCCCAATTAAAATACTTTCACATACCATTAACCATGAAGTTTTTTCATTAAGACATTTTCAAATTAGTATTTTCATACCAATACTTTCAAGCCATCCATATAATGGACATACCGTATTCATTTAACCATTTAAACTCCAAACTTCTAATTCAAAAATTCAATGTAATCCATTTTTCATTAATGCCATGAAATGTTTTAAATGATGGGTTAAACACTATAAAGTCTCCATTCAATCCAAATTTATGAAACATGTTGAGGTTCATGTCTTTTCATGCAAAAGCCATAAATCTTATGAAACCATATTACCAAATTCCACCTTTATCATAAGACACAGTTTCAGTTTACAATCCATAATTTTCTTGGCATAGAAAACCATTAGAAACAAAAAGTAAACCAATAAGATTACTTTACAATCAAAATCCTTTAATCTTAACATTAAAAACCATCAAAACATAAGAATATCAAGTAAATATCACAATTTAAAGATAATTGAAATAAGAAAGTGTCCAACATGCCTTTTTGATGGAAGAAATTTGGGAATAGCTTGAATCCTTAACTTTGAAGTTTGAATCCTAGCTTGAAATCGATATGAAGACCTGGATTCATTTTCCATACCCTTAATGAAGAAATTGATGAGAAAATATTGATAAGAAATCATAATCTTTGATCTTTGTTGAAACTTTAGATTGGGAGCTTGAAGTTTCTTTTGGGAGAGAAGATGAATTATGTATTAGAGAGTGATCATCATGCTTTGGGACAAATTTAGGGATTAAAAATGAATTGGAGAAGTTATATGGAGTGAAAGGGCCATTTTGTCCTTGTTTTAATGTGGAAAAAAGTATATCCTTACGTCAGGTAAGGTGGGGGTCGCTCCGAAGGCCCAATCTCAGGGAAAAAGGTTTGCCTCGCGTGGACTATCGCACTCCTCAGACAGTGTCTCACTAAAACACTCATAACTTTTTACTCTGAACTCGGATTGATGAACGATCAGTAGTGTCAGAAAATAGACTCAAAAGAATTTAATTTGGTATGCAAAAGGCAAACTAACAAATTATATTCTATGAGTAATAGTCATTGGAAGTTAACCCAAGTAAAAACATATACTAAAACTCAATCGATAGGAAAACTCTCAACTCAACTTTGAGCTAGAAGATTTTTGAGACTTTAATTAATATCCCAAGATGTACCCACAATGAATAATTGATTATCTCACTTATTCTTATATCTAAATCATCAAATTCAGATCTATACATGTACGAGAAATGGTTTAAACTCTAGACCATACATATAGGGGTGCTATAACAACTTGACAGGAAGAACTAGTTTGGCTTATCTGGTGAAAAAAAACTACATACATGGAAAGAGGAAAAGAAAAAGCAACAAACAACTCATCGGTATGTTATACAACATTATTTATTTATATTTTCCTTTTCATTTCTCACATAATTAATTTAGTCTTGTAAGTTTGTTTCTTTATGGAACTTAATCGACTTCAATATGTTAACCACCTTGAATAACAAAAAGTTTCATGTAGTTTTAGTATAAGAATTTTTTTCATCTATTTAAGTTGTTTTAAGGGCAGGGATTCAGATCGGGTAACACATCATTTATATGGTGGGGTTTGATGTGCAAAATAGTGTGTATAACAATTTGGCACTTGAGCGTAATTTAATCCCAAAACCCATCTCAATTAGGGAGGATTTCTTAAGTCCATATGAGAAGACCACCAGATCATTGTCCAACTAGTGTGGGACTCTTAACACTGTTGAAAATCAATTGACTTATAATGTTTTTTTCCTCGAATTTAATCTTCTGTTCTAGTTAATATACTTCTTCAGTGCTCTGACAAACTAAATAGTATATATGTGGATGGACAGATCAGTAGAAATTCCTCATTGACATTTTTTCTTTATGATTAGGGCCTCTTTGGATTTGTTTAGTCTAAGTGCTTTACGTCAAAATAACTATTAAGAACTTAAGTGTTTGGGTAAAATAAAAAAGTAATTTCAAGCACTTACTTTTATGCTAAAAAGGAAATAATAAACCAAAAACCATAAGAAATCCTAACTAACTTATGGATTTTGACTTGTAAGTCAAAAGCTCTAAGCCCATCCAAATACCCACTTAAGATTCAAATATTTAGTATATTATCTATTAGCATAAATGGAGGAAGTCCTTTGCACTAGTGTAATCTACCTGTTGTGATTTAGAGGAAAGAATTATACTTAGGCATTTGGTCTTTTTGGCCGGTGTCATCCACTATAATTCACAAGGACATTGTCAAGTTTCTTGATTTCATAGAGAAGTTGAATGATGGACCTATTCAAATTTCAATTCTTAACATGGATCAAATTGAAGAGCTGACATTAGAGCTAACATTTGTGTCTGCAATTTTTCATCAATATTACTATTTTAATTCGAAAGGTTGTAATGCTGAAATCATGTCTTGCATATCAAATGCGATTCATGATCTGGTTTAGTCACTTTTTCATCGGAGTGGTGTACACATGCTGATTAAATTAAAGCATCATGATGTTTTTCAACTCTTGGAAAATAGCAAAATTTATATTAGCCTATGCTAAATCAGGTCATATGACCATGACCGAGTATTATTTGGTTGAACTTTTGGATTTTATCATCATGTATCTCCAGTATCTACCCAAGTGTTATTCTATGTTATTTCTTCCATCAATGACTCAATATGAGCTTCTTCAGAATGTATGTGACAATGTAAGAGATTTCCATGGGTTGAAAATAAATGGTGGTGTTAAGTATGAGACGATTGAATATGTCTTACCGCAGCTTCAACTTATGTCTAAGAGAGTAGTAAACTTCTATTTTACTCTTTTAGATTATTGATTTGAGGAAAGAGATAAATCAAAGGAAAGAGATTATCAGACATCTGTCAATTTAATTTCAAGCTAGCTAATATGTTTGTGGACATTATACTTGTTAAACTGGAGGTTATGCACATATGTTCTATAAATTTGATAGCTTTAAAGTCGGTAGAAGTTGGATGCTTCATTAAGAAGCTTTGAGAAGCCTCTTCGGACATTCTTAGAGAATCTATGGTTCATCTAAAATAGTAGATGGTTAATGCTATTACTCCTACCTAGCACTTCAGTGGGCAACATTATGTCTTGATAGAGTTTTTATTGATTATTTTTTTTATGTGTCCAAGGATGTTATTTGTAGTGATAAATTATTTGTTCTCAAACATGTTGGATCACTTACCAAGGAGATATTCGTTCTTGTTCATAACCTAAAAGAGGACTCGAGGATGAAGAGAATATGAAGGGAACAATTGGTGCAGATCTAAACATTAAACTCCTGAGGGAAGATCTCAAGAATGTTTTCTCGAGAGCCCCTGCAGACTCACCTTTCTCTGCTTTCCCATGACTGATGGACTTCTCTACATGACTCTTCTACTCAGAAACTTAAATGACTTACTCATTTCGATTCTTATTCAGTTTCTTTGATAAAAGAATAAATCGGTAGGGTAAAAGAAGACCTAGAACACATAAGATCGTTCTTCAAGAATGTGGAGCAAGAATTATGTAGAGATCTTTAGATTCGCATTCTAGATGTGGCATATGAGGTGGAACATGCCATTAACTCAATTTTTGTTAGAGATGACGGTCTCTTCCAGCTTATCTTCTTACTTCTTGATACCATGGAAAAGATCAAGTTTTTCAAAAAAGAGGTACAAGAGAAGATCTCCAAGAACACGAGTATCATTTTGCAAACTTACCCAGTAAGTTGTTTGAAAACAAGTCAACAATAACTGATAAAATGATTGTAGATTTTTGATGTGTGAGTAGATGCTAACACATTTGAGGCTTTTAACTCAAAATAATTACAAAGTCTTAAGCAACTTTTGGTTGTTTTTGATTATTTTCTTGTGATATTGCAGTTGTAGCAAGGATGGGCGGAAAACATAGGAAACATGAACAAAATAAGTAAAATCTAGTATAAGTGAGTTGATATGAGTCTGACGGCATTTCTTACAAGCCGTCATAGATGTGGTAAGCTACCAGAAAAAGGCATCAGAAAGAACAGTGAAGAAGAATTGTTGGATGAAGGTGACGACATTTTCAATATGTCATCACAAGTGTGGTAAGCCGTTAGAAGATGCCGTCAAGTGGGACAGAACATGGTGAAATAAGCTGAAGGTCTGACGACATTTTCTACACGTCGTTACTCCTCTGGTAAGCCATCGGAGGACATCGTCATAGTGAGGCAGAACAGATTAAGAAGGCACGACTTCTGATGACATATCTGAGACGCCGTCAGAAGCATGACGATCAACACCAATATGCCGTCACCTAAATTCGAGCCCAGCTGTGATTTTGTTATTTTATTATCTTAATTAGGCTTTAGTATAAATAGCAATTTTGAGGGTTTTTAAATTAGCAAGTTTTCATTATTCAGAACAAGAACTTTGGAGAGAGAAACACGTACATTGTTCTCTTTCGCCAATTATTCTTAGTTTTCTTTCTTATCAACTATTCTTGGGTTTCTAACTTGGGAAATAATTGAAGAAATTGCTTGTTTTTTTCCATATATACGTAAGTTGATTATTATCATCATGAATTCAACTTGTGATTTCTTTCATCAAATCATGAGAAGATAATTCCATTAGCCGGGGTTATGGGATCCAAGGATTAGGGTTTGATATAATGCTAGGTGTTTAACGGATTCAAGGAGTAGTAGAACATCTTGAAATTCTATGGTTTTAACTGAAATCTAGTGGTTGCAAACATTAGATTATGCCTTAGGTTTTATTTGCTTCTAACGGAGAAATAGACTAGAGGACGGGAATTATCAATAGGGACTCGAAAGCTACCAACCTTCTATTTAATGATTAATGTCGTAACTGGATTAATCTACCTGAAATAACATCTGTTTGGATATAGATAAATTATCTAAGTTTGAGATAATTAGATAAGAAATTATCTGGTGAGGTCGAGAGATAAGTCAGATTGTATCATAGTCAGGGATATTCTATTGTTCTACTCATTTCGAGGGTCTCTAGCATTACCTAGTATCTGTCAATACCCTAAAACTTTGGTGATCATAACTCTGGTTTCCCATTTATATTGATAACAACACTATAATTCAGAAAGTGAAGATTGATTCATTGTGAACTTTAAACCCCCATCTTTCGGAAGCAATAAACTACCAGTAAAGTATTTCGTAAATAAATTAATGTTCACACCCTATTCCCTATGGGATTAGACCCCAACCTAGTTGGGTTTTATATTGACAACGCTCGCTTACACCCATTCAAGAGTGTAATTTGAGCGTTATCAAAAATGGCGCCGTTGCCGGGGAATACAGTTGTAGACTAAAAATTTTGTGTGCAAAAATTTGTTGATAGTTAAGTTTCCTTGATTTACATTTATTTGTTGTTTTTGTTTATTGTAGGTACTGTGTTGTTTATGCCAAAAATGAGAAGTTTCGGAGCACCACTGTTACCAATTAACCCGGAACCTCAACTAATTGGAAGAATGGCTGAACAACAGAAAGTAGAAATATTAGTTTCTTTAGCCAGGGCTCAGGTGAATGTGCAAAATTTTGGTCAACAAGAACATCACCAAAACCCTGATGATGAGGACTTGGGTGATGAGGAATTTTTGAATCCTCAAAACCCAAGAAGAGCGGAGTAAGTTGTTATACCAGTGCAGCGAAACATTAATAGAAATCGCCCAGCTCAAGGTAGATATGGTCAAAAGCCTATGAACTATCACGATAATGATGATGATGAAGAAATGGACGGAGCTGGTTCAACGAGTGCTATCATCCCGCCACCGTTAGTACCAGGTGCAAAGTTCAGCATAACAAGTACCATGATCCAACTCCTGAATCTGAAGGGGTTATTTGGAGGCTTGCCTGGTGATGATCCTAACATGCATTTGGTAAACTTCATAACTATCTACAAATCCTTTGACAATCTGGGAGTGAGACAGAATGCAATCAGATTAAGGTTATTTCCATTGTCTCTGTCTGGAGAGGCAACAATGTGGTTGAATGAGTTAGAGCCTGATTCTATAACCAACTAGAGACAGTTGAAAGATAGATTCCTAGAATGGTTCTTTCCACCCTCCAGAAAGGTACAGTTGAGGGATGAGATTAGCAACTTCAGACGGCTTTTGAATGAAGCACTACATGAGACTTGGGAAAGGTTTAAGAAGAAACTTGCACAATGTCCGAACCACAATATGACGGACTTGCATTTGATGGAGACTTTGTACAGATCTTTTAACTCTGTGACAAAGACAATAGTCGACAACACTGCAGATAGTTCGTTCATTGACCTCTCTTTTCTGGATGCTGCTGACATACTAAATAGAATGACCAAGCAAAGTTGGGCTTGGAAAACTAGGGATTCTATAGTGGCTTGCTCTACTATTGCTGGTGGTATTACTACAAAACAGTGTAGAAGGGATGAGGAGCGAGATCAGGATATGGCCTACTTGAAGATGCAGATGGACTTTTTGGCTAAGTACTTGCTATCCGGCAAGATTGAAATGATTAAGGTTGTGGATGCTCAGGGTACCGTATCTGTAGTTGCTGATGCTGAGGCCAACTACGTGAGTAATCAGGAGGGTTTTCGAGTCAATAGCCAAGGAAATCAAGGTCAGACTTTCTATGATAAGCCTGATTATAAAGATAGGGAGAAGGGACATTGGACAAACAATAATGACAGGAGTGGATTGTATGTTCCTCCTAGAAGTCGGGATGCTGCATTTACTAGTTCTGGCAAGATGTCCATAGAGGACATAATGAAAAATCTGTTGAAGGGAGTCGAAGCTACTAACTCGGGGGTGACTAATATGAAAAGTGAGTTTTCTACCCTCAGTCAGTTAGTTAGCTCACACTCTGCTTCTATTAAGAAGTTGGAGCAACAGAAGAGTCAACTGTCTCTACTCTGAACCAGAGAAAAGCGGGTACTTTACCTAGTGATACGGTTCAGAACCTGCAGACTGATGGCTCTTGTTTGGCGATTACCACTCGGAGTGGTAAGCTGTTATCCGGCCCTTCTATGGGCAAAGCTGTGGAAAAGGAGGTAAGTGTTGATGAATTAGAAGGAAGAAATCTAGTGGAGTCTGAGAAGGTGGATGGCTTTATTGACATGTCAAAGAAAGAATACGACAAGAAAGAGGAAGTGGTATGGAAACAAATTTCAAGACCACCACCTCCATTTCCTCAGAGGTTGAAGAAGAAAGAAGATAATGAAAAATTTAGCAAGTTCATGGCAGTAATGAAATAACTGACAGTAACGGTGTGATTAATGAAGGCACTTGAGCAAATGCCGAGCTATGCTAAATTTATGAAGGAATTGCTAAAAAAGAAGTGGAAGGTAAGTAGTGAGCCGGTGGAAAACATCCATTACTGTAGTGCAGTCTCTTCACAATCCTTAGTGCAGAAAAAGCTTGATCCTGGAGCATTTACTATACCGTGCACAGTAGGTTCCATAAAGCTTACAAAAGCTTTATGTGATGTAGGAGCAAGTATTAATCTGATGCCTTTTGAGATCTACAAGAAGCTGGGATTGGGGGATCCTACCCCCACAATGATGCGTCTTATGATGGCAGACAGATCAGTAAAGCTACCAGTGGGTGTATTGCATGATGTACCGGTAAAAGTGGACAACTTTGTTTTACCTGCAGACTTTGTGATATTGGATTGTGATGTTGATTTTGAGGTACCCATCATTTTGGGTATACCATTATTAGCCACTGGGAGAGCATTGGTTGATATGGAGCTCAATGAGCTCAAGTTCAGATATGGAAAAAAGGAGGCCAGATTTAAAAAGGAACCTCCTACAAAGCAGTTGGAAGAGATGAACATTTTCTCAGTTGTGGATGTATTCCACGGAGGTGGTAATGAAATAGTGATACGGCATCTTGACGAAGTCTGAGTAGTCAAGATGACCAAGTCATGCCCCGACACTAAATCAGGCGCTATTGGGAGGCAACCCAAAATTTTATTTTCATTCATTTTTAAGTTATCTTTTATTCTTATAGTGAGGTTTTTAATGCCTGGAAGGTGAAATTAAGATTATCTGCTAAAAAGGACCCTGACGACCTTTATGGTAAGACGTCACACCTGTGACGGCTTACCAGAAAATGACTTCAGAGAAGTCTAGTATGAAGAAGTTTTTGCCTAACCCTGACAATATTGCCTAATGAGTTACCACAACTTTGACGGCATTTCTCTATGTCGTCAAGTATTACAGGCCCAGCTATTAAGTTGGATCCAACTCGGCCCAGGCTTAAACTCTTCACTTTCCCGTTAGTTTATTTTGTTTACATGTTTAGTTATTTCCTTCCTTAGTTAGAATATCTAATATCTTCCTTCCTTCTCCAACTTGATCCCAACTAAGCAACAAAACTTTTTCTTTCTAAACTTAGAGAAAATCAAGCAAGAAAACCTTTCCCTTGAGAGATTGGATTGAAAGCAAAGTAACCAACTTTCTTATCTCATCCATATTCTCTCACCTCAAGCTCACACTTCACACGAACTAAGCTTCATTGTTAAGGAAGTGTGCAAGTCGATAATCAAGAATAAAAATGGCACCCAAAAAAAAGAGTCCTAACACTCCAAAGAAAGTGGCAAAGCCAAAAGTGGTTCTAAAGCTTATTAATGAGGACTCCGACTATGAAGATGAAGAACCACTGCTCAGGTGGAAGAGAAAGAAACCAAGCCCAAAGGCATCTCCTCCACCTAAACCTATTCAGGTGGAGGATAGTGATGATACTGAAACTACTACCCCACCTGAGAGTGAGTCCTCTGAGCTAGAGGGTTCCAAGCAAACCGAGTCCGAAAAGCCTGAGTCTGAGAAGGTTGTATCTAAAGAGTAGGGGTCTGAGGAGACAGAATCGGGACCACCATCCTAAAAAAAGCAAAGTGATGATGATTCTCCAATTCAGAGAGCTTTAGTGAGATGTAAAAACTCGAAGGTTAAAGATAATGTCACATGGCACATTTCGAGAGTTGAGAAGGTATATCTTGATGGTCTGCGTAGAACTCAGCGAAGACCTGTTTGGAGGCCTATCATTGAAGAAAAATAAATCATTACCAAAGGGTTGATCAACTACCCGGAGGTGATGAAAAAGTTCCAAGATTATGGCCTAGAGTGGACAACCAGAACAGGAGATTTCTACAGTCCTGCAATAGTATAGGAGTTCTATGAAAACTATCAAGCGAACCTGGAAAACAGATGCAAGAAAGGTGAGAGAATATTAGACATGCCATTATTGGAGAAAATGGCAGTGAGGGGAGTGATGGTGAGTATCTCGGACACAACAATCAACCGATTTATTCATGGGCCAAACGTCAATATTCAGGATACTTCACCCACATTCTATGCCCGTTTGAAAGATCGGGCGAATCAGCGCAGATGGTTAGCGAATCACATAGCAGATGGAGAGCCTATTTGGTCGACCAACCTCATAAAAGGATCTACAAAGCTTCTTTGACACCTGAGGCAAAGTTCTGGTGAGACGTAGTTCACACGCACTTGATCTTTACAGAAAAGGATAATCTACTGGAAGATGACAGGGTCGTACTAGTTACTAGTCGAGTGACTGGGATGTCCCTGGATTTTGGTGAAATTATTGCTGAGGAGATAAAGATTCAGGTGTTTAGGCCCGACACTGCATATCCATTCCTTTGTCTGATCACTAGGCTATGTGAAGCAGCAAATGTTCTTGAGATCGTAGTGTGGATGAGGATGTCGCTTCCAGAAAGACTCACAACCCTATCAAAAGTGAGGAAAATCTACCTGTATTGAGGCTTGAGAGGGGAGCAAAGGTAGCAGTTGAGCCTCCTATTCCAGATTCTAGTTCAGTGCCTACTGTGGAGGCACAAGCTTCTGAGACTGCAGCAGTACCACCACCACCTTCACCACAGGTAGGTTCATGCCTGCAACTGAATCAGCTGCATCAGCTTCTGCAGAACCAGCAGGACTTGCTTTCAACTTTCCAAACTTCAAAAAGATCGCTAGACAAACTTAATGGTGCGAGGCTCAGCTGAAGCAGTTTGCCAAGAAGTTTTCAACTGTAGTAGATAAGAGAATCAGTATTGCACTTGAGCTTATGAGTCCTTTCCTGTTAGGTTTTCTTACTTGGAAAATCGGTTTGATGTACGAGAAAGAGAAATGTTGAGTACGGAGCTTAAACAGTTCAGATCTGAGTTTAAGCAGATGAAGATGGAGTTTGGAGTGATTAGACAGCTCCAGTGCATTATAGTAATAGAAGGTGCAGCTGAGGAGCCTGAAAGTGAATTAAAGTTGCTTGATCTTACTGAGGAGCCCGTGCAGAAGAAGAAAAACAAAGAAAAGAAAGATGAAAAGAGAGAAGAAAAGAGAAAGAGACAAGGATATGATGAGAATGAGGGCAAAGCCGAGAAAGAGACAAAGAAGAAGAAGAAGAAGGCTCATAAAACAGGAGCAGAAGAGACGACATAAGCAAGTAATGAGGTAGCGGCCACTGACAAAGTGAACCTGAAAAAGGAAATACAAGAGTCCCTAGAGGACCACTTGAGAAGGAAGGAGGCACTCCGAGCTAAAGCCCTAGGAGCCTCATCCAGTGCACATCCTTCAAATGCAGTAGTAGCTGATCCAGCGCAGCAGCAGGATCCAAATATAAGTGTCCCAACTGTAGATACTGATGTGGGGGTAAATCCCCATGATCCTCGTACTTGATCTCTACCAGGTACGCCCTAAACCCTTAGTTTTATCTATTTCTGATTTTAAGTTAAGGGTGTGGGGGTGTATTATCATTGTACCAACTATGTTAGTAACTAGGAGAAGTACTTATAGTTGAAGCAGTCTGCATGTTTGATGAATTTTTGAGCACCTCTCCATTGATTTGATTGCATGACTGTGTGAACTACATTAAATTGTGACTATGTGTGAATCTTGTTGTGGCATTAGTTCTAGTAACTTGACAATCACAGCCAAATATTTGCATAAACTGGATGAGTAGTAGCTATTAATATGCTTATATGCCAAGTGTATGTGAGGCTTTACTGTGTTCCCTTTGTATTGCCTAATCTAGACCTTGCCCGGTTCGTCTTAGTGTAGGTCTTGGAAAAGACATTGAAACTAGGGTCATCTTTGAGTGTGGAATCACTCTTGTTGACATTTTGACAAGAAAGGTTGGGTGCTTGAGGAGTTGATCCCTTTGTGTCCACCTAAGAGTGTGGTGTTACCCTCCATTGGTGTTTTGTGTCTTGGTGTTTGATACACACCTTGGTGCTATTCATTGGTGTAGGTGTATGTCTCACTATCTATCTTTACGTTTAATGCAATCCGTGTGTTCTCTTCTTCTTCTACTCTTCTTCTAGTTGCTGATTTTTGCTTCTTTAGTCATAAATTTCAATTATTAGGTTAGTTCTTGTATCATTTGGTATCAGAGTCATGTATTAGAGTTGTTCCCACTACTCTAAGCCTTGGATCTAAGAAAATCTCAACAAAAAAAAGAGTCTAGAGTCAAAAAATACAAAAAAAAAGTGTTGAATCTTCTGTGTTTGATAGTAGATCCGAGTTTCTCAACTTAGATCTACTAAGTTTTAGCTTGTTTTGATAGTTTCTAGTGTTAGATTCCTGTTCTCTAGCACTTAAAGGGTCTAGATCAAAGTTTAGAACAAGATTTGATTATTTTTTAGCTAGATCCACCATTGTTGTGCCTTGTTTGAAGTTTTTTGAGGTGGGATCTCGTGGTGAATACCTTATTTGTGGTGTGGTGTGGCTGATTTGTTGATATTTGAATTTTCCTGGCTAAAGGAACCTAGATCTAACAGAAAATTTGAATTTGGGGTTCATTTGCCTAGTGGTCAAACCTTGGTCAACTCTTGAATATTCATCTTGTTCATCCATCATCTTCAAATCTTGTTGAAGAAGAATATTCGAGTAGCTTGTTTGATCCAAAAAGGGAGAAGAAAGAGAGTGTACTAAGTGTTTGCACAAGAATATTTCCTAGCATATTCTAAGTCTTCCAAAAAGGAAGAGGGGACAAGCAAGTATAATTGAAAGTACACTTAAGGGGACCAATCCATTTTGAATTCATTTGAAGCACCAAAAAGGCTTTAAACCTTCAATTTTCCCCCTAAAACCGAAATTTCTTCCTCCTAAGTGTGTTGGCTGAAATAAGTGAATTGGAATTTGAAAATTTTTAAAAGTGGCGTCCAATCACAAGTTGCCACATCATCGCTTATATAAACAACCAAATTGAGTCCTAAATTAGATTTCTAAGTTTCCATTTGTTGTTTCTAGTTTCTTTTGTGTTGATTCTACCACTAATTACTAAACTAGTAACTACCTACTAGGTTGATAATTAGTTTAGAGTTCTTTGTTTAGTGTCTACGTTTCTTTTGTGCTTTTATCGTTTGTAATTCGTTGTAACTTGTTGGTTCAACTTCGTAAGCAATTTTCTTTGAGTCATATCAAACAAAAATCCATTCCAGGCCAAAGTAGAATCATCCCCCACTCACTTGTCAAGTACATGCCAAAGTTTCAACACTTGTGAGACCAAGTGTGAGGCAAGAATCCGAGAGTGAGAGAGTTGGTGAGGATATTTGAACTAACTTGTTTGTTCATTTTGTAGGTTTGTTTCTTTCTTTTAGGTACCATGGATGCCAATAATTTTAATGCCACGTTTGATCGCATCAATGACCATTGTGATAGCTTCATTTCGAACCATTGAAGAGATATGCCAAATGCTTAGTGCACTAAATCCCAATTTGGGAAAAAGAGATAAAGAGGTGAAACAAGGGAGGATACTTAACAAACTCCCTTGTGATGCGAGCTTCTCAAAGGAGAAAGTGGTCTGCCATGATCTGAACCAACGCAAAAAAGAATGTGCTCAAGAACTTAAAGGTAAAATAGCTAACTCTTACACTTTTGTGCATGTGAACGATAATTGTGTGGCTAGTTTCCCATTGAGCGTGAGTGGTAGCTTATCTATTTGTGATTCTATTGTTTCTTTGCCTCTTGATGATAATGTACATGTTGTGAGTGTGGATACACTAGTTGATCCTATTAATGACCGAATTGACTCTTCTTGTAAGATCAATTTAAGTTCACCTAGTGTTGAAGACAATGTGATGAATGAAAGTACATCGTCTATTGATTCTTTGCCTATTGTTGATGATGTACATGTTGTGAGAGTATATACACAAGTTGATCATATTGATGACCAAATTGAATATTCTTGTAAGATTGATTTGTGTCCACCTAGTGTTGAAGCCATTGTGTTGAATGAACGTACATCGTCTTGTGAAACTTATGTTGATCAAATCGTGTGTGAAAATTGCCCACCACTTGAGGTTATGTGTGTTGTAATTAATAGAACTCAAGTGAATGAAAAATTTGATAATGTTGGTCAACAAAATGGGAGTGAACCCAAGAGCTATTCTCGAAACAATCTTGTGCTTGAAACCGCTTTGAAACTTGATATTGATCTTTTAGAGAGTGAAGAACTCACGTGTTCTGAATCTGCCCATGGATTAGATCATGCTCTCTTTAGGAATAATTTCATGTTTGAAGATGATATAAACACTCCTAATGAGGCTAGTGGTGAAAAGGATGGTATAGCTTACTTTGGAGGCTATAGCCTATATGCTAACCCACTATGGTGTGACAATATTCCTCCTAAAGATGAAAATCTCTTCTTGAAAGATGAGAGTACTCTTAAGGGTAAGGAATGTGTAGTCTTGGAAAGGAATAACCAATTGGGTGATGAATGCTTTGATTTTCTTGAATATTTAAGAAACTCAATAGGCGGTTTTTCCTTGAAAAATGATTGCGAATATGATCCTTGTTATGACACCCCATCTTTGATTGATAATTATGAGGATGAATTGCTTGCTTCTTATAAATACTTAAGAAATAATCCCTTTGATTTTTGTGGTGGTATGTGTATACTTGAGGGATCTTCCATAAGAGGAGAAAGTGTCCATTGCTTGGAAATTACTTCTTCTTCTACTATGTGTGACCTTATTATTGAGAGTACTTGTGGAGATTATGTTGAAACTAGTGGTGAGTACATACATGAAGACACCTTAGTAGAAGTTGACTTGAGTGATACCTTTCTCTACTCTCTACTTGTTTTTGATGATATGTATGCTATTGTAAAGAGTATGTCATGTAGTTTGGGTGAAGCCTATGGGAAATGGGAGTGCTGTCTAGACCCATGTCTATGGTCACTCTTCCCGTTTGTCCCCGATTCCAAAGATAGAATTGATGATGTTGGTGTACCCAACTTGCTGCTTGGTCTACATGACAAACAAAGTATCACTTTTGGTGAATCCCATAACCAAATCCTTTGTGCATCTTTCATTGGACTCTTAATATTTGATTCAAAGGATCCTTGGTTATATTGCAAATATGTGCAACCTTGACATGTTGAGATGATTTGTTGTGCTAATCCTAACCCTCATGCCATGAGGATTTTGTATTTGTTTGTCCTCTCTTTAGTTTTGCAAGGTTTAGATTCGAGGTCAAATCCTTTTCAAGAAAGGGAGGATGATACAAGTTAAATGGTCGTCTTAGGTTTAGAGGACTTCTTTGGAGGACAACACCTAAAGGCCCAAGACTTGGTCACCCCGAGGGCACAAGAATATGCAAGGAAAGCCCATTTTAAGCAAGACATAAAGCAATCCCGTGTGTGGAAGGTTGCTTGGATGCTTGCCTTGATACTAACCCGAGGACCATAAACCTTGAAGAATGAACCATCGTCAGTTTTGAGAGAATGAAAGAGGCGCCATTCTTCAAGTCCAAACTCACAAGGCGCCATTTATGAAGATAGAAGATCGTGAGAGTATGTTGCATTCATCTAAAGGGGTGTACTTGATAATACGTGAAGAGAGACCTTGAATATACTCCAAGAAAGCCTTGAATACACTCCAAGGGCGCCTTAACTTAGGGGTATTATGATCTTTTGATACTCATCTTTTACACTCTAAAGGAGCACCCTTCATTAAGGATATTTTAGTCTTTGTTTGTAATAAGTGTAAATAGACAATTAGGCTTCTATTTTTCTTAGTTTTGAAGAATTGATTGAGTGAAACTCAAATTGTATTTTCCTTCCTTAGTGTAGGGCTTGTAAAAGCCATCTTAGTGTAGATCTTGGAAAAGACATTGAAACTAGGGTCATCTTTGAGTATGAAATCACTTTTGTTGACATTTTGGAAAGAAAAGTTGGGTTCTTGAGGAGTTGATCCCTTTGTGTCCACCTAAGAGTGTGGTGTTATCCTCCATTAGTGTTGTGTGTCTTGGTGTTTGATACATACTTTGGTGTTATTCATTGGTGTAGGTGTATGTCTCACTATCTATCTTTACGTTTAATACAATCTGTGTGTTCTCTTCTTCATCTACTCTTCTTTTAGTTGTTGATTTTTGCTTCTTTAGTCTTAAATTTCGGTTATTAGGTTAGTTCTAGTATCAGAGTATGTACTCTACTCTTTTTAGATCATATCCTTAGTCTTGTGCCTTTTTCTTGAGTCTTCTGATTCTTCCTTATGGTACTTGTTGCATTTTCAATAGTAGAATACCTTTTCATCCATCCTCTTACTCTACTGATCATGTCCACAATGTTCCAGGGACTTTCCCACCCCCTTTCACTATTTTAGTGAGAGCCAAAGAATTTTTCTCTAAGATTAAAGGTAATATTTGATGTTGTATACAATATATACAACCGTCCATCATAGCTAAAGCTTCAGTAAATATACCTAATTCTTCCTGGATTTATCTATATAATGCATGCATTAAATCCCCATCCTCATTCCTGATGTAAAATACTATAGAGCTCTTTCTAGGATTTCCCCTAGAAGCCCCATCAGAATTACATTTATACCAACCAAGAATTGATTTTTTCCACTCCACTACAATAGTCTTGAATTGAGATCTATAATTCTAGAAGAACTTCACCAATAATGCCCAACTAGTTGGTATGTCCTTGAACCAAGGGTATTTGTTACAAGCTAGATAATAGAGATTCACATTTATTTCATAGATCACCGTATTAATAGATATAGACTTACCATGATTCAGGCTATTTCTTCTCTTCCACAACTGTCAGCAGACCATTGCAGGCACGGCTTGAATAATTGGTCTAAGTATTTTGAAACTTCTACATCCCACCATTTACATAGTGTCTAATGACACTGCACGAAAGGTCCTTCTACCCCCGCAAATAATGCATAATAATTCTACACTCTAGTGGCATCCTCACTAGAAACCAAGACATGATGAACTGTTTCTGATGAGGGTTTCGGAAATACCTACATCTAAAGACTAAATTAATACCACATTTGTGCCACAAGTCATTAATTGGCAGCTTAAACTTCCATAACCTCCACAGGAAGAAATTGTTTTTGAAAGGAATCACTTTTCTTCATATGAACTTTTAATGATTCTTAATTGTTCTTGTTTGTCTGACAAGATCGTAGGTACTAGAGATGGTAAATTTATCATTTGTTGTGGACATCCGCCAAGGAATATACCAGGGTGATGCTTCTTTACTTATGGTAATATTTTCCAAAATATGTTCTACAATATCTTCAGAAAATAGACCTTTCAATTTCTGCATATCCCACATGTCTTCTGTCATGAGTGAATCTATATCTCCATTCTCTTTTTTTATTTCAAAATCAGGCTCAGCCACATGATATAAAAGCTCCTAACCTATTCCAATTTTCAAACCAAATGCTTGAAGAGTCTACATTGGGCTTCATCAAATATCTTGATCAATGAAGTCTCTTGCTTCAAGCATCTTTTTTTATATTTGACGCCCATTTTATCACTGCACTACTATTGAAATAAAGTTTTTACAATATTTTTTCTATATGTAATCAGTCCACAGAGATCTAGTGGTCTTGAATAATCACTAAAGCATAGCAAACATGGCTTTAGAGATATCAAAAAGATTTTTAAAGCCTACTCCACCTTTCTCTGTGGGAAAATACATATGATCTCAAGCAACTCAGAGTTTGTTTTTCCCCTCCTCTTTTATGCTCCACAAAAACCTATTAAAAATTTTGAACAACTCATACATAGTAAATTGGGGGAGCACAACTGTTGATAATAGATACAGAGGAATGCTCTGTAAAAACACTCTTGATCAGCATAGATTTTCCTCCAAATGATAAAATCTTTCCCTTTCAGTTTTGAAGCCTATTTTTTACCTTTTTGATCAAATCATTATAGTTTATCTTCCTTTTTCTTTCATGATTAATGGTACATCCCAAATACTAAAAAGGAAAAATTTCTTGCACAAAATCAGTGATACTACCTACTTCACCCATCAAAGAAGCTATAACCTTCTTATATATGTAGAAAGAACTCTTATGACTGTTAATTCTTTGCCCTAAAATGTCTTGATAATCTTTCAACACCTGTATCATTAACTCTAATACTGATTTATCAGTAGATGTAAAAAGAATTGTTTCATCTGCATAAGTCAAATAGTTTAAATTTCTACTCCATTTAGGCAAATCATATCCCTTATACATGTCATTCTCAAATAAATTATTTAAAGATCTAGCTAACACCTCAACAGTAAGAATAAACAGTGTTGGTGATAGTGGATCACCCTATTTCAATTTCCAATAGAATGAATAAAATCATGTGACTGACCATTGATTATGATAGAGTACCAATTATTAGCAACTAATCGTCATATTAGATCAATTAAGTCTCAAGAAAAACTCATTTTTTTATCACCTTGGTTAGGAATAACCATGAGACTCTATCATATGTCTTAGACATATCCATTTTTAACACCACATTAGCAAGCTTTCCTCTTAATCTTATATCTGATACAATCTCTTGTCTGAGTAGGACATTTTCAATAATGCTCTTATCTTTAACAAAACCTAATTGATTACTTGAGATTATCTTAGGAAAAAAATCCTCTATTTTGTTATGAATGACTCTTGATAATGCCTTACTAATAAAATTACTGATACTTATGGGTCTGAGATCAATAAAACGCTCTACCAGTTTTTTTAAGGACCAGTACAAGGTTGGTATGAGTAATATTTTTATGAAAATTATTACTTTTGAAAAAATTTCTTACCATTTTAAGCACATATTGTTCTATCACTTTCCAGTAGTGTTGATAAAATAGACCTGAGAAACCATCCGGCCCACTAGCACTACTATCATTAAATTTTAAAACAACTTTTTTTACTTCTTCCGAGGTTGGTTCTGCACATAATTTCTTATTTTTTTCAACTGTATCTGGGTTGCAAATGGTTGTGTTCCTTTCTTCATTAACAACAGTACAGGAGAATGATCAGATTTTGTTCTTGGTAAGTGCTCTACCACTATCTCTGTAAATCATGTTTGAAGATGATCATTAGTGAATAAGTTATTCAACCTCTCAAAAATACAGTCATCCCTTGCTCTTTTACTATTCCACCATGTGAATGGGCTTCCTTTAAAATAAACTTTCTCAAGTTCACATGAATTTATACAAAAGGAAAAGTCCTCTATCTCCTGTAGAGTCACTGGCAATCCATCTATTTTTTCCTTTTCACTGAGAGTAGCATTAAAATCTCCTCCAATCGAGTCACTGGTAATCCATCTATTTTTTTCCTTTTTCACTGAGAATAGCATTAAAATCTCCCCCAATCAACTAAGGTAAATTAAATTGAGACATGCTATATATATATTATTCCATAATAATACTTTTTCCCTCCTCTGTGCACTTAGCATATACCATTGTCACCAATAGTTGTTTCTGTTTCTCTTGAATTAGGATCCTGATTGTAATTTGCTGATCTGTATTGTTGATAATATCAAAATTTGTATTCTCTCTAATAAAAAAACATATTTTACCATTTATGTTTGCACCAACACTGTACATATTGAGCCTTCTTTTGTACCTCTGAATGTGCTCCACCTACTGAAATAGCTCCATAAGAGCTATTAAAAGGAATCTATGATATCTATTGAGCAATTGTTATTTTGTAAATGCCTGATGAGTATTTATAGACCTAATATTTCAAAATAGTGCTTTCATCATTCACAAGATTTAGATAGTGCCACCCCTTTTTTGGATGCTGAATCTCAGGATCTTATTTCTTTCCTTTCTTGTTGTTTTCTCTCTCATGTTTTAGTGATAGATCTGTTTGTTTCTTACATTCTCCATCTCATTATATGCATCTCTAGTTTCATCATCCACCTATCATTTTTTAATTCTCCAACAAAATTCTCTTCTATTCGATGTATGACCAGCTTATGTAATGTTGTAACTAGACATTTTTGCTTACTACCACCTGTTCCAAGCTGTTGTCCAGTATCCTTCAACTCAAAGGTAAAGTCTCACTCATATATGAATCAACTTTTCCCCATGTTATCACTGCTGAAGGCTTCACATAAATCTCAGGTTCCTTAATTACCATAGCTTGATCTGATAAAGAACTTATAGGTGAATGCAAGTGATGGTCGCAATGAATTTCTCCCTCATCTAAGTAATTCTCTTTTTCCATTTCAACTGTCTCCCCATTTGCTGTTGCTTTCCTACCTCTCATTTTTTAGATTTTCTTGTATTTTGTTTATGATTTGACCAAACCTGTCCTTCTTTGTTGCTTGATCTGTACATACTGTCTGAAAAAAAACAATCTCTACCCATTCCTTGGTGTTACAAGATTGTTGGTTGATTTCAACTTGATCATTAGCAACCTGCTCCTACTTCTTGTGTACATTCTCTTTCAAATTGTCTCCTTCTTTTGATAGATCTTTTTCAAGAACCTCTTTATTTAACACACCAAATTGATTAGTAATTTTGAAAGCTTCTTCAGAAGTCGCTGTTTTCTCACTTAAAAGTGTATCTGCATTCTTATTTCTAGTGAATCTTCTATTGGTTGGGTGCCATTTATGATAGCCTTTTCCATGTCCCCATCCCCCTGATGGACCTGAAGTTGTTTCTCTTGTCTATGCTATGACTCTTTCTCCACTTCAGATTCTTCTATCTTTAATTCAGGATGCAAAATTCTGCAATCTTATTCCTATGACCTTAGAGTTTGTATCTCTTACACTACTAAAAAATGATCAAAAAGTGATGAACTGTGTCGCTTTAAAAAGCAACGAGAAAAGCGACACTGTCCGTCGCTTTTTTAGTTTAATTTTATTTTTATTTATTTTTTATTAAAATCGACGGCCAATGTCTTAATATCCGTCGTTTTTTTCCTAATTATTGTGCCAACTAATTAACAAAGAATTTATAATTTTTTTAATAAATGCGACGGATAGTGTCGCAATTTATTTAAAAATAATAATAATAAATTTTTTGAAAAGCAACGTAGTCCGTCGATTTTTAAATTTGATTTTTATTTTTATTAAAAGCGACAGGCAACGTCACTATAATTTTTTTAAAAAGATATAATTCTAAAAAACCGACGCTATCCGTCACAATTTGTAATTATTTTTAATTTTTCTTTATTTTTTTACAAAAAGTGACGGACAACGTCGCTTTTGTTAAAATTAAATAAAAAATAATTTTTTGAAAAGCAATGTTGGCCGTCGATATTTGATATTTTTAATTTAATAATAAATAAATAATTTTTATATTTTAAAAAATTAAATTAAATATATAAATTTTTAAAAAGTGACGATCATCGTCGAAATTAAGTCAACTTTTTAGTCCACGCCGTATTAGGGCAACGGACCCATTTTTTTCTTTTTCTGTCTCTTCCTTTCTCTCTCGCCTTCAATGCCGTTTCTCTCTCTCCCTCACTCTAACGTCGTAGCCGTTGCAGCTGAAGCTCTCGTCGACGAGGTACATTTTTGCTAATTAGTGAAGAGTAAGTTGAAATTACTGGTTAGAATTTGTTAATCTTTAACTGAAGTTCTAATTTAAAGACACCCTAATGAAGAACTTTTAATAGTATATACATATATATATATATATATATATATATATATATATATATATATATTCAATCTCCTTTACACATTTATTCCATATGAATTATTCAAATTAATCGTAGATTTTGAATGTGGAATGGTTAAACAAAAAGGGTAAACAATTTAGTGGTATATATAGTGGTAACTGTATATACTCAACGAATTGTTTTCACATCCCAAAGCACATTTCTGGACATTTTCCTTATCTAGTGATATTTGGGGATATAATGTTTCCTATTCTATTTATGATGGGTCAAAATAGAGCCGTGTTTTGGGGATTGAATCCTAAAACACGCATCTCGTCATACATCTTTCGCGCATCGGGATATCTCTTTGCTTGAAATAATCCCTGGAAAATAGTAGAGTATGTTACAATATTAGGTTTTATTCAATTAATTAGAATGGTGTAGCTAGTAGTGTTACGTTGAACTAGCAACAAAGCAACTTAGCTATTTAGCCCATATTATGATTTTACAGTTGACAAGTTATATCAATTCCCAAAGTTCAACCTAAACAGTGAATGTGTGCTGCTTTTTTTAACTTCGTACACATTCCCTTAGTGTTTCACTCATAAGAAAATGTTTGTTTAACTAGTATATTGCTTCATTTGTTAAGTGGTCAGCATCAAGTGATATAATGTTGATGCTAACCTTTTACTTTATTTGTGATATAATATTTCCATTATGAACAGGTTGACTCTAACTCTGACCTCCCCGACCCTGGACCTGACTCTTGGACCCCAACCCCAACCCCAACTCCTAATTATTGACCCAGACTCAGGGTCAAACCCCATTCAAGAGTCAGGGTGGCTCTTGAGTTGGGAGTCGAGGTCAGATCCCAAGTCTTGGGTCAGGAGTCAGGGTTAGATAATGTGTTAAGATTCAATGTTAGGTCCTACTTTAGAGTTAGAAGTCAAGATCGGATATCGAGTCAGATATCGGGTCGAGTAGGGTCCAGGGTCAGGATTCGAGTCTCGTGCTAAGAGTTGAAGTTGGGAGTGAAGAGTGGAGAGTCGAGGTCAGTTTTTTCTCCGAGAGTCGAATCTTGAGTCAGGAATCAGGATTGGGTCTCGAGTTAAGAATTATGTTAGGGTTGGGTTTTGAGTTGAGAGTAGGGGCTGGGTCGAATTGATAATTCAGATCAAGGTTTATGTTTGTGATCTTTTATACCAAAGGTGAGCCTATTCATTTGTAAAGTTACATATTCCAGTGTAACACATTTCATTACCCAAAAATGTTTTTAATAACATAAATACGTAAAAATATTACAAAACCAACATAAGGGATACAGTTTTAGGGAATAATGAATGCAAAAATTAAAGTAGTCCCACACAGGGTTAAGATTACTGTGTACTATGACATGTCCTTATCTAACGCTCGCTCTTTTCTCTCCCTCAACCACATTCCTGATGCAAGATTAGTTCTTAGGTTATAGTATTGATATAGTCTAAGTTGCGGGACTTATCACCTTCGATGCTACAATTGAGTCGGATTCTTCAAATACACTACTTTTGGAGAATATGACATGTACACTCCGTTTATATTTTTGAAGAGTTTGAACAACATAACACGCTGTAAGATAATTTCTGTTTGGAAAGCTCTGTGCCATACATCTTGCCTATGTGCACATGTTCGAATATGAAAATCTCTGCATGCAGTTTCTAATTATGCTATAGTAGCTTCTCAGTTGGTCTCATTCACAAAACTATCAAAAAAAGCAAAATGGTGGGAGATACATATTCTAATTTGCAAACAAAGAAGAGTATTATACCTTCTTTTTCCCTTGTAGTTTACCCCAAAAAATTGCTTCTCCATGATTATATTGAGAATATCGAACAAATTTCGTACATTGACGAACAATTGTTAAATTGTACAAAATAAAACAATAATAATAATAATAATAATAATAATAATAAGCATAAAGCGCCATGACCTAGAAAATCATACAAATTATATTAAAGTCAAAGAATACATAATCATCAAATTTTTAATATTAATCCGATAATCAAATAATTAAACAACTCTATAACTTTCAATCACCCCCTCCCCTCCCCCGTCTCCCAAACAATTACGAAGTATTCTTTCAATTGTGCATAATTTTCTAACATTGACACACAAATACAAATAATAGATTATATATATGTCATAAAATCATAATAAAAGACATAAGAAGGAAACCAAAAAGGACGAAGAAGCCTATAGTCCAAAACCTTTTAGAGTTTATTCCTATATAAAGAAAAAGTTGTCATATATTAGGAGTTTCACTTCACATATATTTAGGAGTAAATAAAGAAATTTTGTATTTTTAGATTTTGTATAAAAAGAAAAAAGTTTCATATATATTACTTTCCATATATTTAGAATTTTTCTCATATAATTAAAAAAAATTCAAAATAAACTTTTAAAAGTTGCATATATATTACTTTCCATATATTTAGAATTTTTCTCATATAATTAAAAAAACTTTCAAAATAAACTTTTACTTAATATCCGGTGAAAAATTAACTTTAATTTTTAATTGGAATTGCCGTTGCAATGGACTTTCCATATAGAATTACATGGAAAATCCTTTATTTTTCAAAAACTATCCAATTTCAAAGTGGAGTTTCACGTAATAGGAGAATCTTAGTAGCTTAGTTGGTTAGTTACCTGAACTTCCACTTTGTTGGTGAGGTTCGATTCTCCACATTGTAATCCCCTCCCCCATTCTCCTTCCCCTGCCCCCAATTTAAAAAAAAAAAAAGAGTTTCACGTAATAACTTTTCCAATTCCAGTTTGAATTCATGTTCTAAACAAATATTTTATTATCATAAATAATAACTAAATGAAAATAAATAGTAAATGGTGATTTTTTCTATTGCAAAAAATTTTAATAAAGGGCAAAAAGTTTAAATTACTTTTCTAAGAGTTTAACACTTTTAATATATTATAGATGTTGGACAGCAGCTATTAAAGCTCACAAGGTCCACCAGTTTCGTATATGTAATTTATTATTATAGAAGACAAAAATGATAAAACACTGGTTCAGTTCTGGTTTTAAAATGATAAAAGACTGATTCAGTTGCTGTAATTGTTAATGGCTCAGTTCTGTACCAAAAAAACTAGTTCAAAAATGATAAAAGAACACAAGAAAGTGTGCCTAAAAAACACACAGAAACTGGTTCAGTTCTGAACTTGATGCAATGCCATGATCAAGATTGCATACTGCAAAATACTTTTGTGATGTCTTTGTTATTACCTCTACCTATATGTTTGCATTTAAATGGTGGAGAGTTGTAAATTCCATATATTCAAAGGGTTGTTAATGACTCCATAACAATAAACTCTCATTATTATATTAAAAAGTATATTTATGGGATGCTAGCATCACTGGTAGACTACAAATTGATTTTTATATATGTTAATGTAAACATGCATACAGATGACATCCGGTGGTAGCGGTGATCGGCCTAGTCCTGATAAGAATTTGAAGTCAACTGCTAAACAGAAATCTTGAATGCCTATAAATCCTGATGATATTCCTGGTCGACTTTCTTCACAGCCACAGATGCATACCTCTTCATCAGGGAGGTCTTATGTCCCATTTGGCACTGGTAATCCTGTAGATTATCATGGTCCCAGAAAGCAGCGAAAGATGTGTACTTCTTATGCTCCACATGTTTTCAGGCCTCCTACAGATGTAGGGACTTCGAGATTATCATCTGGTACTCCATCCCCTCGCGATTCATCCCCCCACCTCTCAGGATAGCGGCTGAGAGACAACTCTGACTCCGATGCGCAGAAATCTACTCCGCCATTTAGTGAAATTTGGGAACTCCCGTGAGTAGCATCTGTATCTGGATCTGCACCTCCACCTCCACCTGTAGCAAATGATATTAATGCACATTTGATTAGTCTAGTTCCTGGAGATAAGAACAGCTACTGTATCTGGATCTGCACCCCCATCTCCACTTCAACCTCTACCTCTACCTCCACCTATAGCAGATGATACTGATGCACATTTGATTGGTCTAGTTTCTGGAAATAAGGACAGGCTTGGTAGAGTCTTCATCGAGCCTGATGAATCTACGTAAATTTATTTTTTATTCGTAAGTTTATTTTTTTATTAATAAAAAATTCATGCTTACATATTTATTTTGTTCTTTACAGGTGGCATCCCGCATCAAAAGAAGTTAATAAGAAAGTAAGGGAGAGCGTTAGGAGACTTTTTTCACAACCTTGACACAGTTGGTCAGAGATTCCAGAAGACCATAGACAAGCCATGTTTGAAGAGTTCAAGGTATACTAGATTTAATTATTATTTAGTTAACTTTAATAGTAATATATATTTGTATATGCGTATATATATTGTAATACCCTGTATTTTCGTGCTGGAATTCTAACCGTCGTATCTACGCGTCTAAGCTCTAATACAAGTGATTCTCATGTGAATATAAGTTTCATGATCATTACCCTAGTCTATGGAGTAGTTTAGAGGTGAAAAATGTTCATAGCAATGACCTAGAACAAAGTTGAGCTAAGATCAATTGATTTGTCCAAAGTTTGACATTCGATTCTACAAGGGTCTACTTCAAACATGTATAACTCTTAATATACATGGAATTTTTCATCCCAAGACCTATCAAATTGTATATAATTGAATTAGCTTTCCAACGATACCAATTTCGCAAAAATTCGATACCCGAGCGAAAAGTTATGGCCATTTTAATGGCTGAGGCAGTAGCACCATGCGATAAGCGTGCGACGCACGCTATGTCGTACGCTAACTATTTTCAGGTTCTGTTTCCGCATTTTTAAGGGCAAAAGTGGTATTTTCCAACCCCTATCCAGCTATAACACGGGATTAAACTCCTAAAACACCAAAATAAGTTTATTTTCTCTCAAAGTCACTAAGAACATTCATTAGGATTTCAACCTAAAAATTCAAATATCTCAAGATTCAACCGTAGGTTTTCAATAATTTTTCAAGATTAGGATTCCCCATTCCGAGGGCTATGAGAAGAACCCATTAATCTCAAGAATAGCAATTCGAAGTTAAAAGTTCATCCAAAACTTGAATTTCAAGGTATGTAGGGTTTGAACAAGAACACCCTTTCGTTCTTGTGCCCAAAAGTTTTAGTTTTTCTTAAAGAATTTTGTATTTTCAAGATGAATTCATATTATTTTTTTATATTTCAAGTTTATGAAATTATGAAATTGTTCAAGTCTTGAATTGCATGATTATCTTGTTTAATTATGATATAAATTGAGAGTTCATGATATAAATTGCACATTCCTATATTGATATCATATTTTCAAGTATTCCCAAGACTTGTTGTTATGAGTTTAGCCTTATTGTTGAATTATGAGTTTTGAGAATGAGTTGTTGATGACTTTTAAAGAATTGCAAGAAGTATGTTCATATTTCCTTTAGTATGAGATCTTTAAAATTTTGATGATAAGTCTATCAAGATTTCAAGAAAGAAGTGAGTTTTGATCCTAAGTTAAGAAAGAAATCCACATCTTTGATTTTGAGATAAAGGGGATGCATTTTGGCTCCCATCACATATTAATGAAATGTTTTAAGGTGGATTTTCTTAAGTTCTGAGCTAAGTAAGGGAGTAGTATTTAGCACCGAGTTGGGCTTGATCCCGAGGTCTCATGCCCCAGAACTATGTGCCCCCTGTAGGTTTCTGATTTACCCCAAGTAGGTTAAGACAGTGATCACTAAAGTTAAGGTTCTATCCGATGGCAAGGATAGAATAGCTCTCCCTAACGTAGGTAAGATATTGGACTCCATGTAGCTCACATGGTTTATGTAGGTTAGAAGAAACTCCTAAGTCCATAAAAGTTTAAGGTTTCCCAACCCCAGAGTTTCCAAGTCTTAAGTTTGTAAAGTTCTGAGTCCTTGAGTTTTAAAGAAGTGTTATTCTCCTCTAGATAAGAGTATGAGTTTTGAAAGTATTATTTAAAGATTCTCTTAACTTACAAGTTTTGAGAATAAGAGGAGAGTACAAGTTTTGAGTTAAGTATAATGACTCACAAGATTTATATTATATATATCATGATTCATGGTTTATGAGTATTTATATTCCAGTTTTACTCAAGATATGTGGGTCATTATTGTCAGCATGCATGATTTTATAAACTGTGATGATATTGAGATATTGTTTACTTATTGCATTGCACCTCCATATACTCAGTACATTCCCAAAGTGCTAATCCACATATACGTCTATGTGCTACATTGTCTCATAATGTAGGTATAAGACTTAGTATGCACATTCAGATTCAGTCAGTTCGCAGCTTCCAGTCAGTAGGTGATGAATTCTTTTAATTCAAGGGTTTGATCCAGATAGACAGTTTGAGCAGTTCTTTATTTTTCTATTTCAGTCGTATTGAGTTGGGATAGTTGGGAGTCATAACCCGGCTACCTATAGTTAGTACTAGTAGAGGTTTCATAGACAATCAATAGAAGTTGATGTATTCATTTTAAGTTTTATTTTGTAAAAGTAGAGTTGTAATCTTGTAAAGTTCATATTTGTATTGATCAAGTTCAGAAAAGTTTTATGTTTTCTCTAATTTTATACAGATTTAAGTATTTTATTTAGTTGCTTATGAGTTGTGCCAGTAAAAGGGTTATCTTGGGTCACTTGTGACCCTAAGCACCGTTTGACGTCTCGGAACCTGATTTCGGGGCGTTACAAACTTAGTATCAGGGCACAAGGTTCAAGTGTCCTAGGGTGTCTTTGAAGCCATGTCTAGTAGAGTCTTGCAGAACGGTACGGAGACGTCTGTACTTTTCTTCTAGAGGCTACAGGGAATTTAGGAAATCTTCCCCTTCTTTCATGTCTCAGATCGTGCTATAGAAAGGTTCTCTAAGAAACTTATACAGATTCTTATCTTACTCTATTCAAGCCATCTCCACCTTATTTTTATGATATCAAAAACAGTCGACCTTAAATCTTTACAGATAGTACTTCCTCAGACAGTCTCCATAGATAGTTATAGGATTGTAAGCAAGCTAGAAAGTATACCATCAGTTCTTTTGAGTTTCGAAGGTTAAATTGCTTTATCATGTTTGTAAATCGTGCACTAAGACCAAGTCAGATATGATTTTAGATTTCTCTTCAGAATCTATAATGATAATCTATACTTTTGTATCTATGTACTGTTCTTGAGGTAACCTTATCGGCAAGTTCCACTTCCTCCCCTGATAATGCTCTCAGACTTGCTTGCAAGAAGTTTCAAAAGTCTCACAAAGAAGCTTGAGAAGAGCCTTCTAGTTTGTTATAAGTCCCTCAAATTTAAAGTTATACCCTCATTCTTATGAGTCATTTAGTTAAGACAGAGCAAGATGTGTATTCTTAGATCATTGAATATTGTGTGTCAAGTTTCTATATCTTGTTATCATGGTGTTTTTGAAACCCAAAGTCTAGTGAAGCCGTGTGGGGCTCTTTCAATTCACTAGCATAATTGCTTTGTTATTCGTCTAATTTTCTTGTTCAAAACACAAAATCAAAGTCTAGTGAATCCGTGTGGGGCTCTTTCGATTTACTATCATAGTTTTTTTGTTATTTATCTTATTTTCTTGTTCAAAACACAAAATCAAAGTCTAGTGAAGCCGTGTGAGGCCTATTTTGATTCACTAGCAACTTGTTGTTTATCTTGTTGTTCTTGTGTTGGTTGAAAATTTGGGTTTAGAGGTATAGTGACAAGAAAGGTGGTAAGGATAATTTATTGAGTGTATGTATAGCCGAATCTTGTTTTTGCATATGATCGAGTTAGTAATGAAGTGATATGTCCTTGTGTGTTAGTTTAGTAGAAGGTAGAGCGGGAGTTATTAGTTAAGGTGAATTGTTGTTTGCTTGAAGTATGAAAAGAGTTATTGATGCTATTAGTTGTGCTAGAAAAGTATAGGTTATTGATGAAAGTACTTGGTTATTGAGTGTTGTTAATCTATGCTTCCTTGAGGTTACAAAAAAAAAGAGTTTAGTTGAAACTTATAGTGCTATGATAGTAATTTAGATATATAAAAAGGTAAATAGTGATAGTGGGTAGAAGGAGGATGTGTTAATGGATTATAATAAGATAGGCCATATGATCTTGATCAATTATTGTTATTATGAGGCTTTAGTAGACTAGTGTTTTTTATGTCTTATTTTATAGTTTCCAAGTGAGAATAGTATATAAGGTTGTGATATTCATCATTGTTAGAACTAGACACGAAGTTTGAATAGTAGATGATTATCAAGGTGGAAATAACGATTGCTTGGTTAGTGATGCTAGTTATATAGAGGTGAGCCAATGGGCTTGAAACAGTGAATGCAAGAATGTAAGTTTATTGATTTGGGATTAAGTATGAAGCTGTAGGTATGAGGTAGAGGTGTGCCCAAGGGTATATGACGTTGCATTACTTTCATAATTTATTAAGTGTTGTGTGGCCAGTAGTACCCTTGAATTGATAAGTACGAATGAGGTTGTGTAGTATATGATGTTCTGTCAAATAACTTATGGGTTATAGGTTGATGATATTGGGTATGTTGGCATAAGTTTAGATATGTGATATTAGTAAATTATGAAGAAAATTAGTGTGGTACAGCAAGAGTTTAGAGATATCTATGTTAAGTGTTAGAATATAAGCTGGTGAGTGTTTAAGTTGTTCTATGATGACTTTTGGGGATACATAAATCTAAGAGTTGATATCATAAGGAGGTATTAGCAGTGGGTGTTACATGTTAAGATACAGTCCTTCAGGGTAAAATTTAGTTTTATGTGTACTGATTATATCCTAGACTTAGAGTGATGGCTTAAAGCTAAGGGGGAGATGATAGAATGATTAACCAAGCTAGACTTCCAGATTCTAGTGGTGGTTAATAAATGTTTGTTGTTGATGAAAGATCATTGTATGCTTATTTTATCTAAGGCCATAAGTGTGAAGTAAGATTGAGGTGAAAAGAGTCTTAGACTTAAAAAAAATTTCAGCTAAGTATTGGGACTTAGACTTTTCTAAAGCCCCCAAACTTTGAAGAATTTATTTACGACCTTCCCAGCCTCCGAAAGTTAATTTTCAATTTGATTCATGATCGGGGGAGTTAATAGTACATCATGGGTGAGTTTTGAAATTTTTGGAATCCGTTTAGGGCATATTTGGAATTCAAAATAGTGGCATTGTGCGATTAGCGCGTGACGCACGCTCTAATCCACCCCTAGTAGCATGCGATAGAGCATGTGGTGCATGTTTCATTTCGGTGCTCTACAGCGTGCGACGCACGCTCCGCAGCATGCTCCCTTATTTTTCCAGCTCTTGTTTCAGCTATCTAAGGGCCAATGTTTATATACTTCATGCGTATTTAAGTTCATTCTCAACTTTTAGTAAGTAAGTAACCGCTTTACTCATGTTTTAGAGTATGACCAGTTATAGAACTCATGATACTAGTGAAGTTCGCATTATATAATGTATGTCCTCAGTTTAGGTCTCTTTAGTGAATCCATGCCTTGTTAAGTGTTAAAGTTATGTATAGTAGTCTTTCGTGCTTGAGGACCTTCTGTGTTAGTCCTTCAGTAACCTCTCTCTATGATAAGATATTGGCGATGATAATGGATAAGCAATGGTTTAGATGAGAGGGAGTTGATGGCCTTCATTAAGAAAGATCAATTATGTTTTTCAATCTAAGGATAAAGGATGAAGGAATATTGAGGTAAATCATTGGTACATGTCATGATTAGTTAGAATTTGTGTGTATGTTCTTAAGGAATAGCACAAGAAAAATTATTGTTGATAAAGGTTTAGAGAACATGTGAAGTATGCCTTTATGGGTTTTTGCCTTAAAGTTATACGTGTTTTTAATGATAGGCTTGAATGTCATGTTGGGTGTAAGTGGATGAATGCAATATGCACTAGTGGATCCATAGTGAGAGTTTCGAATTAGTTATTAAAGTGGTAAGGCGTGTTATACTTAGGGTGCGAACTCTAAAAAGATATAGAATATTGAATCATGTGGTTTGGACTAGTATTGTGGTGTGGTATGTTGTACCTTGTGATTTGGAGTTAGGATTGACCATGGTGAGAGGACTTAGTTAAGTTTAGACCTTAGTAGAAAGATTTCGCAGTGCCAATATAAGAATCATAAGTTGAATCAAATGAGTATGGTATTTAAGGGGAATAGTATAGTTGAGCGAGTATTTAAGAAGTGATGCTTGTCACACCCCTTTTTTGACTCCAAAAAAGATATGTGTATTTTAAGGTTTGAAAGGATTTTTTTATTAAAGTGACAAAATGAAGATTGGTTCCGAAAAAAGATTATTTTTACATTCAAAATCAGAGTCGCCACTTGGCATAATCTGGTGTTCCAAGTCGCCATTGGAAAATCCTTTTCGAAACCATTTGACTCTTTAAACCGGTTTACGAACAGAGATTCCGGCTAAGGAATTCTGTTGACCGAGGGGAAGGTGTTAGGCACCCCTCGATCCCGTGGTTCGACCACGGTCGCTTGGTGGAGCGTATCGGCTAATTTGACATTACAAATGTACAAACCACATAAACACACAAAACAAGCAAACAAATAAATCACACAAAATTCAAAACAAATAAAAATAATGTTCAGTCCAAATTATACAATCCAAAATAAAAGAGGTGTTGAAATATAAAACCTATTCTATTCTAAACTAATTCTAAACTAAACTCCAACCGACGTTCCGGGCCTTGATCACGAGCCTCCTTTGCGTACATGCTACTTCAGGGAATTCTCCAGATAAATCAATACAAATCCTTCGGGGCATTCCCCGGCTAAATGAGTACAATTTAAACTTTTCGTGCAATAAAGTAGAAAGTACCATTCACGCACATATTCAAACACTCCAACAACTCGTTATTCCTAAATTTGCCTACCAAGCCTACGTTTGCCTACCAAGTTCAACGTATCACAATTCTATCATGTTTAACATTATCAATACATCAAAATTAATCAATATTCATTTTCCTCCATTTTTAATCCCTACCTTAATTCATTTTTAACCACGTGATTAACCCATTTCAATACACAATCCACCAATCGAGAATAACGAAAATTCATCAATCATGCTTAGCACATCACACACCCAAATGTCACCAACAGTTTACATCAACAAACAAACCATAGTATCGAATCACACGCAATACAATCACATAAGAATTAAATAAAAGAGAAGAAAGAATTGGAACTTAAATTTGAAGCTTTCAAACTAAATGTTATTCGAATAAAGAGAGTCCGCACCCGGAAACCTCGAGCCAAACCTTAACACCAACAATCCAACTCGACAAATAATGACCCGTTCACCGTCACTTTTCACGTCGTACTGTTCACCGGTTACTGTTCACCGGTTACTGTTCACCGTTACTATTCATCGGTTGCTTTTTTTTTTTTTTTGTTGTTGTTGTTTTTGTGAGGAAGATTATTTGGTGATTGTTGTTATTGTGGAGAAGATGATGATCCAAGAATGAGCCTCTTTTTTCCTCTTAGAATTTTTCTTTTATAATGGGCATGGATTTGTTATGATGTGGGAATTTTGATGGGTCCCCCATATATTCTTTCTTTGTGGACAAGAAAAAAGAGGGGGGAATCACATGGGTAGTTAGGTTAGGTGGAAGCTTTTGATTGGGTAGATGTTAGGATAAGATAAATTAGTTAGAGGTATTATTTTTTTGATTATTTTTGTATTTTTGTGGGATATAATTACATGGGGTTGGACACATGGTAAGGTGAACTAAAAATGAATAAAATTAGACTTTGAGAGGGACAAAATTAGGTGTCTACATCATGCCCCCTTTGAAAACACAAAGTATTTTCAGACAAAGAAGTAGACAGCGAGACCAAATTTTGACCCGACCATTATTCAAAGAAAGAAACAGAAGGAAGAAGGACAACCGGGTCTTGACTTAAGACATCCCACCTACTCACATTATGAGAGGATCGAGTGACAAGTATCTCAACTTTTGGAGGGAGATGGACTATACCGAGTTGGAGAGTCTAGTGAGGTTCCATCGAGGTTCCGGTCCGCGGCTCCGTCATTACATCAAAAAAAATGAAAATTACAAGTTAAAACATAAATAAAATTACAAAAATCCTATCTATACAGCTTCTATTGGTTCTTGACTCGACTTTCATCACCCTATTCTTCAGGCGGGCTCCTGACTTGCTATTTCTTTAACTTGTTGCTTGCCTTTCAATTTCTTCACCCTGTTCTCCAGGCGGGTTCCACACTTGCTATTTCATCAACTTGTTGACATGCTTTTAACTTCTGCACCCTGTTCTGCAGGCGGGCTCCTGACTTGCTATTTTTATCAACTTGTTGTTATGTTTTTAATTTCTTCACCCTGTTCTGGAGGCGGGCTCCTGACTTGCTATTTTTCAATTTGTTTAACTTTCAATTTATTCACCTTGTTTCTTGGTTTTCCATTTATTCTCCCTGTGCTTCGGGCATGCTCCTGAAATCACATCAAAACTGAAAAGAAAATTATCCCAAATAAAGAAATGCAATTTCTATGAGTTAATTGGAATGACTCGACTAAAAGGTACGTCTTTTAGGAATCAAGGGGGATGATTCGACTAAAAGGTACGTCTTATAGAAATCTAGGGGGATAACTCGACTAAAAGGTACGTCTTATAGGAATCAAAGGGGATGACTCGACTAAAAGGTACGTCTTATAGGAATCAAAGGGGATGACTCGACTAAAAGGTACTTCTTATAGGAATCAAGGGGAATGATCCGACTAAAAGGTACGTCTTATAGGAATCAAAGGGGATGACTCGACTAAAAGGTACGTCTTATAGGAATCAAAGGGGATGACTCGACTAAAAGGTACGTCTTCTAGGGGTCAAAGGGGATGACTCGACTAAAAGGTACGTCTTATAGGAATCAAAGGGGATGACTCAACTAAAAGGTACGTCTTCTAGGGGTCAAAGGGGATGACTCGACTAAAAGGTACGTCTTATAGGAATCAAAGGGGATGACTCAACTAAAAGGTACGTCTTATAGGAATCAAGGGATGACTCGACTAAAAGGTACGTCTTATAGGAATCAAAGGGGATGACTCGACTAAAAGGTACGTCTTATAGGAATCAAGGGAAATGACTCGACTAAAAGGTACGTCTTATAGGGGTCAAAGGGGATGACTCGACTAAAAGGTACGTCTTATAGGAATCAAGGGATGACTCGACTAAAAGTTACGTCTTATAGGAATCAAAGGAATGACTCGACTAAAAGGTACGTCTTATAGGAATCAAGGGAAATGACTCGACTAAAAGGTACGTCTTCTAGGAATCAAAGGAAATGACTCAACTAAAAGGTACGTCTTATAAGAATCAAAGGGGATGACTCGACTAAAAGGTACGTCTTATAGGAATCAAAGGGGATGACTCGACTAAAAGGTACGTCTTATAGGAATCAAAGGAAATAAGTCGACTAAAAGGTACGTCTTCTAGGGGTCAAAGGGGATGACTCGACTAAAAGGTACGTCTTATAGGAATAAAGGGAAATGACTCGACTAAAAGGTATGTCTTTTAGGAATCAAGGGAAATGACTCGACTAAAAGGTACTTCTTATAGGAATCAAAGGGGATGACTCGACTAAAAGGTACGTCTTATAGGAATCATAGGGGATGACTCAACTAAAAGGTACGTCTTATAGGGGTCAAATGGGATGACTCGACTAAAAGGTACGTCTTATAGGAATCAAGAGAAATGACTCGACTAAAAGGTACATTTTCTAGGAATCAAGGGGGATGACTCGACTAAAAGGTACGTCTTATAGGAATCAAAGGGGATGACTCAACTAAAAGGTACGTCTTATAGGAATCAAGGGAAATGACTCGACTAAAAGGTACGTCTTCTAGGAATCAAAGGGGATGACTCGACTAAAAGGTACATTTTATAGGAATCAAAGGAAATGACTCGACTAAAAGGTACGTTTTCTAGGGGTCAAAGGGGATGACTCGACTAAAAGGTACGTCTTATAGGAATCAAAGGGGATGACTCGACTAAAAGGTACGTCTTATAGGAATCAAAGGGGATGACTCGACTAAAAGGTACGTCTTATAGGAATCCAAGGGGATGACTCGACTAAAAGGTACGTCTTATAGGAATCAAAGGGGATGACTCGACTAAAAGGTACGTCTTATAGGAATCAAGGGAAATGACTCGACTAAAAGGTACGTCTTCTAGGAATCAAAGGGGATAACTCGACTTAAAGGTACGTCTTCTAGGGGCCAAAGGGGATGAATCAACTAAAAGGTACGTCTTATAGGAATCAAAGGGGATGACTCGACTAAAAGGTACGTCTTATAGGAATCAAGGGATGACTCGACTAAAAGGTACGTCTTATAGGAATCAAAGGGGATGACTCGACTAAAAGGTATGTCTTATAGGAATCAAGGGAAATGACTCGACTAAAAGGTACGTCTTATAGGAATCAAAGGGAATGACTCGACTAAAAGGTATGTCTTATAGGAATCAAAGAGGATGACTTGACTAAAAGGTACGTCTTCTAGGAATCAAAGGGGATGACTCGACTAAAAAGTACGTCTTATAGGAATCAAAGGGGATGACTCGACTAAAAGGTACGTCTTATAGGAATCAAGGGAAATGACTCGACTAAAAGGTACGTCTTCTAGGAATCAAAGGGGATGACTCGACTAAAAGGTACATCTTCTAGGGGTCAAAGGGGATGACTCTACTAAAAGGTACGTCTTATAGGAATCAAAGGGGATGACTCGACTAAAAGGTACGTCTTATAGGAATCAAAGGGTATGACTCGACTAAAAGGTACGTCTTCTAGGAATCAAAGGGGATGACTCGACTAAAAGGTACGTCTTATAGGAATCAATAGGAATGACTCGACTAAAAGGTACGTCTTATAGGAATCAAAGGGGATGACTCGACTAAAAGGTACGTCTTCTAGGGGTCAAAGGGGATGACTCGACTAAAAGGTACGTCTTATTGGAATCAAAGGGGATGACTCAACTAAAAGGTACGTCTTATAGGAATCAAAGGGGATGACTCAACTAAAAGGTACGTCTTATAGGAATCAAAGGGGATGACTCGACTAAAAGGTACGTCTTATAGGAATTAAGGGAAATGACTCCACTAAAAGGTACGTCTTCTAGGAATAAAAAGGGATGACTCGACTAAAAGGTACGTCTTATAGGAATCAAGGGAAATGACTCGACTAAAAGGTACATTTTCTAGGAATCAAGGGGGATGACTCGACTAAAAGTTACGTCTTATAGGAATCAAAGGGGATGACTCGACTAAAAGGTACGTCTTATAGGAATCAAGGGAAATAACTCGACTAAAAGGTACGTCTTTTAGAAATCAAAGGGGATGACTCTGGGGTGTTGGGGTACGCTATTGTGGGTAAGATGAGGGTTGAACTTGTGGTTGTGCATTATACACTGGATATGGATGTGGAGGAACAGAGTATAATGGATTTTGGGAGTGATTATGTGGAGCCTGGGCATAAACTTGAGCTTGAACCTGAGATCGGCGACGACGTGGTCTTCTTGACCTTTCTTGCTGTCCAACTATAATATCAGATGTATCTTCCTTACTCTTTTCCTCCCCAACATTTACTGAACCCTTTTGAATTACTTGAGTAGTCGCTTTCAATATTGCAAAACTCACAATGCGACCAGTCTTAATTCTCTCTTCTATCATCTCCCCCATTTTAAGAACCTCAATGAATGGCTTGCCTAATGTAGGTAACAAGTGTTGATAATATGTTTCATCCTGCGCTTGAATAAACACCTCCACTATTTTGCTTTTTTTCATTGGCGGTTTTACTCTAGTAGCTTGTTCGCGCCATCTAATTGCATACTCCCTGAAATTCTCAGTATTTTTCTCTGTTATACTAGTTAGGGATTTTTCATCAGGGATCAACTCCACATTGTATTGAAATTGTTGCATAAATTCGTTAGCTAGGTCATCCCAACTAATCCATTTGTCAATGTCTTGGTCAATAAACCATTCTGAAGCTAGACCTGAAAGACTCTCACCGAAATATGCCATGAATAATTCTTCCTTCCCTCCAGCGCCCCCTTATCTAGTTGCAATAGCGTCTCAAATGTGCTATAGGATCGCCATGTCCATCATACTTCTCAAACTTCGGCATTTTAAAACCAAGAGGAAGATGTACACCAGGAAACATGCACAGATCTTTATATGAGACACTTTTGTACCCCCCAAGTCCTTGCAAGTTTTTCATAGTCAGTTCCAACCTTCTCAATTTTCTGGCTATTTCCTCTTGTTCTTCTGTCATAACATGCTTCTCAGTGTTAGGAGAAAATTCAGGCGGTTGAGGGCAATCGTAAGGACCAGTCAACTTAAATGTAGGCTCGAGAGCATAATGTTGATCACTAAAAATATTCAATCCAGGCTCTTTTGTAGAGTAGGGAGGCACAACTTGTGGATGAACATCAAAAGTAGGAGGTGGGGGTGGCGCCGCAAAAGCATGAACAACAGCTGGAGCCGAGTATGTGGTAGTCTTGGATTGGGGAGTGAGGAAATGAACATTGGAAGTGGTTGGATATTGTTGCCCTGGAGTCGATCCTGATGCACGTTGTGCCATATCAACAAAATAGGAAATTGTGCATGTGACACGGGAGGTAAGCTAGAAAGATATTCCAGATTATCCGTGGGAACTGGAGGAGGCGGCAACCCATTAGCCCAAGCTCGATGCATTTCTATTATTTGCCGCCTTAATTTCTGAATCTCTTCATTATCTCCTACATTCTCATTCCCCGAACTCCCTATCTGATTAGTGACAACTAACTCGGTATCCTTGTTGGCCGTAACTTCCTCTGTGACTTGGAGCAATATGGAGGACCAGCCAAAATGCCACCAACCAACCACCTTAAACTAGTTGGACAAGAGATAGCAAATGGTTAGAGTTCAACAGTTTTCAAAACCTCTTTTTTTTCTTGAAAAGATCACCGAACCCAAGAAGGGCGCCTACGTATCTCACCCCCGAAAGGGGAGAATCAGGTGTGCGTAGTTCGTGAAGTTTTTGCCAAAATGGCCAATTAAACTCTTTTTTCTTTCTTGAAACAAAGTGTCAAAAGAATTGACGAAAATCTTCTTCTTCTTTTTTTAAGTATGTATGAAACACCTACTCTAAATAAAGAGTGAAGAAAATCTTTTTGAATTTTTTAAATAAGATCAACCAAAAATGAAACCTACGACTATTGAGGAAAATCTTTTTTTTTCCTCTTTTTTTTTCTTTTCAAGATATGTATGAAACACCTACTCTAAATAAAGAGTGAAGAAAATCTTTTTGAATTTTTTAAATAAGATCCCCGAACCAATAATAGGCTGCCTACGTATGTCACATCCCGAAAGAGGAGAATCAGGGGTGCGTAGTTCGTTCAGATTGGACACTTAACGATTAACTAATAAATTGACCCTAACTTAAGAGACAACCAAAAACAAACGAATGAAAACTTTTTGGATTTACTACTAGACATTTCAACTAAGACTGACACCACCAATTATATAAAAAAAAAAAATTTGGTATTTTGTTTTTGACAAATAAGTAGAAAAGACAAACAAAACCCTCTTTTTTTTCATTTTTTTTGTTGAACTTACGGTACTTTGAGAAGATAAATGCAAAACGTAAAAAAAAATCTTTTTGAGTTTTGGATCGTGAAGAACAAAAGCCATAAAGAACTCTAAAATAAACTACGACTCCTTTTGATTCATTCTTTTCGACTCACTTTTTTTTCTTTTTCTTTTTTTCACACTTTACTTCTAACACATGTCTTCCCCAAATCGGTCCGTCAAATGACCACGTTACTCTCAAAGATGCAACATTTAGCACGTAGGGATGCTTTAAAGGTGAGTCTCCTACAAAGGACTGTGTGGGCCCCGCTAGGTCTCAATATGATGCACATAAGAATGAACTAAAGGCTGACCTACATTGTGGTTTACTAACAAGGCCGTTCGGGGGAGCATATGGTCGATAGTGGCTGCTTTGCTTTCCACCTACTCCATACATCCAACGGCTCCCCCCCTAAAATAAAGATGACTCAACTAGAGTTCGTGCGCACGACGTGCGCTCCGAGACTTGTTGAAGAAAGAAGGCTGGGGGGATGGACTCATGATGACAGATATAAAGCGGTAACACATAGGATAAATACTATAAACAAAGAGCACGAAAACGCACAAAAGTGAAAACAATAACAAAATAATAATCACAAACAATACTTATACACTCGTAATGCCAAACAAAGCCGATACGACTCAAAAATAAACCAGAGATTCTGGGTTCGATCCCCAGCAGAGTCGCCAGAGCTGTCACACCCCTTTTTCAACTCCAAAAAAGATATGTGTATTTTAAGGTTTGAAAGGATTTTTTTATTAAAGTGACAAAATGAAGATTGGTTCCGAAAAAAGATTGTTTTTACATTCAAAATCAGAGTCGCCACTTGGCATAATCTGGTGTGCCAAGTCACCATTGGAAAATCCTTTTCGAAACCATTTGACTCTTTAAACCGGTTTACGAACAGAGATTCCGGCTAAGGAATTCTGTTGACCGAGGGGAAGGTGTTAGGCACCCCTCGATCCCGTGGTTCGACCACGGTCGCTTGGTGGAGCGTATCGACTAATTTGACATTACAAATGTACAAACCACATAAACACACAAAACAAGCAAACAAATAAATCACACAAAATTCAAAACAAACAAAAATAATGTTCAGTCCAAATTATACAATCCAAAATAAAAGAGGTGCTGAAATATAAAACTTATTCTATTCTAAACTAATCCTAAACTAAACTCCAACCGACGTTCCGGGCCTTGATCACGAGCCTCCTTTGCATACATGCTACTTCGGGGCATTCTCCGGATAAATCAATACAAATCCTTCGGGGCATTCCCCAGCTAAATGAATACAATTTAAACTTTTCGTGCAATAAAGTAGAAAGTACCATTCACACACATATTCAAACACTCCAACAACTCGTTATTCCTAAATTTGCCTACCAAGCCTACGTTTGCCTACCAAGTTCAACGTATCATAATTCTATCATGTTTAACATTATCAATACATCAAAATTAATCAATATTCATTTTCCTTCATTTTTAATCTCCACCTTAATTCATTTTTAACCACGTGATTAACCCATTTCAATACACAATCCACCAATCGAGAATAACGAAAATTCATCAATCATGCTTAGCACATTACACACCCAAATGTCACCAACAGTTTACATCAACAAACAAACCACAGTATCGAATCACACGCAATCACAATCACATAAGAATTAAATAAAAGAGAAGAAAGAATGGACCTTAAATTTGAATCTTTCAAACTAAATGTTATTCGAATAAAGAGAGTCCGCACCCGGAAACCTCGAGCCGAACCTTAACACCAACAATCCAACTCGACAAATAATGACCCGTTCACCGTCACTTTTCACGCCGGTTACTGTTCACCGGTTGCTTTTTTTTTTGTTGTTGTTGTTGTTTTTGTGAGGAAGATTATTTGGCGATTGTTGTTATTATGGAGAAGATGATGATCCAAGAATGAGCCTCCTTTTTCCTCTTAGAATTTTTCTCTTATAATGGGCATGGATTTGTTATGATGTGAGAATTTTGATGGGTCCCCCATATATTCTTTCTTTGTGGACAAGAAAAAGGAGGGGGGGAATCACATGGATAGTTAGGGCAGGTGGAAGCTTTTGATTGGGTAGGTTGTTAGGATAAGATAAATTAGTTAGAGGTATTTTTTTTTGTTTATTTTTGTATTTTTGTGGGATAAAATTACATGGGTTTGGACACATGGTAAGGTGAACTAAAAATGAATAAAATTAGACTTTGGGAGGGACAAAATTAGGTGTCTACAATGCTAAGCTTGAAAGTAAGAAGTTGTGTTGCCTGCAGCCTAGCAATCCTATCCTAGTTTATGAGTTATATATTTATATTCCATACTATAGAGTTATATCAATGTTGTGATTCCTTAGTCAAATGTCTTATTCAGATCATGCGCAAAATTCTTTGCTCTCTAATGTCAATAGAATTTGTATAAAAGTGTTGAAGAAATACTCCATATGAGTATGGGCGGTCAATATAATTCAGCCCTTATAGCATGTAATCCAGTTTAGCAAGCAAGCAGATAAGCTCCTATAGATTCTTAATTTTTCCACCTAGTCTTACTATCCGCAGTCTCTTGCATATGTCCATTCCAAGAGGTAATGTATTTGCGTCCAAGTAAATTATGAATTAAGTTCGTGAGTATCTGGTGTATCATCTCGATCTTTTCTTAGTATTTCAACCGAATCAGTATCATTCGGGGATGAACGATCCTAAGATGGGGATATTGTAATACCCCGAGTTTTCATTTTATAAATCTCTCATCTTTTTCTCATGAGATCAGATCCAGCGTAAAGTAATGGTTACTCATAAGTTGACACTCTCATTTCTATCTTAGCCATATAGCTATTTTCATGAGAATTCATGCACTTGCAGATTAGTTCAGTGGCTCATTATGTTTGACATTCAGTGATTCAGTTTATATCAGTTGTACACGATAGATTAAAGACTAAGATTCCTCTGTGATTCATCTTAATTATCCACATTCGAGGACGAATGTTCCCAAGGGGAAGATAATGTAATAACTCATATTTTTTTGTTGGAATTCTAACCATCGTTTCTACGCGTATAAGCTCTAATCCAAGTGATTCTCATGTGAATATAAGTTTCATGATCATTATCCTAGTCTATGTAGTAGTTTAGAGGTGAAAAATGTTCATAGCAATGACCTAGAACAAAGGTGAACTAAGATCAATTCATTCGTCTAAAGTTTGACATTCGATTCTATAAGGGTCTACTCCAAACGTGTATAACTCTTAATATTCATGGAATTTTTTATCCCAAGACCTATCAAATTGTATATAATTGAATTAACTTTCCAACGATACCAATTTCATAAAAATTTAATATCCGAGCGAAAAGTTATGGCCATTTTAGTGGCTAAGGCAGTAACACCATGCGATAAGCGTGCGACGCACGCTTTGTCGCACGCTAACTATTTTCAGGTTCTGTTTCCATATTTTTAAGGGAAAAAGTGATATTTTCCAACCCCTATCCAGCTATAACACGGGATTAAACTCCCAAAACACCAAAATAAGTTTATTTTCTCGCAAAGTCACCAAGAACATTCATTAGGGTTTCAACCTAAAAATCCAAATATCTAAGGATTCAACCGTAGGTTTTCGATAATTTTTCAAGATTTGGATTCCCCATTCCGAGGGCTATGAGAAGCACCCATTAATCTCAAGAATAGCAATCCGAAGTTAAGAGTTCATCCAAAGCTTCAATTTCAAGGTATGTGGGGTTTGAACAAGAACACCCTTTCGTTCTTGTGCCCAAAAGTTTTAGTTTTTCTTAAAGAATTTTGTATTTTCAAGATGAATTCATATTATTTTTTTTATATTTCAAGTTTATGAAATTATGAAATTGTTCAAGTCTTGAATTGCATGATTATCTTGTTTAATTATAATTTAAATTGAGAGTTCATGATATAAATTGCACATTCTTATAGTGTTATCATATTTTCAGGTATTCCCAAGACTTGTTGTTATGAGTTGAGCCTTATTGTTGAATTATGAGTTTTGAGAATGAGTTGTTGGTGACTTTTAATGAATTGCAAAAAGTATGTTCATATTTCCATTATTATGAGATCTTTAAAGTTTTGATGATAAGTCTATCAAGATTTCAAGAAAGAAGTGAGTTTTGATCCTAAGTTAAGAAAGAAATCCACATCTTTGATTTTGAGATAAAGGGGATGCATTTTGGCTCCCATCACATATTGATGAAATGTTTTTAGGTGGATTTTCTTAAGTTCTGAGCAAAGTAAGGGAGTAGTATTTATCACCGAGTTGGGCTTGATTTTGAGGTCTCATGACCAGAACTACGTGCCCCCGTAGGTTTCTGATTTACCCCAAGTGGGTTAAGACAGTGATCACTAAAGTTAAGGTTCTATCCGATGTCAATGATAGAATAGCTCTCCCCAACGTAGGTAAGACGTTGGACTCCATGTAGCTCACATGGTTTATGTCGGTTAGAAGAAACTCCCAAGTCCATAAAAGTCTAAAGTTTCCCAACCCTAGAGTTTCCAAGTCTTAAGTTTGTAAAGTTCTGAGTCCTTGAGTTTTAAAGAAGTGTTATTCTCCTCAAGATAAGAGTATGAGTTTTGAAAGTATTATTTAAAGATTTCTTTAACTTACAAGTTTTGAGAATAAGAGGCGAGTACAAGTATTGAGTTAAGTATAATGACTCACGAGATTTATATTATATATATCATGATTCATGGTTTATGAGTATTTATATTCCAGTTTTACTCAAGCTATGTGGGTCATTATTGTCAGCACGTATGATTTTATAAACTATGATGATATTGAGATAATGTTTACTTATTGCATTGCACCCCCATATACTTAGTACATTCCCAAAGTGCTAATCCACATTTACGTCTATGTGCTACATTGTCTCATAATGTAGGTACAAAACATAGTATGCACATTCAGATTCAGTCAGTTCGCAGCTTCCAATCAGCAGGTGATGAATCCTTTTAATTCAAAGGTTTGAGCTAGATAGACAGTTTGAGCAGTTCTTTATTTTCCTATTTCAGTCGTATTGAGTTGGGATAGTTGGGAGTCATGACCCGGCTACCTATAGTCAGTTCTAGTAGAGGCTTCATAGACAATCAGTAGAAGTTGATGTATTCAGTTTAAGTTTTGTTTTATAAAAGTAGAGTTGTAATCTTGTAAAGTTCATATTTGTATTGATCAAGTTCAGAAAAGTTTTATGTTTTCACTAATTTTATACAGATTTAAGCATTTTATTCAGTTGCTTATGAGTTGTGCCAGTAGAAAGGTTAGCTTGGGTCACTTGTGACCCTAAGCACCGTGTGACGTCTCGGGACCTGATTTCAGGGCGTTACATATATATATATATATATATATATATATATATATATAACTAACATTACTCAATTTATTTTCAGACAATGTGTACTTGGTTGGGAAAGCACAATAGAGCTATATCCACTATTTTTTAGAGGAATACTGGTGCTAGGCTACGAAACTGGCTTGAACGTGTTAGGCAGACAATGTTGCACAATGGCTTCTCAAAGAGGTATATGATGATTTGTGTATTTATTGAGATTCTCCTGAATATAAGGCACTCTGTGAGCAAAATAAAAAAGCTAGAGCCAATTTAAAAGGTGGCTCATTGCATACCGGAGATGCAAAGAGTGTCGAGGTCATAGTTCGAGAAATGATAAGTAGTAACCTTAGTTTTTAATTTATGTGTTTATATAATGTTCATTAAATATTACTTGATTACGCTTATTTACCTTATGTTTGCAGGAGAAGGACTTGGGTCGCGAACTGATAACGCTCAAACTACAGCTCTCGTAAGAGTGTAAGCGGTCGTTGTCAAATATAGAACCCAACTGGGTTGGGTGTCGAATCCCACAGGGAATACTTGGTCACTAAGTAAGCGACGATTATTAGACTTTTGATGAAAGTTCTGCGAAAAAAAGGGGGGATTTTGTGCGTGCAAATAATGTAAACAAAATAGTAGAGTAAAAACGGAATACTTGGTAGGTTTTAATCAATGAGAATTGAGAGTTAGGGTTATGTCCACCTTATGAGTTCTACGTATCTATTGGCTATGAGTTATGCGGAATTCAGACATGCATGTGCTTATAGAGATTCGTATTCTATGGTAAATCCAGGCGTCTTTCGACCATCAAGGATTATTTCACTTTAACTCTTTCGAGCTTAAAGCGTATCTAATGGTACGAATTCTCCAAGAGGTTAATCCAGTTACGGCACTAATTTTTAACAGGGTTTAGTAGACCTATTTCCTTGACATTCTCTCTTTTCCAGACCTTTTCTTTCGAACAAGTTAATGCTATACTGGCGTATTCTATATGTTTGCAACCACAAGAATTTAAATTAAGATGAAGAGAGTAATGATATAAGCAGCATACGTGTCGAGAATTCACAAACTCATAGCAATAGATAGTATCTCATAAGGCTTCCATAACCCTAACAGAGAAGTTTAGCTATTCATGAGTGCAACAAAAATCACAATAGACATTATTATTATACCAAAATAAGAGTCTAACGTGAAGTATGCTTTGGTAGTGCTTGTGGCGTGAATTCCTTGTAAATAGCGTTTCTCTTGTAATGAAAATTAAAAAGTCGAATAGATGAAGAGAAGGGAAAAAGAATTAATTGAAAGAGAATGAGTGAGTTGAATGAATTGTATGAATGGAGAGAGATGATAATAAAAACTTCAGCAACATAGGGTATTTATAACACCCATATCCTATTCCTACTAGGCTACTGCGTACTTATCCTAATCCTACTAGGTTACTGCATCCTTATCCTAATCCTACTAAGTTACTGTTGATCCCCAAAGTCTTTAGAAATGTTGTTTTTTCCCGAGATAAGTTATCCATGCATCACTTTCAGTCCATAGGCGTCCAAACGCTGCTTTCCTTCTTTCGTGAAGCTTTCTTGGGCGTCAAGTTATCCATAAAGTGCTGGAATCTTCATCGTTTATACCTGAAAACTTGTTAATCACGTTTGTTAGCTCACTTACAGGAAAAAGGACTAAAAGTGCATGAATTATATATTTTGTTCTCAAAACTTAGCTAAAATATGGGTAAATTAAGGTGCTTTAGGCGTGTAAATACGCCTATCATCACGAACCGACTCAACTTGAGGTCTTCAGACGAACACATCTGAAGAAAAAGACGAATGAGAGACCCGTATGTGTGGGTTGATCCCCGGGCTGAAAATGCCAATCTAAGACCTATATTTATATTTTAGTCTGTTATTCTTATATCTCTCCATTATAATTTCTTATATTGTATCGCGTCTAAATTCAAGTTCTTTAGATATTTGAAGAACCTTAATAATTAGAGACAGCAATCTATTGATACCTCTCATTATAAGTAGGTCAAAAGTATAAGATTTAGGTCTGATTTGGTTGAAAAAAACAGTGATGGTGTCTCATATATAGTCTAGTAACTGTGTCTAGCCAAAACTGTAACTGGGTATTGGAAGATGCATACTTGGGATTGCCGCATGCAAACATAAATAAGTGAGGTAGATTTTGACTTCCTCTTTGTTATGCTGCGGACATAATCAATCAATAATTTTGATGGAAACAAGACCGATATATTTGGTATGATGAGAATACTTTTCGACAAATAACTTATTTTCTGAAAAATGTTTTCCAAAATAGCTTTTCCCAGGGTTTAGAGTTGGATTTTCCAGTGTTTAGAGTTGGATCTAGTTGTCACTTGGGGATGAATTTCATATGACACAATATTTTTCTACACTTAGTTTTAAGTTAAATTGTACCATTCTTTTACTTAATTTTGAATGTATGGCGAAATTGCTCCTCCTTACCCATGGATGTAGGCATTTTGGTCGAACCTCGTAAATTTCTGTCTCGTATCTTCTATTGCTGTTATTTTTATATTTTGTTTTCTTGCTTCACTCAGAAGTATCAGTTAATTCTGTTCAAAAACAGAATGAACAAACATATTGGTTTTTAAGGTGTCTTTTTTAATATGTATTATTGATGCGACTTACTGTACTTTCAGAACCTTTGTTATGATGTCTAAAGTGCTAGTAAAGAAAAACTAGAAATGAATAAATTAAGTTACTTATCGAGTCCAAATGATCTATAATTTTCAGCTTATTTCATTCTATCTTATTTTTTCTATTCAATATGTAAGCAAAAAATATTGAAATTTACGCTATGTTCCACCTTACTTAGTAATAGTAAAATTTACTAATGTATTTTTTAAATATGCAGAATGAATATATACGCTACTTGTCTGAGTTTGGTTCAAACCAGGCTACATAGGAGGAATAAATTAAAATTTGGACCAAAAAAGTGGCGGGAGGAAAAAAAGGGAAAAACCTATGGGTTTAGTTCTCGAAATAATTTACGACGTCTTCGTGCTAGATGGGTTGGTATTGGTTCCTCGTGCCAGGCTAAGGCAATTGATGGTGTTCAGCTTGCTGCTATGTCGCAGCAGATTACAGATCTTTCACGTGCCTTGACACAGTCCGTTGCTCAAAATAACGTCACGAGCAAGACTGTCGAGGAACTCAAGAAACAAATGGTTAGCATGAGTCGTCGTCGTCACTGTTCTCCATCTCCCGATTCAAATAGCAAAGAAGAAATAGAAAGTGATGAGTTTGTTGACACTACTCCATAGTGTTATTTTGATATGGCTTCTAGACTTTTTTTAGACATTAATTCTTGAACTTAACTTTTAACTTTTGAATTAAGAAGCTTAAAGACTTAAGTGTTTTGAATGTTTTTGAATTACTTGTTAAGTGTTTTTGAATATTGGATAAGTGTTTTGGATGTTGTTGAAGCGTTGATGATTTGAATTACTTAAATATTTTGATGATGTAGTTCGTTGTATGATTCGTCATGTGTCTTGCATGGTATTTTATATTACAAATTGTATTTTATTTGGTACGTGGGATGCAGAAAATGCAGATTTTTGCATTCAAAAAAAGTGCAGAAAAGCAACGGACAGGGTCCCTTTTGTCCGTCGCTTTTTTGAAATATTTTGAAATAAATTTCCAGAAATGCGACGCTTTGCGTCGCTTTTTAAATCAATATTTTTTTTTGAAAGAAAAACAACGATGGTTGTTGCCTTTTTATTCATTATGAAGAACAAAAAGTGACGACCAACGTCACTTTTTAGTCATTATGAAGAACAGAAAGTGACGACCAACGTCGCTTTGAATTCATTATGAAGAACAGAAAGCGACGACCAACGTTGCTTTTTATTATGAAAAACAAAAGGCGACAACCAACGTTGCTTTTTCTAAAAAAAAATATTTATTTTTCTCAAATTACGACGGATAGTGTCAATTTTTCTGAAAAAAATTATTTTTTTCTTCAATAAAGTGACGATATTCGTCCTTTTTTGTTCAACATGTGTTCTTCACATAAAGAACAAAAAACAACGCACAACGTCACTTTGTCTAAAAAAAAATTCCTAAAAGCGACGCACGCCGTCGTTTTCAAAAAATGACCTTTTTGCGACACAAAATAAAGCGACGTTTTTCCGTCGTTTTTGACCTTTTTTTAATAGTGTTACAATAAAACGAGACTGTCATATTTAATTTTAACCTTGTCACTCTTTAATTTTTTTTGTAATTTTATTTTCAATCTCCATCATAATAAAGTTGTGCCGTTCAGCTAATAGATCAATCTGTACCTTAACTCTAGCATAACTTGGCCTTGATTTATTAATTGTTGAACCATCCAAATGCAAGGGATTCCCAACTACAGATTCAAAGGAAAATAAAGATTCATTGACAAAGAAAGTTGGTAGCAGATCAGGAAATGAAATCCATGTTAAAGTTTAGGCGGTTTCTTTCTCCGGCTTAAAATTAAGACTGTCTAACGGGCCGGGCCGGTTCAACCCGGAACCGACCCTCTCATTCTTACCGGGTTCCGGGCCGGTTACAGTCCGGGTTTGGCCTTAACCGGTCAGGGCCGGGCCGGGCTGCACAGTAAAAATATTAAAACCCACTCGGAACCGGCCCACTTAACCCAATCCGGTCAAACCCACTAAAACCCGGTCAAATCCGGTCAAACCCGGTTAAAAACCGGTCAAATATACACTATATACGCTATATACATAATATATACATTAAATATACACTTTTATAGAAGATATATACACGTGTATACATTAAATATACACTTCTATATAAGATATATAAACATATACACATGTATACATTAAATATACACTTGTATAGAAGATATTAAAATTATAAATCGTTAAATAAAAAAAAATAAAAAACAACGACTAAGGAGTGAATGAATTTGTGGAATTTTATTGATTGCAAAATGATCCAAAATTTATAATTTACATGAATGAAAAATCTATAAATTATGCATCATTTTTTCCAACTCATTCATGTCAATATTAATTGGAACTTGCATAGGGTAGTCGAAGTCAACGGGGGAAAAACCATGCATTGGACTTGATTCTGCTGAGTTCTCCCGTGAAGTCATAATTTCTTCAAGTTTGAGGTCGTCGTTGGGCTCTGGTTCCATTCCTTGGTTTCTTCTTTCTGCTCTAATCCAATCTCTGAGGCAAACTAAAACATTCATTGTGTTGCTTCCCAATGAGTGTCGGTTGTCTCCAAGCTGCTGTCGTCCCTGACTGAAGGCGCTCTCTGATGCAACGGTTGACATAGGAACATTCAAGATATCTCTGGCTAATCTTGAAAGTACAGGATATTGTGATTCATTATTCCTCCACCAATCCAGCGTGTTGATCCGTCGTCTGCGATCCTCTGGTGGCGTCCGCAGATAATATTTCAGCTCTTCCCGATAAGTTGATGTGTAAGCTCTCTCATCCACACTGTTCCACCAAGTTAAATCATAAAACGAATCAGGAAAACCACTATGTGCCGGCCTTTTAGAAGCTGATGGCTCCTCGGGAGGATGAGGAGCGACAGTTGGAGTGATATTTGTAGGTACGGCTAAATCAAATAAATTAGCATAGTGATTATATAATTTTTCTATGTAATCCTTTGCATCAGCCGTAGCCGTCCACAAATCAGGTTGTACTTGTTCAGAATCATGGTTAGTATTTATTTCTAAGTTAGTATAAATAAGAGTACTAAAGTGACACATATGATTATATTTCATGCACGGATTTAACATAGCAGCAACCAAGTAAATAGGGGGAATCGGGAAGAAATATTTTTTAAATTTCGTAAACATAGCGCCAACAGCTTCTTTATAACCTTCTTTATCTTTATATTGTCGGAGCAAACCAGAAATATCGGCTATATATGCCAAAATATTACAAACAGTAGGATAGTATGCACCGGAAAATTCAACCGTAGCTACATAAAATTTTTCTAAGAACTTAACAAGATCATTAATTATAACCCAATCAGAATTATGTAGCATGTAATCAGCAGAATCAGCAAATGAACCACAATGTTGGTTAAAAGCTAGTGTAATAGGAATTCTATATTTATAACAAGTTTTTAAAAATTCATACGTAGAATTCCATCTAATATCAATTTCCTCAGGCATCAAAATCGGTGCAAGTCCATTTTCTTGACATTTAACTTTAAATTCTTTAATTCTAGATCTACGATTATTTCCTTGAATAAAACCAACAGCAGGACGAATTTTTTCAATATAAACCTCAAAAAAGTCAAGACCATCTTTTACAATTAAATTATATATATGACATGCACACTTAACATGAAAAATTTCAGGAAAGGGCGGAGATAGCGTAGATTTTATTTTTGTTATAGCAGTCTTGTTGTTAGAAGCATTATCAAAAGCAATACATAAAATTTTATTTTCTATACCATAATATCCGGCAATTTTAATAATAGAATCAGCAATAAATTGTCCAGTATGTTTCCGATCTTCATCATATAAAAAAGCAAGAATACGTTTTTGCATTATGAAATTACTATCCATCCAATGACAAGTAACGGTTAAATAATCATTTTTATTTACAGCACGACCAAGATCGGAAGTTAGGGACAATCTACATTGAATATTTTTTAAGAATGTTGATAAATAAAAATAATATTGTGAATGGAGTCTAAAAATATCAGACCGACAAGTAGTTCTAGGAATACAATTAAACATAGGATTATAAATTGCTTGTATATAACGAATAAAGGCATCAGAAGAAGGAAAACTAAAAGGCAAACAACCCACAGCTACCATTTTAGCTATTTCTTCTCTGTCCCTCAATTTATTATACTTTTTCGCTACTTGACCGGTTGTTGGGTCCATTCTAGTTTGCGTTGACCCACCAACATCCCCACCACCTTTTGCAATATTGAACTCTCTAGTGTGATCTTCAGCTATATGTCTCATTAACGTACCCGTACCCCCTTGCTTACCGCCACTTCTATGCTTATATTTTTGTTGACAAATATTGCACTGCACCTCAATATCTGATATACGTTCAAAAAATTGCCATGCAATACTAGTTCTTTTACGGGGTTTTGGGGCACTGGGAGGACGGGAAGGGAGATTAACTGATTCAGATCTAACGTTAGCATGTCCTACTGCGGGTGTTTCAGCAATATTTTCATCATCTTCGTCTACATTAACTGCATCTACTTCATTTTCTTCTTCTATACCGTAATTTTCCTGAAATTCTACATAATCCATATTGTGAGCACCTACACCTATTTCTTCCTCAAAAGGTGTACCAAGCGGTACCGGAGGCGAAGTCACACGGGTATATCTATTACTTGAACTACCTCTACCGCTAGTAATTCGCTTTTTACTACCACTACCGCTTCCGGTTCCGGGACAAAAATTTCTAACACCTTTAGCAGCGAGGTTTTTTAATTTATCCATAATATAAATTAAATTAAACTAAAAATATTCAAAATACACAAATATAATAAAATTAAATATTAAACAATTAATACAATAAATAAAAATTAAACGTAAGAGATGGAACGACAATACCAAATTTTGGAAGTATCCGAAGATTGCGACTTTAGAAACTTCCGCTCATACTTTGTAAACGAAAAATTAAAAATTTAAATTGAACACTTTAAGAAATTAAATATATTGAATATTTGAGAATTGAGAATTGAGATTTGAGAGAGAATGAGATTTGAGAGAGTGAAAAATTGTGTGAGAAATGATTTGAAGTTGTAGGGTATTTATTGATTTATTTTGGGGATTAAAAAATATTTTATTTTTTTTTTTTAAGTTAATGGGCCCAAACTAGCCGTTTGGACCCAAAAACGGTAATATAGCCGTTGGGCCAACGGCTAGTTTGGCCCAATAATTAATTTTTTTTTTTTTTATTGCCGGGCCGGGCCGGTTAACCGGCGGGCCTGGACCGGGTTGGTCCGGGCCGGGTTAACCGGGCCCAGTTTAAAAAAAAAACCGGACCGGAACCCGGACCCCTAAAGCCCTAGGGCTTACCGGGCCGGGTCAAACCGGTCCGGTTTGATATGTAGGGCCGGTTCGGGCCGGTTCGGGCCGGGCCAGCCCGGCCCGTTTGACAGGTTTACTTAAAATTGACATCATAAATTAATGGACGCATTTGATAAGAATGTCCATCTTTTGAGTTTATGTAATAAGCACATTTAGACATTATGTTGATGAAATCCTTCATTAATTCAAATCACATAAGAATATATCTATTACACATGAAGCCTATTTTACATTCTCCTTTGATTCCACACTATTTTGGTAATTGTTCTCTTAATTCAGCAATCTCTAGCCAACCATATGAGAACTTACACACCACTTCATGTTGGAGATTTTCTATGATGTTCATCCTATTGACTTTCTGTTCTGTCCACTTAAGAATCAGAATTCCATCTCTGAAGTCAATTTTCTTAATAGGAATTGGAGCAATATCGACCTTGAAACCTGTCTTCTTATTATCATTGCTAGAAGGATTTGTGATCAAGTCATGATTACCCGATGGCTTGGTAATTTGAGCACTAGAACTAGCCTTTGTTGGAGAGTTTAAAGAAGGAAATTGACATATAGAGTCTAAGGAAAGGATCTGTTCAATCACCAAAAGTGACTGGCCACTGGTCGAAGCCATGGTAGGGATAGTTTTAGGGTTTGACGGACATTGTTGGTGATAGGTTTAGAAAGATATTTTTTATTCCACTACTTTCTTTGGTAATTTTACTTCTATTCCATCTTAATCGTAGTTAGATCAAAATATTTGAACCAAGTTTTAATGATTTTTTTAGCTCTTTGAGAGAGATTTTGGAGATGAACGGAAAGGTTGGGAGAGAGATTGGAGAATACATTTAGAAGAAAAAAAAAGTAAAAATTTTGAACTAATTAAACAGAGTATCATTTAGAGAAGGATGGAAAGGTTGGGAGAGAGATTGGAGAATACATTTAGAAAACATGCCCCACCCCCCACCCCCACCTCACCCCCACCCCCCAAAAAAATAAAATATTGAGCTACTCCCTTCATTTACTTGTCACTATTTTTTTTATTTCTATTTCTACTTTTACTTGTTATTTTTCACATATCAAGAAAAGATAAAAAAAAATTCTATTTTATCTTCAATATTAATTGTTTTTACTTTAAACTAATTTCAAAACACAATGTAAATATTATTTAATAGGGATATTATAATAAAATAGTTATGTTATTAATTATTTTTTTAATATATGTGTCAAGTCAAAATATGACTAGTAAAAACGGATGAAGAGAGTATTTTATGTCATTTATTGTGTCAAGTTATCATGCACTATCACTGTCTTTTATTTAATGTACTCAATTTCATCTGCTCATTCAATCCGCTTATTTAACACTCAATCTGCGCATTTAACACCTATAGATAATGCTTGTTAGTTCTATTTTACTCGTCTCAAATTTTCTAGCTTGATTTTTTATTTTACTTGTCATTTTTCATTAAATAAAATAAATAATATTCTTTTCGTCTCAAATTATTCGTCCCAAATTGAGATAACATATTGATTAAGAAAAATAATTAATAACATGATTAGTTTATCATATTACCTCTATTAAATGATGTTTACATTTTAATTTGAGGAAAAGTAATTAATGCAAAGTGTAAAATATGAAAAAAAAAAAAATTGTCTCTTCTTGATTAAAGAAAAAAAATAAGTAAAATAAGAAATTAAATTAGAAAATTTAAGACGAATAATTTGAGACGGAGGGAGTATAATGCATCTTTTTTACGATGGAAATTTCCTAACAACTACTTAGCAGATAATAATTCAGTTGGCATCGATGAACCAAGCCGACCCTAACTTTAGATGGCCAACATAAAACAAGGATAGAAAACAAAAGAGGGTCATTTAGACTTTTTGTTCCTATATTGGGCAGATTTTTAATTTTTGTTTCTCGAGATAAATTATTTACTTCATCCATTTTATATTAGTTGACCTCTATAGACTTGACATAATTTTTAAAAAAATACTTTTTCCGTCCTAAATTGAGATGACACATTGATTAAGAAAAATAATTAATAGCATGGCTAGTTTATTATAGTGTCCCTATTAAATGATGTTTACATTTTAATTTAAATAAAAAATAATTAATGCAAAGTGTAAACCATGAAAAAACTTTTTTGTCTCTTCTTGATTAATGAAAAAAGATAAGTAAAATGAGAAATCAAACTAGAAAATTTGGGACGGAGGGAGTATTTATTAGGGGTTTATTTTACCAAATTAACCTTATTGATTATGTTTTGAAAATATAAATTTGAGTATATACACTTTGTTTAGCCATTTAATGACAAGGATAGTATTGAAAAATCATAATAAAATCTTCTTAATTTCATTAAAGATATACTTAAATTGAAACAAATCTTTTTAGAAAGAGGATCAATTAAAACGAAACGAAGGACTTTTTTGCAAGACATAAATTTATAATTTCTTATTAAAATATTTCACATGTTATGTGCCATTAAAGACTATATTTTTCTAGGTATAAATTCAATTTTTAAGGATAAAAATTAAAAATCAACTCATTGGAAGGACAAAAACTAAAAACAATTAAACGGAAAGAAAAAGGAGAAGAAAGAAAGTTAATTCTTTTTTTAATATTTTAGAAAAGGAATAACTAAGAAATGAATATTATTCAATGAATCTTAGGTTTTCTCATGGATCCATTAAACAAAACTATTGTGACGAACAATTTATTATTGCAATCTTCGCCAAAATTCGTTAATATGTGCAATTTGATTTTTTTAAGGCCCTCATGCTTAATGGAAGATCTTTCTAACTTCTTCTGTCCTCCCAAAATGGGTTACAATGTAATGATAGAACTGTTTCATCCTTAATCAAAGATTTCAAGTTCGATTTTTAATATAAAGAAAATTTCGTTGCAAGCATCACCTCAAAATGAGCCCTACAATGCACAATTCAATTGCCACCTCAAAATGAATCCTACAATGCGTAATTCAATTAATCGAGGCTCCAATACTAATACGGATACTGAACAACATGTTTAAAAAAAATAATTATTCTGGTTGTATCAAAAAGCAACTAGTATAAAAACAAAATATTTATATTAGAATTAGTTCAAGCATTTTGAAACAACAAAACTGGAAAGAAAAATGTCATTTAAAATTGAGATAGAGATTTTTAGGGTTCAAATTGAAATGGGAACAAAAAATGTTACTACGTGATTTTTAAAAATAGACGAATGCTTATATTGGTGAGAGACAAGTACGTATCGCATGAAATATAGTTCCAAGTATATAGCTTGGTTTGATTATCTCTACTATTATATATTTAAAAAAAAGTTGAGATAGAGAATGTATACACAAGGGTGTGTTAAGTCTGGTGGAAAATATTTTCTTAAAATATTTTAAAATATGTTTTTTTATTTTTTTATATTCATTTGGCTAAAAGTTTTGAAAAATATTTTCTCAGGAAAACATGTTTTTTTAAGGGAAAAGGGTCAGAAATGTCCCTCTACTTTCATAAATTGATTAAATTTGTCCTTAGTTAAACTATAGGGTCAAATATACTCCCGCCGTTACTAAAGTATGCAAATATACCCCTCTATTTAACGAAAGTTCATATGGGCTAACATTTAGCTGAGATAGACTCCACGTGGCATGCCACGTCAGCGCACATTTTTATTTTTTTCTCCTTTCTTTTTTTTCTTTTCTTCTTCACAGTTTTTTTGGTTTCAAGTATACCTTTGGCCAAGTTGAACAAGCTATTCTAGGGACTTTGAAGATCTCAACAACATAGGAGATTATTTTCATAGGAAGAGAGCCAGATGGGCAAATTTCAAAAGGAATCCAATTAAGTAGTAAACGAGCACTTAACATGTGACTATTATTCATTGTGTATTTATTACCAGGAGAAACCTTTCCCTGCTGCTTATCTAATGATAAAAGGTTCAAAAATATTCCAGAACTATCTGAAATAGCTCAAAAATGTCCCTCGTTAGATTTTTGGCTCAAAAATACCCCTCCGTTAAATATTTGGATAAAAAATACCCCTCCCTCTAACAAAATTCGAAAAAGGATCAAAAATACCCCTGAACTATCTGAAATGGCTCAAAAATACCCCTCTGTTAAATATTTGGTGCAAAAATATCCCTCTCCTTAACGAAATTCCACCAAACATGCCACCTAGATAAAAAAAAAAAACTACGTGACTATGACACATTAGCATCCATATGTAAAATGTTAGTATTTTTTAATTATATGACATTCCTTTCTTCTTTATTTTTATTTTTATTTTTATTTAAAAACGTCAGTGAAACGGATAAAATTTACACGGCTTTTTCATTTTTAATCAAAGTAGACAAACGGTGGTTACATAATATTTTTTTTGAAATTTTTTATTAAATGTAACATCGCTATTATCAAATTCCTTTGATCATCTAAAAAATAAGTTTTTTCCTGTTAATAAGTTTAAAAGTGTGAAACCCAACAAAAGAGTCTTATTAAACTGATAAACCCATTAATTATTAGGCAAGTATAAAAGTTAAAATTAAGATTTACTCGTAAAAGTAACAAATTTCAAACTAAACTTCAAATTAGTTACTCAAAAGATGTGTTTCGCTTTGCTAGCTTTTACTCAAAATGCTTATGTTAAAATGATTTAATAAATACCTCCTCTAATATAAAATTAATGAATCTTTGAATATGGCACACATCTTCAAAAAGTTAATGAATGACATAATTAAATAATAATTTATCAATATTAAGTATCATTTACTTCTTTTCAAACTTGTTCTAAAAATAATAAGATTATTCATCAAAACTGAATTTAGAAAAATAAATTTATTTCGAATGATTAAACAAGTGTTAAAAGGAATTCATTTATTTTGAAAAAGAATTTGCATGTAGTAAATTCAACTCAATTATTAGTGCATCAACATTTGCTAGCTTAAAAGTTAAAATTCTAGCTCCTCCTCCGAGTCAATGTAGACACGTGATTTTTTATCCTCCTCGAATTTTCATTTATTTTTTCGATATTAAATATTTATATTTGATCCGATATTGTTTCAATTCTTATTTTATTTTGAATAATTTTTTAGTTAAAAAGTAAATAACCAAATGAAGTTAATTTTAGGATATTTTATTTTTATTCCAATTTTTTAAAAAATAATATAAAAATAAAAAAATATTTTTCTTTTTAAATAAACAAGTTAGTAGTTTTAGTATTATCTTAATTATATTTATTTTTGACTATTTTTAAACTTTTTAAATATAAAAATTAATTAGTTATTATTATTATTATTATTTTATTTGTTTATTTATTTATTATTTTTATTTGTTATTATTATCTTCTAAAAGAAAAAAAAATATATATATATTTTTCAAATTTGAAAATGATCCTATCCTATCTGAACAAAAACTGTTCCCCTCAAGAACCCTACTATTTAAAGACTCTTCTCCCCAGAAAAAACCAACGTGCAATCTACACAGTATTCTACCTACACATTCAACATCAGAACAAACGGAGAAACATAAGGCCAATAAAAAAAGAGAGAAAGAGACAAACAAAAAAAAGCAAAAACGAAGAAGAAAACGAAAGAAAAGAAAGAGCGGTGGATCAAATTTTAAGTTTTCGGGGATAACGTTCTTGTATCTTGGTGAGAGACAAGTACGTATCGCATGAAATATAGTTCCAAGTATATAGCTTGGTTTGATGATCTCTACTATTATATATTTAAAAAAAGTTGAGATAGAGAATGTATACACAAGGGGTGTGTCAAGTATGGTGGGAAATATCTTGTTAAAATATTTTAAAACATGTTTTTATGTTATTTTATGACGGACCTCTTTTATTTACAAAATATATATCATGGATACATCGGACATGCAGAATCCCTTGATATATACTCTCTCATCCCATTTTATGTGTCATTATGTTCTTTTTGGTTCGTCCTAAGAAGAATGACACTTTTCTTTATTTGATAACTATTTAATGACATCATATCCATTTTATTTTTCGTGGGTCTCACTTATTATGAAAAGACAACAAAAAGGTAAACATTAAAATAACTTTAAAAGAAATAATTTTATAAATTTTATAAAATCATTATTTATTTCTTAAACTTCATATCAAATGACAATACATAAAATGAAACTGTGCTAGTATTTTTTAATTCTCGATCCACGTATAAGTGCAAAATAAATTGGTTCACTTTTCTTTTTGGTGTTTCATGGTATTGCTTTCCGTTTTTAGACTGGACCCATGTGTACCCCTTTTTTTGCTTTTACGTGGGGCCTCGTGGATTCTCTTTTTCCTTTTTTTTTTTTTTTTAAATCAAAGTAAATTAATAATATGATCCTATTTTGTTTCCTTTAGGATTAATTACTATAGGTATTCGAGTGATGAGCGGAATATTTTTTAAAAATTATTTATTAAAAATATTTGTTTATTCATATTAAAATCAATAAAATTCACATTAACTTCAACAAATTTTGCTCATTTTAAAAAAATTATCTTTCTTTTTATTTTAAACATCAAAAGAATTTAATTATGCAAATTCAACACTCTCAATTCAAATTAAGCACCTACAATTTTATTATTTTATTTTAAATTTTCAATTTTTTCTATTTTTTATAATTTTTTTCGTGTTCGATTTTATTATTAATATATTTAAGTGTTTATTTAATAAGTTCTCCCAAACCACATTCAAAATGATCTTCTCTACCAAATTTCATGCCCATCGCCCCACCCCCACCCCACCCCCACCCCCCAAATCCCCCTCTCCACACATTTCTATTTTTAAATTTTTACTATTTTTTGTAAAAAAAATCTTACCCACCTAACTCTTATCCTTAATCAGCCCTCCCAAACAAATAAACAAACAAAAAATATTTTATTGTTTAAATAAATTCTTTTTCGTTACCCCTGCCCCCTTACATGACACCACCCACCCCGACCCTCTACACAATCCAAAAGCATTTTTTTTATCGTTAGAAATTATTTTTATAATTTTTTTCTTACTATCCTCCCTATGTTGATTCCTATTTTTTTCTAACTTTAATATATTTTTTTTTAAAATTCTACCCTTAATCCCAATCTGCCTACATTCACCATTCTGCCATCCCACCCACTCAGTCCACCCCCTACTCGCCTCAACCATCACAATTTTCTATCCTCCCCCTCCATCACAATATTCATCATGCCGCTCGTATTCATTTATATTATTTTGTATTAGATATAAATAAATACTTTTATAAAATATCTTTTATTGTACTGATAAAATATTAGGTGTCAATTTATTTTAATATATACGCTATTACTAATATCGAATAATCACATCAAATAATTTAGTTATTAAGTTCAAAATCAGCTAATAGCTATTGATTAGTATCTTCATTATCTTAAAGAAAAAAATTCTAATTAAGTTCAAGCATGTTATCTCTCCAAATAAATTTTGCTTTTTGTATATTCGAAAATAATTTGAGATACAAAGAATTAGTTCATCATTGAAATGAAACAAAATATATAAGCATTTTTTTCTTTTGGTTCAATATATAAGCGTACTCCGTTAAAAATGATCATAAATTCATATACAAAAATTAAGAATAAACATCCAGTAATATATTTTCAAGAAAACCTTTGATATAGAATTGATATATGAATTCAAATAAAGAAATTGTCATAAAATTTAACAAACATGAAAGCAATAGAAAGAGATAAAGATAGAGCTACATGATTATGGTGCAAAATAAAAGAGTAGTGACAACAATATTACTTCGTATGTCGAATCGTTGAAAAAAATGAGAGATTAATATCAATTTAAATTGATAGAACTTGAACAGTAACCGAGAAAGATGAAGATGAAAATGTATATCACTCCCGCATACAAAAAAGAAAAATGTTAAATAAAATATATTTTAAAAAAAGGAAGAATGAAGAATAAAAAATGCAGTAAATAAATTTATGAATAAAATTGATGATATAGGAGTATATATAATAATAGCTAAGTGACAGAACTCTATTTCAATTTAAATTTCATTTAAATTCAAATTCAAATATTATAGATTTGTTAAAAGAAGATTAATTACTATTCTTCCTTATCCTCATTTTTTAAAAAAATATAATACATATTTATATTATAATTTATATGTTTGAGTTGAGATAAATATTAAAATCGATACGATATTATTATTATTATTATTATTATTATTATTATTATTAATCATAGTTTGTTTATTTAATATTTTTTAATTCTCTTTTATCTTCTTCTTTTGGTTAAAAAATAGAAATTATTTTTTTCATACATTAGTTTAAGTAAGTTTTATTATATTAATGCAAGAATTTAATAAAAAATATATAAAAACATCCCACAAAAAAGAGAATCCTAAATTACTTATTAATTTTAATCTCCAGTTTGAAAATTTAATACAAACCATCTGCAATTTATTATTGCTACAAAGAAGGAAAAATAAGAAAAGTTAGTTTAAATATTTAATTTAAACTAACTGATAGCTTTTCAGAAAAGTTAAAGCTTATTGATAAGGTTTATAAGGATATATACATTAGGACTCCTTAAAAAATATTAGTTATATAACTTTAATATGATATTATTATTATTATTATTATTATTATTATTATTATTATTATTATTATTATTATTATTATTATTATTATTATTATTATTACTATTATTATTATTATCTTTTTTCTTACTCGTACTACTATTAATAGCGCAACGTAATGCCTCTACTACTATTATTATTCATTTATTATTATCATTATATTATTATCATTATTATTATTATTATTATTATTATTATTTTTATTTATTTATTTATTTATTTATTATTATTATTATTGTTATTATTGTTGTTGTTGTTGTTGTTATCACTAGCGCTGGGTATAAAATATCAGAAATCGAATTACCGAACCGAATCAAAGAATTTGGTATTCGGTATTTGATAATTCGATGTTTGATATGATAATTGGGAGTAAAATTTTAAAATTACGGTATTTGGGTTCGGGATTGGTAAAAGATATTACTATCGTTTGGTAGTTGGTATTTACCGAATACCAAATTATTGTTAACTGACCATAGTCTATACTCCATAGGCCACGAGTCCAAATTAATATTCTACAAAAGATCAAAAAAAGTCCACAACCTAAAAGTCTATAATACTGTATGCATTTTAAAATTTTAAAATGAAAATCACTTTTAAAATTTTTATTGTTAGCAACAATGGACAACATGTTCAAATATGAAGTTATTGTTTCATATTACTCGCGTTTTCTTCATTCTGGTTCTATCTATCAAGACAACCTGAACTTGTATAGTCTTGATGCAACTTGTAGGTATATCTAAGTTATGTCCAGTGAGAAAGTTGATACAGAGATACTCATTTCCTACCATATCTAAGTAACTAAGTTATCAAAAAGTTTTGACACTATGTTGTATGATTTTAAATATCTCATAAGTTATTCTTGATGAAAGAGTTAGTGAACTCTTTTATTTAAACTCACTCACTAGTCACTACGAGACAAATATTTGAGGAACAGATGTGGCTATTATCTTCCGGAATCATTTCTGCATTAAACAGTTATTATGTTAAATCAGCAGATGATGAATGAGCTATAAAACATCACTGATGAAGTGTTAAAAAGTGTTGTTTCCATAAGGCATAGGACAGAAACTTTATCTTGTGTTTTGATTCAGTTCTAAAGTAAACTGTTATCGTTGACCTAGAGTAGAGTCTACCAAACTTAACTTTAATATGGTATTACCAAATACCGTACCGAACCGAAGTTTAATTTACCGATTACCGAATTACCAAACCGAAGTTTAATGGTATAGTATTTGGTATGTACTTTCATTTATCGATTACCGAATTACCGAATCCGAATTATGATAATACCGAACCGAATACCGAACGCCCACCCCCGTTATCACCATACTAATACTATCACTACACACTTTTTTTTTGTTAGAAATTTACTACGTACTACTATTTATTATAATAATTATTATTAAATTAAATGTATTTAAATATATTTTATATTATAAATGTATTCAAAAGCAATGGAAGTAACTTTGTGCAATAAGACTTGGACGGCAAAAAAATCAATAAATAGTTCTTCCGTTCGTTTCACATTCATACTTCTCTTTGTTGATAGTGTTACATACCAAAATAACCTCCGCGATAAAATCAATAGTAAAGTAATATTATATTTGTTTGTAGTGATTGGTCTATGTAATCAATAAACCCAAAATTTCATGAATAAATCATTCTCAACATCGCTCCACTTGAAATATACGAGTAAAACAAAAAGAATAGACTTATTTGAATACATACCTCCTGCTTCCAATTTTAGTTAGATCAAATCTACTAAACTCTCAAGAATCTGAAGCTTACTAATTTGTTTTTCATTTATTTTTTCTTTAAAAGTCTTTTTCATTGACTACGGTTCGTTAACTTCTCAATAGTGGTGACAAAAATCTCAAATTCAGATGATCCTGAAAATATAATACTGCAGCACGGTGGACTGAAGCTACCGCTATGCGGATGTCCGGGGAAGGGTCCCACCACAAGAGTGTATTGTATGCAGCCTTACCTTGCATTTCTGCCAGAGGCTATTTCCAAGGCTTGAACCCGTGACCTCCTGGTCACATGGCAACAACTTTACCAGTTACTCCAAGGCTCCCCTTCGACAATATAATACTCCTAGTTACATAAAATTCACGTTTTTTAGTTCTTTTTTCATTTGGTTTTGAATCATTTTATCATTTTTTGGACAACATTTTTTTTCCTTTTCCAAACTATGCCTCATCGTTTCATACTGCTTTTAATAGTATACATTTGTCTTCTTCAAATACTAGGTAACTTGAGAAAATTGAAGGAAAGATGTCATTTAAGTCTTGAATGAAGGGTTGGTCACCTTGTCCAACTTAAAGGGTCAAACATAATTAAGAAACTTGGTTAAGTTAATTGTGAACTTGATTAACATTTTTAAAACTTTCTAATCTTTTAAAAAATACAAATCAACCCACACCCCTCTCCTCACCAAATCAACCGTCTCTCCCTTCTCTCTCTCTCGATAGTTTCTCTCAACTTCTCCCAACCAACAGTTCTACAAATTTCTCCCTTCAATCCTCATGACTTCAACCTCCGACGATAAATAGTTGGGCTTCGAGTTCCTTTCGACTTTCAACCGTCAATCGACGTGACAACCTTGCTCTTCGGCCACAACAACTTTGAGTTCTTCATCGTCCCTTTTCTTCTTTCACAGGTAAAAAATTATGGTTTTTTAGTTTTAAAGAAGAAGAGGAACTTGAGCCAACTTCTCTTCTCGTATTGGTTAATAATTTCAATATTTGTTGCTTTAATTTGAAATGCGGTCTGAAAAAAATCCTAATTTCTAATATTTCTTCCCTTCTCTTTTCAGAGTGAAATTTGATTTTTTGTTGTTTGTTGCATTTTTTGAAGTTTGATTTTTGTTGTTTGTGTTTGTACAAACAAAACAACAATGTTGGTGTTTTTGGTGTTGTGCCAGTTGCTGGGTTGATTTGTTCTTGGTAAAAATGGTGTATTTGATATTAAATGGTGATATTGTTGTTGTTCTATTGAATAAAATTTTGCTACTATTTTTTTCTGCAACAGATTAACCATCTGATGCAACAGATTAACCATATGATGTAATAGATTAACCATTTGATGCAACAGATTAACCATCTGATACAACAGATTTACCATTTCATGCAATAGAGGAACCATCAGATTAAAAATCTGATGCAACATATTAACCATCTGATGCAATAGATTAACCATCTGATGACACAGAGTAACCATTAGATTAAAAATTTAATGCAACAAATTAACCATCTGATATAATAGATTTATCATCTGATGTAACAGATTTACCATTGGATTAACGATCTGATGCAACAGATGAACCATCTATTGGATAAAATTCTATCAACTATTCCAACAGGACAACATGTCCAAGACTTGATCTTTTTCCAATAGATCATTCATCTATTGTGATAGATGACTCTTCTATTGGAAGAACTCTAAACAATATTGAGAGTTGATAAAAGTTCCAACAGATCAATCATATGTTGCAACAGATGTTTGATCTGTTGCACAAATCAGTCATCTGTTTCAACAGATGACTGATTTGTTGTTATTGTTTCCAACAAATTTCTCATCTGGTCCAACGGGTTATTTATATGTTGTAATAGATAATCTACCTGGTGCAATAGATGAGTGATATTTTGGAACTGTTAGTTTACTGTTGTACATGTTAGATTTACCGTTATCCTTTTTTAACATGCATTAATCAATTATAATCTTTTTTATTTTCCTATTATTCTTAGATAATATGACTCCTAAAAGAAAAAAAATCGAATGAAGTCCAAGTAAAGGAACAAGTGAAGCAGCTAGGCTATGTCTACCACTCTATGAGCTTGCTTTACAACTGATATCTCAATCATTTCTGGAGATAATAAACATGGGGATAGGGAATATTTCAAAAGAGATGATCCAAATACTAATAGCCCTTCCACTGAAGAGTTGGTCAAAACCTTCAGCATTGACAGCTATCCTGTGAGAATGCAATGTGATGGTGCCACCAATTTAACTAGTGATTTCGTGGTTAAGTCATCTATGGGAACATCTTTTGACGCCTTCCGAAAAATACTTTGAGAAAAAAAATTGAATGCTTATTTCAGGGAAAGTTGCTTTAGGCAATATCTTGATTTGCCGGAGGACAACAATGCTCGTTTTCAAATAAAAATGGTATATGATCTTTTCAAGCGTAGGTTTATGTATGAAAATAAAGATAAGATGGATGAGGTGTGGATAAATTATTGTGTCATGCTTGTTTATTTTGGATGGAAGGAGTTTGCCATATTTACTGGATTAAAATGTCATCCTCCTTCCCCTTCTCAAGTTATACTTATTTTAACCCAAAAAAGCACCTCGCACACCTAAAAAAGGCAAAGGCAAAACAAGTCAAGTGATGTGATGACTTGGTGTCCTTTGTTGGTCCAGGCTTCAAAAATAAAAATTAGATAGAAGCGTTGAAAGTTAAAAAACTTTCAAAGAAGCACAAGAAATCATTGTGCTTGGTTTGGTTTGGTTTGTACATAATATTCTTTGGGCGGGAGACGTTAACAACAACATACCGCTTGATTTAATAAATCTCTCCGAGGATCTTGAGGCATTTAACAACTATCCTTGGGGTTATGAAAGCTTCAAAATGACTGTCAAATATTTGTTGACACCGTTAATATCAAAGACAATCAACTTATATAACTTTCCATGGGCTTTCATGGTAAATATTTTTTTTATTATAATTTATTTATATTTTATTGAATAATGCTTTTGATTTATTGGCGTTATTTTATAGGCTTGGGCATTTGAAGTCATTCATTATTTGAGACAAGTGAACTATTAGGAAGAAGTTTCATGTCCAAGAATCCTGAGATGGTTGTCGGTCAAAAATGATAAAAATATAAAATTTCTTGATCTCTTCAACCCCCCGAAGGATGCAATAAGTCTAATTCTAATCAAGTTTTTATTTTAAGTAATGTTTTTTTTGAATGATCTAATCATCATTCTAATATATGTACTGATTTATTTTAGATTGTCCATTTGTCGCTTGTTCCGACCAGTCGATAGTTAAAGATGTCACTTTTTCTTACTTTACGGTCTGTGCAAACTTTATTGGACCCTAAGGTCGTTGATAGAATAAAAAATAAATTATTGGGAGCAACATACATCACAAGAAAAATAATTTTAGAGGGTGGGCTTGTTATTGTTGATAGTGTTAGTGGTAATGAAGCTGTTAATCGTGGTAGTGGTGCTGCTGTTGGGGATAACGATGCTCCTCTTACAGTTTTTGAAACAACAAACCATTATGAGTATGATCATACTGGTTATACAGATTTTGCCCCTCTTAGCAAATGTTCTGCATACAAATGTCAAGATTGTAAGGCGAAACACGATGGAGTGATTAATGCTATTAATGAATTAACTACTTTTGTAAGGGAATTGAAATCTAAGAAGGGTGTCATTCTATTAAAGAGGATTTTATATCCATCCACTCCATTAGAGATAAAGGCTACGAGGAGAAGGAAAACAATTTTCGAGGCATTATCAAGCATCCAAAAAAGCAAAATTGTAACTCCTCTATCTTTGTGTTGCACTATTGAGCAATGTACAAGGATCACAAGAGAGCAGCGTGAGCTGAAGAAGGTGAATATATATCATCTATTCCAACTAACAAACAGACACATATCTATTTCAATAGATGACACATCTGCTGAAAATTATCAGACAAATATTTATATCTGTTGCAATAGTTGACTAACCTGTTGCATCAGATATAATACCTGTTGCAATATATGGATCATCTTTTTTAGAAAATCAAATAGATCTTCATACCATTTTTATTTGTACCAACAGATAACCTATCTGCTGCAAAAGATTGGTCATCTGTTGGGACAAATTAAATCAAGACTTCCTGCTGTTTTCATTTTTTTAAACAGATGAGTCATATGTTTCAATAGATAAGTCATCCCTTGGAAATTATTATACAGGTCTTTCTCATGTTTTAATTTGTTCTAACAGATGATCCAGCTATTGCAACAGATAGATAATCTGTTTGGGATAACTTAAAACACGAGAAAGACCTATTTGATTTTCTAAAACAGATGAGTTATCCTTTCCATTTTTTATATCTCTGTGATTAGCTTGCAATTCTGGCTTTCCAGGTAGATGTCACAGTAGAAGCTAATGCTGCACAATATTGAAAATATACTACTCTTTTATGGAAATACGGAGAAGCAAAAGCGCAGAACGCAAGCGACATTAAAGATTCACGACGACCAAAGCCAAATTCAATAGTATCGAATAAAGAACAACATATCTATATTGAGTAGATATTTATAGCTTGAGTCTGTCAAAGTAATAACCTCACCTCTCCTTAGAAATTATTGACATCAAAACTTAAATTATTGATTTATTTGTTGAGATCTATACTCATAACAATTTTTTTACATTTTATTTATTTATTGATTTATTTCATGTAATTTTTAAAGTCTTCAATTTATTTTATTTTATCTATGAATTTTATTTTATCCTTAGATTTGAACTTATTAATTGGATAGACGACATATCTGATAATTTATCAAACATATTTAGACATATGTTGCAACATGTAGGTTATCTGTTGGAAATTATCAAAAAGGTCTTCCCACTATTTTGATTTATTCTAATAGATGACCTATCTATTGCAACAAATAAACTCAGATATAAACATCTGCATAATGCAAGAGATGACCAATCTATTGCAGCATATAAACTATCTGTCTTAAAAGATAGACTATCTGTTACAACAGTTATACAATTTGTTGCATTATAAATGATTCAATTTTCATCAAATATAAAAAATGGTCACTACATGTAAAGTGAAGTGACTTGAAATAAAAAATTATTATGGTGTTTATGTTTTTACATTTTCTTCTTTATACACAGGCTCCAAGCGTCTGGTTAGTATCCCATAAGCGCAGACCTCTTGTATGTTTAACACAACATTGTCACACAGAGAGGTTGTTAGAGAGGCCATTTCTGTGACTATCAACAAACATTCGATGTGTGCAAGCGCGTACGACCCGCACGCTGCACCAGTTTTATTTTTTGGAAGGTTCATGTCCTTGTTACGACCTTCAAAATCCCATGTTTGCTTTATCAACACTTTCGCTGGAAAATGATCCATCAATTTTCTCTGCCTCAACAAGTTGGGGAAAAACTCCAATAGTGGCTTCATATGGGTAAAAAATGGCCTCGTCGAAGATAGGTAAGTTGCAGTCATAAACCTTCATAATTCCATCCTCGAGTAGTATCTCAAGAACCAAAAAATATTTTACCTTCACATTCATGACTACAAGAATCCTCTTTGCTTTGGTTCAATCCTTGCTGTGTCGATTTGGCCTCTTCCCTATAACATATTTAATCATATCTTTATCCCATTCGAACGCAGAAACTAACGAATCAAATTATGGGCCACCGGGAGTTGACGCTAGCTTAATGAGCTCATCATACCTATCCTTGAAATTGTTGTAGAAGTTAAGGTCTATTATTCTATTGGCAACATCATAAGAATTTGGGTACGCTAATTACCTGACCCTCATGAGGAAGAGAATTTCATCAACATACTGTGTTATCAGAACAAATTTTTTAAATAAGTTAGTAATTTTAATTTAAAAAAGAAAAATAAAGTGGAAAGATGCAATTTGTTGCACAGAGTTCTCTGAATCGGTTAACAAATTACCCATCTAATGCAACTTATGCATCAAACAAGTAATCTGTTGCAACAGAACCACCATTAATTGCAGCAAAATATATAGTTGTTGCAACAGATGACACATCTGTTATGCAATATCTTCTTCATGAAGTAGATTAGAAGGCTAGGTTAGGTAAACTAAACTTATCGTGTCCACATACCACACGTGTATATCTGTTATATTCTTAAAGTCTTGAGGGTAAAAGGTATGCATGGTGAAGCTTTTTGTTCGTTTCTTGGATTTTATGGTCCTTCACAGAACAACCTTCTGTTTGGCATCAAGTTTCGCATATATTTTTACCTCCTTCAATGGTCCTGAATTTCAACAACTTTGGAGGAGGAGGAGTTGTAATTTTTTTTGGTTTCATAACTAATAGTATATGTCTAATTACTTTTTTCTTCTTACTAACCTCCACTGTAGGAGAGTATGGCTCACTCATCTTTTTGGATGGTATGCCACCCCTCTTGGATTTCAATTCCTTGACAGCTTTAGCGATAGCCTCTACTTTTTCAAAGAGTTTATCCTGTCTTTCCATGTACTCTTTGCATTTACAATAAGAACATGTGGGTGAAAACGGGTGAGAGAGACTGTGTAAGGGTGAGAGGGACCTGTGTAAGGGGTGATTTCAAACATATTTATTTTTTCTTGAGCATCAACATGGCTTCCACTAACATCAACAATTCTACTAGAAACAACCCAAAAGCAGCATCCGAATCTATTGCAGCAGGTTGGTCATGAAGAGACTCAATATTAGGCTGACTTTACCTAACTGCTGCTCTTATGGCTGTTGCTCCAGCCTATTCCTTCTTTATTAACTCAACTGTTGGGTCTGTTATTGTATCAACAAGACCTAGAGTAATAAAATAAGTCATCCCCAACTCCTGCTTAGTAGGAACGATCCATGGATGCACAACCTATAAAAAACAGATACATTTAAATCATATAATAATTTGCAGTCAGTTGGGTTACATGTTAACACAGACAACTTATAAAACAAATGATCTTTCTATCGTAATAGATGATTCATATGTGGTAGTAGATTAGCCATATGTTGCATCAGATTACACATCTATTGCATAATTTACAGTAGATGGGTAATTTGTTAAGTCAGGTTTAGAAAACAAAAGCAACAGATGGGTAATCTGTTGCAAAATATGAATTGTCTATCATAACAGATTACCCATATGTTGCACCAATTGCAGTAGATGGGAAATCTATTGAAACAGATGACCCATCTGTCATAACAGATAACCCATCTATTTCAATATCTTTCTTTAACTCAAATTATTTTACTTGAAAAAAGACTTACTGCATCATCCGGAGAGTTAAAGAGATAAACTTCCTTAATACTTGTGTTTCTCTTTGCATCCAACCACCTAAGGATCCTTTAATGAGAAACCTCCTTCGAGTAATCCTTGACCTTCTTTCGGAGGAGAGGAATGACTTCAAATGACCAAGCCTAAAAAATAGAAACAGGAAGCAAGCAAAAAAAGTCATAATAATTATTCAATATAAATTAATGGAAGAGTAAAAAATTAGTAATTAAATTTACCATGAAAGCCCAAGGAAAGCCGTATAATGTGATCGTCTTTGGGGATAGCGTTGTCAAAAATATTTGACAATCAACTTGTAGCTGTCATATCCCCAGGGATAATTGTCGAATTTCTCAAAATCCTCACTAAGCTTCAACAAATCTTCTATGACTTTGTTGACGTCTCTTGCCAATATAATGGAATGGGCAAACCAAACTAAGCACATTTTCTCCTTGTACTTCTTTGGTGTGGTTTTATCCTTGAGATTTTCTAACAACATACTGGCTCTGTATCCATGTCCAGCAATGTCCAACAACCATATTTTTTTTTTTGCATTTGTTGGTTTTGGTGGATGGTCGCTTGGACAATGCTTTGCCTGTATTTGATGGTGGTGGTTTGGCTGTCCTGCTTGCCTTGGACTTTTTATGGGGTGTTTCCTTAATGATATATTCTTTTAGACGATCGCATCTCAAGCCTATCACCATGGTAAACTCTTTCATCCTAAAATAAACCGGCCTGCCATAGTAGTTAGTCCAGATTTCATCCATATTTTTCCCCCCTCCTTCAATTCTTTATCATCCCCCACATACTTGATCCTGAGATTGAGAAGACCATATACCACACTTTCTCTAAAACGAGCATTATTGTCCTCAGGTATCTCAAGAAAGTGTCCAAAACAACTTTTCTTAAAATGTTCGTCTATTTTTTCCTTCTTCATAGTATTCCTAAAATCATCAAAATATTTCCCCAACTGAGATTTATGTACAAAATCACAAGTTAAATCTGCAGGGTTATCTATTAGCATCTCAACGTGAAACCTATCAATACTAATAGTTTTGACAGGATCATTCTGGGATTTTGATCTTAATTCACGTCCCATTGATGATGCATTATCATCACTTTGATCATTATTCTCTTTCTCACTTTCTACTTCTTTATCTTCTTCTTCTTCCTCCTCATTTATTTTTCTCACCACCCTTTACAGACCCTTCTCCACCTCCATCAACATCATTTTCATCTCTTTCTTCAGTTTCACTTTTCCCTGACTGAGATTGTTCAAGAAGCTCTTCTGAATCCATCTGTACTGTAGCCTTTTATGTTAGGTGGTTAGAAGTTGATCCACTTTTACTTTTTTTTCTTTTGGGAGACATTTTTTACCTACAAAAAATAGAAAAATAAAAAATACATTATAATTGATGTCTGCATAAATTTTTAAAAAGGCAAGACAAATTTCAATAAATTCTTATACGCCACATTACAAAAAAATATTCCAACAGATAACACATCAATTGAAACAGATGAATCATTAATTACGAAAGAAGCATAACCCGTTGCAAAAGATGAACAACATGATGGATGAGATCAAAACAGTCTTGCTATTGGTTTGTTTTATGCGAATAGCTGAAATATTAGTTACAACAGGTGGGGAATCTATTTGAAGACCTATTTTAATATCTCTCAATAGATGTTCCACCTGTTGTAATAGATGGACCACCAACACTATCACCAATATCACAACACCACCACTAATGCCACCTACACCACAACACCAACACCAATGCCACCAATACTAACACCAAGACCACCACCACCACCAATTCCACCAATACCAACACCACTATCGACAACCACCACAGACACTACCAATATCGCCGACACCACCAACATCAACCCTAATACTAACAACACTACCACCAAGACCACCAACATCACCACCAACACCACTAAGGTCACCAACACCACCAACACCAATGGCACCACTACCACCACCACTACCATCAACGCCAATATCACTACCAAACCACCAATACCAACACCACCAATAATGTCACCAATACCACCACCACCACCAATACCACCAATACCAACACCAATGCCACCACCTCCAGCAACAAGACAAAATAGCACCACCAATTCCACCAACACCAATAACAACACCAAGATCACCACCACAACCACCACCACCACCAATGCCACTAATAGCAACATCAAGACCACCACCACCAACACCACTACTAATACCACCACTAATTCCACCAAGACCACCAATACTATAATGCCTCGAGAGTACACCCTAGGGGTCACACAGTGCTTATAGTCCCGAGGGACCACAAGTTAACCCATGAGCTGGTACCTGATGTGAGCACTGAATAATAATACTAAAAATATATGTGGAAGTTAGGCTAAAAATGACTTAAGGTTCATAAATGAAAACAAATACTAAGTACTGATAATAATACTAAAAATATTACTGAATATCTGTCTGAAAAAGTAGTCTAGTCCGAAAGCCTCTAACTATCTGAATGTGAAGTTGATGGGACAAGTCTCCAACTAACTCCGACTACAGAATATGCTAAATATGCTGAAATAAAAATAATATCCTCGATGGATGAGGACTCACTACTGAATCTACTGCTGATATCCTAAGCTGCTAAGTATGATAAAAAACCCATGCGTCTGAACCTATATTATGAGACATCATTGCGCAAATGAGAGTATGCAATCAGTATGTGAAATGTACTAAAACGCTAAGTGAGGTCAATCTAATATGCATGGGCTCATATGCATGAACAGTAACTGACTGAATAATACAGAGTAACTGAATGAGAGTACATGGAGAAGCTGAAACTACTGTAAACACTGAGTATGCAATACTGTGCATATGCATAAATAAATATATATACTAGATCTGGGATCATACTGAAACTGAATGCTGAGTTTTGATGGCTAAATAACTAATAAGTAAGAAATTTGATAATTGGCTAGTCATGGTTCTGTAGAACTAGATTGAGTTCTATACTGAAAATTGAGACTGAAACTGAAACTGTGAGAGTGATCATTTAACCGACATACCCCGATGTAAAATGATTTGGGGTCCAACCTGGGACCCCAGTTGGAAGGGTGTCAGTACCGTGCCACGGGCACTAATATCTGGCTGAATAGATCTACTAAAGTGTTATCCCGAAGGATTAAGGGTCATCCTCTACTGGCAGGTTCCCTAATGAGATATGTGCCAACCCTCAACTGGAAGGTTAACATCTCAACCTACACTGGCTATGTAGTTCTAGAAAGTAGAGATTGCAACTAAGGGTCATACCCTCAACAGGCAGGTGAGCTCCCAACTCTAGGTTCGCTCAGTGCTGAATGCTACTCACAACTGAATGGACACTGGAACTGCTCATTACTGGAATGACTTAACTGAAATCACGCTGATCGTGAAGGCTGACTGAATGCTACTATCATGACATTACTGAGACTATCCCAAGACTTCTGTAATCTAAATAAACATCTAGGTTTCGGGTATTAAGTACCCCCAAGACTCGATAGCATCAATCATAAAACATAACAAATCTTAAAAGCATAGCAATAGTCAATTATTCACAATTCATTCATTAAGATATTTTGTCAAACACTTGGAGGTTATGAACTTGCACATGAATGAGAACACATGATAACATGTCATGATTACACTATTCTATTCACATGGACGTTTTATCAAACACTTGGGGAAGATGGTTCTTGAGCATGAGGAAAATAACATGGAATTATCATGGTTACAACATTCAATTCACAAATCATGAGTTATGACATGAGGAATACATAAATCAACACACATACTAGTTTATTTACTTGAAATTCATATTCTTCTTGGTTTAAAACCCATAAGGTCATCACATACATGAACACAATTCCATTTAAGAACATAATTGATAATTTAAAACTTGAGAAAGGGTTCTTGAACCCCAAGGGTGGAAGGAAACCCAAGGATGAACACCTAACATACCTGAATAGTTGAGTTATTGAGGTTTCTTGGTGGATTCTTTGAGAATTTAGTTTTATTCTTGAAGGCTAGGGTTTGCTATTTTAGATAAAATATTTTTGATTTGAGGGAAATTAAATAAAATAATGAGTAATTAGGCTATTAGGTCCTTAATATATTGTTTGGGACTGATTAGGGTCATGGAAAAAGACCCAACTACCCTGGAAAGAATAAAATTTTTGTCATTAAAAATCCCAATTTTGGCCATCGCCGTGCGCGGTGCCATTACGGTGAGCCACTGGATTTTATATGCTAGTGTAGTCCAAGGAAGAGTGCAAAAATGCACTTTGCCGCGACGCGGAGGTATCGCGGAGCCTCACTGGAAAGTGACACTTGCAAAATGGCACTGTTGCGCGACGCACCACTTGTCGTGGTGACACACTGGAAAATACCAATTGGGAATTAGAATTTCATCGCGATACTGTACTATCACGGTAATTTACTGGAAACTAAAGAATGCCATTTGGCCTGTCACCGCGACACGGTGCTGCTCAATTTGACATACTGTTTCACTAAAAGTACCATAACTTCTCACCCGAATATCGGATTTGGGAAAAATTTATATCGTTGGAAAGCTAATTAAATTTCCTACCATCTGGTGGGGTATAATATAATACCTCATTTTCCTAGCATAATTTAAGTCCTAATACATGAGTATTCATATATAAAATTTTGGAAATATCCATTATTTTTTAGTTTAGAGCCTTCCATTGCGTAGGAAATTCAATTAGTTTTCCAATGATATAAAATTTGCCCAAATCCGATAACTGGATAAGAATTTATGGCTATTTTAAGTTTTAGTCGTTAAACACCGTCATTTTGGTCCTTAGCGCGTCGCGGAGCCAGTCAAAATAATAATTGTTAATTTTCAGTAAGGGACCGCGATGCCAAGGACCCAGTTCAAATTTGGCAATTTCCAGTGAGTCTCCACGATAATGGCACATCACGGAGGTGGCCAAAATGGCATTCCAAAGGCTTAGCGCGATAGCTCCACATCGCGTCAGAGCTAAAAATCGAGATCTTTAATTTCCAGTCAAGTTTTTAAATTTGTTTAGGGGTATTTGGGTTTTTTTACACGACCCTAATCAACCTAAAACATGAGATTTAACCCCTAAGTGACCTAAATAATCATCATTTATTCAATTCTTCTCAAAATTAAAGATCCCCTTCTCAAGAACAAGAAACTCTAGCTCTCAAATTCAAGACCAAATCTCAAGAACTCACCATCAATCCTCTCAAATTCATTAATCCAGGAATGTTAGATGTTCATCCATGGGTTTCTTTCACCCATGGAGTCCAAATATCTGATTTAAATTGCAAAATTATGATCTTTTTAGATTATCTTGATTTTAAATTATGATTAAACCATGAATTTCCATTAATCTTGTTCTATACCATGTTTTAGAGAAATTGATGTCTATTACTACACTTCATATGTTTGAATATTGTTGTCCACTGATTTAATTCATGATTTGTGATAATGATGTTGAAGTTGTGCTTTACTACAAGCTTTAAACTAATTTCCATGCTCTATATACACCATGCATATCAAGTGTTTGATAAAATGCTTACAAGAATGAATATTTAATAAAAACCTTTATACTATGTCCTCCAAGATTTAGTGTCGTTTTACTATTATTGCTTTGGAGTCCTGGGGGTATTAAATACCCTAAAATCATAGTTGTTTACTTAGTCTCATCTCAGTATCTTCAGAACAACTTCAGAATACATCATGAGCATTACTAGATTAGTAAGTTAAACTCACAAATAGTTAGTAACTCAGTGTCATTCAGATGGGAGTAGGATTAAGCAGTGAGCGAGTATAGGCAGAGTCGTTAGTAGCAGTCCCTATACTCCAAAACTACGAAGCAAGCATAGGATATAAAAAGTCACCCGTCATCTTAGGCTTGACTATCTCGCAGGGGTCACCCGTCAGATTAGGCTTGGCACCCTTCGTCCTTCGGGACAATACAGTATACCAGACTAGTGGATCCATATAGCCAGCGTTAGTACCCGTGGCACGGTATTAACACCCGTCCAGCTGGGGTCACAAGTTGGACCCTGATTAGCTCTGACTGGGGTATGTCGGTTGGATGATAGCTCCCACAGTCTCAGTCCAGTAATCAGACCAATAGTTCAATCTTAGTATTATTTGACCAAGGCATACAAATATTAGTTATTTCAGTATTTTAGTTTACAAATTCTTATTTAGTTCATGTTATATGATTGGTCATGCATCCCAGTATTTACAGATTTCATGTACATTCAGTAGTTACAGACTTTCATGCATACACCTTATATACAAATTTTGCATATTTTTAGTATCTATAAATTTCATGCTCCCTATTCAGTATTTTATGTTTTATATGTATATTTAGACAGTTGTTATTCCTGTTTATGAAACCATGCATGTCATCCTACCTCATTTAGCATACCATTACATTCAAAGTACTAATCGCATACCTTTCTTTTGTGCTATGATGTATTATATCATAGGTTCTGACACTCAGTTCCTGGATCACGCTTAGACTTCTCAGACTCTCAGTAGTAGCAGTGATGAGTCCTCATATTTCGAGGATGAATTATTTTATTTCATGCTTTCAGTCTAGTAGTTAGTTGGAGTTAGTTGAGGCTTGTCCCATCAACCCACAGTTATTCAGTTGAGAGGCTTTCAGACACTACAGTCAGTTATTTAGTATTCAGACTTCAGTTGACATGTCAGTTAGTTATTTAATTTATCTCAGATTTCAGTATTTATTCAGACTAAAAAATAACAGATTCATAATTCAGTATTTGTTTTAGATATTAAAACCTTATGGCATATAAGTTATTCTTCCACATTTATGATTATGTTATTCAGTGATCACAGTAGGTACCAACTCATGGGTTAGCTTATGGTCCTTTGGGACTGTAAGCACTGTGTGACGCCCAGGGTGTACTCTTTGGGTGTTACAAACTTTGTATCAGAGCCTAGGATTTTGAAGTGTCCTAGGAAGTCTGAAAGCCACGTCAAGTAGAGTCTTGTGCATGGGTGTTTAGCGCGCCACACTTATGGGCAAGAGGCTACAAGGCGTTTAGGAAAAGTTTCCCTTCTTTTAGTATTCATGTCATGCGAGTGAGTATGAGCTCAAGTTAAACTCTCAGTCTAATCTGTTTCTTTATTTCGTTATAGAACATGCCTTCTAAGAAGAACGAAAAAAGAACAGGAAACCAGTCAACACCTCCGCCTGTCCAGGCAGATCCTCTGGATGAGCATGTCTCTCACGTAAAATTCAGGGATGCGTTCACCACTCTAGAAAATTTTATAGTAGATAAAAATGAATTTTTAGTTACTATTCCAGCCAATACAGTGGACAATACTACTGCAACCAAAATTTGGGGCTTCACCCGGATGAATCCTCTTTTCTTCATGGGATCCAAATCTGAAGAGAATCCACTGGAATTCTTAGATATGGTTCAAAAGATAATGGATGCTATAGGGGTGACATCTAGTAAGAGTGTTGAGTTGGCTGCATATCAGTTATAAAATGTAGCCCATATATAGTTTAAGAAGTGGAAGGTCGATAGGGGTGTAGATGCAGGGCCTGTAGAATGGGAAGAGTTTGCTATAGCTTTCTTAGACAGATTCTTCCCATTCGAGTTGAGAGAGGCCAAGGTGTTAGAATTTATTAACATAAGACAGTCAATCATGAGCGTGAAAGAGTATTCCCTCAAGTTTACTCAGTTATCTAGATATTCTCCCCATGTAGTAGCTGACAACAGGTCCAAGATGAGTAAGTTTGTGTCTGGTATATCTGATAGTGTGGTCAAGAAGTGTAGAACTGCAATGCTGATTAGGGAGATGGACTTGTCTGGAATGATGGTCCATGCTCAATAGACTGAGGAGCAGAAGATTAAGGAGAGAAAGAGAAAACAAGATATCTAGGATGGGTAGTTTTAATTTTAGCTAGCCAAGGTCAGAAGGTGGTTACCGTCCTTAGTTTCATCAAAGGTCTTCAGCCCCAGCACCTTCGTCAGCCAGTGCCCCAGTACCCAAATTTAGAAATGATAATCGGGATAGGACAGCAGGCTCTAAGTCCCAAGGAAGTGTTTACAGTGCCTGTACGAACCCTCTATGTTAGAAATATGGCTAAAACCATTAGGGAGAGTATGGAGTGGGAAGTGATGTGTGCTTTGGATATAGAAATCAAGACCATCGGATTCAAAAGTGTCAAGTAGTTGCTCAGAAAGGTAGGGATTTGCGCTAACAGGGCCAGTCCCATCAGTCGTCAGTTCCACCTGGTCGCCCAACTCATCAGGGTGCCACTTCCAATGCTACCAGTGTCAGTGTTCAAACAGATTATATGCTCTTCAGTCCCGCCAAGATCGGGAAAATTCTCCTGACATTGTTACTAGTACGTTACAGGTTTTTCACTTACTTGTTTATTCTTTACTAGACCCTGGAGCTTTTCTTTCTTTTGTAACTCTATATATAGCCATCAATTTTGGAGTCAGTCCCAAACTTTAGTAGAGCCCTTTTCAGTGTATACCCTTATTGGTGTTTCCATTATAGCCAGACAGGTATACAAAAACTGTCCGGTCATAATATCTCATAAAGTTACTTCAGTTGATCTTGTGGAGTTAGAGATGGCAAATTTCGACGTCATTCTCGGCATGAATTGGCTCTACTCATGCTATGCCTCAGTTGATTGTAGAAATAGAATAGTTCATTTTTAGTTCCCAAATGAACTAGTCCTTGAATGGAGGGGTAGTACTACAACACTTAAGGGTAGGTTAATTTCATACCTTAGAGCGAGAAAAATGATATCGAAGGGATGTGTCTATCATCTTTTGCGAGTCAAATAATCTAGCTCAGAAACTCCGACTCTTGACTCAGTTTCAGTAGTTAGGGAATTTCCAGACGTGTTCCCTAAAGATCTTCCCTGAGTTTCTCCCGAAAGGGGAAATCAACTTTGGAATAGTCCTTCTTCTAGATACTCAACCTATATCTATTCCGCCATACAAAATGGCTCCAGCTGAACTAAAAGAATTGAAATAATAGTTGAAGGATCTCCTAGATAAGGGATTCATTAGGCCCATCATTTTCTCATGGGGCTCACCAGTTCTATTCATGCATAAGAAAGATGGTTCTCTCAGAATATGCATAGACTACCATCAGTTGAACAAAGTCACAATCAAGAATAAATATCCACTTCCTAGAATTGATGACTTGTTTGACCAACTTTATGGTGCTAGCTACCTTTCCAAGGCAGACCTCAGATCAGGCTATCATCATCTCAGGTTCAGGGACTGTGACATTCCAAAAATAGCTTTCTGAACTCGGTATGGTCACTTTAAATTTCTAGTCATATCCTTTGGTCTCGTGAATGCCTCAACAGCCTTCATGGACTTGATGAACTGAGTGTTCAAGAATTACTTGGACATGTTCTTCATTGTCTTTATTGATGACATTCTTGTTTACACCCATAGCAAAAATGATCATGCAGACCATCTCAGAATAGTATTACAGACTCTTTGAGCTCACCAGTTGTTTGCTAAATTCAGTAAGTGTGAATTATGGATAAGATCAATAGATTTTCTTGGCCATATTATTTCTGGTGATGGCATTAGAGTTGATCCTTAAAAGATCGAGGCGGTGAGAAACTGGCCTAGATCCATCTCTCCATCAGATATCAGGAGTTTCTTGAGTTTAGCTGGCTATTACCATCGATTTTTTGAAGGGTTTTCTTCTATTATATCTCCCATGTCCAGATTGACTCAGAAAAAAGTTAAGTTTCAGTGGTCAGATTCCCGTGAAAAAAGTTTTCAGGAGTTGAAGACTCGACTCATCTCAGCCTCAATTCTTACCTTGCCAGATGGTTCAGATGGGTTTGTTGTGTACTTTGATGCATCCAGAGTAGGTTTGGGTTGCGTCCTTATGCAGAGAGGTAAGGTAATATCCTATGCCTCCAGACAACTTAAATCCCATGAGAAAAATTACCTTACTCATGATCTTGAGCTAGCAAATATAGTGTTTGCCTTAAAGATTTGGAGGTATTACTTGTATGGGGTGCATGTTGATGTATTCATAGATCAAAAAAGCTTGTAGTATGTGTTCTCTCATAAAGACTTGAATTTGCATCAGAGGAGATGGTTAGAGTTTTTGAAAAATTATGACATGAGTGTTTTGTATCATCCGGGAAAGGCCAACGTAGTGGCAGATGCTCTCAGTAGATTGTCTATGGGTAGTGTTTCTCATGGTTAGAATGATAAGAAGAAGCTAGTTCAGGAAGTTCATCAGCTTGCCCGACTAGGTGTCCACTTAGTCAATTCAGCAGAAAGTAGTGTATGGGTGCAGAGTAGTTCAGAATTATCTCTAGTTTTTGACGTGAAGGAAAAGAAGGATAGAGATCCCAGTCTAGTTAGGTTGAAAGAATCAATCATAGATCAGAAGGTGGAGGTTTTCTCCCAAGGGGGAGACGGTGTGCTGCGTTGTCAGGGTCGGCTATGCGTGCCTGGTGTTGATGAGCTGAGACAACGAATTCTTGCAAAAACACATGGCGCGTGATACTCTATTCATCCAGGAGCTACTAAGATGTTCTACAATTTGTAGAAGATCTATTGGTAGAGTGGGATGAAGAGAGATATTGCAGAGTTTGTAGCTAAGTACTCTACATGTCAGCAGGTTAAGATCGAGCACCAGAAACCTAGTGGGTACATGCAGGAGTTCAGTATTCCCACATGGAAGTGAGAAGAAGTGAACATGGACTTTGTGATGGGTCTGCCTCGTACTCGTCATCAACATGATTCTATTTGGGTCATCGTAGATAGGATGTCAATATTAACTCATTTTTTGCTAGTACATACCTCTTATTTAGCTGAGAACTATGCCAAAATCTATCTCAGAGAGTTGGTTAGGTTGCACGGTGTTCCCTTATCCATCATCTCAGATAGAAGTACCCAGTTTACCTCTCATTTCTGGAAAGCATTCCAAAAGGGTCTTGGTACCCAAGTCTACCTGAGTACTGCCTTCCACCCTTAGACAGACGGTCAAGAAGAAAGGACGATTCAAACTCTTGAAGATATGTTGAGAGCATGCGTAGTTGATTTTAAAAGGTAGTTGGGATGACCACTTGCCTTTGTTTGAATTCACTTATAATAACAACAATCATTCCAGTATTCAGATAACTCCGTTTGAAGCTCTCTATGGTAGGATATGTAGATCTCTGATTGGTTGGTTTGAAGTAGGTGAGGCCACAATAGTAGGGTTTGACTTGGTATTTGATGCCTTAGAGAAGGTTCAGTTGATCAGAGAAAGGCTTAGAGTAGCCCAGAGCTGACAGAAATCATATGCAGATGTTATGAGAAAGGATATCGAGTTTGAGGTTGATGATTTTGTGTACTTGAAAATATCTCCCATGAATGGGGTAAAGAGGTTCGTCAAGAAAGGAAAACTAAGTCCTCGATATGTCAGTCCCTACAAAATTCTCAGTTACTTCAAAAAGGTAGCTTACGAGCTTGAGTTGATTTTAGATCTAGCTCAGTACACCCAGTGTTCCATGTCTCATTGTTGAAGAAGTGTATAGGTGATCCAGCTGTAGTTGTTCCCCTCGAAAGCGTAGATGTTCAGAATAGTCTTTCGTATCAGTATGTTCCAGTCAAAATTCTTAATCAGCAAGTTCGTAGACTAAGGAACAAAGTAGTTCCACTAGTCAAAGTTCTTTGGTGGAATCAGTCCATTTAGGGAACCACTTGGGAAGAAGAAGCAGATATGCAAACCAAGTAATCTCATCTTTTCTCCATGAATTCAGATTCGGTTTAAGGTACTAAGCTTTTTAAATATTTCTCTATATCATGCTCAGTTTCAATTGCACATCATGTTCATGTCAGTCGTGCATTTACAAATCGGTTCAGTCATGAATTCCATGCATCAGATATGCATCTTCATTGTGTAAGCTTATTCCATCAGTTTTCCTCAGCTTAAACTGTCTCATTCGAGGACGAATGATCCCAAGGGGGAGATATTATAATACCCCGTATTTCCCTAGCATAATTTAAGTCCCAATACATGAGTATTCATATATAAATTTTTTGAAATACCAATTATTTTACAGTTTAGATCCTACCATTGCATAGGAAATTCAATTATCTTTCCAACGATATAAAGTTTTCCCAAATCCGATAACCTGGTAAGAAGTTATGGAGATTTTAAGTTTCAGTCGTTAAACACCTTCATTTTGGTCACGAGCACGTCGTGGAGCCAGTCTAAATGACAATTGTCAATTTCTAGTAAGGGACCGCGATATTAAAGCATCGCGCCAAGGACCCAGTTCGCATTTGGTAATTTCCAAAGAGCCTCCGCGATAATGGAGCGTCACGGAGGTGGCCAAAATGGCATTCCAAAGGCTTAGCGCGATAGCTCCGCATCGCGCCGGAGCCAAAACTCGGGATCTTTAGCTTCTAGCCAAATTTTTACATTCATTTAGGGGTATTTTGTTCTTTTTATACTGCCCTAATCAACCTAAAACACGAGATTTAACCCCTAAGTGACCTAAATAATCATCATTTATTCAATTCCTCTCAAAATTAAAGATCCCCTTCTCAAGAACAAGAAACCCTAACTCTCACATTCAAGACCAAATCTCAAGAACTCACCATCAATCCTCTCAAATTCATTAAATTAGGTATGTTAGATATTCATCCATGGGTTCCTTTCACTCATGGAGTCCAAATATCTGATTTAAATTACAAAATTATGATCTTTTCAGGTTATCTTGATTTTAAATTATGATTAAACCATAAATTTCCATGAATCTTGTTCAATACCATGTTTTAGCAAATTTGATGTCTATTACTACAATCCATATGTTTGAATATTATTGTCCACTGATTTAATTCATGATTTGTGATAATGGTGTCGAAGTTGTGCTTTACTACAAGCTTTAAAATAATTCCCATGCTCTATATACATCATGCATATCAAGTGTGTGATAAAATGCTTACAAGAATGAATATTTAATAAAATCCTTTATGCTATGTCCTCCAAGCTTTAGTGTCATTTTATTATTATTGCTTTTGAGTCCTAGGGGCATTAAATACTCAAAAATCATAGCTTTTACTTAGTCTCATCTCAGTATCTTCAGAACAACTTCAGAATACATCATGAGCATTACTAGACCTGTCAGTTAAACTCAGAAATAGTCAGTAACTCAGTGTCATTCAGATGGGAGTATGATTTAGCACCGAGCGAGTGTAGGGATGGAGGCTTCCTATTAGATAGACAGAGTTATTAGTAGCATTCCCTATATTCCAAAACTACGAAACCAACATAGAATATGAGAAGTCACCTGTTAATTTAGGCTTGACTATCTCGCAGGGGTCATCCGTTAGTATAGGCTTGACACCCTTCGTTCTTTGAGGCAATATAATATACAAGACTAGTAGATCTACATAGACAGTGTTAGTACCCGTGGCTCGATATTAACACTCTTATAACTTGGATTATAGGTTAGACCCCGATTAGCTCAGATTGGGGCATGTCGGTTGGATGATATATCCCACAGTCTTAGTCCAGTAATTAGACCAGTAGTTCAGTCTCAGTGTTGTTTGACAAGCATATAGATATCAGTTATTTCAGTATTTCAGTTTACAGATTCTTATTAAGTTTATGTTATATGCTTGGTCATATATCCCAGTATCTACAAATTTCACGTACCTTCAGTATTTACAGACTTTGATGCATACACCTTATATACAAATTTTGCATATTTTTAGTATCTACAGATTTCATGCTCTCTATTCAGTACTCGATGTTTTATATTTATATTTAGACAGTTATTATTCCTGTTCATGAAACCATGCATATCAGCCTACCATATTAAAGCATACCAGTACATTCAATATACTGATCGCATACCTTTCTTTTGCACTATGATGTATTATATCATAGATTCTGATGCTCAATCCCAAATTACGCTTAGACTTCTCAGACTCTCAGTAGTAGAAGTGATGAGTCCTCATATTTTGAGGATGGATTATTTTATTTCATGCCTTTAGTCTAGTAGTTAGTTGGGGCTAGTCCCATCAACCCATAGTTATTTAGTTTAGAGGCTTTCAGACACTACAGTCAGTTATTCAGTATTCAGACTTCAGTTGATATGTCAGTTAATTATTCAGTTTATCTCAGATATCAGTATTTATTCAAAAAAGATAGTTATTTCTTCTTATTTATAATTCAGTATATGTTTCAGATATTAAAACCTTATTGCATATCAGTTATTCTTCTGTATTTATGATTATATTATTTAGTGCTCACAACAGGTACCAGCTCATGGGTTAGCTTGTGGTCCTTTAGGACTGTAAGCACCGTGTGACGCCAAGGGTGTACTCTCGGGGTGTTACATCTAAATCTGGAAAATTCTAAGTGTATTGAAAGTTCTACATAGAAACTCTCATACACAAAGAGCTAAACTAAGTTAGAAAAGTGCGGGGTATTATAATATCTCCCCCCTAGGAACATTCATCCCCAAATGAGTCTGATTTAAGCTGAAAATACTGAGGAACTAAGTTTACACACTGAACATGCACAACTGAAGCATGATTACCTGACTGAACTGATTCATGAATGCATGACTTAAATAGTTCTATAAATGCATGACTGACAGAAGGATATGCAGTTGAAACTGAGCATGGAAAAGATAAATTCTAAGAAGATTACTACCTCAAGCTGAGTATGAGTTTGCGGAGAAAAGTTGAGGATAATTGGTCTGTATATCTACTTCTGCTTCCTAAGTAGCTCCCTCTAACTGACTGATTTCGCCAAAGAACTTTGACCAAAGAAACTTCTTTGTTCCTTAGTCTTCGATTTTGGCGATCGAGAATTTAGAATGGGACCTCTTTGAAAGAGAGATCATTCTGAATATCTACACTCTTAAAAGGGACGACAACTGCTGGGTCACCTATACACTTCTTTAGCAAGGAGACATGTAATACTGGGTTTAGTGATTCTAAGTCTGCAGGCAACTCAAGCTCATAAGATACCTTTCCGTAATAGCTGAGAATTCTCTAACGTCCGACATATCGGGGGATAAGCTTCCCTTTCTTACCAAACCTTTTCACTCCCTTCATGGGAAATATCTTTAGATATATAAAATCACCAATCTCAAACTCAAGATCCTTCCTTTTCATATCCGCATACGATTTTTGTTGGCTCTGGGCAGCACTAACCCTTTCCCTGGTCAACTGTACTTTCACTAGATATTGAAAAACCATGTAAGGGCCCTACCACCGTGGACTCACCTACTTCAAACCAACCAATTGGAGATCTACAACACCTTCTATACAGAGCCTCAAATGGAGCCATTTGGATACTGTAATGATAACTGTTATTGTAGGCGAATTTAGTCAAAGGCAAGTGGTCATCCCAATTTCCCTTGAAATTAACTACATATGCTCTCAACATATCCTCAAGGGTTTGAATAGCCCTCTCTGCTTGACCATCTATCTGTGGGTGAAATGCTGTACTGAGGAGAACTTGGATACCAAGATCCTTCTAAAAAGCTTTCCAAAAGTAAGAGGTAAACTGAGTACCTCTGTCTGAGATGATAGATAGCAGAACACTGTGCAACCTAACCAACTCTCTGATATAGAGCTTGGCATAGTCCTCGGTTAAATAAGAAGTATGAATTAGCAAGAAATGGGCTGATTTGGTCATCCTATCTACAATGACCAAAATAAATTATGCTGCTGACGAGTACGAGGCAAACCTTTCACGAAATCCATGTACACTTCCTCCCACTTCCATGTGGGAATACTGAACTCCTGTATAGATTCACTAGGTTTCTAATGCTCAATCTTAACCTGCTGACATGTGGAGTAGTTAGCTACAAACTCTATAATATCTCTCTTCATACCACTCTACCAATAGATCTCCCATAGGTCGCAGTACATCTTCATGGCCCTTGGAAGAATCGAGTAACGCGCACCATGCGCTTCTGCAAGAATTGGCTGTCTCAACTCGTCAACATACGGGACACACAATCTACCCTGGCAACGTAATACACCATCTCCCTCTTGGGAGAAAACCTCTAATTTTTTATCTCTGACTGACTCTTTCAGCTTCACCAAACTAGGATCTCTATCCTGCTTCTCTTTCACTTCGGCAACCAAGGAAGATTCCGAACTACTCTGAACCCAAATGCTACCCTCAGTTGAATCGACCAAACGAACACCTAACCTTGCAAGCTGATTAACTTCTTGGACTAACATCTTCTTATCATCCTCAACGTGAGCAACACTACCCATAGACAATCTACTTAGGGCATCTGCCACTACTTGGCCTTACCCGGATGATACAGAACACTCATGTCATAATATTTCAATAACTCTAACCACCTTTTTTGATACAGATTAAAATCTTTCTGCAATAATACATACTGCAAGCTTTTGTGATCTGTGAACATATCCATATACACCCCATACAGATAATGCCTCCAAATTTTTAAGGCAAACACAACAACTGCTAACTCAAGATCATGGGTAGGGTAATTCTTTTCATGGGGCTTAAGCTATCTATAGGCATAGGCTATGAACTTACCCCTCTACATCAAAACACATCCCAACCCAACTTTGGAAGCATCAAAGTACACAATAAATCCATTAGAACCATCTGGCAGGGTTAAAACTGGGGCTGAGGTGAGTCAAGTCTTAAACTCCTGAAAACTCTTCTCACAAGAATATGACCACTGAAACTTAACTTTATTTTGAGTCGATCTGGACATGGGGGATGTAATAGATGAAAATCCTTCAACAAACAATCGGTAATAGCCATCCAAACTCAAGAAACTCCTGATATCTGATGGATAAATAGGTTTGGGCTAGTTTCTCACTACCTTGGTCTTTTGAGGATCAACTCTAATGCCATCACCGGAAATAATATGGTTAAGAAAAGCTACTGATCTTAGCCAAAATTCACACTTACTAAACTTAGCGAATAACTGATGGTCTCTAAGAGTCTGCAATACTATTCTGAGGTGGTCTGCATGATCATTTTCACTGCCAGAGTAGTTAAGGGTGGCATCGATGAACACTATGACGAACATGTCCAAGTACTGTTTGATCACATGGTTCATCAAGTCCATGAAATCTGTTGGGGCATTGGTAAGACCAAAATACATGACTAGAAATTTGAAGTGACCATACCGGGTTCTGAAAGCTATTTTCAGAATGTCACATTCTCTAACTCTAAGCTGATGATAGCCGGATCTGAGGTCTATCTTAGAAAAGTAACTGGTACCCTGAAGTTGGTTGAAAAAATCATCGATTCTAGGAAGTGGATACTTGTTCTTAACTGTGACTTTGTTCAACTGATGGTATTCGATACATATTCTAAGAGAACCATCTTTCTTACGCTTGAATAGAACTGGTCCACCCCATGGGGAAATGCTGGGCCTGATGAATCCCTTATCTAGGAGATCTTTTAATTATTATTTTAATTCTTTGAGTTTAGATGGATTCATTCTATATGGAAGAATAGATATAGGCTGAGTATCTGGAAAAAGGTCTATTCCGAAGTCAATTTCCCTTTTGAGAGGAACTCAAGAAAAATCTTTAGGGAACACATCTAAGAATTCATTTACTACTGGAATTGACTCAAGTTTGGGAGTCTCTGAACTAGGGTCTCTGACTCAAACAAGATGGTAAATATACCCCTTGGATATCATCTTTCTTTCCCAAAAGTACAAAACAAGTTGACCCCTAGGCGCTGTAGTACTACCTCTCCATTCAAGGACCGGTTCATTTAGGAACTGAAAATAAACAACTTTGTTTCTACAATCAACTAAAGCATAGCATGAATGGATCTAATCTATTCTGAGAGTGAGATAAAAATCAGTCATCTCTAACTCTACAAGATCAACTAAAGTAACTTTCTGAGACACTGTAATCGGGGAGTTCCTGTATACCCACCAGGCTACAATATAGACACCCACTGGGTAAACACTGAAATAGGCTTTGGTAATATTTTGGGCCTAATTCCAAAGTTGACGGCTATATAAGGGGTTATAAAGGAAAGAGAAGCTCCAGGGTCAAATAAAGCATAAACATGTAAATGAATGATCTGCAACGTACTAGTAACCACATCCGAAGAATTTTCCTGATCTTGTAGGGAATAAATAGTATACAATTTATTTGGATGCTGACCACTGGTAGCAATGGAAGTGACACCTTGCTGAGTTGAGCGACCGACTGGAACTGAGGGACAACGGGACTGACCCCGTTGACCACTCTTTGGAAAATCCCAAACTCAGTGGCCTGCCTTGCCATTCCCAAAACATATATCACTACCAGCTCTATAAACACCCTGATGGTTTCTACCATATTTCTGGCAAAGAGGATTCGTACGACCACTATTTACACTGCCTTGGGAATTAGAGCCTGGTGCTCTATCCCTATTATCATTTCTGAATTTGGGTACTGGGGCACTAGATGAAGATGGAGCTGGGACTAAAGATTTTGGGTGGAACTGAGGAAGATTACCACCCTCTGACTTTGGCTGAGGGAAACTAAAGCTACTTATTCTAGACCTTTTCCTCTTCCTCTCATTCTCTTTATTCTTCTTCTCATCAATCTGCTAAGCATAGACCATAAGCCTAGACAAGTCTATCTCCTTAATCAACATCATAGTTCTACACTCCTTGACCACACCGTCAGATACCCAAGATACAAACTTGCTCATCTTAGACCTGCTATCAGCTACCACATGGGGAGCATACCTAGCTAGCTGAGTAAACTTAAGGGAATACTCCTTAACACTCATGTTGCCCTGCCTTAAGTTAATAAACTCTAACACTTTGGACTCTCTCAACTCCAGCAAAAAGAGCTCATCAAAGAAAGTAGTGGCAAACTCCCCCCATTCTATAGGCCCTGTGTCTGTGCCTCTATTTACCTTCCACTATTTTAACCATGTGTGAGCTACTCCTTACAACTAATAGGCAGCTAATTCAGCACTCTCACTAAAAGTCAATCCCATAATATATGTTTCCTTTTAAACCATGTCTAAGAATTCCTGCGGATCCTCATCAGACTTTGATCCCTAAAATGAAAGAGGATTCATTCGGGTGAAGTCCCACATCCTAGCTGCGACAGTACTAGACTCTGGGTTGGCCGAAATAGTGGCTGGCTGAGCATTCTAAGTCGCTATAGAGTGAGCTAGAGTAGTGAAAGTCGCTCTGAATTCTGCACGAGAAATATACTCATTCAGGGGATCTTTCTGAACGGGCCGATGGGCTGGATGATTCCTCATTCTTCTTCCATTTGTCTTTCTGGGAGGCATTTTCTATAAATGGAAGAGAGTATATATTAGTCATAGAGTTTAACATGAGATCATGATATTTTGCATGACACGAACACTGGTAGTACTACTGAAAATATATGTGGAAGTTAGGATGAAAATGCCTTAAGGTTCATAATTGAAAACAAATACTGAGTACTGATAATAATACTGAAAATATAATTGAATATATATCTGAAGTAGCCTAGTCTGAAAGCCTCTAATTGTTTGAATGTGGAGTTGATGGGACAAGTCCCCAACTAACTCCGACTACTGAAGATGTTAAATATGCTGAAATACTAAAATAAAAATAATATCCTCGATGGATGAGGACTCACTACTGAATCTGCTATGATATACTAAGCTGCTAAGTATGATCATGAACTCGTGTGTCTAAACCTATGATATAAGACATCATAGCGCAAAAGAGAGTATGCGATCAATACGTGGAATGTACTGAATGCTAAGTGAGATAAGGCTAATATGCATGGGCTCATATGTATGTACAGTATCTGACAGAATAATATAAAGTAGTTGAATAAGAGACATAAAGAAACTTAAACTGCCGTAAACATTGAGTATGCAATACGATGAATATGCATATATATATATATATTGTATCTGAGATTATACTGAAATTGAATGTTGAGTTTTTATGGCTAATAACTAATAACTGAGAAATCTGATAACCGGTTAGCCATATTTCTGTAGAACTGGATTGAGTTCTATAATGAAAACTAAGACTGAAACTGAAATTGTGGGAGTGATCATTTAACCGACATACCCCAAAGTAAAATGATTTGGTGTCCAACCTATGACCCTAATTGGAAGGGTGTCAGTACCATTCTACGGGTACTAACATTTGGCTGTGTGGATCCACTAAAGTGTTGTCCTGGAGGACTAAGGGTTACTATCTACTGTCAGGTTCCCTAGCAAGATCTATGTCAACCCTCAACTGGCAGGTTAACATCTCAATATACACTGGCTACGTACTTCTGGAACCTAAAGATTACTACTAAGGGTCACACCCTCAATTGGCAGGTGAGCCCCTATTTCTAGGTTCGCTCGGTGCTGAATCCTACTCCTAACTGAATGGACACTGGAACTGATCATTGTGTAACGCCCCAAATCTGGTACCCAGAATGCTACATGGTGCTCATGACCTCGAAGGACCACAAGCTAACCCATGACTGATATATTTGCCTGTATACTTCATGATATACTATATAATGCAAAAACATGAACTGAAAGGCCATAAGGTTCCAACTGTAACATAATATCCGATAAAATATAATATCTGGGATGGGGTGTATATACCCAAAACAAAACTGCCTAAATATACTGTAGTCTGAAAAGCCTCTAAAACATGACTGTCTGAATAAGGAGTTGATGGGACAGGTCCCCAATTAACTCCAACTAATAAATTAATTAATGATATAATAAATAAATAATCATGTCCACGAAGGATGAGGACTCACTGCTAATTGACTGCTGATATCTGGAATCTACTGATGCTCTGGAGCTCGTGCTTCAGAACCTGTGGTATAAAACACCATAGCGCAAATGCGTCAGTACTTTGAATATACTGGTATGTATGTGAGGTAGGTTGAATACATGGGGTTCATATGCATGAACAATACTAGCTAACTAACTAATATGAATGTGAGAATACATGCATGAATACGTAGTAACTATGTCTGAGATCGTGATAACATGAATTTACTGATAACTAACACAACTAATAACTGAGTCATGAGTCCTGATGACTGATATAACTGATAACATAAGTGACTGTATCTGTCATTCTTGAATCTGATGGAACTAGCTGAGTTTCATACTATTCAGAGTTGACTGTATTTGACTGTCCTGAATTCTGTAACTAAAAATGTGGGAAGTATTCATCTAACTGACATGCCCCTAATACACCATTATGGATGAGTTAGGGTCCAATCTATAACCCTAATTGGAAGGGTGTCAATACTGCGCCACTGGTAAGGACAATCTGTGAGTAGCCCTCATATAATAGGAAACTCTAGTGAGAACAGTGGGAACCCTCATATAACAGGTTAATCCACCTCATCTACCCTCATATAATAGGCTATGATATCTCAACCTACGCTGGCTACGTAGTTCTGGAATGCAAGGATTGCTTCGAAGAATCACACCGATTTATAACAGGTGAGTTCCCATCTTGGGTTCACTCAGTGTTAATTCCTAATCCCCTATGAATAGACACTGAACATGATTAACTGAACTGGACTATACTAAATTCATGGAGTTCCATTAGACGACGAAATACTATTGGGATTACTGAATTACTTAGCTTTCCTGAGTCATATGACTGACTGGGTTCTATGGACCATGACTTGATAGAGGATATAATGAAAACATGACACTAAATCTAGGCACAAAACTATATTTTTTGGGTACACGTGCCCCCAAACCCTACTATGTGGGAATATGCTGGGTTTGTTGTTGTTGTACCCCCAGGACTCTATGGAAGGAAACTGACAAGGCATGACGTTATTGAATACGTGACCAACATAAAAAATCCATAACATAATAGTTGGAGATATTTCATGGGCATATAATTATTATAGCTTGGTACGTGAATAAGATAGCATGTATACATAGCATAATTTCATAAGGCTAACTCATGAGCAATCCCACAAGCAATTTCAATACATAGGAATAACATGGAAGTCATTTTGAACATAAGGTTAAAGTATACATTGTCATTTGGGTTACAATTTAGCTATAGTGCATAATTTCTATCCCTTTAGGCATTTTATCAAACATCTTACATGCACAACTTAAGGCATAGGTTAAATCATCAAATTTCACAAATCATAAACCACCAAATTCATGGATTTCAATTTATATGCTAACGTAGTTTTCATTATTTCACATAAGAATCCCAATATGGTAATCAAACAAGAACCATCACATAACTTGAGCAACCCACAACATAATAATCAAGATTCATAATTTAAAATAGGGTTCTTGAGATTTATGGATGAAGGAAATCCATAAATCAACACAATAGATACCTTAGTTCTTGGTTTAGTGAAGATTGATGGAGAGACTTTTTTGAAATTGAATCCCCAATTGAAACTCTAACTTGTTCTTGAGAGAAAATTGAGAGAAACTAGTATATTTTGGGTGAAGAATGGCTAAATCACGTGTTATTGGATTTAAATAGGGGTGGGAAATTGACCCTTTTAACCTTGGATGCGTCTTTTAATTTTTAGTGAAATTTTCTCAAATTGGATCCCTGGCGTGACGCGGTGTTATCGCGCTGTGTCACTGCAATTTGATAACTGAGAAATTGAGGGATGGCGCGACACGGAGCCATCACGTTGCCACTATATTTGTGACCTGGAAGGTTGGTGCGATGTGTAGAAATCATACTGAGACACTAGAAAAAGGACAATTACCATTTTAGCTTGTGGCGCGATGCGCCACTGACTAATTTGGCACTGGTTTACGACAAGAACTTGAAATAGTCATAACTTCTTACCCGGTTATCGGATTTGGGCGAATCTTATATCGATGGAAATCTTATTGAATTTCCCACATGAAAAAATATGAAAATCTTAAAAATTCCTCATGGAATAATCATCATTCAATTGAGAAGATAATACTAGACATTCTTAAGATAAAATTAGTTAGGAAACTTCGGGGTATTACATATTACTGGAATGAATTAACAAAACTCACACTGATCGTGAAGGATGACTGAATGCTACTATCGTGACATTACGGAGACTAGGGGTGTTCATGGTTACGTTAAAAAACAAACCGAACCGCGAACCAAACCAAACCGATTAAAAAAACTGACATTTGATATGGTTTGGTTTTAAATTTTAAAAATATTGATACTTATGTCATTTGGTTTTGGTTTTACTCTAAAATAACCGACAAAATAATCAAACCGAACCGATATATATATATATATAAATTATTTATATATTATTCATGAATAAAAAATAAATATTTGTTACATTTTAAATTTTAATCATGAATTTAACTTTAACCCTAACACTTTTAGTCATATTTCACCTTCTAGTTGACAGTATGTTATGAGATTCTAAATGATTTTCACACTTAGAATAACAAATGATACTAATTGTGAAAATTATCTTCTTGTCTAAGGAATTATACAGGTTAATTTAATTAGATTATAAATAATCACTAATTTTGAACTTTCTTTTTGGTTCCTATTGAGCAAAAAATTTATCTGTTCACCTTTTGGGGGGTTTATTATATCGTTCTCTTATATGTAGTTACTAAATAATTTTTGTAGAAGCATTCATATGGTGTTGTTCGTGGCTTTGCCTAAGTATAACACTAAATTGACATCTTAGTTTCAAGATAATGGCACACCACTATGTTTGATTGGATTTTTTTTCTTAAAATTTCACCTTTATCATTAGTTAAAGTTATAAATCAAAAAAAAACAAAAAAACAGAACCAACCCAAACTAAACCGACAAGAACCAAACCGACGGTTATTTTCTTGTGTTGGTTTGGTTTGGTTTTTGAAATTTAAAAACAGACTAAGTTGGTTTGGTTATGATATTGACAAATAACCGACCCAAACCGACCCATGAACACCCCTAACTGAGACTATACCAAGACTTCTGTAATCTAAATAAACAGCTAGGTTTCGGGTATTAAGTACCCCCAGGACTCGATAGCATCAATAATAAAACATAACAAATCTTGAAATTATATCAATAGTCAATTGTTTACAATTCATTCATTAAGACATTTTGTCAAACACTTGGAGGTTATGAACTTGCACATGAATGAGAACACATTACAACATGTCATGATTACACTATTCTATTCACATGGACGTTTTATCAAACACTTGGGGAGCATGGTTCTTGAACATGAGAAAAATAACATAGAATTATCATGGTTACAACATTCAATTCATAAATCATGAGTTATGACATGAGGAATACATAAATCAACACATATACTAGTTTATTTACTTGAAATTCATATTCTTCTTGGTTTAAAACCCATAAGGTCATCACATACATGAACACAATTCCATTTAAGAACATAATTCATAATTTAAAACTTGAGAAAGGGTTATTGAACTCCAAGGATGGAAAAAAACCCAAGGACGGAAGGAAACCCAAGGTTGGACACCTAACATACCTGAATATTTGAGTTATTGAGGTTTCTGGGTTGATTCCTTGAGAATTGAACTTGATTCTTGAAGGCTAGGGTTTGCTATTTTAGAGAGAATGTTCTTGATTTGATGGAAAATAGAATAAAATAATGAGTAATTAGGCTATTAGGGAATTAATCTCGTGTTTGGGGCTGATTAGGGTCAAGAAAAAAAATCCAACTACACTGGAAAGAATTCAATTTCCATCACTAAAAATTCCGATTTTGCCTATCACCACGACGCGGTGCCATCACGGTGATCCACTAGATTTTGTCGGCTAGTGTAGTCCAAGGACGAGTGCAAAAATGCACTTAGGCGCAACACAGAGGTATCGCGGAGCCTCACTGGAAAGTGACACTTGCGAAATGACACTCTAGCACAACGCCACTTATCGCGGTGACACACTGGAAAATGCCAATTAGGAATTGGAACTTCACCGCGATGCGGTACTATCACTGTGATACATTGAAAGCTGACTAATGTCAATTGTCCTGTCATCGCGATGCGGTGCGTCTCAATTTGACATACTATTTCAGTAAAAATGCAATAACTTGTCACTCAGATATTGGATTTGGACAAAATTTATATTGTTGGAAAGCTAATTAAATTTCTACTTTCTGGTGGGGTCTAATGTAATACCCCATATTTTCTTAGCATAATTTAAGTCCTAATACTTGAGTATTCATATAAAAATTTCAAAATACCCATTATTTTTCATTTTAGAACCTACCATTACGTAGGAAATTTAATTAGCTTTCCAACGATATAAAGTTCACCCAAATTCGATAACCGGGTAAGAAGTTATGGCAATTTTTAGTTTCAGTCGTTAAATACCGTCATTTTGATCACTAGCGCGTCGCAGAGCCAGTCTAAATGACGATTTTCAATTTCTAGTAAGGGACCATCATATTGGCAGATTGTGCCATGTACCCATTTCATATTTGGCAATTTCCAGTGAGCCTCCGCGATAATGACGCATCGTTGAGGTGACCAAAATGGAATTCCGAAGGCTTAACGCGATAGCTCCGCGTCACACCGGAGCCAAAAATTTGGATCTTCAGTTTCCAGCTGAGTTTTTAAATTCATTTAGGGGTTTTTGGGTCTTTTTTCATGGCCCTAATCAACCTAAAACACGAGATTTAACCCCTAAGTGACCTAAATAATCATCATTTATTCAATTCCTCTCAAAATTAAAGATCTTGTTCTCAAGAACAAGAAACCCTAGCTCTCAAATTCAAGACCAAATCTTAAGAACTCATTACTAATCCTCTCAAATTCATTAACCCAGGTATGTTAGATGTTCATATGGGTTCCTTTCACCCATGGAGTCCAAATATCTGATTTAAATTGCAAAATTATGATCTTTTCAAGTTATCCTGAATTTATATTATGATTAAACCATGAATTTCCATGAATCTTTTTCTATACCATATTTTAGCGATTGATGTCTATTACTACGCTCCATATGTTTGAGTATTGTTGTCCACTGATTTAATTCATGACTTGTGATAATGGTGTTGAAGTTGTGCTTTACTTCAAGCTTTAAACTATTTCCCATTCTCTATATACACCATGCATATCAAGTGTTTGATAAAATGCTTACAGGAATGAATAATTAATAAAAGCCTTTATACTATGTCCTCCAAGATTTATTGTCATTTTACTATTATTGCTTTTGAGTCCTAGGGGTATTAAATACCCAAAAATCATAGCTGTTTACTTAGTCTGATATCAGTATCATCAGAAAAACTTCAGAATACATCATGAGCATTACTAGATCAGTCAGTTAAACTTAGAAATAGTCATTAACTTAGTGTTATTCAGATGGGAGTAGGATTTAGCATCGAGCGAGTGTAGGGATGGAGACTTCCCCATCAGATAGGTAGAGTCGTTAGTAGCAGTCCCTATACTCCAGAACTACGTAGCTAGCATAGGATATGAGTAGTCACCCATCAGTTTAGGCTTGACTATCTTGCAGGGGTCACTCATCAGATTAGGCTTGGCACCCTTCGTCCTTCGGGGAAATACAATATACAAGGCTAGTGGATCCACATAGCCAGCGTTAGTACCCATGGCACGGTATTAACACCCTTCCAACTGGGGTTACAACTTGGACCCCGATTAGCTCAGATTGGGGCATGTCGGTTGGATGATAGATCCCACAGTATCAGTCCAGTAATCAGACCAGTAGTTCAGTCTCAGTGTTGTTTGACCAAGGCATACAGATATTAGTTATTTTAGTATTTCAATTTACATATACTTATTTAATTCATTTTATATGCTTGGTCATGCATCCCCTGTATCTACAGGTTTCACGTACCTTCAGTATTTACAGACTTTTATGCATACACCTCATATACAAATTTTGCATATTTTTAGTATCTACAGATTTCATGCTCTCTATTCAGTACTCCATGTTTTATATGTATATTTAGACAGTTGTTATTCCTGTTCATGAAACCATGTATGTTAGCCTACCTCATTTAGCATACTAGTATATTCAAAGTACTAATCGCATACCATTCTTTTGCGCTGTGATGTATTATATCATAAGTTCTGACGCTCAGTTCCTGGATCACACTTAGACTTCTCAGACTCTCAGCAGTAGCAGTGGTGAGTCCTCATATTTTGAGGATAATTTATTATATTTCATGCCTTCCGTCTAGTAGTTAGTTGGAGTTTGTTGGGGCTTGTCCCATCAACCCACAATTATTCAATTTAGAGGTTTTTAGACACTACAATCAGTTATTCAGTATTCAGACTTTAGTTGACATGTCGGTTAGTTATTCAGTTTATCTCAGATTTTAATATTTAATCAGACTCAAATTGTTATTTCTTCAGATTCATAATTCACTATTTGTTTCAGATATTAAAACCTTATGGCATATCAGTTATTCTTCTACATTTATGATTATGTTATTCAATGCTCACAACAGGTATCAGCTCATGGGTTAGCTTGTGGTCCTCCAAGACTGTACGCACTGTGTGATGCCTAGGGTGTACTCTTGGGGAATTACATCTAAATATGGAAAATTCTGTGTATTTAAAGTTCTACATAGAAACTCTCATACACTAAGAGCTAAACTGAGTTAGGAAAGTGCGGGGTATTAAAATAGCTGCCCTTTGGGAACATTCATCCTCGAATGAGTCTGATTTAAGCTAAAAATAATGAGAAACTGAGTTTACACACTGAACATGCACAACTGAAGCATGATTATCTGACTGAACAGAATTATGAATAGATACTAAAATGGTTCCATGAATGCATGACTGCAGGAGAATATGCAGTAGAAATTGAGCATGGAAAAGATAAATTCTTAGAAGATTACTACATCAAGCTGAGTCTGAGTCTTTAAAGAAAAGTTGAGGATACTTATTCCGCATATCTGCTTCTGCTTCCCAATTATCTCCCCCAACTGACTTATTCTGCCAAAAAACATTGACCAAGGGAACTTCTTAGTTCCTTAGTCTCCGATTTTGGTGATCGAGGATTTAGACTGGGACCTCTTCGAAAGAGAGATCATTCTGAATATCTACACTCTTAAAAGGGACAACAGCATCTGGGTCACCTATGCACTTCTTTAGTAAGGAGACATGGAATACTGGGTTTAGTGATGCTAAGTCTGTAGGCAACTCAAGCTCTTCAGATACCTTTTCGAAACAGCTGAGAATTCCCTATGGTCCGACATATCGGGGGATAAGCTTTCCCTTCTTACCAAACCTCTTCACTCCCATGATCTTTAGATACATAAAATCACCAATCTCAAACTCAAGATCCTCCCTTCTCATATCCACATATGATTTTTGTCGGCTCTGGGCAGCCCTAAGCCTTTCCCTAGTCAGCTATACTTTCTCTAGAGCTTCAAACACCAAGTCAGGCCCTACCACCACAGCCTCACCTACTTCAAACCAACCAATAGGAGATCTACTTCTCCTTCCATACAGAGCCTCAAATAGAGCCATTTGGATACTGGAATGATAACTTTTATTCTAGGAAAATTCAATCAAAGACAAGTGGTCATCCCAACTGCCCTTGAAGTCAACTACACATTCTCTCAATATATCTTCAAGGGTTTGAATGGCCCTCTCTGCTTGACCATCTGTCTGTGGGTGAAATGTGGTACAAAGGTGAATTGGGTACCAAGACCTTTATAAAAAAAATTCCAAAAGTAAAAGGTAAACTAAGTACCTCAGTCTGAGATGATAGATAGCGAAACATCGTGCAACCTAACCAACTCTCTGAGATAGATCTTAGCATAGTCCTCAACTGAATAAGATGTATGAACTGGCAAGAAATGGATTGATTTGGTCATCCTATCTACAATGACCAAATAGAATCATGCTGCTGACGAGTACGAGGCAAACCTGTCATGAAATCCATGTTCACTTCCTCCCACTTCCATGTGGGAATACTGAATTCCTGCATAGATCCACTAGGTTATTGATGCTCAATCTTAACCTACTGATATGTGGAGCAGTTAGCTACAAACTCTATAATTTCTCTCTTCATCCCACTCCACCAATAGATCTCCTGCAGGTCATGGTACATCTTAATGGACCCTGGATGATTCGAGTAACACATTCCATGCGCTTCTGCAAGAATTCGATGTCTCAACTCGTCAACATATGAGACACATAATCTACCCTAGCAACACAATACACCATCTCCCTCTTGGGAGAAAACCTCTAATTTCTGATCTTTGACGAACTCTTTCAGCTTCACCAAACTAGGATCTCTATCCTGCTTCTTTTTTTGCTTTGGAAACCAAGGAAGATTCTGAACTACTCTGCACCCAAACATTTCCCTCAGCTGAATCAACCAAACAAACACCTAACCTAGAAAGATGATGAACTTCCTAGACTAAATTCTCCTTATCATCCTCAACGTGAGCAATACTACCTATAGACAATCTATGTAGGGCATCTGCTACTACATTGCCCTTGCCCGGATGATACAGAACACTCATATCATAATCCTTCAATAACTCTAACTACCTTCTCTAATGCAGATTCAAATCCTTCTACGAAAATACATACTTCAAGCTTTTGTGATCTATGAACACATCCACATGCACCCCATACAGATAATGCCTCCAAATCTTTAAGGCAAACACAACAGCTTCTAACTCAAGATCATTGGTAGGGTAATTCTTTTCATGGGGCTTAATCTGTCTAGAGGCATAGGCTATGACCTTATCTCTTTGTATCAAAACACATCCCAACCCAACTTTGGAAGCATCAAAGTACACAACAAATCCATTTGAACTATCTGGCAGGGTTAAAATTAGGGCTGAGGTGAGTCGAGTCTTCAACTCCTGAAAACTCTTCTCACAAGAATCTGACCACTGAAACTTAACTTTCTTCTGAGTCAATCTGGACATGGGGGATACAATAGACGAAAATCCTTTAACAAACCATTGGTAATAGCCATCCAAACCCCAAAATTCCTGATATCTGACAGAGAAATGGGTCTGGGCCAGTTTCTAACCACCTCGTTCTTTTGAGGATTGACTCTAATACCATCATTGAAAATAATATGGCTAAGAAAAGCTATTGATCTTTTCCAAATTCACACTTACTAAATTTAGCGAACAACTGAAGGGCTCTAAGAGTCTGCAATACTATTCTGAGGTGGTCCGCATGATCATTTTTACTGTGGGAGTAAACAAGGATGTCAACGATGAAGACTTTGATGAACATGTACAAGTACTGCTTGAACATGTGGTTCATCAAGTTCATGAAAGTTGTTGGGGCATTGGTAAGACTGAAAGACATGACTAGAAATTTGAAGTGACCATACAGGGTTCTGAAAGCTGTTTTCAAAATGTCACATTCTCTAACTCTAAGCTGATGATAGCTGGATCTGAGGTCTATCATAGAAAAGTAACTGGCACCCTGAAATTGGTCGAACAAGTCATCGATTCTAGGAAGTGAATACTTGTTCTTGACTGTGACTTTGTTCAACTAACGGTATTAGATACACATTCTAAGAGAACCATCTTTCTTACTCATAAATAAAACTGGTGCGCCCCATGGGGAAATACTAGGCCTAATGAATCCCTTATTTAAGAGATCTTTCAATTATTTCTTTAATTTTTTGAGTTCAGCTGGAGTCATTCTGTATGGTAGAATAAAGATAGGCTGAGTATCTGGAAGAAGGTCTATTCCGAACTCAATTTCCCTTTCGGGAGGAACTCCAGAAAGATCTTTAGGGAACACATCTGAGAATTCATTTACTACTGGAACTGACTCAAGACTGGGAGTCTCTAAACTAGAGTCCCTGACTCAAACAAGATGGTAAATACACCCCTTGGATATTGTATTTCTGGCCCTAAGGTTTGAAACAAATTGACCCTAAGGCACTGTAGTACTATCCCTCCATTCAAGGACTAGTTCATTTAGGAACTGAAAATAAACAACTTTGTTTCTACAATTAACTAAAGCATAGCATGAATGGATCCAGTCTATGACGAGAATGACATCAAAATTAGTCATCTCTAACTCCACAAGATCAACTGAAGTAACTTTCTGAGACACTGTAACTGGGCAGTTCCTGTATACCCGCCGGGTTATAATAGAGATACCCACTGGGGTAGACACTGAAAAAGGCTCTGCTAAGATTTTGGGACTGATTCTAAAGTTGACGGCTATATAAAGGTTACAAAAGAAAGAGAAGCTCCAGGGTCTTATCAAGCATAAACATATAAATAAAAGATCTGCAATGTACTAGTAACCAAATCAGGAGAATTTTCCTGATCTTGTAGGGAATGAAGAGCATACAATCTGTTTGGACGCTGACCACTGGTAGCACTGGAAGCGGCACTCTGCTGAGTCGGGCGACCGACTGGAACTGGGGGACAACTGGAGTGACCCTACTGACCACTCATTAGAAAATCCCTGATTCGGTGTCCTGCCTTACCACACCTAAAATATATATCACTACCTGATCTACAAATACCCTAATGGTTTCTACCATATTTCTGGTAAAGAAGATTCCTACTACCACTATTTACACAACCTTGGGACTTATAGCCTGACGCTCTTTCCCTATTATCATTTCTGAATTTGGGTACTGAGGCACTAGATGGAGATGGAGATGGGACTAAAGATTTTGGGCAAAACTGAGGATGGTTACCACCCTCTAACTTTTGCAGAAGGAAACTGAAGCTACTTGTTATAACCCTCTTATTCTCCCTCTTCTTCTCCTTATTCTTCTACTCCTCGATCTGCTAAGCATGGACCATAAGCCTAGACAAGTCTATCTCCTTAATCAACATAGCAGTTCTACACTCTTTGACCATACCGTCAGATACCCCAGACACAAACTTGCTCATCTTAGACCTGTTATCATCTCCCACATGGGGAGCATACCTAGCTAGCTGAGTAAACTTAAGGGAATACTCCTTCACACTCATGTTGCCCTACCTCAAGTTAATAAATTCTAACACTTTGGCCTTTCTCAACTCCATTGGAAAGAACCTATCTAAGAAAGTAGTGGATAACTCCTCCCATTCTATAGGCCTTCATCTGCGCCTCTATCTACCTTCCACTACTTTAACCATGTGTGAGTTACATCTTGTAACTAATAGGCAGCTAATTCAGCACTTTCACTAGAAGTCATTCCCATTATATCTGTTTCATTCTGAACCTTGTCAAAAAATTCCTGTGGATCCCCATCAGACTTAGATCCTAAAAATAAAAGAGGATTCATTCGGGTGAAGTCCCGAATCCTAGAAGCGGCAGTATTGGCCTCTGGGTTGGCTAGAACAGTAGCTGTCTGAGCATTTTAAGTCGCTACAGAGTGAGTAGAGTAGTGAAAGTAGCTCTAAATTCTGCATGATAAACATACTCATTCAGGGAATCTTCCTGAACGGGCTGAGTAGCTGGCTGATCCCTTATTCTTCTTCTATTTGTCTTTCTGGGAGGCATTTTCTGTTAAAGGAAGAGAGAATAGATTATACATAGAGTTTAACATGAGCTCATGCTCTTTCACACTACACAAACACTGGTAATAATACTAAAAATATATGCGGAAGTTAGGCTAAAAATGCCTTAAGATTCATAACTAAAAATAAATACTGAGTACTGATAATAATACTGAAAATATAACTGACTATCTGTCTGAAGTAGTCTAGTTCGAAAGCCTCTAACTGTCTGAATGTGGAGTTGATGGGACAAGTCCCTAACTAACTCCAACTACTGAACATGCTTAATCTGCTAAAATGCTGAATTAAAAATAATATCCTAGATAGATGAGGACTCACTACTGAATCTGCTGTTGATATCCTGAGTTGCTAAGTATGATTAGGAACTCGTGTGTCTAAACTTATGATATGAGACATCATAGCACAAAAAAGAGTGTGCAATCAATACGTGGAATGTACTGTATGCTAAGTGAGATAAGGCTAATATGCATGGGCTCATATGCATGAACAGTAACTGACTGAATAATATAGAGTAACTGTATAAGAGTACTTAGAGAAACTAAAACTGTTGTAAACATCGAGTATGCAATACTGTGCATATGTATATATATATATACTGTATCTGAAATAATACTGAAACTGAATACTGAGTTTTGATGGCTAAATAACTGATAACTGAGAAATCTGATAACTTGTAAGCTATGGTTCTGTAGAACTGGATTGAGTTCTCTACTAAAAACTAAGATTGAAACTAAAATTGTGGGAGTGATCATTTAACTGACATATCCCGATGTAAAATGATTTGGGGTCCAACCTGTGACCCCTGTTGGAAGGGCGTCAGTACCGTGCCATGGGTACTAACATCTGGCTGTTTGGATTCACTAAAGTATTTTATCGAAGGACTAAGGGTCGCTCTCTACTGGCAGGTTCCCTAATGATATATGTGTCAACCCTCAACTGGAAGGTTAATATCTCAACCTACGCTGGCTACGTAGTTCTGGAACGTAAAGATTGCTACTAAGGGTCACACCCTTAACTGGCAGGTGAGCCCCCATATCAAGGTTCTCTCGGTACTGAATCCGACTCCCAACTGAATGGACACTAGAACTGATTATTACTAGAATGAAATAACTGAACTCACACAGATCGTAAAGGCTGACTGAATGCTACTATCGTGACATTACTGAGACTAGGGGTGTTCATGGCTTGGTTAAAAACCAAACCAAAATGCGATTCAAACCAAACGAATTAAAAAAGCCAACATTTGGTTTGGTTTGATTTTAAATTTTAAAAACCGATACTTATGTGATTTGGTTTTGGTTTTACTCTAAAATAACCGACAAAATAACCAAACCGAACCGATATATATATATATATATATATATATATATTTAAAATACTATTTATATATTATTCATGAAGAAAAAATTAAATATTTGTTACATTTTAAATTTTAATCGTGAATTTAACATTAATCGTAACACTTTTAGTCATATATCTACATCTAGTTGACAGTACGTTATGAGATTCTAACTGATTTTCACGCTTAGAATAATAAATGATACTAATTGTAAAAATTATCTCATTGTCTAGGCAATTTTACAGGTCAATTTAATTTGATTATAAATAATCACTAATTTTGAACTTTCTTTTTGGTTCCTATTGAGCAAAAAAATTTATTTGTTCACCTTTTGGGGGGTTTATTATATCGTTCTCTTATACGTAGTTTCTAAATAATTTTTGTAGAAGCGTTCATATGGTGTTGTTCGTGGCTTTGCCTAAGTATAATACTAAATTGATATCTTAGTTTCAAGACTAGGGCACAACACTATGTTTGATTGGATTTTTTTTTAAAATGTCAACCTTATCATTAGTTAAAGTTATAAACCAAAAAAATAGAACCAACCCGATCTAAACTGACAAGAACCAAACCGACAGTTATTTTCTTGTGTTGGTTTGGTTTGGTTTGGTTTTTGAAATTTAAAAACCGACTAAGTTGGTTTGGTTATAATTTTGACCAATAACCGACCCAAACCGACCCATGAACACCCCTAATTGAGACTACACCAAGACTTCTGTAATCCAAATAAACAGCTAGGTTTCGGGTATTAAGTACCCCCAGTACTCAATAGCATCAATAATAAAACATAACAAATCTTGAAAGCATAGCAATAGTCAATTGTTCACAATTATTCATTAAGACATTTTGTCAAACACTTGGAGGTTATGAACTTGCACATGAATAAGAACACATGATAACATGTCAGGATTACACTATTCAATTCACATGGGCGTTTTATCAAACACTTGGGGAGCATGGTTCTTGAACATGAGGAAAATAACATGAAATTGTCATGGGTACAACATTCAATTCACAAATCATGAGTTATGACATGAGGAATACATAAATCAACACACATACTAGTTTATTTACTTGAAATTCATATTCTTCTTGGTTTAAAACCCATAAGGTCATCACATACATGAACACAATTCCATTTAAGAACATAATTCATAATTTAAAACTTGAGAAAGGGTTATTGAACTCCAAGGGTGGAAGGAAACCCAAGGATGAATACCTAACATACCTGAATAGTTGAGTTATTGAGGTTTCTGGGTGGATTCATTGGGAATTGAACTTGATTCTTGAAGGCTAGGGTTTGCTATTTTAGAGAGAATGTTCTTGATTTGATGGAAAATAGAATAAAATAATGAGTAATTAGGCTATTAGGGAATTAATCTCGTGTTTGGGGCTGATTAGGGTCATGGAAAAAGACCCAACTACCCTGGAAAGAATTAAATTTTCGTCACTAAAAATTCCGATTTTGGCTATTACCACGATGGGCGGTGAGCCACTAGATTTTGTCGGTTAGTGTAGTCCAAGGATGAATGCAAAAATGCACTTAGGCGCGGCACAGAGGTATCGCGGAGCCTCACTGGAAAGTGACACTTACGAAATGGCACTCTAGCGCGACACCACTTATCGCGGTGACACACTGGAAAATGCCAATTAGGAATTAGAACTTCACCGCGATGCGGTACTATCACGGTGATACATTAAAAAATGAAGAATGCCAATTGTCTTGTCACCGCGATGCGGTGCTTCTCAATTTGACATACTATTTCACTAAAAGTGCCATAACTTCTCACCCAGCTATCGGATTTGGGCAAAATTTATATTGTTGGAAAGCTAATTAAATTTCCTACCATCTGGTGGGTCTAAATTTGAAAAATTCTAAGTGTATTGAATGTTCTACATAGAAACTCTCGTACACTAAGGAGTCATTTGGTAGAGTGTATAAAAATAATGTAGAATATAGTGTATTAATAATGCTTGCATTAGTAATGTTTGTATTAATTATGTTTGTATTAAATATGCATGTATTATTTATTATATATTATTTGGTTTGATGTATAAGAAATAATATATCTTACATAATTTCTATAAAAGAAGTGTTCGTTTACAAAAATATCTTTCATTGACTTTGTACACTTTTTTTGCTACAGTTCTTTTGTCATCTCAAACATAATTAGTATTGTTGAACTAGTGTATAGAGATTTAGGATTAATTGCAAGACCTTCGTCCTTGCGCATGAAATATTACGCTGACGGATTAACACGAAACAAAAATAAAATACAAGATGTTAAATTAAAGAATAGTCTTAGGAATTTTTTTTAAATCTTTTTAAAGACCCTCGAAGCAATGCAAAAATAATGTTGCGGATATTTAAATCAACAATTCGTTGTTGTAAATTTAAATAGTGGGAAAAGAAATTGTGAAATATTTTTAGAAGTTTCACTGTTGAAAGTTAAAATAGTGGGAAAAGAAACTATGAAATATTTTGAGATAGAAATTGAGGGGTATTAATGTCATTTAATAAGTTAATGCATGTGTTAAAAGTCTTTGTATTACTAATACATAGGAAATGGAGTGTATTACTAATACACACTTCAATACACAATAAAGAGTATAACTAATGTTTGCATTAGTTATACATAGACAAAAAGACGTACCAAACAAGGTACTAGTAGTACACATTAACTAATACATGCATTATATTTTCCAATACACTCTACCAAATGACCCCTAAGAGCTGAACTGATTTAGGATAGTGCGGAGTATTACAATTACCACCACCAAGATACCAACACTAACAACAAGACCACCACTACCACCAACAGCCACCAACAATAACACAAACACCATCCAACAATACCATGACAGTCAATGGAATACTACGATAAAAAGTAGGGTTTTCTTGGGTTCTTCCTATGTTTTTAGCATCAAAACTCAAAATTGTTAATCGATTCTCGAAGATAATACAATTAAAAGTCTTTTTTTTCATTATTAACTAAAAATCTCAAATTTTTAGAAAAAAGGAACAAATGTAGAACTCTGTTACCTATGAAGACAGAGAAACCGATGGATACAAGAAAGAATAAAGTCAAAAATAACAACTATGTGGTTGGAAATGGAAAAAAATCGATCTGTTGTAAAGGGTTGTGCAATATGTTGAGTAATTGTTGTTTGTATTGTTAAGAGAGAATGTAAAGAACGATATCTCAATATTTGAAATGATGAAACATTTTTCCGCAAATGGATGATTTGTATGGGTTGATTTGTACTTTGAAAAAGAATGAAGAGTTTTGAAAATGTTAACTTCGTCCGAGTTGATCTTAATTAATTTTTTTAAAAAGATTAATGTTAACTTTTTCATCATAAATTCTTTTATTAAGTTCAATTGGAACACTGATGAATTTAATATTATCTTAAATAATAAGTTAATATAAATTATTTCAACTCAGATTGATCGATTGACAACTCAATTAAAATTATTGTTGACCCTATAAATTCATCCATAGTTATAGCTAAATCAATTTAGGTACTTCAAATAATAAGTTAATATGAATCATTTCAACTCAGATAGATCGATGGACGACACAGGTCAGAAAAAACGTGTAATACCCCATATTTTTCTTAGCTTAGTTCAGCTCCTAGTTGCATGTATAAGAGGCTTAAAGCCTGAAAATTTTACTAAGTGTTGGGGACTTAGTCTTATTTTGGCCACTTAACTTTGAAGATTTTTAAATTGGTCTTCCCGACCCCAAGATATAGTTTTTTGAGTTAATTCATGTTCAGGGGTGTAAGGAGCATGTCTCGGGAAAGTTTTGGATTTTTTGTATTAGGATTGAGTCGTGTTTAAATTTTAATTCCAGTAGCTCACAGCGATAGTGGTGCATCACGGTGGGTATAGCGGTGGAAGACTCACCGTGTTGCGGTGGCCCTTTAATCCATGTTCTAGTTGGGAATGTAACACCTCAAGATGACACCCTGGGTGCTACACGGTGCTTATGATCATAAGTGACCACAAGCTAACCTATGATACTGGTACCTGCTATGAGCATTGGGTAAAATTGATAACAAAGTGTATTTGCAGAATTTAACTGATAAATGCGATAAGGTTTTAAATCATAGTTTTGATAATGTCTGTAAAAACACTGACAATACTGATAAAATGGCTGATAATGACAACTGAAATTGAAAACTGACTGTCTGTATTAGTCTGAAAGCCTCTAAACTGACTGAATGTGGAGTTGATGGGACAAGCCCCCAACTACCTCCGACTGAATAAATAACTGAACTACTGATATAATGAGTGTAAGATAACTAGTCCTCGAAGGATGAGGACTCACCACTGTTGACTGTTGCTGATAGGCTGATCAGTCTAATTACGGTCAGGAACCTGAACATCCGAACATATGATATAAGACATCATAGCGCAAGAAATAAGTTTCCAATTAGTACTTTGAATGTACTAGTATGCTAAATAAGGTTAGGCTAATATGCATGGTTTCATGTGCATGAGTGATAACTAACTGAATGTATAGCATGAGGTACAGAGTAAGAATGCATGAAAATTGTAAAGACTGAGAATGCATGACCAAGCATAAAAACAGGAATCTAAAATAGTTTGTGAACTAAAATACTGATAATTGGAAAACTAATATCTATATGCTATGGTCAAGCAAACTTGATACTGAATACTGAACTAGATGCTGGACTGAAACTGTGCAAGTTACCTATAATTGACATGCCCTAATATGTTATCAGGGTCCAACTTGTAATACAAGTTGGAAGGATGTCAGTACCGTATCACGGGTATTAACACTAGTTGTGTGGATCCACTAATCTGAAGTCTCGAAGGACGAGGGTGTCATGCGTAAATGATAGTGGACCCCTCAGAATCTATGGTGGCGTCGTAGGTCTAGAACTTAGGGACTGCTACTAGTGCCTCATGCCTAACTGACGGGGGAGACACCATCCCTATGCTCACTCGGTGCTAAGTGTTACTCCCAACTGAATGACACTGATTATTGGACTGAACTGAGTTTAACTGATTATGAATTCTGATAGTGCTCATAATGATAATAATAACTAAGAAATCTACTAAGCTCATGGTTTAACTGAAATCATTCTGAGGATACTGAAAGTATGTAAACAACTAATTTTGGGTATTCAAACCCCCAGGACTAGATAGAAATAACAATAAGATCATACTAAAACTTTAAGGACATGACATGTAGTCAATATTCAAAACTCAATCTTTGAGGAATTTCATCAAACACTTGCAATGAATGGCTTAAGTATGGGAATAGTTTTAAATATGTGGTAGTAGCATGATTTTGATAATAAATCACCAATTAAGGCTTAAATCAATGAACAACACCATTCAAACATGTAGGGTTTAATAACAACAAAATTTCTTGTAAACATGGTATAAAATTCGAAATTCATGAAAGTTCATGGACATTATTCATAAAAATATGTGAAGATCATACTTTTAAACTTGAAATTGGGTTTTTGAACTCCATGGGTGTAAAAGAACCATGGATGAACATCTAACATATCTGGGTTGAAGAATTCGTGAAGGTTCTTGGCGGATTTCTTAAGAATTAAAGTTGAATTTTAAAAGGCTAGGGTTTGATCTTGAGAGAAGATTTGTTTCTTGGGGAGAAATTTTGGCTAATGAGGCACATAATGATCTTTTGGTCTTTAATTCCATCTTTTGGATGGATTTAGGGTGATGGAAAAAGACGAAACTTCCCCCTTGGGGATTTAATCCCGTAACTAGAATGTGGATTAGAGCTTCATTGCAATGCGGTGACAGTCTCACCGCTATACCCACCGCGACGTGGTATAATCATGGTGGGTTACTGGATTTTAACACTTGCTGATCTGGCCTTTACCGCGATGCGGTGAGGCTCCCGTCGCTATTTCCGCCATGACGCAGTGGAATCACAATGACTCACTAGAATGACCATTACCTTTTTGGCCTTCACCGCGACGTGATGGACCTTCCATCGCTATACTCATCGTGATGCAGTCCAATCGCTGAGCTACTATTTTGGGATTTCAAATGCGGTCCAAATCGTTTCCAAAAAATCTTAAACTTACTCGAGACCTTGTATCAACAACCTCAATTATGAATTAATCTATAAATCAACATGTTATGGCCGGGAATCTTGGTATTAAAATTATCGAAGTTTAAGAGGTCTTTAAATGACTAAGTCTTAATCACTTAGTGAAGTACTCTAAGTCATGAACCCCTTAATCATGTAAGGGCGAGCTGAAACTAGTTGGAATCGTACGGGGTATTATAATATCTCCACCTTGGGGATATTTGTCCTTGAATGAGACTGATTAAGCTGAGGATACTGAGGGACTGAGATTACATGCTGATTATGAATAACTAAAAATATGATTACATTATTGAGTCTTGACATGGTAACTAACTGAACTGATTCGTTAATGCATACAATAATATGGACATGATTTTATGGTTGGAACAGAGAATGAAAAAGAGGAACTCCTATGAAAAATGTTACCTTGAGCTAAGTCTGAGTTTGCGGAGAAAAGGTGAGGGTACTTGGTACACATGTCTGCTTCTGCTTCCCAAGTAGCTCCCTCAATGAATTGATTCTTCCAAAGAACTTTGACCAAGGGAACTTCTTTGTTCCTTAGTCTGTGAATCTGGCAATCTAAGATTTCAATTGGGAGTTCTTCGTAAGAAAGGCCATTCTGAATATGTAAGTTTTCTAAAGGAACAACAACCACTGGATCACCAATACATTTCTTTAATAAAGAAATGTGGAACAATGGATGCACTGATGCCAAATCTGCAGGCAACTCAAGCTCATACACTACTTTCCCAAAATGACTTAAGATCCTGAAAGGGCCTACATATCGGGGACTGAGCTTCCCCTTTTTGCCAAATCTCTTCACTCCCTTTATGGGAGAGATTTTCAAATATACAAAAACATCAATCTCAAATTCGAGATCCTTTCTCCTTATATCTATATAAGATTTATGTCGCCTCTGGGTTGTCTTAAGCCTCTCCCTGACCAACTGAAGTTCTCCAAAGCATCAAAAACTAAATCTGGTCCTATCAATACATTCTTACCTACCTCAAACTAACCAATAGGAGATCTATATGTCCTCCCATATAGAGCCTCAAATAGAGCCATCTGGATACTAGAATGGTAGCTGTTGTATTTGGCAAACTTAGTCAATAAAAGTGATCGTCCCAACTACCCTTAAAGTTGATAACACAAGATCTCAACATGTCCTCTAAGGTTTGAATGGTCCTCTCTTCCTGACCATTTGTCTGAGGGTGGAAGGCTGTACTGAGACAAACTTGGGTACAAAGGCCCTTCTGAAAAGCCTTCCAGAATTGAGAGGTGAACAGAGTACCCCTCTCTAAAATGATGGACAATGGGACTCTATGCAATCTAACCAACTCTCAAATATGAATCTTGGCATAGTCCTCGACTGAAAAAGAAGTATGGACTGGCAAGAAATGGGCTAATTTGGTCATCCTGTCCATAATGACCCAAATCAAATTGTGTTGACGATGAGTACAAGGAAAACTCATCACAAAGTCCATATTAACCTCTTCCCACTTACAAGTTGGAATACTAAACTCCTGCATAGTGATACTAGGCTTCTGATGCTCAATCTTAACCTGCTGACATATAAGGTACTTAGCCACAAACTCTGGAATATTTCTCTTCATACCGCTCCACTAATAGATCTCTCGAAAATCATAATACATCTTAGTGTCCCCTATATGAATAGAGTAACACGTACCATACGGTTCTACAAGGATTCATTGTCTCAAATCGTCTACACAAGGCAAACACAGCCTACCCTGGTAATGCAACATACTATCTCCCCTTTAGGAGAAAATCTCTACTTTCTGATCTCTGACTGAGTCCTTTAACTTTATTAGATTGGGGTCCATACCTTGCTTTTACTTCACTTTGACAACCAAAGAAGATTCTGAGATACTCTACACCCAAATACTACCCTCAACTGAGTCAACAAAACGAACACTTAATCTAGCCAACTGATGAACCTCTTGAACTAACTACTTCTTATCATTCTTAACATGAGCCACACTACCCATAGACAACCTACTAAGAGAATCTACCACTACATTGGCTTTGCCCAAATGATACAACATACTCATGTAATAATATTTTAACAATTTTAGTTCCCTTCTCTGATTAAATTTTAACTCTCTCTGTGAAAATACATACTGCAAACTTTTGTGATCTGTGAACAGATCAACATCCACCCCATATAGATAATGCCGCCAAATTTTCTAGGCAAACACAACAGCTGCTAACTTAAGATCATGAGTAGGATAATTCTTTTTATGAGGTTTAAGCTGTCTAGAGGCGTAAGCTATAACCTTACCTCTTTGCATCAAACCACAACCCAAACCAACTCTAGAAGCATCATAATAAACAACAAACCCATCTGAACCATCAGACAATGTTAAAACTGGGGCTTAGGTGAGTCGAGTCTTTAACTCATGAAAACTCTTCTCACAAGAATCTGATCACTGAAACTTGACTTTCTTCTGAGTAAATCTTGACATGGGGGACACAATAGATGAAAAACCTTCGACAAAACATCTGTAATAGCCATCCAAACCCAATAAATTCCTAATATCTGATGGAGAGATGGGTCTGATCTTAGCCAAAAGTCACACGTACTAAATTTAGCAAATAGCTGATGGTATCTAAAAGTCTGCAATATGATTCTGAGATGGCCTGCATGATCGTTTTCATTATGGGAATAGACAAGGATATTATCTATGAAGACTATGACAAATATGTCCAAGTACTATTTGAAAACTCTGTTCATCAGGTCCATGAAAGCTGTTGGGGCATTGGTAAGACCAAAAAACATAACTAGAAACTCGAAGTGACCATATAGAGTTCTGAAAGCCATTTTTAGAATGTCACATTCTCTGACTCTAAGCTAGTGATAACCATATCTGAGGTATATCTTGGAGAAATAACTGGCACCCTGAAGTTGGTCGAACAAGTCATCGATTCTGGGAAGTGGGTATTTATTTTTATTGTGACTTTGTTCAACTGACGGTAGTTGATACACATTCTAAAAGTATCTTTTCCCTTTTCTTCCTCTAGGAAGATCTTTGGGAAACACGTCTAGGAATTCCCTCACTTCTGAAACTGACTCAAGACTAGGAGTCTCAGAATTGGAGTCTTTAACTTGAACAAGATGGTAGACACACCCCTTGGATATCATTTTTCTAGCTCTAAGGTACAAAACAAGTTGACCCCTAAATGCTGAAGTATTACCCTTCCACTTAAGGGTTGGTTCATTCAAAAACTAAAAATGAACAACTCTTTTTCGACAATCAATTGAAGCATAGAATGAGTGGAGCAATTACATGCCAAGAATGACATCAAAATCAGGTATCTTTAATGTAACACCTCACATTTTTTAGCTAGAAAGCGAACCATCATTTCTACGTGTGTAAGCTCTAATTCTACGATTTATATTTTGATTCATGTTTCATGATATTTCACCTAGTATATGAAGTGATTATGAGGTGAAAAATGTTCATAGAAATGGCCTAGAACAAAGTTAAGCTAAGAACCTTTCATTCATCCAAAATTGGATAGTCGATTCTACAAGGGTCTACTTTAAAAGTGTATAACTTTCAATAAATATATAATTTTTCATCTCAAGATCCACCAAACTGGACAAAATTGAATTATATTTCCAACGATACCAATTTTGCCTAAAACCGATAACCGAGCGAAAAGTAATGGAATTTTTCGTGTGAGGCAGTAAACTGACGCGATCTTAATGCGTCGAGTTGACTGCGCCCCGACACGAAACCTGACGCAAATTTAAAGTTGTTTTACAAATTATTTCAGTTCCTAATGTGTCTAGGGGCATTGTGGTCACTTTCCCTCACCCAAAATCCGTCTATAACATAGAATTTGAGCCCCAAGAAGCCAAAATTGCCTATTATTCACTTTTTTTCTCAAAAATCAAAACCTTAACTCATCCCCAAAGATCAATAACTCATCCCTAAGATCAATAATTCCAAGAAACGGATCAAGATTCGGGTTCCATCTTTCAAATCCTATAATCGAAGGTACGTTGGGTTTCCTAAAACTATACGGGCTTAGTAAATTCTTCTTAATTATGTTAAAGGTTTAGAAATCATGAACTTACAAGGGAGGTTTTGGATTTACAATTTACAATCATGTTTTTGAAGCCCTTGATAATATTATTTTGGTCTTTAGGCCTTCCCTTGAAAGTGATTTAACTAGTATATATGAATGTATATGTGTTGAAGTCTTGAAAGATGAATTGAGAGCATGAATTATTGAATCTTTTCCCCCTCCCATTGTGTTACTACTTGATTTGCAAGTTATGAATTCCTAAATTGCATGATTTAAAGAATAAATCAAGAGTCTTATTATTTTATATGAATTTTATGATGATTGAGAATTGGAGAGGGGGGATATAATCATGATTTAAATGCTAAATGTGATAATTGAAGGAATTTCAGGAATGTTTTGAGAAATTGACCACCACTTGTTGAAATTGTTGAAAAGATGAGAATCTTTGCATGGTTTGGACTTATGTTTAGAAATATGGATTCTCTCATAATTGTCTTTAATGTTTTGGTGGTTTGAACATTGTTTTAAATGAAAGAATTATGTATGATATTATTATGGCTCAGAATTATGACTTGCAAGTCTTGGTATGACGATACCAAAATAGATAATGCCATAACAGACACAGAATGGAGTAGAAATCAGATTCCTACGCAGACTTATAAATTTTAAATCCAGAAAGATGCCTGTTCAGAAAAGGCTAAAATTGGGAATACAGATACGTTAGGTGGTTCCTCGAAGAAGGCTTGGGTTCAGATAACTTATTGCTCAGAATCGCATTTTGTCGATACGGGTTATTATGTCCCCTAGAGGGATTTTACGCTGGCTTAGTACCCTGTGGTATATCATACTCAGACACTCCAACCTTTGCGGCAAACTTAGGTTGGGGGCTTCCCCATCGAGTCAATGAAATATTCCATATAGCCCGTGGAATATCAGACTTGTAGGGGAGAGCCACCTAACTCAGAAGTAATACGAAGAATATAATTGCATTGATCAGAATATTTTATGATTTTCAAAGAATTGCCCATGTGTTTTTGACCTATATCATTCATGATGCTTCATGACCTACTCTCATCTATTTTATATATGTAAATGCATTATTTTGGATTGCCCTGTGTAACAGTACTTTTGTATTGACCCCTATATTTCAGGGTTTGAAACTTAGTCCAGGGGTCCCGCTAAATCGTAGAAGTATCAGACAACAATGTGCAGTTGGTAAGCCTTCTTTTTTTGGAAGGCCTATTCTAGAGCATTGTTATTACATTTTGTTTTGGGTCTGACTGGGGGCCTTTTCCTAGTTTTATTTCAGACTTATGATGGATCTTGTAATGTTAGAGATTTTGCAGATGCCATATGTCTAGAATTTTCAGAACTTCTTTCAAATTGTTCAAGTTTATGAGTTTGACCATGGTACCATCTTATATTGTTTTCTGCAAAATTTTTTATACTATATGAATATTGTGCATGATTACCAGATTTAGAAGAGCGCTCGGGCCTTTATGGTTTGGGATGCTCGTTACGGATAGGTCCTCCGCTCGGGTCGTGACATCTAACTGTACAAGATCAACTAAAGTGACTCTTTGGGATATTGTGACTAGACAATTCCTATATACCCATCTGGCTACAATAGAGGCACCAACTGGGGTAGACACTGAGAAATGATCCAATAAGGTTTCGAGTTTGACTCCAAAATTGATAGTTATTTAAGGGGTTACAAAAGAAAGAGAAGCTCCGGGATCTAGCAAAGCATAAACATATAAATGAAAGACCTGCAATGTACCAGTAACCACATTAGGAGAACTTTCCTAATCTTGTCAAGACTGAAGTGCATAAAGCCTGTTTGGGTCCTACCCACTGGTGGTACAGAAAGTGGCACCCTATTGAGTTGGGCGACCTGTATATGCTGCGGAAGAGTTATTCTGACCTTGTTGATGATCATTCCTATCTTTCCACATACCTTCCAGACATTCGTTCAACTTGTGTCCTGGCTTTCTATATCTAAAACACACATCGTTGCCAGCCCTGCACACACCTTGATGATTTCTTCCACACTTCTGGTAGGGAGGATTAGTGCGGGCACTTCTTATACTGCCTTGGGACTTAGAGCCTTATACACAATCTAAATTATCATTTCTAAACTTTGGCGCAAGTGCACTAGCTGAGGATGGAGCTGGAACTGAAGGTTTCTAGTGGAACTGAGGATGATTACCACCTTCTGATCTCAACTGAGCAAAATTAAAGCTACTTATTCTAGCCCTCTTGTTCTCTCTCTCTCTCTTTCCTAAAACTTCTCCTCTTTAATTTGTTGAGCATGGGCCATCAACCTAGACAAGTCCATCTATTTGATCAACATTGCGGTCCTACACTTCTTGACCAAACTATCAGATACACCAGGCATGAACTTGCTCATCCTAGACCAATTATCAGCCACTACATAAGGAGCATACTTGGCTAGCTGAGTAAACTTAAGGGAATACTCTTTCACACTCATGTTGCCCTGCTTCAAATTAATAAACTCTAACACCTTAGCTTCTCTTAACTCCAAAGGGAAGAATCTATCTAAGAAGGCTACAACAAACTCCTCCTACTCTATAGGCCCTACATCTATGCCTCTATACCCTCTCCACTGCTTAAACTAGGTATGAGCTACATCCTACAGCTGGTAAGCAGAAAATACAGCACTCTCACTAGAAGTCACACCCATAATATCTGTTACCTTCTGAACTATGTCGAGGAATTCCTGCAGATCCTCTTCAGACTTGGATCCCAAAAACAGAGGAGAATTCATTCGGGTGGAGTCCTAAATCCTAGCTGCGGCAATCTTAGCCACTGAAACGGCTAGGAAGATAGCTGGCTGATTATTCTGGGTTGCTAATGAGTGAGCTAAGTTAGTGAAGGCCACTTTGAATTCGGTATCAAAGACAGGCTCATTTAGGGGATCTTCCTGAATAGGTGGAGGTGCGGGCTGATTCCTGCTTCTTCTTCTGTTAGTCTTTTTGGGAGGCATATTCTGTAAATGGAAGGAAGATTAATTAGATAATAAGTTTAAGTTGAGTTCATACTCTTTAGCATGACATGAACACTGAAATAAGGGAAACTTTTCCTAAAACATCTTGTAGTCTCTTGTTCATAAGTGTGGCGCGTTTCACACCCATGCACAAGACTCTACTTAATGCGACTTTCAGATTCCCTAGGACAATTTAAGACCTTAGGCTCTGATACCAAGTTTGTAACTCCCTAAGAGTACACCCTGGGCGCTACACGGTACTTACGGTCACAAGTAGCCATAAGCTAACCCATGATACTGGTACCTGCTGTGAACACTAGGTAAAACTGATAACAAAGAGTATTTATAGAATTTAACTGATAAATTCCATAAGGTTTTAAATCATAGTTATGATAATGTCTATAAAACAACACTGACAATACTGATAAAATGACTGATAATGACAACTGAAAACTGACTAACTGTCTGCACTAGTCTGAAAGCCTCTAAACTGACTGACTGTGGAGTTGATGGGCAAGCCTCCAACGAATTCTGAAGGACTAAATAACTGAACTACTTATATACTGAATGTAATATAACTCGTCCTCGAAGGAAGAAGACTCACCACTGTTGACTGCTGCTGATAGGCTGATCTGTCTAAGTACGACCAGGAACTCAAACGTCTGAACCTATGATATAAGACATCATAGTACAAGAAATGAGTATGCAATCAGTACTTTGAATGAACTAGTATGCTAAATAAGGTTAGGCTAATATGAATGGTTTCGTGTGCATAAGTGATAACTGACTGAATGTATAACACGAGGTACAGAGTAAAAATACATGAAAGCTATAAAGACTGAGAATGCATGACCAAGCATTAAAACATGAATCTAAAATAGTTTGTGAACTAAAATACTGATAACTGGAAAACTAATATCTGTATGCTATGGTCAAACAAAGAACTAGATGCTGGACTAAAATTGTAGGGGTTAGCTATAACCGACATGCCCTAATATATTATCAGGGTCCAACCAGTAACCCAAGTTGGAAGGGTGTCAGTACCATGCCACAGGTACTAACACTGGCTTTGTGGATCCACTAATCTGAAGTCCCAAAAAATGAAGGTGTCATGTCTAACTGACGGTGGAACCCTCAAAATCTATGGTAGAGCGTAGGTCTGGAACCTAAGGACTTCTACTAGTGCCTTATACCTAACTGACAGGGGATACAACATCCCTACACTCATTCGGTGCTAAGTGTTTCTCCTAACTGAATGAAACTGATTATTAGACTGATCTGAGTTTAACTGATTATGAATTCTGATAGTGCTCATAATGATAATAATAACTGAGAAATCAACTAAGCTCATGGTTTAACTGAAATCATTCTAAGGATACTGAAAGTATGTAAACATCTAATTTTGGGTATTCAAACCCCATGACTCGATAGCAATAACAACAAGATCATACCGAAACTTTAAGGACAAGCCATGTAGTCAATATTTAAAACTTAATCTTTGAGGCATTTCATCAAACACTTGTAATTAATGTCTTAATCATGGGAATAGTTTTAAACATGTAGTAGTAGCATGATTTTGATAATAAATCACCAATTAAGGATTAAATAAGCGAACAACATCATTCAAACGTGTAGGGTTTAATAACAACAACAATTTCTTGTAAACATGATATAAAATTCAAAATTCATGAAAGTTCATAGACATAATTCATAAAAATATGTGAAAATCATACTTTTAAACTTGAAATTGGGTTCTTATACTCCATGGATGAAAAGGTCCCATGGATGAACATCTAATATACCTGGGTTGAAGAATTCGTAAAGATTCTTGGCGGATAACTTGAGAATTGAACTTGAATTTTAAAAGGCTAGGGATTGCTCTTGAGAGAGGATTTATTTCTTGGGGAGAAATTTTGGCTAATGAGGCATACAATGCTCTTTTGGGTTTTAATTCTATGTTTTGGACGGATTTGGGGTGATGAAAAAAGACCAAACTGCCCCTTGGGGATTTAATCTCGTAATTGGAATGTGGATTAGAGATTCACCGCAATGCGATGACAGTCTTATCGCTATATCCACTGTGATGTGGTCTAATCGTGGTGGGTTATTGGATTTTAACACTTGCTATCTGGCCTCCACCATGACGCGGTGAGGCTTCTATCGCTATTTCCACCATGAAGTGGTGGAATCACGGTGACTCATTGGAGATGACCATTGCCTTTTTGGTCTTCACCGCAATGCAATGGACCTTCCATTACTATACTCTCCGCGACACGGTCCAATCGTGGTGAGCTGCAATATTGGGATTTCAAACGCAGTCCAAATCTTGTCCGAAAAATCCAAAACTTCCTCGAGACCTGCTGTCGACCACACCAATTATGAATAAATCTATAAATCAACATGCTAAGGATGGGAAGGTCGGTATTAAAATTATCAAAGTTTAAGAGGCCTTGAAACGACTGTCTTAATCTCTTAGTGAAATCCTCTAAGTCATGAACCCCTTAATCATGCAAGGGTGAGCTGAAACTAGTTAGAATCGTACGGGGTATTACACGAATTTAATTCTCTGAGAGGCAATTAAGTCTTTTTACCTCAATCCAATTCGTAAAAACATGAGTTAAAACACCGGTTAGGGCATTATTTGTCCATATTCTCCAATTTCCTCTAAAAAACAAACCTTAATGATCACCTAAGTTCATCAATTTCATTCCTTTAACTTTAATAAAACTAAAGAAATCAAGTTTCTAAATCCATGAACTTTCAAAAAAGCATCAAGTTTATGTTTCTCTTTCAAGCTTAAGGATTTATGGTATGTGTGATGCTCATCCATGGGCCCTTTTCATTCATGGAGTCCAAGAATCCATTTTTATATTTTAAATGATGAATTATCTCTATGAAGCTCTTATAAATTTCGATTTATGTATTGTGTTTACAAGTGTTTCGATGGAATGAGCCTTTACATATTTAAATGATGAAATTTTCATGTAAATCCCTAACACATGGTTTTAGTATTGTAATTATGTTATTATCACATGATTTACCCATTCCCATGTTTAAGTACATGACGCTCATGTGTTTGATGAAATGCCTAAGTGTTGGATTTTGAACAACGATCCCCTACATGTCCATATTATTATTTTCATTCAATGGTAGAGAGTTATGAATACCCGATACTTAGACGTTTACATAAGTTTAGTACCTTCAGAATGATTTCAGATAAACTATGAGCATTATCATTCAGTTAAGTTATTTATGATTAGTTTTTTGTTTAGTTTAGTTCAGAATCAGTGTTATACAGTTGGGAATAAAACTTAGCACCGAGTGAACGTAGGTATGGTGTATCCCTATCAGTTATGCATGAGGAACTTATCTTCCCCATCAGTTAGGCATGAGACATTAGTAGAAGTCCCTAAGTTCCAGGCCTACGGTGCCACCGTAGACTTTGAGGGGTCCCCCTTCAGTTAGACATGACACCCTAGTCCTTCGGGATATCAGATTAGTGGATCCACACAGCTAGCGTTAGTATCTGTGGCATGGTACTGACACCCTTCCAACTGGGGTTACAGGTAGGATCCCAATAATAGATTTGGGGCATATCAGTTATAGCTAGCTCCAATAGTCTCAGTACAGTATTCAATATAGTTTCAATTCAGGTTTTCTTGACCAAAGCATACAAATTCTCAGCTATTCAGTTATTATATTTCAGTACTTCAGTTTACAGATTATTTCAGAAATATATATATGCTTGGTCTTGCATTCTCAGTATTTTAGTTTTCAAGCATGCTTACTCAGTTATCTCATATTATTCAGTCAGTCATTACTTTATATACAGTTAACCTAGTATTTCATCCTAGCCTCATCTCATATACTAGTACATTCAAAGTACTGACCGCATACTTTCTTCGTGCTATGATGTCTTATATCATAGGATTGGATGCACAGTTTCCTGACTGTGCTTAAACAGGTTAGCTTATCAGCAGTAGCAGCAGTGGTGCATTCTCATCTTTAGAGGTCAAGTTTATCTTTCATTCAGTTATTTCAGTATTCCTCTATTTCAGTCAGTTAGAGTTAGTTGGGGGTTTGTCCCATCAACTCCACAGTCAGTTAGTTAGATGTTTTTCATAAAATAAGAAAGTCAATTATATGGTGATTCAGTTACCAGACCTTTCAGTATTATTAGTTGTTTTAAATTTGACAGTTATATTTTCAGTATTCATATTGGCATGACTATGTTTCTCAGTATATCTTCTGCATATATGTTTTGTTCCTATTATACTCAGTGATCACAGTAGGTACCAACTCATGGGTTAGCTTGTGGTCACTTGTGATCGTAAGTACCATTATCGTGACTAGGGGGTAGCCTTGGATCATGACATAATGCAATACCAACCTCATGCAATTGCAACGGCTCAATAAAAATTGTAGTTGACCCTATGAACTTATCCCTGGTTCTATCTAAATCAATTTAGGTACTTCAAATAATAAGTTAATATGAATCATTTCAACTCAGGTTGATCGATTGACGACTCAGGTCAGGTGGACCGCAATACCAATATCATGCAATTGAAATAACTCAATTGAAATTGTATTTTACCCTATGAACTCATCCCTAGTTTTATCTAAATCAAGTTAGGTACTTCAAATAATAAGTTAATATAAATCGTTTCAACTCAGGTTGATCGATTGATGACTCAGGTCAGGAAGAACGCAATATCCATATCATGCAACTGTAACAACTCAATTGAAATCATAGTTGACCCTAGGAACTCATACCTAGTTCTAGCTAAATCAATTTAGGTACTTCAAATAATAAGTTAATATGAATTATTTCAACTCAGATTGATCGATTGACGACTCAGGTCAGGAGGAATGCAATACCAACATCATGCAATTGCAATGACTCAATTGATATCATAGTTGACCCTATGAAATCATCTCTAGTTCTATATAAGTAAATTTAGGTACTTCAAATAATAATTTAATATGAATCATTTCAATTCAGGTTGATAGATTGACGACTCAGGTTAGGAGAAACGCAATACCAACATCATGCAATTGCAAAGACTCAATTGAAATTGTAGTTGACCCTATGAACTCATCCCTAGTTCTAGCTAAATCAATTTTGGTACTTCAAATAATAAGTTAATATGAATTATTTCAACTCAGGTTGATCAATTGACGACTCAGGTCAGGAAGAACGCTATACCAACATCATGTAATTGCAACAACTCAATTGATATTATTGTTGACCCTAAGAACTCATCCCTAGTTCTAGCTAAACTAATTTAGGTACTTCAAATAATAATTTAATATGAATTGTTTCAACTCAGGTTGATCGATCGACAACTCAAGTCAAGAGAAACACAATACCAACATCATGCAATTGCAACGACTCAATTGATATTGTAGTTGACCTTATGAACTCATCCCTAGTTCTAGCTAAATCAATTGAAATTGTAGTTGAACCTATGAACTTAATTAAAATTCTATTAAAACAGATGTTCAACCTGTTACAACAGATGTTCAACCTGTTACAACAGATGACTCATCTGTTGGAAATTATCAAACAGATAAATAAACCTATTGCAACAAATTACTTATCTATTGTAAATTATCAAATAGATGTTGCCATATTTTGCGACAGATGACTGAGCTATTGGAAACAGATATTAGCATCTGTTGCAGTAGATGACTTATCTATTTTAAGATCTTTTTTTATTTTAAAGCATTTTTTTTGTCCGAGATAACAAAAATACTAAGGCGATAAAAATATTTCTTGGATAACTCAAAAATCTCCTCCTTGAGTAGTCTTATCTTGTCTTTTCAATGTCACCATCACCTCGTGACCCTAAAAGTTATTAATGAAAATATTTAAAATCCATCTCTAGAATTATCTCTCCTTCAGCCATGAATCAATTCATCTCTCTTCTTTCTCTTTCTCTCATCTTTAGGGTAATCACAACCGTCTCCTTTTTTTCTCTCTTTTCTCTCTTTTATATCCTCTTTCGCTTGAGGATCCTTTCGAATCTCAATCGATTTATATCTTTTCTTGATTTAAATAGGTGTTTTGATCCCTTTGCTTTTTTGACATTGTAGGTATGATTCACTATTACTCTTTTCTTCTCATCTTCTTCTTTGTATGTTATTAAATTAGTTATTTACATCTGTTGTTTTTATTTACTTACCCATTACCCTTATCCTATTTATTGAGAAAATTGAATGAAAGGTGACTTTTAAGACTTGAATGAACGAACCGTTTTTTTTATTAAAATATGTGAAAAAAGTCATTTGTTGGGAGAACTTAAAAAGTCTTATTGGCAGTATCATTTTTTATGTCTTTTTTTATTTCTTTGTTGTTGATGTTGTTGGTGGTGTTAGTGTTGTTGGAACATGTTGTGTTTGTGTTGTTGATGATGTTGGAACATGTGGTATTTGTGTTGTTGATGGTATTAGAACATTGCCGTTGTTAATTTGTTGTTGATGTTGTTGGTGGTGTTGCAATAGATTCCCCAACTATTGCAACTGATGAATCAGCTGTTGGAACAGACAGAGCAACTGTTGGAAAAAATCAAACAGTAATAAGGCTAGTTTGATTTATACCAATAGATGACTCATCTATTGCAATATGACGGCCATATGTTGCCACAAATACATAGCCTGTTGAAACAAATGACTCATTTGTTCAACAGATGGGGAATTTGTTGCAACATATGGGTCATCTGTTGGAACACTTATTTAATGTGTTGTATTCATTCAATTTTGTGTTACCCTTTTTAAAAATTATGCAGACATCAATTGTAATATTCTTTTTGTTCTTCTCTTATTTGACATAAATTGTTTTTCTCTTGTTTGTACATAAAAGAAAGTGAAAATGGATCAACTTTTGTCCGACCAACATTAAAGGCTAGAGTAAAAATGGGTTTGAAGAAATAAACTGCTTGTAGATGGAACCGCTTCATATGTGGAAGGTATGTATTACTGATCAACCTATCGTGAAAACACTCATAGAGTACACTAATTTTGTGAATGTTGTTCTTTACCTATTAGGCATTAATCATTCAAACAAGCTATTGCATTTTACAGTTAAGATTGTTAGGTTTGAACGGATAAGACTGAGGGACCAAGTAGGTGGTATTGATACCTTATTATGGTTTAATGAAGATTTTGCTAATGTTTATGTGTCAAGTTTGGAGAAGGGTTCAAGTATTTGGTGGTAATGTAAATATTCAATAGAAATTAGACAGATTTTAAGGGTTCAATGGACTTTTGAAAGGACTCTGAAGCCTTGCACTACTGCAAACAAGAATGGAAATCAATATAGTTATTGTCCTGATCCAAATTCTTAAGGTTGGGTTGCTCGGGGTGACGATTATATAACAGAAGGTGCTTGGGAGAAAATCTGCGAGGGAAGGGGGAGATGTTGAAGACCATATATAATCTTAGACCTTATTAAAAAGGGAACACATAATACCAAGGAATGTGTAGCAAATCTAGCAGATAAAATTAACATAAAAAATCCGAATGTGCTGCAAATATGAAATTGTATCCAAAAATGAAAATCCATCCCACTCGTTGTTGAAAAGAAAAATGGTGAAGTGGGCTGGAGCTGGACACTTTGCTAGGAAACTGTTACTAGTTAGCATAGCCTAAATGATGACTCACAAAGCAAAGGAGCAGAACTCAAAAGAAGCAACTTAGCGGGCACACGAGGGGTGGTAACTTGCTCAGTCAGGAACGTAACTTAAACCAACAACTCCTGAAGTAAAATATAAGGGATCAATCCAAGGTGTCAATTTCTGAAGTTAAACTTGCATCCCAGACCTTCTTGTGGTTCTGGTCAGGTCAAAGGTAGTGGAAATAAAAAGGGGTGGGATTTCTGCCCAACTTCAGAACTTTTTGTTTCTACTACCATTGACTAGATTAGAACCACAAACATAAGTCATTGGATGAAAGTTATACTTCAGAAATTGATGCCTTGGCTTCCCTTATTTTTACTTCAGAAGTTTTTGGTTTAAGTACCGTTCCTTACTAACCATCTTACCAATCCTTGGTGATTGCCAAGCTGTTTAACTTGGAGTTCTGATCCTACGCTTTGTGAATCAACAGCCTAGGCCATACTAACTAGTCACAATTCCCTAGCAAAGTGTCCAGCTCAAGTCCATTTCACCATTTTTCTTTTCAACAACGAGTGGAATGGATTTTTATTTTTAGATACAATTTCACATTTGCATCTCATTTGGATTTTTTTTATCGTGCATGTCAATTTCATTGGTCAGATTGGCTAGAAGTTCCTTGTTTGCTCCTCTGGGTTTCCTCTTTCATAAGATCTAACTTGATATATGGTCTTCTCCACCTCACCTTTCCCGCGCAGGTATTCTCCCAAGTACTTCTACTGTATAATAGTCTCCTTGAGCAACCCATCCATATAAATTTGGATCAGGGGAATATCTATGGGTTTTCCATTCTTGTTTGTTGCACTGGGAGGCTTCGAAGGCCTTCTCCAAGTCCATTGCACCATTAAAATCAGTCCACTCACTATTAACCCTCTACAATGCCATCAAATATTGATCCCTTCTCAGAACTTGACGCATAAACATGTGCAAAATTGTCATTAAATTGTAATAGGGTATCGACACCACCTTCTTGGAACCCTTCGGTCTTATCAGTTTGCACCTATCAAATTTAACTATAAAATGCAATTTTTTATTTGAAGGATCAATGTCTAATCGATAAAAAATTACATTCACAAAATTGTTGTACTTTATGTGTGTCTATCACGATAACCTGATCAGTAATACATAACTGCCACACATAAAAGTGGATCAATCCATCTGCACGCACCTTATTCTTCCTACCCCATCAATGTCAGACAATGTTTATTCTTCACTTTCCATCGTGATGTATTGTACAAGACTACAGAGGCTCAAAGGTTAACCATCTTTAATGTCAAAGGACTACATGCCCGTCAAGAAAAAAACAAGTGTTACATATGTAATGCACCATAATCATTGTAATAGTAAACTTGTGTTGTTTTTTGATATGGACTTTGCTCAATAAAAAGAGGTACAACCGGAACTAAATATGAAGGACTGCAAAAAATATTTTCAGCAGATTACCTATGTGTTGCAACATATGGACATTGGCTGAAAGAACACAATATAGTTCATCAGTCTGAATTGCGTGCAACCAACAGATAACTAATATGTTACAACAGATAGTCAGTCTATTAGAAAAAAATATTAAAATGGTTATTAATAAAAAAGGGTCATTGTTAATGAAAGGGTGAAAAGTAATAACTTTTTGATTATTTAATATGAAAACTGTTCGTAAATAAATAACAAGGAAATAAATGATAAAAATAATTTATAACCCATAAAAATGGTTATTTAATTTTAATAACTGATGTTAATATTAAATAGGAAACAAGTCGTGACTTTTCACCTTTTTTAAAAATTTGTTTTTTTAATTTATAAAATAAATCAGTCACCAATTTGGATTAATTAAGGTATATGGTGATTATTAAAAAAGAGGTGAACAGTCGTGACTTTTTGTCTAACACATTCAAAACAACTGATGAATCAAATTCCCCATTTGTTACAACTGATGAATCAGCTGTTAGAAGAAATCAAAACATCTCCTCCAATAGGTGGTCCATATGTTGCAACAGATGTCTCATATATTGCACATATAGACTATTTGTTGCAACAGATGGTAAATCTATTGCGACAAATGGGTTATTTGATGCAACAGATGGTAAATCTATTATGAAAGATGGTTTATCTGATGCAACAAATGGACTATCTTTTGCAACACCTCAATAAAAATGGTTATTCTTAAAAGAAACCATTTTGAAAAGGTGAGAAGTTTGAATGCAAAACAAAAAGTCATGACTTTTCAAATAAAATAAAAAGTCAGTAGCTTGAATGTAATTAATAAAATGGAGGTGAACAGTCATGCCTTTTTTCCTAACACAGTCAGATTCAATCCTCTATAAATAAGTCTCTCCTTACTCTTCATTCTACTCCACTTTATTTATTTCATGCATTTTTCCTTTTCGTATTACATTTTCAACCAGTTCTCTTCAAAGAGCATAATCCTTTCTCATTGAGGTAAGTTTTTTATATGTAAATCTACCAGTTGGTAGTATACGTTGTATTACATTCAAAATATTTTTCTTACTTTTGTGTTTATGTTTTTTGTCAATTCATGCGTGATCTAGATATGGCTAATCCCGTTTAGAACATTGCTATTATGCGTGACACTATGCGTGAAATTCAGAGGCAGGTAATGACCTGCAGTGAGAGTTCGTCACCGTGAGATCAAGAATGTTCCAAAAGATATGCAGGCTGAGAAGGACCCTACTGTTGTCGGTTGACGATTGTCCAACTGACAATAATAATAATAATAATAATAATAATGATAATAATAATAAATAGGTGATGTTTTTTTTGTTTTAGCATATATATTTTTATTTTTCTATATCAGATCTACCTACTGTAATACCTCGGATTTTTTTTTCTTTTGAAATTTTGTGCGTAAACGTGTCGGAATCCTATCTTCGAGAATGATTTATAATTTTTCTGTGTGTCATTTCTTGGATTTCGACCAACCATTTCTTAAAGAATCAAATAAGCTTTCCAACGATATGTGGATCACCTAAAACGGATACCCGAGCGATGAGTTACGAACATTCCGATCGAACGGTGAATAGTGATGAACAATAAAACATGCAGGAAAAAGTACTGAGGCCAGGCGTATTTTTGCTCCAACTTTAAATGATCATAACTCCTTGTACATAATTATCTGGGTGATCTACTATATATCAACGGAAAGATCTACGAGTCCTCTTTCCAATGAACTTGGTTTCATCCAATTTGTCTATCGGAGCAAAAAGTTATGGTCAATCTAGTTTAGTCTATCAAAAGCAAATTTTTTGGTCAACTTCAAACGACCATAACTCCTTGTACATAATAATCTGGGTGAGCTAATATATATCAACGGAAAGATATAAGAGTCCTCTTTCTAATGAAATTTGTTTCATTCAATTTGGATATTAGAGTAAAACGTTATGGTCGATCTACTTCAGCCTATCAAAATAGTCCTCCATGGACAAATTTGGGTTTTATTTGTTTCTTAGGGGCATTTTGGTCTTTCACCACTCTTTTAAACCTCTATATATACCCCCTTTGAGCTGAGAATTGTCATTCATTTTCTCTCATTTCTCTTATATCTCTCTCTTAAAATATATGCATATATATATATATATATATATATATATATATATATATAAGAAGAGGAGTTAGGGTTAGGGTTTCAATTGGGGGAAAATCGATTCAAGACTTTGCTTCGCGAATTACTTCCGTCAATCTCTTCGGCTACGAAATCTAAGGTATGCAAGTGTTTATCTATGGGCTACTTTCATCCATAGAGCCCACAAATCCTTTTTCAAAGGCTCAAGATACATGTGTATATATATATATATATATGATTATACTTTCTAAATTTTCATTGTGTATGTGTGTAGTATTCACATGATGGTTGAGATATATGCGTGGGATGATTATGTGTGTTGGTTGAAGTATATGTGTGTAGTATTTGTGTGATGGTTGGTGATTATGTTGTTGAAGTTGATGATATCCAAGAAGGGATCTTTGTATGTTTGTGGAAACTATGGTGGTGTGTGATGTATAAATATATGAAATGGGTGATTGAATACTTGTAATCTTGATGAATCCACCTATGCCTAAGAATTGCATGTAAGGTGTTTGTGAAAATACCTAAGATACTAGAGATTTTGTTTTTATAACATAATAGGTCCAAAATTAATTGATTATGAATATATGATGATTTAAATTGTTAAGCCTTGATTTATACTATTATTCCATTATTTCCTTGTTATGACTTGATAATTGTTATTGGGAATTATATATCCATACTATTGATTGATATGTCAAATATTTTCTAAATGTGAGTTGGATTGTGAATTGAGAAATGTGGATGTTGAAGTTGAAGGATGATGGTGTTGTGGTGCATGAAATTGAGCATTAAACCTATGCCCTAAATGGTGCATGTAAGGTGATTGCTAAAATGCCTATGTGAAGAAGAATTAAGTACTTGACATGTTTGTTATCCAAATTATGATTTCATGCCATATCCATATGCTTAGCTTATGTCTACCATATGTTTGACAAAATATTTAAGAGAATAGGAAACTATGCATTGTGGTTCATTAGGTCTTAAAAGATAAATTCATGCTTTGTTCCTATGGATAATTGATTTCCTTAAATTTATGGTGCGTTGTGGGTGTATGATGGAATGCCATGATGAATTGTTGAGGTAACTATGATGTTTGTGCGTAGTATTTGTTGTGGACCCAAAGCATGCTCCCCACGTATTCGATTGGATGCTTATATGAATAAATGAGGCCATTTGATTTGCTAAGTGTGAAGTCCTCAGTTATGTGTTGTGTATGATGGCCTATGGGCATGTTGTGTATGAGTTATCTATGTTGTGTTACTTTATGCCCGAAATAGTCTACTGGTCTAGAGCCGAGTCAATTTCACGGTAATCTCAATCGAGCGATGAACAATGAACTCCCGGTTAGTTTCAAAACTTGGGGAAAACTCAGTAATCTCGGAAATCATTCTTTATCGAATACTCAGGCCATGAAGCTCTAAAATCTTATATATCAATTCACTCCGTTATAGACCTCTGTATATTTTGTGAGATAGTAAGCTTATCTTAAAAGTAAGTGGCATTTAGAAATACTCCGTCAGAGAACGGAATCAAGCGAACTCTGTCATATTGATAAAGTATCATAATGTGAGAATAGATTCAGTTCAGTTGAGTACAGTTAAGAACCGGTTAAGTGTCTTTTAGTTGGGAGTAGGATTCAGCACCGAGCGAGCTAAGGATGGGAACATTCCTGTGAGTAGAGGGTTTGATTCCTGGTAGCAATCCTTATGCTCCAGAACTACGTCGCCAGTGTAGGCTGAGACATTTATCCTGCGAGTAGAGGGTTAGATGAGGTGGTTGTCCTGCGAGTAGAGGGTCCCACCATTCTCATTTGAGGTCCTGATAGTAGAGGGTCCTATGCAGTTGTCTTTACTGGTGGTGCGGTATTGACACCCTTCCAGCTGGGGTACAGGTTGGATCCCACTTGTGGTAAGTGGGGCATGTCGGTTAAATGATCACTTCCACAGTTTCAGTAATAGTCTTAGAAAAGAACTCAGTTAATGTGCAGAAGTTGAGGCTGTTAGATATAGGCCTCCCAGTATTGCTATCATTATCATTATGTAGAGAGACTTCCTGCGAGATGAGGGTTGTTGTCGAACTTATTTACCCATTATCATTATCATTGAGTAGAGAGACTTCCTGTGAGATGAGGGTTGATCTCAAACTTATTTACCCATTATCATTATCATTGAGTAGAGAGACTTCCTGCGAGATGAGGGTTGCTCTTGAACTTATTTACCCATTATCATTATCATTGAGTATAGAGACTTCCTGCTAGATGAGGGTTGATCTCAGATTTAGTTGTTCAGTGTTCCAGAGTTGGTGAATTTTAATATCAAATATCAGTAATATCAGTTATCCGATTTCTCAGTATGGATAAGTACAGATGTCAGCTCTAGTAGCTTCAGATACTCAGTATCTTATTGTCAGTATTATTATTTTCGGGTGTCAGCGTTCAAAATATAACATTCGGTGTCATGATGATTTCAGTTGTACTTTATGCATCCATGTGTGTATTATTGATCAGACATGTTTCAAGATTGGTAACTGCAGAGTTTCTATATATGTTTATTCCAGCGAATACATATTATTCAGATTGTTATGTTTATGCATAAGCCTTATATTTCACCTTACCCTATCCTTGCATACTCGGTACATTCTTTGTACTGACGCATTCGCGCTATGGTGTTTTCCCCACCATAGGTTCAGAAGAGCGAGATTCAGAGTATATTTAGCTGTTAGATCTTGTAGCAGTGGGTGCATCAGTGAGTCCTCATCATCCGAGGATATTCCATTTCAGTGTTTTGTTGATTTTAGTAGATGGAGTTAGTTGGGGGATTGTCCCTTTAACTCCACAGTTTAGATAGTTAGAGACTTTTCAGACAGATGTATTAGTATGTGGTTTCCAGTATTGCATATTTTTAGATGTTTGAACCTTATGGCAAGTTTACGCATGTATTTTATTATATTATGCAGTGAATAGGTAAATATATCAGAAAAGGGTTAGCTTGTGGTCCTTCGTGATCATGAGCACCGTGTGGCGTTCCGGTTCTCGGGAATTGGGGCGTTACACCTACCTAATGCATTTTATTTTTGTTTAAAGAAAATTTTATGTTTGGTCGACTTTGACTATTTAATTTTTATTCTGTCTATTTCTTCTTCTCAACAAATATGTCGATGGTTGAACGTAAGGAACAATTTTGAATCCAGTAGCAATAGCAAGAGTTTTGAGTTCTTTAAGTAGATGGATCATCTGTTGAAATAAATTAGTCATCTGTAGGGTTTGTGGAAATAGATTACCCATCTATACAATAGATTGGTCATTTATTAGAGGAACACATTCCAGTTTGATGAACTGTATTGTGTTCTTCTAGCAACTGTCCATCTGTTGCAATAGATGGGTAATTTGCTGAAATTAATTTTGTGGTCTGTTGTATTTAGTTCTTGTTTTGCCTCTTTATTGATGCATAAGTTATTAAAAAGATATTTTATATAATAAATAGTAACATTTATGTTCACAGCAATGGGTTAAAGATATAAAAGTCCATAAAAAATAACACAAGTTTTTGCTATTACAACAATCATGGTGGATTATGATCCAGGAATGTAATTATTTTGTGGCCAGTGTTCTTACATACAGAGTACTTGTATTTTCTCGATGGAAATGATTTTATGACCCACACCTCCTCTTATATCGCCTTCTTTCCGATTCGATAGTGTTTGGATCAATATATGGAGGAGGTATTAATCTCCCCAAAATATCTACATGAACAACCCAAGATTCTTCGGGGGACACCGGATAAATATTCTTACTATATGCCATTATATATCTTTCCACTGAATAATATGGAGAGGAGTACTCATAAATTTTAGTTCCATATTGTGCACGTATTGAGCTCGAAGCATTGCCATAGCATGTGGATAGGGTATTTTGTCCAAGTCAAAAACTCTGCATGTACAAGATCTTGTTTGAAGATTGACCATGGCAATATCACGATGACCGTCGATACTGAACTTGTAATCTGCTATTTGATGAACAAATAACCTATTCCCCAGACTGATGTTCATTGATATTTTTTTTGCTTCTAGAATAAATTTGGTTCGTGCATTCATGAACTGCATACTCCTTTCGTGAAATAATTTGCCATACTTCTTGTTTATTTCATCAAATAGCACTAGGATGGGAAATTCTCTTTCAATGCCAAACAATGAATTTACCAATTCAACTATGTTTGATGTCATAATATTATGCATATATAAAAGAATCACTTAGTACTATATCATACTAAACTTGTAACTTAAAGAAGACATTAAATTCATAAGAATGTACCTATTTGCCAGACAGAATGCCCAGCTCCATCTGTCGAAACCGGCACGTACAAGATGTTCTGCTTCCTTGGAATGCATATCCATTATTTGATTGAAATAGTTTAAAAACTTCTCTCTATTATATGCTTTAGATGCTCTATAGAAAAGGGTCATGACCCTTTAGTTGTAAAAGTTGTTTCGAATATTATCTCCAAGATGCCTCATGCAACAACCAAAGTGAGTTAAAGTGTAGAAAATTAAACCCAGCTTTGGGATACTTGAATGCCTATCCGAAATAAAACATAACTATTTGGTATCTTCGATGCAACTTTGCATTTGTTCAAAAAAAATCTATACGAGGCATCACATTCCTTGTCCACTACACAAAAAGTGATAGAAAAGATGTGACTCTCTGCATTCTGCGCCACTGCCGCTAGCAAAACTCCGTTATACTTTCTCCTCAAGAAGGTTTCGTCGATGTCTATGACTTTTTTCTAATGTTAAAAACCAAGAATCCAAGCACCATAGGATATAAAAAAGTACTTGAACCTTCAATTTTCATCAACATGCAACGTCATCTTACTTTCGGGATTTGTGGACTCAAGCATGTAACGATAGGTATTGAGGATTGCATAACCATGCTCGTGTGTCCCCTAAACAAGTCCTTGGCAATCTCCATGTCCATATATATCTTCAAATAACTGATTGTAATACCCAATTCCATAAGGAGTTGATTGGTCATATCACTTGTAGAAGGGCCTTTGTCATTGGAGAATCTATTCTTGAAATATTAACTGAGGACCTCTGCCGTGGCGTGAGAATTTTAGCCTGCAATGTTCTCCAAACCATATGTGTGATACTTATCATAAACATTAATGATGAATCTGTCAGAACTTAAGTATTTCACAGTCCTCAACCACCACTTGAAGTTCGGATTAACACGTGTGAAGAAAAAGACTTTTTTTGACTTTATCACCTTCTTTACTCTAAAATCTTTTTCCAAGCAAGCAATAAACAAGAAGTTGAAAGTTCTTTCTTATCCTTGAATGACATTTCCTTGTAAAAGCTAGTCTCGTCATCTTGACGATTCCCAGACTGTGTCGATAGAGAAGAACTGCCCATCGTATTGCTCGCAGCAACGGGCGCAGGTGTTTGATCATCATCTGAAATATTCATGTCCAGATCATCCATCTTATCATCAAAGATGTCTTGTTGTTCTCTCTCAGTTTTTCAACCACATACAACCTTAACATCGGCCTAGCTGAATCACTAAGATAAGCACACAACTAAACCTGATTGGTTATATTTAAAGGTAGTACCCTCAAATTTTCAAAGGAGTTGTGCATGCAACTAATAACGATTTCTTTCAGTTGACAATTCAGTCCACAATAGATAATGATTAAGTTCAAAAAATCATCATACGAAACATCATTTTGGACTGTCATAGCTATCGTCTCTAGAATTTCACCCTCTTTCCAACGCCATACATATCGATTGCTCTTCTCGATCCATTGACCTTGACAATCCACCTCTATTGTTATTGATCCCTCCATTAGTGGTACCTAAATAAAGTCATTTGTTTAAAAAAGTTAATAATGAAATTATAATAAAATTAATAGTGATTTTGTAGTGTCGTTACATAAACCCCAACAAATGAGTAATCTATTGCAACAGGTTAGTGATCAATTGCAACAGATGACTCACTTGTTGGGATTCATGTTACGGTCCTGAAGCTGATTCCAATAGATAAGTCATCTGTTATAACAAGTGAATCATATGTTGCAATAGATGAAACGCTTGTTGGGATAGATGTTACAATAGCAAAGAACCTTTGAAGCTGATTCTAAAAGATAAGTGACATGTTGCAACATATAACTAAACAGTTGCAACAAATAACTTACCTGTTGCAACAGAGGATGCGTCTGTTGGAATTGAGTTTTGGTTCTGTTGCAACAGATGACTAATCTAGGTCAACAGATCACTCCTCTGTTGCAACAGATGAGTAATATGTTGCAACAGATGACCCATTTATTTGCTTCATGTTACGACACTATAGACCCACAAACATGAATTCAATATATAAGTCTTTCATTGCAACAGATGACTCATTTGTCACAACAAATAAGTGATCTGTTTAAATATATGGCTTTTATGTTGGATTCATGTTCGAATTCTATCCATTATTGAAAAACAACACAGTAGAAGTGTACCCAGATGAAAAATTCAACTAAAAATTATAATTTTACTTACCAAAGTCTCCTATGAAGTACTGCCAAAGTGAAAGTGACGTACGAAATAAAATTTGATCAAAAAATTGGTCAAGTAGCAATAGTAGCAGTAATAACAACAACAATGGTCAACAAGAAGAAGACGATGATGATAATGATGAAGAAGAAGATGATGATAATGAAGAAAAAGATGGTGAATAAAGCTTCAGCAATAATGAACAACAAAAATTGCAAAGGGAGAGAAAACAACAATGAATGAGAAGAGAGACACACACACCTTTTTTTCCTCTATTTTCTTTTATATTAGGTTGACATTTGGATCAAAATATAAATTAAAATTCTCAAACTTCACCAAATTTCTTAATTCATAATAAAGTAATTGTCACCTACACTCAATTATTAAAACTTGAGTCACCTATGCCTCATTTTGAAACTCTTTTGTCACCTTTAGCTCAATTACACAGGTAGCTTGTCCACGCTTCACACGGTGATGAAAAACATCATCAATTTTTTTAACTTACTTATAATATGTTTCAGTATATATTAAAATATGTAATATTTTTTTTAATTTTCAGGTTCTAATAAAATGACAACGGCAAAATAATTTAGATAAAAAAACAATTCTCAAAAAGACAAAGAAAGAAAGAAAAAGATCAAGAAAATTGATCTCTGGGTATATAATTTTAAACATGCAATTTTGTTACTTTGTATATTTAAGATTGTCTACATAAGTATTATTTATTCCATAACGTTACAGAATTGGATGTTAGCGTTTTCATAATTTTCTACTTATTTAACATTTAAAAAAGAAGAATATAAAAAATAGAGAAGAATGAAACATCATAAGAAGGTCCAATTCAAATTCATCACCCCAAAATACACAAAATCAAATTATGTATTTATTCCTTTTTTTCTTTTGTTTGTCATTTTTCTCTCTTTTTTTCTTCCCGTTTCTATTTCTTATTAGTTATTCATCTTCAGAGAAGAAAAAGAAGAAGAGGAAATATTTGAAAATATCCTACTGTAAAATAGTATCTTTTCATCCAAAAATCATTAAATGATATTAATATTTCTCAATTTTTTTAAAAAATATAGTTTTCAATAAATTCAACACACAACAAAAAATTATTAAGAGAATTCATAAGTTGAGACTGAAATATTTTGAGTTTTTTTTGTTCATTCACATAAATAAGTTATCATATTAGAAAAATAAATAAAAATTATAAATAACACAATCAAGAAAAAAGACATCAAGAAAGAAAAAAATTAAAAATAAATAGACCTTTATGAGTCGAAAAGTTGATAGATGAGAAGGAATATGCAAATATAATAAAATATAATAAAAAGAGGCAGAACATACGTTTTAGCTTTGGTGGAGTGTCAATGCAATATATATTATTTTCATGTTTTGGATATTGTGTTAAAATAATTATTTTTTCGCATGACAAAAATGACACTATGATGTTACAGATCAAAGAGTATATATAATGCAAATTTGTATGAAATAGTTGAAATACTTTACCAATTGAACTTTTGATCTTCGAACTTTAACATTAATTGTTATTGAAAATACATAAACATGACATACGAAAATATAGCTATGATTACAAGAAGTCATTAGAACTGCAAGAGCGAATTTCAATAAATCAAAGCTCAAAAGTTAAAAAGGAAATGACAATATCATCGTAAGATCATGGAAATCCAAGTAGCATATTGATGATAATAAGGATAATTGATGACAATGGAGAAACAAAGAATGCTTACTAAGCCCCAAGATTCACATGATAAACATATCTATTACCGTTTTAACCAATAAATTTCTTTTTTTGCAGCTTGTAGATGAGAGATTGATACATATATATTATAGAAATATGAGAAGCAAAAAGAAGGCCAAAAGATTTGTAACATATTTAAAGTTATAATGATTAATTAGCGAAAGTCAATCAATAGATATATAGAAAATATGAATAAATTTCTTAAAAGTAAAAATTTCTTTTTGGGGGGTGGGGGGTGGGGGTGGGGTTATTATAGAACACACACACATATTAATATATTTATTTATTTATTCATTTTATAATTTGAGGTATCAATTATTTAAATGAAAATAATCCTACCTTCCTAATCAATAAAGAGAGCTCAAAGATATTAAGCAACGTTTTGTTCTCATAAACTTGTATATATTGATAATTTAACTTAAAACAAATCAATCACATTAGTTATAGAGAAAGATAAAAATAATTAACAAAATATTTAGAGTTTAAATAATAAAATAAAAAGAGAGAAAAAAGATAAATGGTCTTCTTTGTGCATTAACTAATTGAGGTTATGAATATGAAAGATTTGAGAGTTGTGGACATTACTAATATTTAAGAGTATAATTTATGTAATTGAATGTATGAATTAAGAACATGATTTTATAAAATAAATTAATTGAAAAAAATGAGAAAAAAATGCCAAAAAGGAGAAAAAAATGCCAAAAAAATTAATTGAAATAAATTATGGCCTTCTCTCTCTCTCTCTCTCTATATATATATATATATTGACATTTCATGAACCAAAATTTGAAATTATGATAGCATATCACAATCCCATTAATAGGTAAGTCAATCCTTAACCGATTCAATATTTAACAAAAATATAAAAATAAAGTAATTTAAGGTGCGAAATAAGTCTTAAAGCCAATTTTCACATAATCAAAACATGGGAATCCGGAAGCAACAACTACAATCTCAAAGACTTGGTGACATGAGTACAAACTTCTAAGAGTAGAAAAATAGAATCTTAAGTATTGCACTGTCTGGAATATAAAGACAGAAAATGCAATAAAAGATAAGGAAGTCCAAGTGCCCCAGAACAATTAAACAATAACCTCCAAGACTCCGATGAGCTCCAACTTAGATGGGGATCAACCAAACTCATACTAGGCTCAGCACATGCTTGACAGAGGTGTAGAAAAAATATGGTGAGTAGAAAAGAACACTTGTACTCAGAAGCATTGTTGATTAACCCTTGAATGAAGCAATGGCGAGCTAGAGGGTTGGTCCTATATTGCTTTGCTCAACACGCAATTATATATATCGAACTCAAATTTTTACATAAAGACAGACTAGCAGCTAAATATCAAGGAAAAAGTAAGCCACTTTTACATTACTTAACCACGCCACTTTCACGAATCTACAAATAATATAAGGATGATGATATGAATATAATGCAATACATATGTTGTGTATTCACTCGCTTATTTTGTTGGATAGTCATGATCCATGAGGATTCATGAGGCCTACATAACTATACGGACGTGCCACTTTGTCTTGTACCCCAATTTTAGTATATAATATATGTAGGTACGCACCTCCGGTCCCAATAACATATCATGTGTGGGATTGCAACTCTGATTTTGATAATATGTTATGAATATTTGCAATACAAATCCTATTAATAAAGGCATAATTAGTACGTACATAATTCATACAATCGATTAATTCATTTCAACCTTATCTTTACTTTCTAGTTTTAGTTTGTGTAGAAATTCTCTACAAGTTATAATGCATAGAAGTATCAGATTTCTGTCAGATTAGCAACATATGTCACATATCAATTAATTGTACAAATAGGCATGCTCACAAGTTATGAAATCACCCGAACAAGTAGGAAATAATTAAATTACTCATATCATATATAGATGATGTTGATGCCTACATAAGTACTCCACATCTTATTTTTATGGGACCCTATTACCTATTACTACTCAATTTAGTCAACTAAAACACTAACACTTCATAAAAGAGTTAAAGAAAGTATCAATTTACCCTAGTCATAGTCCTAATAGTCAAATTATGATTTTATACTTATAACAACCCAAACTCATCACGAGTGGCACTCACTAATCCTCGGGTGAGAGAATCATCCATCCGAACTACTCAATACCAACATTTAGTCAAATTTAAGAGAAACTAACCATTTCTTTAAATAATCCAATATCTCGAATAGTGTAACCATAAAATCAATACGGAAAAATAGAAAAGTCTAAAATACCCCTAGAATCTAAAATTCATTGAACGAAAACAATATAATTATCAATAAACGAGTTCAATTCAAAACAAAATAAAAATGTCTATGTTCAAAATAAAGGACAATAACTAAGTAGAAGACTCATGGCTACATAGATGATGTAGCTCACTCTTGAGTCGAAATACGTACTGATCTAAATTTGAAGTCTCAACGTAGTCATCGAAAGATGTCTGCACTCAACAAAAAAGAAGGGCACATGTAGTATTAGTACAAAAATCATAATGTACTGGTAGGTTCATTGGTCAATCCAATATAATAAGTGTGAACAATTAACCATAACTTAGTAAATAAGGACAACCATGAAAACCTACCAAATAACTTTACCTCAAATATGTATCACTTAGTCTCTTTCAAATAACCCCAAATAATTCATTCAAGTGTTAGTCAATACAGATAATATATCAAGTCAAGACCATGACTACCAATGCAAGATCCAGTCAACAAATCTATGGCCACGACAATATGTTACACCTTATCTCAGTTACATAAATAAGTAGACAACAAAAGAAAATATGTCAATCACTTATGATTTTAGCCCAAACCACTCAAGGATTCAATTCAAAAACAACAATAACAGTAATCACAATCCTGATTCACTCGAGGAACCATCAAACTCACTAATACCTCATACACATAGGCTAAGAGTCTTATGTTTGCCTGCTAGTCATGACTTTCAGTGAAGAAACTCTTATCTATGTACTAAATATCTCAGACATCTAGTGTCTGCCGACCTTACATCAACCAATCCCGTGATGAAGTCTATTATCTACTCATATCACAATAATAAATAAATTCCGTGAAGATGACCATTACCGCCTCATCCCATAATAATAAGTAAATTCTGTGAAGATATTCATATTGGATCATCCCATAATAATAAGTAAATCCCATAAAGATGTCCAATACCAGCTTATCCCACAATAATAACAGATATCACAATAATCACAACCATAATAAGAATAAAACAATAATACTTTTACAACCAACAATTCCTTAATATAACCTTATTATATGTGATTAACACTTAGGATATCATTCAATAATTTACTCCCCTTAAACATGCATTTTAATAAGTATACGAAGAAATAGTTAACATGCACATATAAAAAAAGTTGAATTTTCAACTACATTTAACCATCACCCACCTCAATCCAAGCTTCACACCACTCAATGAACTTGACCCTTGTCTTTTCTTGCAATCTCGACTTAGTTGTGATCTAAAAATAATAATATAACTATAGTTTAGATAATAACCTAACAAATTCAAGGATTACAATCTAATCCCGTAACTCTAAGATAAATTTCATGATCATTTCCTCACTCTAGGATTTTTTTATCATTATTCCGTCTTAATTATACCAAATTCATAATTATAATGATGAATCCTAGGCATGCATCATAATCTAATAATCCTTGACGAAAATCCAATGATTTTCCACCCAATTCACCTAATTAAAATAGAAAATTCCCCTAGGTCAAGCCCAATCCTCTCCAAACCCAAAAACTAGTGATCCCAGGTTTAACGGTCAAAAAATTAGTTAATGGAATGAATTTACTTACCTCAACGAAGAAAATAAACAGAAAATTCGTACGAATCACTCAAAATTTCCTCTCCTAGCCCTTGGATGATGTGATATGAAAATAATATTTTTTGGTTAATTTTGTACATTAATCAATACTTATCCCCCTATAATGGGATAATTTCCATTATAATAACAGTTCTATAGCGAGATTCGTCTGCAATGGCGGGATTGCCCAACTCTGACTTCCTCTATAATGGGATTACCCGCGCTATAGCGAGTCAGTAGTAGCAATCTATAGCCTAAGAAAAGGTAGAAAGTCTAGCAACCCCTAAAACTTGCTCATTTTAAAACACACTTCTGGGTATTGACATCCCAAACTATTTTCTTTTCATCAAAATCGATATTGGGAGTTCTACTTACTCAAATTCACTTTTGAAAGTTTCTATGGACTTCTTAATGTCTTAGATATCATAAAATAATCCAAGTCACGAAATCATCCACTAATTTATTTGCAAATTATCCTAGACCATACCCTTGAATTTCATCCAAGACTAGCCTAGCCTGAAATTTCTAACTCTTTATCTGAAAAAATAATAATTAATTTAGATTTTGACACGCTAGACTTAAATGTGACAACGAAGGCTCATTCTAGTACTTTCTTAAAATTTTTAAGTGGCCCTAATCTGATCAAATATGTAATTTAGATGAGTATATGAGATCGTTGATATTCATATTTCCATAACTAAATTAGGATATAAAATTGGATAAAAAAGTCAAACTTGAGCCTAATGTTGAATGTAAAATTTCTTTTAAAGGTGGCTTACCTATAGCCTTATAGCCTAGGGAACACACACGTAGAAATCAGCTAAAATAGACCGTGAATCAATTCTTAAATTAAAGAATTGCATAAATTTTACTTTGGTGCAAAACCCTCCCAATTTACAAAAATCACTAATTAGATGATAGATTAGTAGGGAAAATATAATTAGGGGGTTACAGTTTGTAATGATCCAAATCATCATTATGTATGAAAAGTCTTAAAAATAATTTACGATAATTAATAGGTTCAAAATGGACCCAAAAAAATTAAATCAGGATAGAAAAATGAGGCCTAAAAGAATTGGGCCAAGAGACCCACAATGGGGTTGGACTAAACTATCTATAACCGCTGTATCAATCGGATTACCACTAAAGCAGTAGTAGCAGTAACGCAATTGAGAAATTTGTAAGAATCCTATTTCACTTTATTTACATAGTTCACCCCATCCCCCCCCCCCTCCAAAAAAAAAATACTCTGAAAACTCTACCTCTCCAACTATGAGATTTCAAAGATCAAGGTTTATGAGGGTAGTTTTGAGACACATTTGGAGGAAATCCAACATGGGAATACGTTTAGCATGCACTTGAAAACTCAATCCTCTGTATAGCAGTATATTTCACCTAATAGGTAAATTATGATTTACTTTATAGTAACTGGACTTGGGCTAGATGCATATAACGTTAACAGTGATGTCGAAGTATCATGCATTAGGTTGTCGGGCACAAAGTTGGATGGATGGACACGTTTAAAAATCTTATTCAGCTCGAATATATTTCTTTAGTGTATATTACATTAAGGTTTAATTGTGGTAGAGGACCGTTAGATGGCGGGGCGAATGTATGTAGTTTATTATCTTCCAGGACCTTGAGATTAGTGAAAAGTTAGACGATACAGTGAAGAATAATAGAAAAAGATTAAGGCAACTCGATTAAATATAATTGTAGGGATGTTTGAATAGTATTAAGAAAGTGGCTAAAGTATAAGGCATGGTAAGCGAGATTAGTAATTAGTATAATCGAATCTCGTGACTGACGAATGAACGTAAATAAGTAAATACTATAAAGTAAAGGTAAGTTTCCCATTAAGAGTAATTAAAAAGTTATAGAGATTAATGTGAAAAACTTGAAGTTGGAATATGGACAGAGAGAAAGTAGTTAATGCGTGAATTTTGATTTTGACAGCCCCGTAGGGGTGTGTGGTATTTGATGATTATGAATACATATGTATAAATGAAGGTCCTTGTTTAATATAAGCTATGATTTTGTTGACCTTGAAATCTATGATTGCTTTAATACATGACTTGTGATTTATTAAATACACTGCATTTTATTTGCACGGTATTGATGTGTTGAAATAATAAATTGGGTATCATGTCGGTACAAATATGATGTGTTTTGTAATGGGTCGGGTACCACATCGGTACAAATATAATTCATTTTGATAGGGGTTGGGTACCATGCCAGTACAAATATAATATGTTTGTGATATGGGTCTGGTACCATGCTGGTACGCTATGATGTTGATGATAGTGATAAGGCTATTGAGAAGGAAGAAGGGAAGAGGATGCATACATCTTGCATACATGCATTTATCTATGTGTTTTGAATACTCTATTTTATATGTGTTCTTATGTGCCTTTCTATTATGGCAAGTGATGGAAGGTGATTTATGGATGTGCATTACGCCCCTTGTGTTAATCGGGTGGGAGGTGAGAATCTACAGAACTCTAAGAGAACCGGTTTCTATGAATACAGTTGGGTAGAATTCTCATTTCAGAGTGGTGTGTCATAGTGATGTATTGTGAGTGTTGACACCCAATTTTGGCTCTATATATTTCACTTTATTATTTATTCTTCTGTGTGAAAATAAAAAAAAATTATTAAGAGAAAATAATTTGATAGTTTTGACATTTCATTTGGCAAAGTATTTCATTAATATTATTTTTATAAACTTTAAAAGCTTTAAAATATATACAAATTTTTGTTTCAAGAGTTGCATGCCAAGTAAATATTTTTAAGGATAAAATAAATTTTATTATTTACAAAGATCTTTTTAAATAAATGTCATTAATTACTAAGTAAGTTCACTTTATCTTAAAAATGACCAATGTTTACAAATAAATTTAATTTTGCAAAGTAATTATCTTCAATATTTCTCTACCTTGAACCATCCAAAAAGAGCTCGTCCTTACTCCATGATCTCGAAATAACGTGTCACGACCTAATTTCTCAGGTCATTATGGCGCCGACAATAACCCACCAGCAGACAAGCCCACCTCGTAGTCCAAAACGACTAGTAACAGACTACTCAATAATATAAAAAAAAAAAATACGAAATAAATGAAATAAAGATCAATTGCATAAGTGAATTCCAAAATCTGGTGATATCAGTACCAGAGTTTTTAATATAATAATAGTACAATAGGAAAATATCAATGGAATTACACAGATACAACTTATTTCCAAATAAAATATAGAGACTAGTCTAATATATAAGAGAGAGGTAAGTAATACTCTGAACGTCAGGAGCTCACTCTCAGTCTCTGAATCATGGCTGCTCCACACAACACACACATCAATGGAGATAATCCGTACTATGATCCGCAAGCTGCAGATGTATAGTATAAGTACCAAACGAATGGTACTCAGTGGGCAACTGCCAACTGAGCTCCAAATGTAAAGCTGATATACAAAGCATATAAACAGAATAAAAATTATACCCAAGAGTCCATAAATCATATAACAGAGCAATGAGACAATAAGGATAGCCTATTCTATTCATGTCCAAGAGACTAACAGAATAAGGCTAAGAAAGTATTATGGATGAACTATCCTATTCATGTCGAAATTCGTAAATCTCAATACTATACCGTATATCCAGGCTAATATGTGAATAAAGGGTGAAAGAAATATAGATAACAATATACAAGACCAAGGAATAAATATACAATATGAACAAATGAAGGAGGGATATATGATAGTACCATAACTACGTATAGCTAGATATATATACGTATAGTTATGAGGTCAACTCAAAGCACAACCTAAATCATCATGTCCTCATTTTAAGACCTCATTATAATTTGATCAGGATTTAATAATCTTATAATCAGGGTTTCTAACCCACATGGCTAGACATGAATTAATCATGTATAATAATAAAATTGTAACATAAAAGAGGACAAGAACATACCTCAAATCTCGATACTGAATCAATGACCGATCTGTCATAATCTATCCATAATAATGATCATAACAATGATAATAACAATATCAATAACAATGTGAGTAACCAGTTATTCTGGACAACCAAACACCTACCCGAGCCTATGTGTACCCCCACTGCCCCAGGCTCAAAAGGTTCAATCAACATACAACAACACAAGGTATAATCATCACCCATATCCATGCAACTATCCCATACCGACTGATAGACATAGGCGCATACTGGTGATAGGCGATGCGCTTGTAAGAATAAATGAAAGGTATACAATCAACATCACAATCACATCATCATAAACTTCATCATTATCTTAATCAACCTATCAACATATCATCACAATATCCTCCGAACTCAAACCGATTATATATATTTCATCACAATAATATCCCCCGGACTCGAATCGGGTACATATATCATCACAACAATATCCTCTAAACTCGAACCAGGTATATATATTATCATAATAGTGTTCTTCGTACTCGAATCGGCTATATATATCATCATAATCATCAATACATATATATAGATATATAATAGATGGACAGACTCAAGTCATGGCTAAAAGAGTGTAAATTCGTAAGTTTATTACCCAGAATGATCTTCGAGATGAAATTATTGTAAAAGTGTAGAAAGGGTCGAAATATCTCATAATCGAACTAAATAATAGTGTTAAGTCATGAACCAAAATCTATCTCGGTCAAATCAGTAACAATATTTTAAACCTCTTTTATACGTATAAATATTCCATTTAGTTAGGCAATGATTATAGTAAAGAAATCCATTATTAAGGTGAAAAGTGAGTTTTAATCCTTATTTAGAAAAACAGTGATAAAGTCGTATTTCAGCTAGGATCACATCAATACCGATATAATAATCATGAGTGCACCAAATCTATGCATGTCATCACCAGTATTCAGTCAATGAAATTGTAATCAACATAAACATATATGTGTCCATATTCTACAACCGTATCCTTCACAAGGATAAATACTTCCTGGATATCCAATCAATATCATAACACGACCCTCTGCCCAATAATATATCTAGAATAATCATGACATTATAATCACGACCTTAGGACCATATACATATTCGAAACTCATTTCAATAATCATATTCATAAGTCGTAGCATATCTATAATCATCTCACATCTAGGAGGCATCTCACATCTAGGAGGCATAATATCAATAAGTATATTACCTCTATTAGATATCTCATATATATAGGTCATACATCATGACCAAGAGGAAAATTATCTCTATAAGCCTAATAATCCTAACTAAGAGGAAAATTATTTCTATAGACTAAATATCATAACTAAGAGAAAAATGAATCTCTATGGACCAAATATCATAACTAAGAGGAAAATACATCTCTATGGGCCAAATATCATAACTAAGAGGAAAATACATCTCTATGGGTCAAATACAATAACTAAAAGGAAAATGCATCTCTATGGGCCAAATATCATAACTAGGAGAAAAATATATCTCTATGGGCCAAATATCACAATCTGGCAAAAATCATCATAATTTATCAATTCACCAAGTAAATCTTATAAATAAGGCTCATTAGTCTCAACTAGGCCTACTATCTGCAACTAAGCCAACAAGGGCCAACACAGGTCTTGGCCTAAGTAGGCCAGGTGATCCCACTTCTAATCCTCAATCTCCGTATTAGGCAAACTATGCCCAAAACTATGCTAAGGTATCTTGTTCAACTTCTAGATGTCAAGTAAGTCATAACCAATCCTAAAATTGGAAATTTGTCTAGAAACATGGGCAATTATGTCAATTCTACCCTAAGAAATGGTTTCAAGATCACTAGACTAGCCCAACTAAGGTAAATCACACTAACCATGATTCCAACACTTTGACCACATCCCAAACCTAGCATCACAATATTTCCATAATACAAACTAATTCAATCTAGGGAGAAGGCAATAGGATTCTAAAATAGTCATAAATATACTACTTTACGGGTCCAAAACCCTCAGCCGATTCCCCAAACATCAATAATCAACACTAGGTTATTTATTTATAATCAAGCCTAACATTCATATTAACATGCCATACATAACACACATCATCTTTGAGAACAGTAGGTAGAAGCCTACCTCAAGGCCGAACCGCAAAACCCCACATCATGCACCACATGCTCGTCTTCACTTCACAATCCCCAAAATATCATCATGGTATCAAAAACATAATCTACTCATCAATACGAGTCTAACGATATCCATATTTCACTATTGTGCCTCGGGTCCAAAAACGACATCAAAAACCCCCCAATTGGTTCCACGTATGGAAATCACATTTTCGAGGAACCCAATGCTCATACATCACCAAGGAATCATAACCCTAAATTAATGGGTGTAAAAAAATCAAATTTAGGGATAAATCAAGCCATAAGCTAAATTAGGATTTTGGGTCAAGAACTTATAAGAAATTCACCAATAAAGTGATGAAACTTACCTTAATTTGGATGATAAACATGAAAAAAGATGTTTACCAAGCTCCCTAGACAGTCACAAGACTCAATTTTGAGTTATCACATCTATTTCGGATTTTAGGCTCTCAAAGATGAAGGGAAAATGCCCAAATTCGTGACCTTGAGGTCTATTTATAGACCCCCTTGACAAAGAGATGCGGTATCCCCGTGACACAAAGTCAAAAACATATTTTTTGACCCTCGAAACTCATTCAAAATCCAAATAGCATGATCCAATAGTGAAATTTGAGTGTAAAGCACATTTTAAATCCATTGGAATCATCAAAACTTTTACCCAAGATCGTTTAGGCAAAAAGTGGTGCCCACACCTATAGTTCTATTTTTCATAAAATTCACCCAATAGACCAAAAAAAGTTTGGAAGCCTTGGGACCTGAACCAAGGGTTCCCCTAGCCTTAAATCAATGTTACAGATGCGATAGAGAAGTTGAATTTTTAATTCAAGGTCATTTCGACCAAATATGGGCCCAACACTCGTATTTTGATTTTTTAAGTTTCCGATCAATAGGTCAAAATAAGCTCGGGTGCATTGAAACCCGAACCAAAGGTATACCCAAAATAAAATTGATAATTCGGATCTGCTGGTACAACCAAAATTTGCATTCGAGATCGTTTCACTGAAGTTTTTCGATGTCCATTTGGAACCAACGAAGACTTTAAAATAGGGAATTGGCTCTAAAAATCAAATGAACTGCCTGGTAACCGAACCGTCGGTCCTTGCAAGTCATAAATGACTTGGGGCAGCTATGGAGAAGTCCTAATGGCAAAGATAAGCGAAATTATAAAAAATGGCCGGAAAGGTCATTACAACATCCACTACTAAAAGGACTTTCGTCCCCAAAAGTCAATAGATAGAAAGAATCTCAAAAGCTCAAAAGGATGAGGTACTGGGCTCGCATGCTCCGAACATGACTTTCCAGGTAACCTCCATGAGGAGAGAACACTTGCAAGGAATTTTGCCACATGTATCCCTTTTTCAACCAGCACCCTCACTTTATTCCCAAATAGCCAAAACTCAACTTCAACCACTAACTGGCCTCCAACTGAACTGAAAAAACTGATGCATGCAAATTTGAACCACAACAAGCTGATACCATCTCGGTACCTACACAAATCAACAAAGGCTCATCCAAGCCAAACTGATCCAAGTCATAAGTCTTACCACTGACTCCCAAATCCAAATATAATCTTCTTCTACCAATCCATTCCTGCTATCCACTCCAAACCAGGAGAAAAATCACCTGAGTCTCACCCGTGCAATCTCATCATAGAGAACTTGAAGAACTGAAGCCGATCCGCTAAAAGTACCTACGAAAAATATGAGAATAAGCTCATAAGGCATTATCTGGACACACAAATAGAGATAATCAAGAAATGCAATTTATGCCAATGCTGCAACCAGTTTGGAAGAAAATCAAACTGAAATCCCAAAGTCCAAGGTATAACTACTCATCACTGAATATTTTGATCCAAGATGTCTTATCAACCAAGAACGAAGTCATACTAAATCCATCTCAAGTGTATTACTTCTACTGAGTATATCATCCAAAATTCTCAAAGAAAACTAGAGACACGAGGTCAAAGCTAAAAGAACTAATATCGGGTCAGTGGGTTATCATCTGAACACATATCAACTATAATCCATCAGAAGTCGAGAAGATCCAATATCATCTGAACACATATCAACTATAATCCATCTGAAGTCGAGAAGATCCAATAGGCAACCACAGAGAAGGATCAACCATCTTATAAATGAATTCTGAACTTAAGACAAGTCCAAAACAAAAGATGCATGCAAGCTCTACAAAACCAAGCTAAAATCTCAATACCGAGGCTGAATTGCTCAGTTTCAACTACCCAAACCAAACCTGAGGATGGGTAGGCATTCATACTCTAAGTTTATCACAACTTCCAAACCGCCATTCCAAAGAGTCAAGTCAAAACTGAACCAATGATCCTATATCATTATAAACCATTCAAATCGACTTTATTATCCAAATCTGACCTATCCATGATAAATCATACCAAGCCATAGTATAGAAATCATTCAAAAGGGCAAATCATTGGCCGAAAATGTAAATAACCTACCCCATATCTGCTGGAGGGCATGAGCTATCAAATCATACTAAAAAATAACTCCCCAAGATTGCAAACCATACCAGCAAATGCAAAAATTTTAGCAACTCAGAGAAATGCAACTTAAACTAGAACTAACTAATCTAATACTCCATCTCAGTAAAGTGTAGTCATAAACATATATTATCAAGGAAAAACACTCTACCAAGCCTCATTAGGCTAAACAAACTCTGGAATGGGGATTTCCTGAATCCACCCAAGAATTACACCATCAAGGAAAAATATACCAATCGCAAAACCAAGATCAAAGTCAAGACCACCACCAGAAAATCAACAACTCAAGATTAGGAATTTCCAACTTACCAACTTAAGAAGTGATGCCTAGAAAGGCCACCTGCCTCTAACTTTCCAACTCCACTTAAGACAAAACCATATCACAACAAGAAGGGAGTATTTAATCCCCACACTAATAATAAGGGCAAACCATTGCAAGGGAACAAACCCAATAAATCTAAGAGACGAATCCACGATACCTCAATATCAATGTCAAAACCACTAAGGGCGATGAAATAGTCACAATCGAAGAATGAACCTCAAACTAGTCAATCTCACAAATGGGTTATATCCGAAGGGATAGCCAAAACAAAAGCCTTCACAATCCAGGAAGCAAGTCTAAGAATCTCGAACTCAATAACAAGCAATAAAAATAAATTGCCAACTTAAAAACCACACAAAACCATTAAAGGTCAACTTACTATTGATACCACAATATATTCCCAAATCAGTCTAACACAGCTAACCAAGAGGGGAAAATCAACCTCATCGCGTTATGGGAAAGAAATTATCAAATTGGGTTATATCTACTTAAGCCATCGAATAAGATCATAAAATGAAATTCTAACTAGATAACACTAGTCTAATAGCTACCCAACGAGAATCAATTTCATCAAGTAATAATATGAAATAATAGCAATAACCTCAAGTAGTGGTAGTAATAACAACAAAAATATCAATATTAATAAAATAAATAAGCGGTACCAAAATGAACATCAATATAATGTACCACTCAAGGGCCATAATAAGGCCAATGTGCCAAGATAAATGGGGCTAGAACCCAAAAGCTACACCCATATGGGAAAATATCAATACAAATCTACTCCATACACTACTAAAAAAAAATAAACCACAGAGTAGTAACATATTCATGATTTCAATAATAAGGCACATAATAACAAATATCAATTCAGCAAGGCATATAATCATCAATAGGTATGAAAACCCCAATACACATCATAAAAGATAAATGCGGGAAATAAAAACACACCTATCATGGTAACGTTCGCAATCACATGCCTGTTGGGCATAAGGAGAATAAATCTGAACGAATCCAAACTCGGTCTGACCGGCTAAATCATCAACTAAGGCACCACACGCACTATCTCTAACTAAAGATGTCACAACATCATGGGGTTGATCTGAATGAGATGAATGACTAGAAATCCCATGTCGGGGAAACTTTCTAGATTAGTAGTCAATCTCTGTGTAGTCATAGCAACTCCTATAGTATCGATATGGCGGGGACATAAATTGAGTTGAGAAAAATTTCTAGAATTATGTCCATTCTTCCACAACCATAGCCTATCTCAGAACTCTAGACCTACATAAAATACATGCTAACTTTGTCTGATCAACTATCTCATAGTTTGAAGTCCTAACTATGTAGAACTGATAGGCTGCAAATAAAGTTGAACTTTACCAGAAGGATCCTCACTGCCGAATACAATACCAATAGCACTATAATGATGGCATGGCCTCTTGTCGTCACTTTCATAAGCCTCAATTCCTGTTCTCTCTATGGTCCTCCCATAATTAATAACCTGAGGAAAAGAAGGCTCAAATGCTATCAAGTTCTCTGATGCCAAACGAAGTAACAATACTAATTCTTTAATACATCCATGCACCAATGTACAACTCAGAAGTATATAGCATAGTAATAAGTCTGGGCCCCTTGAGAAATCCAATCTCATACTCAGAACTAGTAAGGAACCCTGATGAACACTACTAGACCCAACTCTAGTCTAAGAACTACTCAATGAATCGAATACGATCCATAGCTATAAGGGATCTACAAGATGACTCGAATTCCCAATGCTGAACCTTAAAGGCTGAAGTAGTCACGATCTCAACTAGAGTCTAGAATGGCCCTAAATCCTTTGGCTGATACTGAAGATCTTTGACATTCATCGCACTGAGTCACTAGTTCGATGCTGCGTTGAAACTCTAAAGATGTGTGTTGCAGTCTCGTCTGCGTCTGTCCACATTGTCGCCCATTTTGTATCGTTCATTAGGGACTGAATAGAGTTAAAGGATGTTTTTGAGGTTCATAGCAATGTGGATACACGATAAGGAGTCAAGAAGTGAGTTTCGTAAAATATCCCCATAGCCTTCCAAAAATAGGTTACAGACATCTTCGCACCGATTCGCAGGACTCTACTAACACTTAACTATTGTACTAATACATTGGTGAAACCTAGTCTCTGATACCAATTTGTCAGGACCTAATTTCTTAGGTCATGATGGCGCCTACTATAACCCACCAGTAGGCAATCCAAACTCGTAGTCTAGAACGACTAGTAATGGACTACTCAATAATACAAAGAAAAAATGCAAAATAAATGAAATAAAGATCAATTGCATAAGTGAATCCCAAAACCTGGTGGTATCAGTACAAAAGTTTCTAATATAATAAGAGTATAAGAGTGAAATATCAATAGAATTGCACCGATACAATTTATCTCTAAATATAATATAGAGACTAGTCTAATATATAAGAGGGAGGTAAGTAATACTCTGAATGTCAGGAGCTCACTCTCAGTCTCTGAATCATGTCTTCTTTTCATGACACACACATCAATGGCGATAACTCGTACTATAATCTGCAAGCTGTAGAAGTGTAGTATGAGTACAAAACAAATAGTACTCAGTAGGCAACTGCCAACTAAGCTTCAAAGATAAAATGGTATATACAACATATAAACAAAATGAAAATTACACCAAGAGTCCATAAATCATATAACAGGTCAATACAATAAGGATAGCTTATTCTATTCATGTCCAAGAGACTAACATAATAAGACTAAGAAAGTATCAATGATGAACTATCCTATTCATGTCCAAATTCATAAATCTCAATACTATACCATATATCCCAAGCTAATATGTGAATAAAGGGCGAAAAAAAGGTAGAAAACATACAAGGCTAAATAATAAATATACAATATGAACAAATAAATGAGGGATATACGATAGTACCATAGCTACGTATAGTTATATTTATATATATATACTTATAGTTATGAGGTCAACTCAAAGCATAACTAAATCATCATTTCCTCATTTTAAGACCTCATATATCTAATCAGGATTTAATACTCCCACAATCAGGGTTTCTAACCCACATGGCTAGACATGAATTAATCATGTATAATAATATAGTCGTAAGATAATAAAGGACATGAACATACCTCAAATCTCAATACCGAATCAATGATCAATCTGTCATAAGCTAGCCATAATAATGATCATAACAATATCAATAACAGACGAGTAACTGGTTATTTTGGACAACCAAACACCTAGCCAAGTCTATGCGTACCCCCACCGCCTCAGGCTCGGAAGGTTCAATCAATATACAATAACACAAGACATATTCATCACCCATATCAATGCAACCGTCCCATACCAACTGATAGACATAGACGTATATTTGTGATAGGTGATGTGCATGCAAGAATGAATGCAAGGTACACAATTAAAATCACAATCTCATTATCGTAATCATCATCATCTTAATCAATCTTTGGCCTTGTCGGGTATCAACATATCATCACAATATTCTCTGGACTCGAATCGGGTATATACATCATCACAACAGTATCCTCCAAACTCGAATTGGGTATATATATTATCACAACAGTATCCTCCGAACTCGAATCAGGTATATATATAATCACAACAGTATCCTTTGGACTCAAACCGGGTCATAATAATCATCAATATATATATATATAGATATATAATAGATACACGGACTCAAGCCATGGCTAAAAGAGTGTAAATTAGTAAGTTCATTGCTCGAAATAATCTGAGAGACTAAATCATTGTAAAAGTGTAGAAAGGGTCAGAATATCTCACAACCGAAGTAAATAATAGTGTTAAGTCATGGACCAAAATCTGTCTTGGTCAAATCTTTAAAACAATATTTTTAACCTCTTTTATACATATAAATATTTCATTTAGTTAAGCAATTATTATAGTAAAAAATCCATTGTTAAGGTAAAAAGTGGATTTTAATCCTTATTTAGAAAAATAGTGATAAGGTCATATTTCTGCTAAGATCACATCAATACCGATATAATAATCATAAGTGTACCAAATCTATGCATGCTATCACCAGTATTCAGTCAATGAAATCATAAGAAACATGAACATATATGTGTCCAAATTCTACAATTGTATCCTTTCCAAGGATAAATACTTTTTGGATATCCAATCACTATCATAACACTACCTTTGGCCCAATAATATATCTGAAATAATCACGACATCACAATCACGGCCATAGGCCCATATACATATTTGGAACTCATATCGATAGTCATATTTATAAGCTGTAGCATATCTATAATCATCTCACATCTAGGAGGCATAATATCAATAAGCATATCACCTCTATTAGACATAGCATATCTATAGGTCCCTCGAAGGACAAAGAATGTGTTCTCGAAAGTTGAGCACAAATTAAGCATAAATTGAGGCTCAAATCAGCCCCAAGAAATAATAAAAAATAAGAGGGAAATAAGAATTATTGGAGGATTTAGGCCAAAAACTTATCAAGAAATTGATGAAAAATGATCACCTCAACGTCCTCTACTCACCCAACTCTAATTGATTGATTCTTATACTTTCTTGAATTCTTAGGTCTAAAATGGAGGAAAAGGGTTAAGAAAATGGATGGAAAATTTGTGAAGAAGAGGGTTTAAAGATCCAATAGTGACAACTTAAGTGGCTACTAAGCCACTAAAGTGACATTTGATCGCTAAACGACAGGTAAAGGGAGGCAAGGGACCGCTTAAGCGGTGCCCTAGTTTCTAAAGTGGCATTCTCTTAAGTGGATTGGGATCACTAAAGTGACCCTCAGTCGGTTAGCCAAGGCAACTAAAGCGGCAAAAGGTCCTAAAGTGACCATCGCTCCTAGATTGCTTTTGCAGTTGTACCATATATCATTAACCATCAATATTGCTAAGTCCTAATGGATTTCGATTGGGTGCTCGAGATTCATTCAGAAGTCCGTTTGCACAAAAAAACTATAAATTCGACATTCTAGATACAATAAAATCATTAAATTTTCAACGGAGGCCATTTCGATTAAATATAGGCCCACACATATAGTTTTATTTTTAGAAATATACTCAATTGCTCAAAATGAATTCGAAAGCCTTGGACTCAAACCAAAGGTCTCCTTAGCCTAAAATCAATGTTCCAGAGCTAATGACATTGACAAAATTCTCATCCTAGACAGTTTACTATGATTTTTGGTATGAGACTAATTTCTTAACAATGAAAGCTATAAAATAGAAAAGTGAGCCTAAAAACTAAATGAACCATTCGAAAACCAAACCAACAATTTAGGCAAGTCATAAATGACTTGTAGCCACTATGAAAAGGCATGAAATGCTGAAAAAGTACAAAAACAAAAAAAATAACCTGAAGGATCATTACACTTGATGTATGTTCAAGGGAAATGAATGAAGGGGACAACCAAGTCAAAGTCATTTCAGGCGATCATCTATTGCTGAACTACTGAAGGTAGAAAGTAACGATGAGATCAATGGTGTTTCATGAATGTCCTCAATTGGTAGAATATGAAATTCTAGTTGGATGTCACTCCACCCAAAATACAAACACTATGGAGACCAAGATCGTGAACTCATATCTAGATTCACGACTTTATGTTCTTGTTGTTGAGGATATATTACTGAAATTGATGGGTATCAACGATCTTCAATTCAAGTGACATAAGCTTGACATGGAGTTTGGTGATAAGTTATTTGATATAAAGCTGGAAAGGAATATTCAGGCAGCATTTTGTGTTTCTTTTACAAATATTAGTTTGTTCCCTTATGCGTTAGGTTTATACATCTGTAATTGGGTTGATACTGAGTAGTTTTCTATGCTTTCCTTGATAGAGTAATATCGAGAGTGTATTCATTCAGTCGATTTTTTATTTTTAGTTATTTTAATGTCTTTCCATTTCTAAATATTATAGACTGGAAAAGTAATTTTGGTATGCTTGTATCAACTTTCACCCGATCAATTCAAATTGGACTTTCCACATTTGATTTGGATTATAGTTTGCTTACCACATTTCTTGGAATTATAAGATATTATTCAATCTTGGTTGTAAATGATTTTAAGGAGATTATTCATTTCCACATCCAATGATCGAAGTATTTTGAATCAATTTTCCTTTCATTTCAAAGCAAATTTATTTACTATAACCTCTGTTGGGCACCTCTAAATTCTACAATTGAAACCTGAGTCATATGTACACACTTTATTACTTGTGAAGGACACATTTCAGCATTGGGTTTCATGAAATAGTTTTGAGTTCATGGTTACAGGTTCAAGTGTTGTTGAACTCTTTGTGGTGCCTCGAAGGAGTGGCCATTTTTTGTGGAATATGTAGTTCACATTTGGTATAGTTGGCTATCTGTTTCTAGTTATTGTAAAGTTTCATCTTCACATTTATGTTCAGAGTACTCTCTTAACGAGCTACAAAAGTACAGACGAATGAATAGAATGACCAAAGTTAATTCATGGCTTGGATATACCTTAGGCTTATACTTTTGCAATTGGTTTGATATTGGATAGATTTAATGGACTTTCTTTGATGGGATAGACCTGGGTATGTCTTTGATACCGTAAAAACTTGGAAACACAAGAAACGACACAAAAATAGTCCACTCATTCAAGCTAAACCCGAGAGCCCAACAACACATAAGTCTCGGCGTTGCAACAAGACAAGAACAACAAGAATATGGTAAGAATAACAAGGTGTTTGGACACCAAATCAGCCAACCAAACTAAGTTACAACAATAAGATGAAGAAACAAGAACAATATGATAACAACAACAAGAAACACGGCTTGAGTTTCAAGAAAACAATATTACACGAATACAAGATTACAATAAGATAAAGAGATAGATAGATAGAAAATTGAAGATATAATCTTAAGAACCCAAGAGCTTATTCTACTTTTGGAACCTTAACACCATACACAACAAAAACCTATCTCTTACGTGACACAAGATCGACTTCCACCTCCCAATCATCCACGTTTCCAAGCAATACACAATCGCTAGTGATTCCACACTAGCTCTGACCTAGTTTTGGGTTGTGCCTCAAAGGAGACAGGGCTTATGATCTTATGACTTATAACATTATCCAAAAACTCGTTGAAGAAACCCTACAATGTTCCTTATATAGTATATAACAAATAGAAGTTAAAAATAACCAAAAGGCCCTTAAGTGTGAGGTGCCCATCAAGTGTAGCCCAAGTGTAGTGTTTGGACAGTTTTTGGTGCATAATTAGGTCCTCTTTGGCTCTTCAATTGCACACACCAAGTCTTGGATCTAACACGTACTCTCATAAGTCTATATTCGTGATTATTCTTGTATCATCCTCTCTATCTTGAGAGGAATTTGTCCACGAATTTACGGCTTCACCTCATTTAATTGTCCACTTCAAAAGAAACCACTCAAAATAGTCCACAAAACATGAATAAACTGAGAGCTCAATAACAACAAGTCTCGGTCAACATCTTTATTTTGCACCTCAGCTTTCTCTCCATCTTGAGTGCTACCTTCAATCTCATCCAAAACACAACCCACCTCTTTTTTTAGTGGGTGGTTCCCTGTGGATCTCTATGTATTCCCCTCAACTTCTCTTCCATCATATAAGCATCATTGTAGACTCTATGTATTTCATGTTCCTTTCTACCATACTCCTCTATATGGATATATCGGTTTTGGTGAAGTGGAGTTTCAATTGAGAGGAATGATTTGGTAAGGTAGAGCTTCGATTATGGAGCTTGGATAGGAGGGAATTGGCTTCCAAGTCCTTCTTATTGGACTTAATCAAATTAGGGGAGAAATGAATTTTTTAGGTCTCGGGTTTGAGGACATTTGGTGGCTTGGCTTATGTCTATGTCATTTGGTGGTGGTCTTGGAGGATTGATCGTTTGAGGTAAAGTTTTGGGAGTAGAAAAATGAGAGTTCCTTCGACTCTCCACTCGATCCAACCTCTCAAGTATAGTAGACATATCTGAGCCTAATTTTTCAAGACTCGCATTCACCCTAGCCATGTCTAAAAAAATAGCATCAAAGTGGGCCAAAATGGTTTTCATTATGGCCAAGAAGTTACCTATAAAACAAAAAACAAGTTAGTTGTACAAAAATATGCTCACCCTCTCTTTTTATTTCTTGTCTCTCAGATCCCTCACACTCAATCTCATAAGTGTTGTAAGCTTGCTTGTACTCCATAAGGCGTTGAGAGGTGGACAAGTATTACAATGACTCAAAAAAAGAATAAGACACAAAAAGAAATGTATACACGAAGAACGGTTTCAAAACCAATTTACAATCTAGTAAGTGGTCACTAGCTTGTAAATTAATATTGAAATCAACAAATGAAACTAAGAAAACAACAAATTGAAACTAAAAGATCAAAATTTGAGCTTAAAATTTATCGTGTGAACAGTAACTAGTGATGTGGCAGTCCGTGATTTGCCTCGGTTCTCAATAATTGTTAATTCACAATTCATAATTTGGACTTTGGTGGAAATTGGTCAATGGAGGGAGATACAAACTAGTCTTTGGAGCTCCCTTTTCAATTCAAATTTCAAGACTCAAAAGTCTTTGACTAGACTTGTACTTCTCCTTAAAACATGGACCCTTGTTTTATGGAAAGTGGTTGAGATGTGATGTAAAGTCTTTTGGTGGTTGGGGCTCTTTCAAGACTTAACAAGTACTACTCCTTGTCTTTTACCTTTCTAAGATCTAAAGTTCACTTTTGTGTTAACAAGGTGATGAATATAGTGAAGAACTTCAAGAACACAACCACCACAACAAGATCCAACAACAATTTCCCAAGAAAAACAACAAGTCCACAATAATTCAGCTAATAACAAGACCACCCACAACGGCCAAGTTTCTTCGGAGTTGTATTTCGATTTTATAAGAGATGGAGATTGCGATGAACAACAAGAACACAACAACAACCTATCAAGATCTACAACACCAACACCAACGTCCAACTACAAGTTCAACATTCGGCTAAGTTATAACAACAACATTAACACACGGTCCACACCTTGTTCACAACAACACTTTAACAAGTTCAAGCTCAAGTTAGATCTAGATACCTTTAGTGTTGGTGATTCAAGAAACTAACACAAGAAAAAACAATAAAAACAAAGAAATCCTATACCTAGACTCCATAAATTTCAGCCAAGACTACAACAAGAACATTACAAGTTTCTCGGCCAAGAACAAGAACAAGAACATTTTTTTTAATTTTCTAGCAAGCCCAAGATTGATTTTGTTGGAACAAAATCAACCACAAGATCTGATACCAAATGATACGATAAAAACTTGGAAACACTAGAAATAACAAAAATGCAGTCCACTAATTCAAGCTAAACCCGAGAGCCCAACAACACACAAGCCTCGGCTTTGCAACAAGACAAGAACAACAAGAATAGGGTAAGAATAACAAGGTGTTTGGACACCAAATCAGCCAACCAAACTAAGTTACAATAATAAGATGAAGAAATAAGAACAATATGATAACAACAACAAGAGACACAACTTGAGTTACAAGAAAATAATAACTACACGAATATAAGATTACAATAAGATAAAGAGATAGATAGATTGACAATTGAAGATGCAATCTTAAGAACCCAAGAGCTTATTTCACTCTTGGACCCTTAACGCCACACATAACAAAAACCTATATTTTACATGACACAAGATCGGCTTCCATCTCCCAAGCATCCACATTTCCAAGCAATACACAATCACTAATAATTCTACACTAGCTCTTGACCTAGTTTCGAGTTGTGCCTCAAAGGAGAGAGGACTTGTGTCATTATGACTTACAATATTATCCAAAAACTCCCTAAAGAAACCCTATAATGTTTCTTATATAGTACATAACAAATAGAATTTAAATGACCAAAAGGCCCTTAAGTGTGAGGTGCCCGTCAAGTGTAGCCCAAGTATAGTGTTTGGAGGATTTTTGGTGTATAATTAGGTCCTCTTTGGCTCTTCAATTGCACACACCAAGTCTTGGATCCAACACACACTCTCATAAGTCCATATCCATGATTATTCTTGTATCAGTCTTTCTTCATGCATGTGTTTATTGCTTACTGTAATGATCTTCAAGATCTAGATGTTACAGATGCTTCAAATGTGTATATACTCATAAAGGATGATGCACTGGTACCCTTCATGGCTGAGATTTTAAACCATGGAACATTGAAGTTGATGGATAATGTGATGAATTTTTCTAAAGGGTTGTTTGCCATATTTGTCGACGAGGAGGAAAACTTTTGCTCTATTGCATCAAATAAGAGTAGCGGCGTGTATAGAAATTGAGGTTATATTACCTGGTTTGGCATGATGTTAAGTGTTCCTAGTTGTCTTGACTTCTACAGTAGACTTGAAAATGACCAAGTTATATGGTTCCAAGAAACTTTACAAAAGTTATTAGTGAAATGGTCAACCAACAATCGAGTCATAATAGGGATTTTCAGGATAGAAACATTTAGAAAAGTAGAATTTCTAAGGAATTTGGTTATAACAAGTCAAGTTGCAGTTAGGCAACATATTTTTTTGTCGAACCACATATGTTCTACTAGTTTAAGGGGTGGATCTGCAAAAGTCAGCAAATTGGTATTTGCTTTGCAACTCACTTTTGATCTAGGTGGTGTATTGATTGGCCTGGAGAAAAAGAGCAAATTATGAAGAAGTTTTGTTGCTTGAAAGATTCAAGAGAAACTTTGATGTTTCGACACCAAGTGATTATAGAGTTTAACCGAGAGGTACATTCATGTCAACAGAAGACGGACTTTTCTGCTAAGATAGCCATTACATAAGGGAAACAAACTTTTAGCTGGGACACATATAGTTGATCCTCCATTCCACAAGATATATTCAGAGACAATCAACTTATGTGTGCTCATCTTGGAGAACAATATTTGTATTTTTCTTTTGATCCTGGTCGCTTCAGTTTTGCATTTTGAAATGACTTTAAATTTTTCAGGTATTGATTTTGATCCTTGAGGACAAGGATTATTTGAAGGAGGATATTAGATTATGATCTCAATAATAGTCTACCAAATGTGATTGTTTGAATTCTAAGCCACGAATAAAAAAACAAAGAGAAATGCAGCAGATTGAGAACAAAGGGCCAATATTACTCATATTCAAATGAGGTGCAAGAGTCGTATGATGCCACATGGTGAGGCGGTTATATATACATATCAGAGGAGAGATAAGGACACAACTGAAGTCTGATAAATCAATTCCACCCTCGTGTTCTTCTTTTCTCTCCCAATTTCTTTCTCTTCCCATCTTCTTCTCCTGCAGATCGACTTATTCATTTAGTTCACTATTAATTTGTTTTCTCTTTATTGATAAGATTTTCTTATTATTTTAATTTTATTTCTTATTTTTCAATATCCAAAAAAATCCCAAAAATAGTGTATTGATTGTTTAGTTACTGCAATTTCGTTATGATTTGAGCTGAGATCATAATAAATACTTTCTCTTTCAATTTATGTATCACTTTTTATTTTTTCAGAGTCAAACAATTTAAATTTGATCATAAATTTGAACACGAAATCTTCAAAATTTTTGAAATAAAATTTATGTATTTAAAAACTACGTAAAGAATATTATAAGAGGGTTTTTGGATGAGCTTTTAAAAAATCACTTATATAAGCTAAAAGCCATAAGTATGGAGACCCTACTCTTGACTTATTTTTATATTTTTTTTTATCTAAAAATGAGTGTTTAGAAGTACTTTTTAATTTTGTCAAATATTATTAAAATTAAAAACATACTTAAAGTTAAAAGTACTTTAAAATAAGTCAATTTAAATCTTTCATAATTTATTTATAAATAATTTAAAATATATAAAAAATTAACAAACTTATTTGAATTTCGAAGTGAGAAGCAAATTGGGAGAGAGTAGGGCAAATTAATTAAGGGTGACAAAAAAGTTTCAAAACTAAAAAAAAGTGACACAAGTCTTAAATATTGAGTAGAGGTGATAATTTTAAGATTAATGTTAATGACACTAATTTTAAAACCCTCAAGTTTTATTATTTACACAAAGATCTCTATCCCATATTTACATAAAGATCTCTCTTGTAGCAACTTCGACAGTTGCTTGCAACAACTTCGATAATTGCTGTAACACAACAACTAATAGTAGTTGTTACAACAATTACTGTAGCTATTGAACCAACTCTCGTAGTTGCTGAAACAACTCTCGTAGTTGCTGGACCAACTCTCGTAGTTGCTGGACCAACTCTTGATGAAACAACTATTGTAGTTGCTGAAGCAACTGTTGATGAAGCAACTATCGTAGTTGCTGAATTTGCTAAATTATTTTTTCATTGATTTTTAAAAGAAATCAAAAATTTCTTCTCAAACTTTTCATTTTTTTTTTTATATAAATAGTCTATAAAAATAAAAAAAAAAAGAGCGAAATGAAAAGAGAAAGAAAATGAAGAAGAGAAGATGAAAGAAGAGAGAAATCTATAGAGAGAAAAAAATAAGAAGAAAATGGAGAGAGAGAAAAAAGATTGAAAGATAAAAAAAGGAGATAAACTTTAAAATTTGAAATTTGGAAGACTTTTTAAAAGATTAATTTTTTTTTTAAAATTATACTTTACACCTCAATTAATTTAATAACAATTTAAATAAAGCTTTAAGATCAAAATTATCACCATTTTTAATTCAAATACTTTTTTTTAACCTCCCAATTAATTTAATTTTCTCGAGAGACTAGATGCTACTCTAAATCAGACCTTACCCTCAACACCTAACATCCAGATCAAGTTAGCTCGTCGATCCAAAAAACTCCGCTAGCCTCCTCCACTCCGCCATGAACCCCGCCGCTTCACCTGACCCAAATCCACCACCGTCCTCCACCACCACCACTACCACCATTTCCGATCCCTTAGAAAACCCCTACACCTCCCTAAACACCCTCTGCCACGACCTTTCTTCCCTCCAAGACCTCGCCACCCGAGGCGCGTGGAAATCAATCCTCGACAAAATCAACCACGCGCGTTCCCTTAACCTCCTCAACAAACCCCATGAACATCTCACTTACCTCACGTTCAACGTTTTAGCACTCACCAAACTCCGTCGCCCCGTCGACGCTAATCAAGAGCTCGAAACGCTCCTTGTTGTCGACTCCGATAATGATTTCAACGACCCGCAATTTTATTACCAGACTTACCCTCAACATTACCCTAATATGAAGGGCAATTTCGTCCCTTTCGCTCTCCGTTGGCTCCACGCTTATCTCCCTTATGCACTTAATCAGCCTATGAAATCGCTCGATAGGTTTTATACACTTCTCAATTTTATTAGATCGAAAAAAGATGGGAACGATTTGTGGAAAAGGCGGGAGATCATGGTGCTAAATTCGATAATTAGTCAGCATTTGAGTAGGAAGGATTTTAAATTGTGTTTGGTTTTGTTGAATGAGCTGGTTGGGTTGTGTGGGGAGGGTGATCCAAACGTGTTATCGAAATTAGGATATGTGAAAATGCAGTATGGTGATGTGGAGGGAGCGAAAAAGGTGTTTAAATTGGTGGAGGGGATGGTAAATAGTGGCAGTGAAGTGTTCTTGAGGAATTTAGTGAGTAGGAATAAGGCATTGTTGTTTATAGTGGAAAAGGATTATGTTTCTGCAGTGAGGGAATACGAAGAGTGTATCGAGAGGGATGGGATGGATATGGTGGCGATGAATAATAAGGCGTTGTGTTTGATGTATTCGAGGGATTTATCAGATGCTATTAAGGTGTTGGAGAATGCTCTAGAGAGGGTTCCTACTGTCGCGTTGAATGAGACACTTGTGGTGAATTTGTGTAGTATGTATGAATTGGCTTATGTTAATCATGCTGATATTAAGAGGACGCTTAATACTTGGATTGCTAGAGTTGCTCCGGATGATTTTGATGCGTCTTGTACTCGAACATGAGGTATTGTTCTGTGAAGTTGTACTTGAGAATGAGAATCCAGATAAACATTATCATAAGCTCATTTCCGCTTTCTATTTGTGTGATTGTGGTGTCTTGGGATGCATTTTTGTTGTTTTCATGATATAGAAAGGACCCCTTATATCTCATTATTTTTTGGGTGACATGATTTGTGATTTATTCTTCGTGTTAGAGAAGTTACAGTTAACAACTTGTGTTCCGTCAAAAGAATGATGAAATAATGAAGTTATTCTCAAGATCTTCTTGTCTTCCTTTTTGTTGTGTATACATCAAAGGCGTATTCGGTTGCATTTGGTGACTGATATCAGATTTTCATGCCGAGAAAGCTGGTTTCTGCTCATGATATTTTAGTATTGATCCTGTCGTCCAATTAATCCAGAAGTTGTTTAAGATTCATAATACCTTGAAGTGCAGTATAAATGAGACATCAAACTCTTATAATAGTCCTTTGAACCCCGAGTGTTATGCTTCTGTGGTTGCTCAGTCTGAATATCAGGTTGTACTGCATAGTGGATCTGTTGGCTCTGATCATATGGAACCTATTCAATATTCCAGAGTTCTATAAACTCTTTTCCTGGATTTGGATTCTAAATAGTATGCTGTGCTCTTAGTTGGTATTCTCTGTTATGTTTCCTGGACTCTCCAAAAATGCTGCGGATTCCCCAAGAATACACTACTTTTGGGGAACCTGATATGTATCCGTCAACATTTTCTAAGAGTCCGAGCAACATAGTTGATCTAAGTAGATGAGCCAAAAGTTTGACCCCTAGGTTTGAGTTTGTTTTGTTATTGCTTTTTTGTATTCATAAAGTTAAGAGTGGAGAAACATCCAAGTACTAATATATGACTAATTTAGTCTTGTTAAGTGATAAAAGATGGAACTTGAAGAAGCAAGAAGGTGTACTGATTTGAAGTGGTTTATGACTAATTGTCACTGTTATAGATGTACGGGGTTGAGTAGTTTCTTGATCCTCCGCTAGTACTTCTGAATTAAGTAATGCCAGCGCCTAATGCCAAGACACTTTGTGAGATTAAGTTAGTTAATTAATCTGCTCAGACGAGCTACAACTATCTAAACATGATTGTCTTAGAAGTTCAGGATGGTTCTGTTGAACCTGTCTCTACTTTTCCCTACTTTGTAACACAGAAAATTGTGGTGGACTCTTTTCACTGTCGGTGCAAACTGAACCTCCCTTAGAGTTGTGAGATGTTTTTCGGATACAATCTAATCCTTCTATGTCTAAATCTTAATTGGCACAAAGCCTTTGTGTGCTGGCGTGTGACTCCAGTCAGTAGGCTTTTACTATTTAGACCTATTGACACACTTGGGACATGCATATCTGTTGGTTTTTAAAAGAGAAGAAATTGCAGGATAAGAATAAAAATACTGAAGAACAAGAAAGCTTATGAACTTAGGTTGAAAGATCGATATATTTTCACTGCCGTCCGAGAATACAATTTATAATAGAAATAATAACCTATAAGCCTTAAAATAAGCAAAAAGATGTGCTGAAAATACTTAACTCCTAATGTTTAGAAAATACTATTTATTCAAAATTCAAATAGAAATCAACTCCTAATTGAAAAGGATAACTAGTTGACTAAATCTTGATAAAATTACTGTAGTAAAAACTTTGCAATGCTAAAGCAAATATTCAACGCTCCTCCTTGCTTTAGAACTGCAAAATTTTAGTTTCTATCTTAGGATCTCCACACTTGTTAACCGAAAGCGACCATGTGAATAAATAAATCTTCAGATTCATCTTTGGGCTTTATAGTAAACTAAATTCACTTCTCGTCTTGAATGCAACCTTGAAAAGGCCAGACGCGAAGTGCAACAAGTGCAGTCAGCTAGAACCATGAAGCAGATGCACGTGTGGTCAAAGAAGAAGAATACCATCTTTTTGTTGCAACATATATATCAAGTAAGGTTTCAACGAATTTTTTGCTGATTGATAGTGGTTGCACCAACCACATGACTCATAACAAGAGTTTGTTTAAAGAATGATAACCTACTAAAATATCCTAAGTTAGTATTGAAAATAGTGATCTGATTCTTGTTGAAGGAAAAGAAACTGTTGTCATCAAAACAAGTTCAGGTAATAAAACAATTTTAGATGTTCTTTATGTACCTGATATTGATCAAAACTTGTTGAGTATTTGTCAGTTGGTAGATAAAGGATACAAAGTATCCATGATGATCCAATGGAAGATGTTTATGTAGAACATGTAAAAGATCATAGGCTGAAAAAAAATTAGAAGATGATCTTCTAATTGGAAAAGCACAAGCAAAATGTGAACTTTTTAGGTTTAAAGGAGCTTTCGATGTTCCTAAAGGAATTGAAGCAATGGAGGAGTTATTATGTTCAGAAAAATAAAATGGGTAAGTTTAAATTCAAGATGCAAACAGAGCAGGAAGACAAGCCAAAAGAACTTAGTAATCAAGGGTTGCATTCAAGACGAGAAGTGAATTTAGTTTACTACAAGCCCAAAGATGAATTTGCATATTTATTTACTAGGTCACTTTCGGTTATAAGTGTGGAGATCCCAAGACAGAAGACCAAAATTTGCAGTTCCTAAAGCAAAGAGAAGTGTTGGATATTTGCTTTAGAATGAAATTTTTTTTACTACAGTAATTTTATTAAGATTTAGTCAACTAGTTAGTCCTTTTAATTAGGAGTTGATTTCTATTTGAATTTTGAATAAATAGTATTTTCTAGACTTTAGGAGTTAAGTAACATTTTTTTTTGCTTATTTTAAGGTTTGTAGGTTATTATTTTTATTATATATTGATCTTTCAACCTCCGTTTATAAGCTTTCTTTCTTCAGATAATCTAAAATTTCTTGACGATGTGAGAAACATAATTCTTGTGAAAATAGTTGCTGAAACAACAGCAAATAGAGTTGTCTTCACCTTGAATTTCGTGTTTTTTTTTTCCTTGTGACTTTTGATTTGGGCTATGGTTGAATTATTTGACAGGGGATTAATTTCATCATCCTCTTCCACAACTTCCAAATGATCAAAGCTTCTTCAAATAAGTTTTCATTTCACCATAAAAAACGGGTGGAACCATTTGTGAAAGACTATTTTCAGAATTCATCTCTTAACTCACAGGCCCTCAAGAAAAAAGATACCGATAATATCCTATTCCTTGATTGAACATAGCGAGGCATATATTGCTATGATTTGGTGATTTTGATTGTGAATGAAAGTTGTAATTCGCGTGCAGCGGTGTTGAGCAAAGATTTTGTACACGTTATTTAGAGTATTTCTGTTGGGCTACAGATCATAGCTTCTACGGTATCCGGAAACGATTTCCATCTGGGAAAGATTTCTTGCTGTTTCCCTAAATTTTTTGTTGGTGCTAACTGAACAATGAGATTGCATTTTTCTATAGCTCGTGAGCTTGGAGTTACTGTTCTATTAGTATCATGTAGTAATTATTGATTATTGTTTTTGCTAAAAACGAGTAATATACTAGTATATGCGTACATAGATGCATAAAAGTTCATTTGTTAACTGAAGAAATCCGCATCTTTATTTTTAACAAGGTACAAAATGTATCATCAATTTTTTTTTAAAAAAGTTAGGATTTGGAACTTAGAAGTGTGAATTATAGATGAAGCTTTAGCCGTAAGTAGGCAATTGTCGAACTTAAGTGGTAGTGACGATGGTATTTTGTACTGCAGGGGTAACATAAAATATATCATTCTTTCTTCTGATGATAATTCGTAATTTTTGTAAACTTTCGATTTCTGAGTTGTTTGGAATTTAGTTGTACCTTAGGTCACATATAAGTAGCCAAAAGTACCATTAGTAATTGGCTTAATACATCACCAGCTGTTAACTAGCCAGCTAATTTCATTTGAACACTCGAATTTCCGTTTGTTCCAATTGAGCTTTTGAACATAATAACGTGTTTTAATTAGACAATTCTGATTCAAATTTTGAAATATTTTTTGTGTTCTCAAGTGTCTATTAGATAGTTAAGTTAACTACACCATCTCCTTTAATATACGCGTCATCTTCAATTAGAAAATGTCCGAGTTGTAAAGCTTATTGGATGAATGTGTATAATCAAAGGAGATGATATCTTGATGCACAATAAGCATTGTAAAATTGATAGCGTACATTAGGTGATCTATTGTGCTTCGATTGCCAGAATGGCCGGGGGATGACCATGGATGCATTGGAATGAAGTGGTTAAACTTAAACCTTAGACCTCCGATTGGGTTCCAGGCAACACTGATTCCACAGCTTAACTTGGGGAAGACAACTCCAAATAGGAGTGGTGTAACACCTATCGCGACACATATTGGAGCTGGAAAGATAATGATGATGCTATATCGAGGGCAAATCCATTACCATCAAACCCCCACTATTGTGAGACAGATGTATGAAGCATGATCTAGCAAACCCTGTAGGTGAAGCATAGAATACGATACGAGAATGAATCCCATTCAGAGGAACCTAAAAAATGGGCAAACCTCTTTGCTGAGACGAACCCTGCAGCCAAAGCGTGGTGCTGAATTAGTAGTGCAACTGCAACAGGAGGACATTGAGGTGGGGACTGAATTGGAAACATGCTCTAATCTTTTATTTTGTGGGTAATTTCTTTACTCTAGTGTCTGTTGAAATATACCTGACTGGGACTTGGGAACTACATAGCAGCCCTAAAAGTTTATTGTTATTTCCTTGTCTAGTTCCAAACATAGGCTAGACCTCATGTGATGCAACATAGGCTAGTAACTGCGGAGGTCTAAAAAGCTAATTCGTACCTTAACAAAAAACATTAGGTGATTCTTCTGTTAGAGCCTTACATCTCTAGATCGCAACAGATATGTACAATCAAAACCCTAAATCGATTGAAAGCAAGAGAGAGAAAAACTGAAGCAACTCTTTATTGAAAAATATCTCATCTCAAACCCTCTAGAATATTCCAAGTGGGTATTTATACAAACCAAATATTATTAGAAAAAAAAATTACAAAACTGAAATTATAAAACTTAGGCTTGGGTAGTAATCAACATGTTGGGCCTTGTCTTGCATCGGTTGGGCCTATGTTAACCCCCCCCCCCCCCAAAGCTGGAGGGTGTACACACTCCGAGCTTGCTCAGTAACGAGTGATGAAAAGGCCCAGACAATTGGTCATGATATCAGCCAGCTGACCAGCAGAGGAAATATGATGAAGTGAAATGGCACCATCAAAAAGACAATCACGAACGTAATGACAGTCAATCTTAATGTGTTTCGTGCGTTCGTGAAACACAGGGTTCTTGGCAATATGCAGGGCAGCTTGACTTCACAAAAAATAGGCACAGGAGAAGAAATATTCAAACCCATATCAACAAATAAACGAGTTAGCCATACCACCTCAGCAACAACCTTGCGTAATGCCCTGTATTCAGCCTTAGCAGAGGACAAAAAAATGGTTGGTTGCTTCTTGCTCTTCCAAGAGAGTAAAAAATATAATAGCCAGTGACTGATCTCCTCGAGGAAGGGCAGCCAGCCAAATCAGAATCAGCATAAGCAGTCAAGGAGTGAGAAGAAGTAGAAGGCAAGAATATGTCTTGATCAGGAGCATTAAGCAAATATCTAAGAACATGAATGCCAGCTTTCATGTGAGGTACACAAGGTTGCTAGAGAAATTGATGAAGATGTTGAACTGCAAATGAAATATCAGGTCTAGTGTGTTGTACGAAATTAAGCTTCCCAACAAGACGTCTGTAAGTGGAGGGATCAGGTAACATATCACCCATACCAGGGAACAACTTGACAGATGGTTCCAAAGCGGAAGACACAGAAGTATAATGTGAACAATCAAATTCCTCTAGCAAATCAGAGGTAAACTTGTGCTGATGAATCAGGTAGCCAGAATCATGGGAGATAATTTCTAGCCCCAAAAAATAATGGACCAGACCCAAATCCTTAATCTTAAGCTGATCATTAAGAAAGGATTTAAGGTTGGTCATCTCAGAAATATCAGAACTAGCCAGCAGAATATCATCAACATATACAACCAGCACCACCAAAGAAGCACCAGAAGACTTAGTAAAGAGAGAATAGTCATTTTTACTAGGAATGTAGCCTCTAGAGTACAGGGCTTCAGACAATTTGGAAAACCATTGCCTGGAAGCCTGTTTGAGGCCATATAAAAGACTTATTGAGCTTACAAACCAAAGGAGTTGCAAAAGGAGAGGAAGAGGTGACCTCAAGACCAGGGGGAATTTTCATGTAGACATCCTCATGAAGATCCCCATGTAAAAAGGCATTATTGACATCCAGCTGGAATACAGTCCAATTATTCTTGGCAGCAAGGGACAATAGACATTTAACAATGGTCAATTTGACCACAGGAGAAAAAGTCTCATGATATCAATACCCTCTTTCTGAGTGTCACCTTTAATAACCAGTCTGGCTTTGTACCTCTCCACAGTACCATCAGACCTTTTTTGATTTTATACACCCACTTACAAGGGATAACCTTCTTATTAGTAGGAGGAAGGGGAATAATGTCCCAAGTGTGGTTGTCCTCAATAGCTTTAAATTCTTATAGCATGGCCTCTTGCCAAGTAGGATTAGATGCAGCCTGCTGGTAAAACTGAGGTTCATACAGGTATAGGTCAATAGAAGACACCTTGGAATTTACTGGAATAGAAGAGAAGTTAGGGAGGATGGAAGAGAAAACATAGTCTAAAAGGTGAGAGGGTGGATATGATGGTCTATTGCTCCTTATAAGAGGTGCAGACAGAATGGGAGAAATAGGAAGTTGAGCAGGACAAGGAGAAGAAGCAAAAAAAAGTTGAACAGGAATAGAGGTATCAACAAAAAGAGGTGGGGGAGGAAAGTGTGAAACTGAGGAAGATGAATAAAAGGGATAAGGGAAAATGTTTTCATGAAACTTAACATCTCTAGAGTAGAATATGGAGAAGTTGGAGAGATAAAAGAGTTTGTAACCCTTTTACCACAAGGATAGCCTAAGAAAATACTAAGAATAAATCTGGGTTGAAATTTGTCTCTGGTAGGTTTGAGTGAAGCAGCATAACAAAGACAACTAAAACTCTTTAAATGCTCATAAGAAGGAGCAAAACCATGTAGTGTTTCAAAAGGGGACAAATTGTGAAGGACTACTGAGGGAAATCTATTAATAAGATAAGTAGCAGACAAGACACATTCACCCTAATATTTTAAAAGGAGTTTAGAGTGAAAAAGTAAAGCTCTAGACACTTCAAGTAAATGTTTGTGTTTTCTTTCTACAATACTATTTTGTTGAGGAGTATGAGGAATGGTGGTTTGATGAAAAATATCATTTGTTGAAAAAAATTGTTAGAGATTAGAACTGAGACCTAGTTCAAGAGCATTATCTGACCTGAATGTCTGAAATGAAGAATTGAAATGAACTTTAACCATTGCAACAAAAGCCTTGATTATAGAGGACGCACTTGATTTTGAGGAAAGTAAATGGGTCTAGATGACCCTAGAGTAATCATCTACCAAAGTCAGAAAGTACCTAAATCCATTATAAGTTTGGGTATTGTAAGGACCCCAAATATCTATGTGAACCAACTTGAAAAGAATAGAGGAGTGAGTAGAGCTAGGGGAGAAAGACAGTCTATGTTGGACAAATGCCACATATGAAATGTTGTTTATTAGAAATTTTAAAAGATAAAGAAGAAATAGACTTCATTTTATGAAAAGGGAGATGACCTAATCTTTGATGCCAAAACAAATCATTATTATATGAATCCATGGTATTTACAAAGAAAGAACCAGAAATACTAGTAGTGACTGGACAAGTAAAGCTAGAAAGAGAAGATGAATCAACATTGAGGTAAAACAGTCCATTAGCAGCTTTACCAATTTCCAACTGCTTTTTCAGAGAAGGGCCCTATAAAATACAATTGGACTGGGTGAAAAGTGCACTGCAATCAAACTGAGATAGAAGCTTATGTACAGAAATTAAATTGAAATAGAAAGATGGGACCAATAGGACATTGTGTAAGGTCATGTCAGGCCTGAGATGCAAGGATCCAGTAGACATAACCTTTACTTTGTACCCATTAGGAAGAGTGATTAAAAGTGGAACAACTAAGGTAGTCAAGTTGTGAAGATAGTCTTTATGTGGTGTCATGTGGTTTGTAGCTCCAGAGTCAAGTATCCAAGGATTAGGTCCTAAATGAGATACTACACTAGCATGAAAAGCAACAGAGCTAACAACAGGATATGAAAGCACACCTGTAAAGTGAGCAAACTCAACACTGGGATGATCTGGTATTAGGGGACTAGCAGAAGAAGAGGCAGTGGAAGAATCACAATGCAAATTTTGCAATTGTTGGTAATGTTGAAATTGTTCCTTGGATAGTCTGTAATCACCATCACCAAGAGTCAAAGAATAAAATGCAGGTTCTTCATGTTGACTCCTAGACTGAACCATGGAAGAAGATCAGTGGCCTTGTGGAACTTGAAATCTGATGGGTAACCATGAAGTTTAAAACATTTTTCAATGAGATGACCAGTCTTCTTGCAGTACTTGCAAAATAAGGAAGAGGTTGGGCCACTATGAAAGGAGGAAGAAGTCATTTTGCCATCCAGTTGAGAAGTACCAGCATTTGAAGAATGACAAATCCTCTTAGGATCATTGAGAGTTGAAGATGATCTTTTTGGGTCAAAATGGAATCTCTGAGTATAACTTCTAGTAGATGGATTATTGGTGGAGCTTGCATGAAATGATGCTGATTCATTTGAGAAACTGGGGACTGTAGGAGAGGACTCCAGCTGTTTCTCAACATGTTGCAACATGACATAAGAGTTGCTTATGGAAGGGAGTGTGGGCATCATCAGAATATTGCTCTTACATGTAGAGTATTCATCATTTAGCCCACTTAAGAATTGGAACAACTTCTGTTGTTCAAGGAATTTTCCTAATGCCTCACACATACATACAGGACCAACATAAGAAGTGTTAAGTTCACCCCAAAGGTTGCGCAACCTAGTAAAATAGTTGGCAATACTGGAAGAGCCTTGAGTGGTAGAACTTATTTCTTTCTGGATTTAAATATATTTTGTACCATTTGATTGGCCAAATCTTTCATTGATATCAGACCAAATGACTTTCGTGGTGCCAAAACACATGACACTTGTTGCTATGTCAGGAGACAAGGAATTGGTGATCCAAACAATGATCATATCATTGCACCACTCATAGAACGGGATGTAGGCTGAATTAGTGGCAGGTTTGGGAACGCTACCTGTGACTATGCCCAATTTGTTCTTGGCAGATAAGGCAGTCAACATATTCTTCCGCCATATTACAAAACTACTCCCATCGAAGGGAAGAGAAACTAAGTGAGTACCCGAATTATTTGAAGGAAGAATATAGAACGGATAGGTGGGGGAAACAGTGAATTCTTCAAAACCCCCAACAGTACTCGTAGAACTAGTAGTCATTATTGATAATAAAATATGAAACAAAAAATACAAATCGTATATGGCTAGCAACAAATGTATACGGTATTACACAGACTGAAGATGCACATAAATTAGCAATAAAACCAAAATATCAAGAGTATGTCAACACAAAAGCTATATGACGATGTAAGGAAGAAGATAAACCGTTACCTCCCATCTTCGCAACCTGAAGAAGAAAGGCCTTCACCGATGAAGATTTCGATCAAAAAATGGCCAAAACCACCATGGTAGGTCAACAGTTGTCGGAGAAAATATCGACAATTACCGTCACGGGTAGTATTGGACGAAAGAGCACAATGAGAGGATCATAGATCACTTCTTTGATACCATGTGAGAGCCTTACATCTCCAAATCACAACAGATATGTATAATCAAAACCCTAAATCGGTTGAAAGCAAGAGAGAGAAAAACTGAAGCAACTCTTTATTGAAAAATATCTCATCTCAAACCCTTTAGAATATTCCAAGTGGGTATTTATACAAACCAAATATTATTAGAAAAAAAAATTACAAAACTGAAATTATAAAACTTGGGCTTGGGTAGTAATCAACATGTTGGGCCTTATCTTGCACCGGTTGGGCCTATGTTAACATCTTCCCATCTGTTCCAGTCTTGATGGACAGAGTTATGTGGTATTTCTTGTTGGTCGTATTTGATAGGCATCTCGTGGATTTGATTAAGGTGGCACGAAAGCTGGCCAGACACCATGGTTATAGATCGCTCTGTGAATAAGTTTCAGGACTTCCATTAAGCTATTGGAGCCTAAATTCCTAGAGTAGATTAGAAAGTGCATTGGATAAATCAGTGCATGCAAATGCTTGCACCATCAAAATGGACAGAATATCTTATGCAAGATTGCTTCTTGTCATAGATTTCACTAAACTCTTGCCAAGTTCAATCACTTATTCTTCTAAATTAATGATGAGTAACTTCGACGAACTTATTATACTCTGCCAATTGGAATATGACTTTCTTCAGACATTAACCACAAATGCAACTGTTGGGAAAGAGGCAAGGTAGCACTATCAAAGGTGCACTACAAAGTAGTAGTGGAAGAATATCCAAGTCTAACTTTTCCTTTCAATTTGAACCAAGAAGAGATAGGCAAATCCAAGAAAAAGAAAGAATATGAAAGAAAATAAATCAATCACACAAATACGATAAGACAAGAATAATAATACACCAAATTTACGTGACAAATCCTTCAGTGTGAAGAGTACAAAGCCACGGGATCAAACCTCCACTATAATCACCAAGAGTTACAATATTGTCCTCCAAAATGGCCACCAAAAAAGTGCCAAACAACAAGTAACAATACATAAACCACATCACCAAACACAAGAGAAATAAAGGAGTGAAAACACAAAAAATGCAGTTACTGTTCAGGGATGAAAACAGGAGTTACAGACTACCAAATTCAACTCCGTCAGTTCCTAATCAAAGATTGAGATGAGAGGAACAAACTATCCAAAAATCAGCTCAATCGAACATGAAATGAAGCGGGAATTGCAATTTGAAGTTGACAGTTGTGGCTGAAAATTTGGGCGAAAATCTGCTTTCTTTTTCTCTCTTTGGCTGCAGAAAACTCTCTTTGTGGATAGTGAAATAAGAACTAAAAAGATCTATATATATGTCCCATGGTAATGGGCCTATGAGAAAAAGTGGGTTGGTCCAAATTGGGTTTTATTTATCCACATAAGAAGGAAAAAAGACTCATAACCCAATAATTTTCCACCTCCCGACTATGTGAAGGAGACCGCCATCCCGACGATCATGCAATAATCTTTAAACTTCCCTCTTGGCAAACCTTTAGTCATCATGTCGGAACCATTATCATCCGTATGAATATTCTCAAGTTCAAGCAACTTAGAATTCAACACATCTCGGATCCAATGATATCTGACATCAATATGTTCAGACAGATCATGAAATGTAGAATTCTTGCCAAGATGTATAGCCCTTTGACTGTCGCAATAAAGCACATGCTCCGAGCACTTTGACTGTCGCAATAAAACACATACCTCTCTAGAGCAATACCAAGTTCCCCCAAGAATCTCTTCATCCAAAGCAATTCTTTACAAGCTTCAACAGTAGCAATAAACTCAGCTTCTGTAGTAGATAGAGCAACACTTTTTTGCAACCTAGATTGGCAAGACACAACTCCTCCTGCAAAAGTAACCAAATATCCTGAAGTAGACTTGCGAGTATCACCATCACCATCTATGTCTGAATCAGTATAACCACAAAGAATAGGCTTTGCTGTACCAAAACATAAACTCGGACTAGAAGTATCACAAAGATATCTCAAAGTCCACTTCACAGCATTCTAATGTTCTCTTCCCGGATTGGAAAGAAAACGGCTAACAATACCAAAAGCATGAGCAATATCCGGTCTTATACAAACCATTGCATACATCAAACTACCAATAGATGAAACATAAGGAACTTTCTTCATATCTTCCTTCTCATCATCACTAGAAGGACACTGCTTCGTGCTCAATTTAAAGTGCATAGCTAAAGGTGTAGTGACAATCTTAGATTTATCCATGTTGAACCTTCGAAGTACTTTTTGAATGTACTTCTTTTGTGATAATCACAACTTCTTGACCTTTCTATCACAGACAATCTGCATGCCAAGAATCTGTCTTATTGGTCCTAAGTCTTTCATAGAAAAAGACTTACTCAACTCTTGCTTCAACTTTTGAATCCTGCAAGCATTATGACCAACAACAAGTATGTCATCAACATAAAGCAACACAATAATAAAGTCACCATCGGAGAATTTTTCACAATAACACAATGGTCTGAAGAAGTCTTCTTGAAGCCCTGCTTACTCATAAAGGAACCAAACTTCCTGTACCACTTCCTGGGAGTTTGTTTCAAATCATACAAGCTCTTCTTCAATTTCCAAACATAATTCTCTTTTACTTTGACTTCAAAACCTTCAGGCTGCTCAATGTAAATTTCTTTATCTAAGTCACCATGGAGAAAAGAAGTTTTAACATCCATTTGCTCAACCTCTAAATCTAGACTTGCAGCTAAGCCTAGAACCACATGAATGGATGACATATTCACAACCGGAGAGAATATCTCATCAAAATCAACTTCTTTTTTCTAGTTAAATCCCTTCACAACCAATCTAGCTTTGTACCGTGGAACTGGGTTACCATCTTCATGCTTCACCCAAAAAACCCACATGTCTTTAAAAGCTTTTCTGTATTTAGGCAGTTTAACTAAATCAAATGTGTGATTATCATGCAAAGATTTAATCTTATCTTCCATAGCATCAAATCACTTTTTTTTCCTCACTTTCCATGGCCTCATCACGACTCTCAGGTTTTCCCCCATCAGTCAAGAGTATATACTCACTGGGAGAATAGTGAGATGAAAGTATTCTCTCTCTAATAGATCATCTAAGAGAGCTCTCTGGAGCATCAATAATTGGTTGTTGATCAACCATATCAACTTGCACTAGAGCATCAACAACATCATGCTGGTCATTCTGGACATGATTATTATCTTCATTATCAACTTGATTTTCATCATCATGAAGATTTTTTTTAGGAGCAATAGTTAAAGGAAAAAGATCAACATCAGCTAGACTCTCACTACTTTGAGAATCAACCTTCTCAACTTTGTCAAAATCTTCAATTGTTTAGTATTCATAGAACACAACATCACAGCTTCTAATAAGTTTCTTCTCAACTGGATCATAGAAACGATAGCCAAATTTATCTTGACCATAACCAATGAAGATACACTGTATAGTTTTAACATCTAACTCTGGCTTTTCAATTTTAGGAACATGCACAAAAGCTTTATAGTCAAAGACTCTAAGATGATTATAAGAAACATTCTTACCAGACCAAACCCTGTCAGAGACATTTCCATCCAAAGCAACAGTAGGAGATAAATTGATAACATAAGTAGTAGTATTAAGTGCTTCTGCCCAAAAGGAATCTGACAGCTTAGCATCTGAAAGCATATATCTAACCCTCTCAACTAGAGTTTTATTCATCCTCTCCGCTAAACCATTCAATTGAGGAATTTTTGGAGGAGTTTTCTAATGCCGAATACCCTGCTCTTTGCAATATTTATCAAAAGGACCAATATATTCACCACCATTATCTGAGCGGATGCATTTTAATTTCTTCCCTGTTTATCTCTCAACCAAGGCCTGAAAATCCTTGAACACATCAAGTACTTGATCCTTGGACTTCAAAGAAAATACCCAGAGTTTGTGAGAATGATCATCAATAAAAGTTACCAAGTAAAGTACACCACCATGAGACCTTACTTTAAAAGGACCACACAAATCAGAATATACCAACTCCAGTAAATCAAGCTTTCTTGAAGGCGGATGACTCTGAAAAGAAACTTTTTTCTATTTACCGGCTAAGCAATGAACACACTTCTTCAACTTTGCTTGTTTCACTTTAGAAAGCAAATTTTTCTTAGCCAAACTATCAATTCCCTTCTCACTCATATGACTCAACCTTCTGTGCCATAACTCTGATGAAGTATCATTCTCCTCTAAGTTTACTGAGCCTCTAGAAGTAGAGCCTTGAAATACATACAAGTTAGACAACTTGTCACCTCAAGCCACAATTATCGAACCTTTAGTAAGCTTCCACTGGCCAGCACCAAGGGTGTTAACATAACCCTCATCATCAAGGTTCCCTACAAAAATCAGATTCAAGAGGACATCTAAAGCGTGCTTGACATTATTGAGAACTAGTTTGGAACCATTGTTACTTTTCAAATAAATAGTGTCAATGCCAAGTACTTTAGCTTCATCATTATTGTCCATTTTCAACATCCCAAAATTACCTGAAGTATAAGAAGAAAATAATTCCTTCTTTGGCGTAACACGAGAAGTAGCACCAGAATTCACAAACCAGCTAGACTCATCACGAACAAGATTAATGACATTCTCACCACAAGCAACAAGAAGATCATCATTAGCAACATAGGAAACACGATTTTCATTATCGCCTTTTTTCTTTTGTCGTCTCATATGTCTCTTATTCTTGTAACAATATTTCATGATATGCCTCTTTTTGTTGCAATAGCCACATGTAACATTCTTGAATTTGGACCTCGACTTGCTTCTACTTTTATCTCTATCATTCAAACCTCTGGACTTATTTCTCCCCTTCTCTTTATTAACCAAAACATCAGAGTGTGAAGATGGAGAAGATGAGGCTTGAGATCTTCCTCAACTCTTCATTCAAGACTCAACTCTTAGCATATTCCATAGTTACAACACCATTGGGAGCAGAATTAGTCAAAGAAACTCAAAGAGTTTCCTAAGAGTGGTAGAGTATTAAGAAACCAAAGTCCTTGAATTTCTTCATCGAACTTTACACCAATTTCGGATAGCTGGTCAAGGATACCCTGAAAATCATTTATATGATCAGAAATACAACTTTTCTCTTTATACCTGATATTCATCAATTGCTTAAGCAGGATAACTTGTTATTGTCAGTCTTCGAAGCATAAAGTATCTCAAGCTTGTCGCATAAACTTCTTACATGTGTCTCATTCACAATATGGTTTCTAACATTATCTTTATCCTATTGTCTAATATAGGCACAAACCTGTAAGTGTTCAAATTCCCAATCCTTATCTGTCATGGATTAAGGTTTAGTAGACGCAAACACAGGTAAATGCATTTTCTTAACAAATTGAAGATCTTTCATCTTGCCTTTATAAGTATGATAATTACTACCATTCAAATACATCATCTTGCTCATATTTGCCTCCATCGTTCAAATCTATAATCAACAACAACCAACACTCTGATGCCACTTTATTGAGAAAGAGGCAAGGTAGCACTATCAAAGGTGCACGACAAGGTAGCAGCGGAATAATACCAAAGTCTAACTTTTCCTTTCAATTTGAACCAAGAGAATATAAGCAAATCCAAGAAAAACAAAGAATATGGAAGAAAATAAATCAATCACACAAATATGATAAGACAAGAATAACAAGACACCAAATTTACGTGAAAAATCCTTCAGTGTGAAGAGTAAAAAACTACGGGATCAAACCTTCACTAAAATCACCAAGAGTTACAACATTGTCCTCCAAAAAAGTGCCACACAACAAGCAACAATACATAAATCACAACACCAAACACTAGAGAAATAAAGGAGCGAAAGCACAAAAAATGCAGCTACAGTTTAGAGATGAAAAACAGGAGCTACAGGCTATCAAATTCAACTCCGTCAGTTCTCAATCAAAGATTCAGATGAGAGGAACAAGCTGTTCAAAAATCAGCTCAATCGAACAAGAAATAAAGCGGGAATCGCAATTTGAAATTGACCATTGTACCTGGAAATTTGGGCAAAAATCTGCTTTCTTTTTCTCTCTTTAACTGCTGAAAACTCTCTTTGTGGATAGTGAAATAAGACCTAAAAAGATCTATATATATATATGCCCCATAGTAATAGGCCTATGGGTAAAAGTGGATTGGTCCAAATTGGGCTTTATTTATCCACATAGAAAGAGAAAAAGACTCATAACCTAATAGCAACAACGGTACTTCTTTGTTCTCGACCATATATCGAATATTTCTCAAATATAAATAGTGTTCTTCATCACAAATATCATTTTTAGATTGTTAGTAATCTATATATCAAGAACACAAAAATATATGAAGAAAAACATGGAGATAAAGGTTTGACAATTAATATGAATAACAAACACCAAATTGAAGGCTTGAAACACATGCGGAATATTTTTCTAAAAATGATATTTTCCCCCTTTCCTCTGTGAGATCGCTATGATATTATACGCAAATAGTGTGATAAGCCCATGAATCTCTCTCTCTCTCTCTCTCTCTCTATATATATATATATATATATATATATATATATATATAAAAGAGTTTTAGCGAATCCTATGTGGCATGCCTTAGAGGCCTCCAAACCTATTTATCTTTTTTGTGATTTTTTTGGCCATTTTTAAATTTTAAAAGATTAAAAATTCATCTTAACATTTATACACAATATTAAAGACCGTAATATTAACTAACGTTCATCATTAATGCTATTAAATTTTTTTCATTTATGTGCTATGTAATAAAAAGAAAATGTTATTTATTTTTTTTGGACATTAATTAGATTTTCTCCTTATTTTAAATATTTATGTATTTAAAGAAAACTCAAAAGTCACTTCCTTTTCTGATTTTTCATCTTTTCTTTTTAATGTTTTATGTATTCTCTTATAGTCTAATTTGTCTCTTTTTTAATCTTAATTATAAATGTACAAAAATGATAGTAACTCCTAATGTTTGAATTTTTTTTATTTAATGTATTTAATAAAAAAATTATTCATAACTCAAACCTCTTTAATTTATATTTTTAATGATATTCATAACTCTCATTTTTTAATCTTCATAATCCCCAAAATTTAATTTATAAATTTATGATGCCTTATGATATTCCTCCATTTTACCTATATAAATTCATATTTTATGTTATGAAAATTCTCATTCAAAGTTATTATTTCTCCTTTTTATCACCATAGCCTCCTCTAAATTAGCTAAATTGTGAAAGAAAAAAATAAAGCAAAGACAGAAAAAAATTCTTGCTCAAAATCTTTCTTTTCATCTTTTATTGTTTGATCACATTTAGTTTATAGGGTATTATAATACACCAAGAAGGCAAGAAAGAGTGCCCAAGAAATTCTCTTGCTCATTGATTACTTTTTATATATATAATTTCAATAAAAATATTATAAATGTTAATAGAACTTAGTGAGATTAAATATTCAAGAAAAGATGAAGGTAAACGAATCAGGATTTTTTTATTTTTTATGTGAATAGTTCATTTTCTTTTTCTTTTGGGAAAATACTCAGAAAAATACCTGAATTTCCAGTTGAGCATACTGAACTTTGCGGGGGTTCTATTACCCCCTGAACTTTTTTTTTCGTATTTTAATCATACATCTGCCTACTTGGATAAGTGCGTGTAATTCACACACATTCAACGCGTGGAGTGTAAAAAATCGTTATAAAAGTTTTTTTCTTCACATAACCCCTCAATTTTTTGAATTTTAATAATTTTATATTTTTTATTTATTTTTTATTTGCTTTCTCTTTTCTCTTCTTTTTTCTTCTCTTCAATAATAGAGTCTTCAACAAAGCACCATGGTTGCTCCATTGCTAAGTTGAAATTGAACACAATTTCATCACCCCCCCCCCCCCCCCTCCTCCCTAATGGGCCATCTTCAACACACCCAATTCATTTCCATCAATTTGACTCAATTTCAACACACACACCAAATGGGTCTTCTTTAATTCCATCAAAATAGCAAAATTATTTTCATCAATTTGACCCAATTTCAACACACACACCAAATGGATCTTCTTTAATTCCATTAAAATAACAAAATTAATCTTCTTCAATTCCATCAAAATAGAAAAATTAACCCACCATTGCCACCACCAATCAACCCACCATTGTCGTCGGAAGGAAATTTGTCGGCCAGGCATGGTAATGAGCTCATCCTAAGCCACTGTGTTGGTTATGGGATCCTTGTGAAAGTCTCAAATATTTATTTTCTAATTTTTGATTATTAGTTATTTATTTCGTCATTTTGTTGCTAATCAACTATCACCCCAGATTGATATAGAGAAAAAGAAAAATTCATGGCAATGTTGCCTTTGTTGCTGGTAATTTTGGCAATGGTGGTCAAGATTTTGATGAAAAATGATGAAAATTGATGAAAAGAATAAGAATGGAGAAGAAAGTAAACAAAAATTATTTTTTAAAAAAAACACGTGTAAAAATGAGATTGACGCGTGTATTACACCGCCAGCCGTCAAAACTGGAAATAGCGTTTCGAGGGAGGAATTAAATCCACTTTAAAAAAGTCTAGGGGGGAAATAGGACCCCCGCAAAGTTCAGTATGCTCAACTGCAAATTAGATCAAAGTTCAGGTATTTTTCTGAGTATTTTCTCTTTTATTTTTAAAGTTATTTTAATTAAATAATTTATGTTATTTGTATATAATGGTGTAAAATAAATTCTTTAATTGTTGATGAGTGTTTCATTTTTATTATTGATCAATAAAAGTAAAAGATGAATTTATTTATTTTATAATATCATTATTTCTTTCTTTACATATATAAGTTTTTTTGTCAACTTTTTTCTTGCTTGAAATGTATTTAATAATTTTTTTTTATTTTTTTTCACTTTGTGAATATAATATTTTTTTTTTTTGAAAGAGATGAATAGACATTTCTTTAATTATTACATTATATCGGTAGAGTATGTAGATATTTTATTATTGTAATATTAAAATTAATGTTGTTTTTATCATGTTTCATAGATTATTTTGTATAGAATTTGTTAGAGCGTAGAGGCAAACATGTGACATGAAAAAAAATAGAATTTAAGAATTTGATATGAAATTGAAAAAGAAAAGAAGATTGACATAGAGGATCATATGTATCCGTATTTTTAGGCTTAAGTCACTTCTCGCCTTTTAAAGTTGCATGTAGTGTTAACCTAAACATCTCAACTAAAATTCTAACTATTGAACATCTAGATTATCCAAATATATACCTATTTAAAGTTAATGATATAACAACATCTTTTGAGAATTCTCTTCTCATATAAAAGAAGATGTACCTATTTAAAGTTAATGATATAATCACATGTTTTGAAAATTTTTCATGTTTTGAAAATTTCCTTCACATATAAAAGAGTGTCGAGATTCAAAGCGCAATATTTAATGCACCAAATTGTCATAAAAAATTATCGTTAATACTTAAATACTTGCATGCCAGTGTATCTTATTTATACCCAACTAAACAATTATCTAAAATACTTATAAAGCTAAGAATATATAAATAATATAACACATCTATTTGGCCAAGAAATACAATGATATATTTTTTTCTCCTTTTTGAGAGTTTTCTCTATCTTTTTCTTTATTTATGTGCTTTATTATAAAGCTAAAATATTCAATCTTTTAAATCTTTGAAGTATTGTATATTAAATATGCAAGTTAAGAAACTAAAAAGTCACTTCTATTGTAAATAAGTTACTTTGTGGATGTCATTCACATACTACACGCTATTGTAGCAATATCACTACCCCAAGTAAGGATATCATCCACATACTACACACACTATTGTAGTAATATCCCTAACCCAAGTAACAAATTCCCTATAAAAGGCATGTCATACTACACTGTAAAACACACCAAAAGAAAAGAAAATCATATTGTTGTATCTATACATCTCTCTCCCCTTCCTTTTCAGTTTAGTTTATTATAGTGTATTTATTCTCAACACGCTATCAGCACGAGATCCCTTATAAGGTACGTATTTATTATGTAATTCTTTATTTTCATATTCTAAACACAAATATATATATATATATATATATATATATATATATATATATATATAAATTGCTAAAGGAAACCAACTTTTGATAATATAATCCATTAACAATATATGATTCTATTTAAACTTATTTGAGATGGTTATTTTATTTTGAAAATATCATTATATCTAACTTATCAACCTTTTTATGATAGTTTCACTATGTCAAATTTATCGACACTTGAGTTTGTGGCACTGAATATTACCGGAAAAAATTATTTATCATGGGTCCTTGATGCTGAAATTCACCTTGACGCTAGAGGTCTTGGGGATACTATTAAACAAGAAATAATGCATCTAGTAAAGATAAGACAAAAGCTATGATTTTTCTTCATCATCATCTCCACGAAGGATTAAAAATTGAATATTTAACTGTGAAAGATCCACTCGAATTATGGACCAACTTGAAGGACCGATATCACCACCTAAAATTGAAGGTATTACCAAAAACTAAATATGACTGGATACACCTTCGGTTTTAAGATTTTAAAATCGTAGTTGAGTATAATTCTGCTATTCATAAAGTAAGATCAATATTAAGATTATGTGGAGAAACCATCAGTGATGAGGTATTAGAGAAAACTTTTTTCACTTTTCATGTTTCTAATGTATTGCTACAACAAAAATATCATGAAAAAGGATTTAAGAAATATTCTGAATTGATTACATGCCTACTTGTGGCAAAGCAGAATAATACTTTGTTAATGAAAAATCATGAAGCTCGTCCCATAGGATCTGCTCCATTCCCTGAAGCGAATGTTGTAGCAACGCATGATCATCCTGAAATAAGGCAAAATTATTATCGCGGTTGTGGTCGAGGCCATGGTCGTGGACTTGGGCGAGGACATCACAGAGAACGAAATAATTATCGTCATAGTGGTGGAAATAAACAAGAGAATAATAAAGGTTCTCAAAATAATCCTTCAAAGGGTAAAGTTAATATTTGTCATCGATGTGGTATGAAAGGACATTGGGCATGTGCTTGTCGTATGCCTGATCATTTTATCAAACTTTATTAAGCTTCCCTTAAAAGAAAAAAAAATAATGTGGAAGCGCACTTGACCTTTCGAGGTGATGATGATGAAGCAGCTCCATCAAATACATATAGTGACAATGAGGCAAACCTTGCTTACAAAGATGATGATTTTAAAGGACTCTTAAATATTACCCATTTGAGAGCTGAAGATTTCTATGCGGATATTGATTGAAGAATTGATCACCTTATTGAAGAATAAATTATAAAAAAAGTTATTATTTTCTTTTATTTGCAATTATGTTTTTCTGTTTTATTAATGTACTATGTATTTCTAACTTCTACATTTCTAATGCAATTTCTTATGTTAGTTTTTCAAATTTCTTATAGTATGCTTTTCTTTTTGAAGAATAAGGAAATTCCTCAATCATCAATTGGATCCAAAATTGATTACAATGATTTATGTCTTATAGATAGTGCTACCACACATACTATTTTAAAAGATAAGAAATATTTATCTTATGTGGTGATGAAAGAAGCCAATGTTAATACTATATCTAGTAGTACAAGATTAATTGAAGGCTCTGAAAAAGCTAACTTATTACTTTTTGGAGGAACAAATTTGATAATTGATAAAGCATATTGTAGTAAGTCTCAATTTTTTTTATTAAATTTCAAAGACATTCGTCAAAATGGCTATCATATTGAGACTACAAATGATGAAAAGATTGAATATCTTTGTATTACTACAATAATGTCTGGTAACAAATATATACTTGAAAAATTATGCGTTCTTTTTTCGGCTTATACTACATAAATATTAGCACTGTTGAAACACATATCATAGTAAATCAGAAGTTAAATAATTCAAATAATTTTATTATTTGGTATGACCGATTGGGCCACTTTGGTTCTAATATGATGCGCAAAATAATTGAGAATTCATATGGACACTCATTGAAGAACCAAAAGATTCTTCAATCTAAAGAATTCTCTTGTGCTGCATATTCTCAAGGAAAATTAATTACTAAACCATCAACAATTAAAGTGGGAATTGAATCCCCTGCATTTCTGAAACGTATAATAATCCTTCAAAGGGTAAAGTTAATATTTGTCATCGATGTGGTATGAAAGGACATTGGGCATGTGCTTGTCGTATGCCTGATCATTTTATCAAACTTTATTAAGCTTCCCTTAAATGAAAAAAAAATAATGTGGAAGCGCACTTGACCTTTCGAGGTGATGATGATGAAGTAGCTCCATCAAATACATATATCAAATACATATAGTGACAATGAGGCAAACCTTGCTTACAAAGATGATGATTTTAAAGGACTCTTAGATATTACCCATTTGAGAGCTGAAGATTTCTATGCGGATATTGATTGAAGAATTGATCACCTTATTGGAGAATAAATTATAAAAAAAGTTATTATTTTCTTTTATTTGCAATTATGTTTTTCTGTTTTATTAATGTACTATGTATTTCTAACTTCTAAATTTCTAATGCAATTTCTTATGTTAGTTTTTCAAATTTCTTATAGTATGCTTTTCTTTTTGAAGAATAAGGAAATTCCTCAATCATCAATTGGATCCAAAATTGATTACAATGATTTATGTCTTATAGATAGTGCTACCACACATACTATTTTAAAAGATAAGAAATATTTATCTTATGTGGTGATGAAAGAAGTCAATGTTAATACTATATCTAGTAGTACAAGATTAATTGAAGGCTCTGAAAAAGCTAACTTATTACTTTTTGGAGGAATAAATTTGATAATTGATAAAGCATATTGTAGTAAGTCTCAAATTTTTTTATTAAATTTCAAAGACATTCGTCAAAATGGCTATCATATTGAGACTACAAATGATGAAAAGATTGAATATTTTTGTATTACTACAATAATGTCTGGTAACAAATATATACTTGAAAAATTATGCGTTCTTTTTTCGGCTTATACTACATAAATATTAGCACTGTTGAAACACATATCATAGTAAATCAGAAGTTAAATAATTCAAATAATTTTATTATTTGGTATGACCGATTGGGCCACTTTGGTTCTAATATGATGCGCAAAATAATTGAGAATTCATATGGACACTCATTGAAGAACCAAAAGATTCTTCAATCTAAAGAATTCTCTTGTGCTGCATATTCTCAAGGCAAATTAATTACTAAACCATCAACAATTAAAGTGGGAATTGAATCCCCTGCATTTCTGAAACGTATATCGGGTGATATATGTGGGCCCATTCACCCTTCATGTGGACCATTTAAGTATTATATGGTTTTAATAGATGCATTTACAAGATGGTCACATGTATGTTTATTATCAACTCGTAATTTATCATTTGCAAGATTACTTGCTCAAATAATAAAGTTAAGAGCACAATTTTCATATTATACAATAAAGACAATTCGTCTTGATAATGCAGGTCAATTTACATCCAGAATTTTAATGATTATTGTGTATCAACTGAAATAACAATTGAACATTCAGTTGCACACGTTCATACTCAAAACGGTCAAGAAAAATCATTAATTAAAAGCCTCCAATTAATTGCTAGACCAATGCTTATGTGAACAAAACTTTTCATTTCGATATGGGGTAATGCTATTTTACATGCAGCAACTCTTGTGCGGATAAGGTCCACAAGTTATCATAAAGTCTCCCCATTACAATTGATTTTTGGTCAAGAGCCAAATATTTTCCATCTAAGAGTTTTTGAGTGTGTGGTATATGTTTCAATTGCTCCACCATAATGCACAAAAATGGGTCCTCAAAGAAAGTTGGGAATATATGTTGAGTATGAATGAATCTCCTTCTATTATAAAATATTTGGAACATATGACTGGAGATTTATTTACGACAAGATTTGTTGATTATCATTTTGATGAAACAATATATCCAACATTAGGGGGAGAAAATAAACAGTTGAAAAAAAAAATAGACTGGAATGCATTATCATTATCTCACTTAGATCCTCATACAAATAAATATGAACTAGAAGTTCAAAAGATAATTCATTTGCAAAATATTGTAAATTAACTGCCCGATGCATTCACTGACCCATTCAGAGTTACAAAATCTCACATTCCAGCTGCTAATGCTCTCATTCGAGTTGATGCCCGGTAGGACAATTAACTACTACAAATGACTCTAAACCACACCTAAAACGTGATAGACTAATCGATTTCAAATATAAAAATACTCGAAAAAAAAAAGGAGAAAATGATCAAAATAATCATAATATGGAGGAAGCTACTCAAGGAGAGCAACAAGACATAACAATTGATAAAACCTTAGAAGAAGTTTAGGTACCTAAAAATAATAAAAATAGAGAGATCTCAGTCAGTTATGTCTCATCAAGAAAAATATGAAATCGAAATGATATAATTGTCGATAATATTTTTGCTTATAATGCTGCAAAAGAAATAATGCAACAAGATGAGGATCTTGAACCAAAATCTGTCAAAGAATGTAGATAGAAAAATGATTGGCCAAAATGAAAAGATGCAATCAAGATTGAATTGGCTTCGCTTGAAAAACGCGAAGTTTTTAGACCTATTGTCCAAACACCTGAAGGTATAAAGTCAATGGGGTACAAATGGGTTTTTGTGCGAAAATGAAATGAGAAAAATAAAGTCGTAAGATATAAAGCACAACTTGTGGCACAGGAATTTTTGCGAAGACATGCCATTAATTATACAGAGAGATATTCTCCGGTGGTGGATGCAATCATCTTTAGGTATCTTATTAATTTGACAGTTCGAGAAAAACTTGATATGCACCTTATGGACATCGTCGTAGCCTATTTATATGGATCATTAGACAGTGATATTTCTATGAAAATTCTTGAAGGATTCAAAATGCCTTATGCATATAAAAATTCTCGAGAAAATTGTTCAATCAAACTTCAGAAATCCTTAAACGAATTAAAACAATCAGGACACATGTGGTATAATCACCTTAGCGAATACCTATTAAAAAGGGGTATAAAAATGACCCAATATGTCCTTTTGACTTTATTAAAAGGTCTGGATCTGAATTTGTCATAATAGCTGTATATGTTGATGACTTGAATATCATTGGAACTCCTGAAGAGCTTTCAAAGACGGTAGAATGTTTGAAAAGAGAATTTGAAATGAAAAATCTCAGAAGACAAAATTTTGTCTTGATCTACAAATTGAACATTTTACGAATGAAATCTTTGTCCATCAATCCACATATACTGAAAATATTTTAAAGAGATTTTATATGGATAAAGCACATTCATTAAGTTACCCAATGATTGTGAGATCACTTGATATTAATAAAGATTCATTTCGACCTCATGAAAATGATGAAGAACTTGTTGGTGCTGAAATATCATATCTTAGTGCAATTGGGGCATTAATGTATCTTGCTAGTAATTCGCGATCAGATATATCTTTTACTGTAAATTTATTAGCAAGATTTAGTTCTTTCCTAACACGGAGACATTAGAATGGCATTAAGCATATACCTAGATATCTCCGAGGAACTATTGATATGAGACTATTTTACTCAAATGAGTACGATTCACAATTAATTGGTTATGCAGATGCAGGATATTTGTCTGACCCACATAAAGGTCGATCTCAGACAGATTATTTGTTTACATATGGAGGTACAACTATATCATGTCGTTCAACAAAATAAACCATGATTGCTACATCTTCAAATCATGCAAAGATAATAGTCATTCATGAAGCAAGTCGAGAATGCGTCTGGTTGAGGTCAATAACTCAACACATCCAGGAAACATGTGGCCTTACTTTGAAAAAGAATATTCCAACAATATTGTAGGAAGACAATGCCGCATGCATAGCTCAATTAAGAGGAGGATACATCAAAGAAGACAGAACAAAACACATTTCACCAAAATTATTTTTTACTCATGATCTTCAAAAGACGGGTGAAATAGATGTTCAACAAGTTCGTTCAAGCGATAATCTAGAAGATATGTTCACTAAAGCATTGACAACATCAACCTTTGAGAAGTTGAGATACAAGATTGAAATGCACCATCTCCTAGATATTAAGTGATGTTTTTATCAGGGGGAGTAAATACGCGCTGCACTCTTTTTTCCTTAACCAAGATTTTTTATCCCACTGAATTTTTCCTGGTAAGGTTTTTAATGAGGCAACAAATAATGCGTATTACAAATCACCCTACCCTGTACATCTTATTTCCCTTAGAATTTTTTTTGTATATGAACATCAAAGGGGGAGTATTGTAAATAAGTTACTTTGTGGATGTCATTAACATACTACATACACTATTGTAGCAGTATCACTAACCTAAGTAAGGATATCATTCACATACTACACATACTATTGTAGCAATATCACTACCCCAAGTAAGGATATCATTCACATACTACACACACTATTGTAGCAATATCACTACCCCAAGTAACAAATTGCCGATAAAAGGCATGACATACTACATTCTAAAACACACCAAAAGAAAACAAAGTCATATTCTCATATGATCTATACATCTCTCTCTCCTTCCTTTTCATTTTAGTTTATTATACTGTATTTATTCTCAACAATTTCCTTAATGTTCTTTACTATAAAGCTTAATGGTTTTTTCTTCCAAAAAAATAAGTCTAATGGTCTTTATTTCATTACTTTCACAAATTTTTATTATTATAATTCCTAAAATAATTAATAATCATGTTCATAACATTATTTGGTGTTCCATATTATAGTCATCTAAATAGATATATTATAAGACTTTGTAAAAATAATCACATTAGTCATTTAAGTTATTAGAGTATATTTTTTGCAGCTTATTATATTCATTAAAATAGCAACTTATTACTAAAAATCTGATATACGAGTACACATATTTAGAAGCGACTGTGGACCATAGGAAACGACTGGTTACAATGTTTTGCATCCATGTCGACCGAAATTTCTTTCAAAACAGTAACTTGCCACGACATAATATTTTGTTGCACAAATATATTATCGTTTTCATTCTGCTCGGAATCAATACTATAGTATTTTTTACTAACAATTCAATATCATTTTCTGGTTTAGATTTAATACATTATTTTAATCTGATCTTAATTGATTAAATTATTCTGTATCAAAACATATATTTTAGTACATGATACCAGAGCTAAAACATATATTTATATTTTGCAGCTTATACTAGATACATTAATCAAGTGTCTGTACACTATTTCACCCATTTTCTTAAACGTTTTGTGTATCTAATTATCTTACATCCACAATAGACATGCATTTACCAATCTTTTGTAACAATGAATTAAGTATAAACTTACATATTTTTAAAAATATTTCCAACTTCATATATATGTACTTTCTTTTGTTGGCACAAATTCATATGCATGTATCCTTGAGTTGAGAGTCTATTGGAAACAACCTTTCTACCTTCACGGTAGGGGTAAGATCTGCATACACTCTATCCTTCTAGACTCCACTTTGGGGGATTGCGCTAGATATGTTGTTGTTGTTGTTGTTGTAACTCCATATATGTATGTATGTTTACATTTTTGTACATTTACATATTAAATATTTAATCAAGTTGAATGATGATGCTTGGACTTTTTCCCTTGAGGCTGAAACCAAGAGGTTTCATGATTCTCTTCTTGATTATTGTTGTAAGAAGAGAGTTGCTGTTGACTAGGAGATGGTGCTGCTTCAGCCTGTAGATATGGTGCCAATGGTCGTAGTGCTGAGGTTGGAGTTTCCATTTCAGCCTGCAGGTATAATAAACGAAAAAAATATATAAAACCGACTAGCGACAATTTCGAGATTTCACCTTTGAAATATCAAAAATGTCTTTTCAATTCCATTTGCCTCAGGGTATCGTAATAGAAACCTTGCCTTTTTTGCGTCTTTATCATAAAATACATGTTTGATATGTTGGTATTCGATCGAAATTCACTCGCTTAACTAATTTAAATTGAAGTCGTGTATGGCTAATTTAAGAGGAAGTGCTCTGTACCAAGGGCTTTTTCATTCTTCGGTCTCAAATTCAAAACCCCTAAATATTACTAAAAATTACATGCATATACAAGGCATGTATATGCATGTAATATACCCCTCGATGGTTATATATAATATAACCCCATAGGAATCTGGTTCATCCCAATATACCCCTCGATGGTTGTCACATATTCCTGTAGACTGATAATGGACATTTTGTTTTTTTAATCTTAACTTCAAGGGGCAAGGACCCGAAAAATTACATGCATATACAAAGTATTTCTCTCTCTATATATATATATATTTGATTTGATTTCCATAGTTTTTTTGTGTGTTTACTTTTTAAAATTTAGAATCATTTTAGTGAAAAGCTTAGTTTTATCTCTCCATAAACCTTAGTGGGGATGTTTTCATTCATATGACTCTAGAATAATCAATGCAGAGGTGGATCTACAATACATGTCATGGATTCAACAGATCGAGTCCAATAGCTTTGTTCGGATTTTTTTTAAGTAATTAACGTAATATGTATAAATAATTCATGTCAAACTGAATAAGCAATAAAGATTGAATTTAGAACCCATAAACATAAATTTCTGAATCTGTCTCTAATTATGCATGCATGGACGAAAAGCGGGAAACAAAACATAAGATTTTCGTATTGCGCACTCCATGTAAATTTGATGATGCACCCTAAATGCTATGTACACAAATTTATTGTTCTCTCTATTTCAATTGATATAACATACATCTGATGCACCTTAATAGCTATACATACAAATTTATTACTCTCTCTAGTTCAATTTATGAAACATGCACAGTAAAATTTGATTCAATTTGTCATAATCGATATATAGTTAATATGTTGGTTAGTCATATTTTGAAAGACATCTTTTTTTATTATTATTAATGAACATCAGAGTAGTTAAAAAAGAAGCATAAGAGAATAGAAAGTGTGCAATTACCTTGGCAAATGAGAATGAAGTTTGTAATGGAGTGATAGCTGGGAAGACCCTGTTTGATAATAGTGACTGCTTATAGTTTTCATCAGTTAGGCAACTAAAACTTCCTTCTATACTTGTTTGGGACATTGCAGGCTGCCATAACAAACAACATGTCACATTATTGGTATCTATAGCACATTGATCTCATAAGTATTTGATCATAGAGCGTGGCTATAAATTAAGAGTAGAATTGGAAGTTTGAGAGTTAAACTGTTTCTAGAAAAAAGAAACATATCATCCATTCCTTTAATCCCTTTCTTTCCCTTCTTTGAGCTCAGATAATAATACCCGTGGTAGTAATTCCCCGGAGCCTAGCTACCGACCCTACGTGTCAATCGGGAAAGTCATAAAGGAATGTCAAACATAGTTTTGGAAGAGGCTTGTGAAAAATCAAGTTTTGTTAATTTAAAAGAGTTTTTTTAAGATCATCCCACTAAAATGGCAAGGAAATTGTCTTTTGAGAAAGCTTTTTTTGTGGTAAACTAAAAAGAAAGTGTGTAATATATTAACGGATCGAGGAAGTAGTTGAAAGAAATATATGAAAAGTAAGTGCAATATATTGTTCAAAGAGCTCACCTTGGCAAATTTGAATGAAGTTTGTAAAGTGACATTTGGTAAGGTCCTTGTTGAATGTTGTGATTGCTTAAAGTTCTCATTATTTTGAGATTTAAAAGTCCCTTCTTTATGATAAGTCTCACCACTTAAACTTGTTTGGGACATTGCATCATAAATAGTTGGGGATGGAAGAATGGTCATGGAACTGCATACAACAAGTCATCAACTAATTAACATTCAAACAAATATAATTAAGAGTTAATTTCAATAAACACTTATAATATGATTCAATTTCAAATACACTTATACGTTTAAAATCAAATACTTACACCCCTTAAGGTTCATGTATTATAGTTACAGTTACAGAATCTACAGATATATCTCATAAAGGATTGTAAGTGTAGAATTTTCATAATATAAGGGGAATAACTATTTGATTTTAAATATAGGGGGTATATTCTAAACTGAATCACATTATAAGAGAGTATGTAGTGAAATTATTTCTATATATAATTAATAAATAATTTATTTTATCTTTAAAAATGATACTAGTAAATAAGGTCCAAACCTTTGAGAAAGTGAAGATGTCTCTGAGGCAGCATAGAGAGAATAATTATTGTTGTTCTCATGAATATTTTGGAAATTATGATCTTCAAGCTCTAGCCATAAGTCATAAGGGGGTTTCTCATGAACTTGTGTGTTGTCTATATGTTGAAGGAGTGCATCGATTTGCTATAATAAACCACCAAAAAAAGAAAATAATAATTAGTTTGTAGAATCGGTATATATAATAGCACAATGGCAGAATCAAGAATTTATGTGAGATTAAAAAGATACTACAATGTCACTCTCAAGAATTAAAACTCCTTACCTAAAGAAATGATTCGAACCGCCTTGTCCAAATACTAGTTAGTTATGTACAAAAAGATTCAACAGTTTATATCCTATTATTAAAAAATCTTGTTTTTCCCTATTTGATTTTTTAAATTCTTACCTCCATATTATCTTCATAAGTTGATGTATGATTGCCGGACAGTTGCTCCTAATAAACAAACTTAAACATTAAAGAAAAAATCATCATAATCTTTGTAATTATTGGGGGAAAAAGAAGAGTTATACATCATACCATTCTTTGTCTAACTTGGTTCAAGGCAATTTGAAGACGTTTTTCACACAAATCAAGCTCATGGAGTGATGTAATTCTTTGTGTATCTGGTTCAAATATTCTTGAAATAAAGTCAAAATGTGAGAATAGAATAAATATTCAAATCATTAATCAAAAGAAAAGAAACAAAATATATCATGTAAAATAGGATAAATAAGAAATACAAAAACAAATATAACAAATGGATGGAAGAATGTGATTGTATTATAAAGTCTCATTGAACAGGCAAAGCAAATCAAGCTGGAACTGTTTTAAAATGAAATTATTAGGCCTAAAGCTTCATAGGACAAAGTTCATGTATCCTCAACAGAGGCGCAGAATGAAGATTTGAAGTTGACGGTTCAAAATTTTAATCCTTTGAAGTTACTGAGTCCTAAATTAATACTTTGTACATATTCAATAAATCTCTTGAGAAAAATACAAAATATGGATCAAAGTTATTAAATTTGGCCGAACACTAAAATTACCTTAATAATCCCTCAGCTTCATCGAGTTTACAATGCAAGCCATTGATTTCATCTTGAATTTTCTAAAAAAAAAAAGACAAAGAGAAACAATTAATATTGAGGTTGATAATATAATAATGAAATGAAAAATTCAAAAAAAAAAAAATATCAAAGAAAAAGAATTAATTAAGCACCTTTGTCGCATCATTTGCGTTGATGTATGCAGGATTTATCCTAATTAATTAAAAAGAAATTACAACATATAATACATGAAAAGAAATTTTTAAAAAATCAAAATAATGATAGAAAACGAACCTTTCAATATCGCAGAATTTATCTTCGATTTCAATCTTTCTTAGGTTCCAAAGTACAGACTGCATGGAGAGTGCATTAATGAAGATGATTTGCATTTTTTTTTACTTAATTTTAGAAAAATAGCATTTTTGGTGTCTTGGTTATTAATAAATTTTAATTTTAGTCATTGTGATATTTTGACTAAACACATTTAATTTATTTTTTTTCTATTCCAAGCCACCTTCTTGGCTGGAGTTTCAATTACTTGAAATGTTCACTTTTTATCAATTTCTGAATACCCATAAATTTCTAGAATTATTAATTGTTTCAGTCATTTAATTACTCATGTATTGTTATGTTAAACATGTACTATTACTCCATGTTTGAGTGTAAAATATTTCTAAAAATAGTTCTAGTCCAAGTGTAGCATATTTCCATATAGACGGATCAAAACACATTTTTTAATTAACTCATATATCACAAAAATCAATATCAGAATTTACTAATAATTTTGGGAACATAATGAGTCAAGTAAAGCTCACCTCTTTATTGTTGATGTAGCTGCATTTGATAAAGAATGTATGTATTAGATAGTCTAGTTAATAATAAAAATACATAAAAGATGAAAAAAAGAAGAAGAAGGAAACTCAAATATAAATTGAAACAAAAAGGGGGAGAAAAACTTACAATCCTCTTTCACTATCTGGGAGACTGATGAGCTCAGAAAGAACATCTTCAATTCTGTATTAATAAATTATTTAGTCTTATTAGGTCCTCTGGAGGCAAGTGTAATCAAATAAGACTTTGATTTTTGTTTTTCTGAAGGTTTTTTTTTTTTTTTTTTTTTTTTACTAAATTCAATGATTTAATCTCTTGCCTTTATAAGATATTATATATAGAAAATTGTCGGTATAAAATTTGACCCTTCTCTCAAAAACATAATCCAAAGGATCATTGACATCGCAGTTATATATTTCAATAAAATATCATTAAAAATCTCTAAAAATTAATTTAATTAAAAATCAACGTTTTTAAAATTCAATTCTGGGAAATAAATTTGATTGTCCTCAAACATCTACATACAATCGTAAAGATTTGAGACAGTTTAATTTCTTATCAACTTGCCTATTATGCATCAAAAAAAATCCACTACAAGTTCGTTTTTATTTTCATCTCTTACAAATATTGATATTTTACTATGGAAATTAAAATAATTTTATTACCTTCTTTTACGTGAATAATGTGTAAGACGACCGGAAGGAGAGAACATGATGATAGCGACATCTACGTCACATAAAACTGATAATTCATAAACTTTTTTGAGGATTCCATTTCTTCTCTTGCTAAATGTGACTTGTCTATTGGTCAAACTCTCTATCTTCAACAATGGCAACTTACTTCTTCCCATATTTTTTTTTTGTTTTTTTCCTTGTAGAAAAATTCTTTCTATAATTTAGAAAGATATATATAAATATATGAATGTAATATATGATCAATTAAAAATTGAAGGTTTAATTTTTTGGATTGATCTGATCTAGCAACATAATTGAACGTATTTCGCGTTCATGTTGTTGCTAGAAATGATCTATATTTCATCCCATTAAGAATGAAACGTCAGGGAATCCAAAAATGAAGTTTTAATATATGTATATGATCAATGAAATGTAAAGAAAAATCTTGAGGAAGATTTTAGGGATGCAGAAAATGAACTTGATGAGATTTTACAAATATTGATTCATATATGGTTTTAAAAGAGGAAGAAGAGAGGAGAAAAATTGAGAAGACTAGTGGTGGGGATTAATTGATTCTGTCCTGAAAGAAAGGCGAAGTTGGGGTTGATAGAATATATTTGAATGATCCAATAAATTTTCTCGAATTTTAATTTATATATTAATCGTCACTTTGAATTTACTGTGGAATTCAAATTTAATACAAAGTTTAAAAAATTAACAAATACTCAAATCAAACACAATATATATTTAATTTGAAATTTTATATCGTGATTAACCAGAAGGCTTAATGTGAGGGATGTTCCTCGATGATATCATAGTTCTTCAAGCCTTATAGCAAAAATAATTCAGCAATATGAATAACGATATATTGTATATTTATTAACAACGGAAGTTATAGAACAATCACCAAAAAAGCTGCTCCAAATCGAACTTAGTTTCACTAGGAAACACAGCCGAATCTAGTGAATTAGATCTCATTCTTTTGCGTGTATATGAAAGGAAAAAAATCATAGATTTGGTGAATGCGACAACTTTTGGTAACTGCTCTCGCTTATCTTTTTCCTCCCTATCGAGTCAAATTAGCCCATATGGAGGACCAACACCCCATAATTTTGTACGTTCTCGAACCCTACAAATTAAGTTGTACACATTGACAATTTAACGGTGTCAAACGGGCTGGGCCGGGCTAATCTGGAACCGGCCCTTTCATTAAAATCGGGCTGAGGGCCGGTTTTGACGCTAGCAGGGCCGGGACGGGCCGGGACGGGCCAAACAGTAAAAAAATTAAAACCCACCCTAACCCGGCCCACTTAACCCAACCCGGTCAAACCCACCAAAATTCGGTCAAACCCGGTTAAAAACCGGTCAAATCCGTTTAAAAAATAAATAAATAATCCAATATACACTATATACACTCCAATATACACTATATACACTCCAATATTCAATATATATTTTTTAAAAAAAATATATAAACAATTACACATATATACGTACCATTCAATATATAATTATATATGACTATACGTAATACTTTAAATAAAACATATACTATAATAGTATAATAAATATATATACACTACAATATATATATATATTTATATACTAATTTATAAAACATATACACATGTATACATTAAATATATACTACTTTAGAAGATATATACACATATATATGCACCATTCAATATATATGTACTACTTTAAATAAAATATATGCTACAATATACATATATATATATACAACAATATGTATATATATATAGTTACATACTAATTTATAAAACATATACACTTGTATACGTTAAAGATATACGTCTATAGAAGATATATACACATATATACGCACCATTCAATATATATGTACTACTTTAAATAAAGAATATACTACAATATATATATACTACAATATACATATATATATATATACAACAATATGTATATATATATATATAGTTACATACTAATTTATAAAACATATACACTTGTATACGTTAAATGTATACTACTTTAGAAGATATATACACATATATACGCACCATTCAATATATATGTACTACTTTAAATGAAGTATATACTACAATATATATATATATATATATATATATATATATACTTACATACTAATTTAAAAAACATATACACTTGTATACGTTAAATGTATACTACTTTAGAAGATATATACACATATATACGCACCATTCAATATATATGTACTACAATATACATATATATATATATACAATAATATATATATATATATATATATATATATAGTTACATACTAATTTATAGAACATATAAACATGTATACGTTAAAGATATACGTCTATAGAAGATATATACACATATATACGCACCATTCAATAATATGTACTACTTTAAATAAAGTATATACTACAATATATATATATATATATATATATATATATATATATATATATATATATATATATATATATATATACTACTATATATATATTTATATACTTATATACTAATTTCTAAAACATATACACTTGTATACGTTAAAGATATAAGTCTATAGAAGATATAAACACATATATACGCACCATTCAATATATCTGTACTACTTTAAATAAAGTATATACAACAATATATATATATATATATATGTGAATATATATATATATATATATATATATATATATATGTGTGTGTGTGTGTGTGTGTGTGTGATAGTTAATTAATAATATATTAAAAGTAAGTTTTTAATTTAAACTAGAAATTCATTTTAAATAATTTTAAATCAATATATAGGTACTACTTTAAATAAAATATATACTACAATATATATGTATATACTATGTATGTATGTATATATATATATATAGTTATATACTAATTTATAAAACATATACACTTGTATACGTTAAATATATACGTCTATAGAAGATATATACACATATATACGCACCATTCAATATGTATGTACTACTTTAAATAAAATATATACTACAATATACATATATATGTATTACAATGTATAGATGGTTATATTATACTAATTTATAAAACATATACACTTGTATACGTTAAATATATACATCTATATAAGATATATACACATATATACGCACCAATCAATGTATATGTACTACTTAAAATAAAATATATACTACAATATACATGGATTACAATACATAGATAGTTATATTATACTAATTTATTAAACATATACACTTGTATACGTTAAATATATACATCTATATAAGATATATACACATATATACGCACCATTCAATATATATGTCATACGTTAAATAAAATATATACTACAATATACATATATATATACTACAATATGTATATATATATAGTTATATACTAATTTGTAAAACATATACACTTGGATACATTAAATATATACATCTGTAGAAGATATATACACATATATACACACCATTCAAAATATATGTACTACTTCAAATAAAATATATACTACAATATACATATATATATACTACAATATGTATATATATATATATAGTTATATACTAATTTGTAAAACATATACACTTGTATACGTTAAATATATACGTCTAGAGAAGATATATACACAACATTCAATATATATGTACTACTTTAAATAAAACATATACTACAATATACATATATATATATACTACAATATGTATATATATATATAGTTATATACTAATTATTAAAACATATACACTTGTATACATTAAATATATACATTTGTAGAAGATATATACACATATATACACACCATGCAATATATATGTACTATTTTAAATAAAATATATACTACAATATACATATATATATATACTACAATATGTATATATATATATATAGTTATATACTAATTTGTAAAACATATACACTTGTATATGTTAAATATATACGTCTATAGAAGATATATACACATATATACACTTCTATAGAAGATATCCAATTTATAAAACATATACACATGTATACGTTAAATATACACTTCTATAGAAGATATATACACGTGTATACGTATCATTCAATGTATATATACTACTACTTATAAAATATACTACATTATATATACATTACAATATATATAGATATACTTATATACTAATTTATAAAATATATACACATGTATACGTTAAATATACACTTCTATAGAAGATATATGCACAAATATACAAAACATATGCAAATATTTAATGAATTTGGGGAATTTTATTGATTGCAAAATGATCCAAAATTTATAATTTACATGAATGAAAAATCTATAAATTATGCATCATTTTTTCCAACTCATTCATGTTAATATTAATGGGAACTTGCATAGGATAGTCGAAGTCAACGGGGGCAAACCCATGCATTGGACTTGATTCTGCTGAGTTCTCCCGTGAAGTCATAATTTCTTCAAGTTTCAGCTCGACGCTCGGCTCCGGTTCCATTTCTTGGTTTCTTCTTTTCTCTCTAATCCAATCTCTGAGGCAAACTAAAACATTCATTGCATTGCTTCCCAATGAGTGTCGGTTGTCTCCAAGCTGTTGTCGTCCCTGACTAAAGGCGCTCTCTGATGCAACGGTTGACATTGGAACATTCAAGATATCTCTAGCTAATCTTGAAAGCACAGGATATTGTGTTTCATTACTTCTCCACCAATCCAACGTGTTGATTCGTCGTCTGCGATCCTCTAGTGCCTTCCAAAGATAATATTTCAGCTCTTCCCGATAAGTTAATGTGTAAGTTCTCTCATAAACACTGTTCCAACAATTTAAATCATAAAATGAATCAGAAAAAATACTATGTGCCGGCGTTTTAGAAGATGATGGCTCCTCGGGAGGATGAGGAGCGACAGTTGGAGTGATATTTGTAGGTACGGCTAAATCAAATAAATCAGCATAGTGATTATATAATTTTTCTATGTAATCCTTTGCATCAGCCGTAGCCGTCCACAAATCAGGTTGTACTTGTTCAGAATCATGGTTAGTATTTATTTCTAAGTTAGTATAAATAAGAGTACTAAAGTGACACATATTATTATATTTCATGCACGGATTTAGTATAGCACCAACCAAGTAAATAGGGGGAATCGGAAAAAAATATTTTTTAAATTTCGTAAACTTGGCGCCAACAACTTCTTTATAACCTTCTTTATTTTTATATTCTTTGAGCAAACCAGAAATATCGGCTATATATGCCAAAATATTACAAACAGTAGGATAATAAGCACCGGAAAATTCAACCGTAGTTACATAAATTTTTTCTAAAAACTTAACAAGATCATTAATTACAACCCAATCAGAATTATGTAGCATGCAATCAGCAGAATCAGCAAATGAACCGCAATGTTGATTAAAAGCTAGTGTAATAGGAATTCTATATTTATAACAAGTTTTTAAAAATTCATACGTAGAATTCCATCTAGTAGCAATTTCCTCAGACATCAAAATCGGTGTAAGTCCATTTTCTTGACATTTAACTTTAAATTCTCTAATTCTCGATCTACGATTATTTTCTTGAATAAAACCAACAGCAAGGCGAATTTTTTCAATATAAAACTCAAAAAACTCAAGACCATCTTTTACAATTAAATTATATATATGACTTGCACACTTAATATAAAAAATTTCAGGCAAGGGCGGAGATAGCGTAGATTTTAATTTTTTTTATAGCAGTGTTGTTGTTAGAAGCATTATCAAAAGCAATACATAAAATTTTATTTTTGATACCATAATATCCGGCAATTTTAACAATAGAATCATCAATAAATTGTCCAGTATGTTTACGATCTTCATCATATAAAAAAGCAAGAATACGTTTTTACATCACGAAATTACTATCCATCCAATGACAAGTAACGGTTAAATAATCATTTTTATTTACAACACGACCAAGATCAGAAGTTGGGGACAATCTACATTGAATATTTTTTAACAATGTTGATAAATAAAAATAATATTGTGAATGAAGTCTAAAAATATCAGACCGACAAGTAGTTCTAGGAATACCGTTAAACATAAGATTATAAATTGCTTGTATATAACGAATAAAGACATCAGAAGAAGAAAAATTAAAAGGCAAACAACCCACAGCTACCATTTTAGCTATTTCTTCCCGGTCCCTCAATTTATTATACTTCTTCGCTACGTGACCAGTTGCTGGGTCCATTCTAGTTTGCGTTGGCCCACCAACATCCCCACCACCTTGTACAATATTTAACTCTCTTTTGTGATCTTCAGCTACATGTCTCATTAACGTACCCGTACCCCCTTGCTTGCCTCCACTTCTATGCTTATATATTTGTTGACAAATATTGCATTGCACCTCAATATTTGATATACGTTCAAAAAATTATCATGCAATACTAGTTTTTTTACGAGGTCTTGGGGCACTGGGAGGACGGGGAAGGAGATTAACCGATTCAGATCTAACGTTAGCATCTCCTACTGCGGGTGTCTCAACAATATTTTCATTATCTTCGTCTAAATTAACCGCATCTACTTCATTTTCTTCTTCTATACCGTAATTTTCCTGAGCTTCTACATAATCCATATCGTGAGCACCTACACCTATTTCTTCCTCAAAAGGTGTACCAAGCGGTACCGGAGGCGAAGGCACACGGGTATATCTACTACTTGAACTACCTCTACCGCTAGTAATTCGCTTTTTACCACCACTACCGCTTTCGGGATAAAAAATTTTAACACCTTTAGTAGCGAGGTTTCTTAATTTATCCATAATATAAATTAAATTAAACTAAAAATATTTAAAATACACAAATATAATAAAATTAAATATTAAACAATTAATACAATAAATAAAAATTAAACGTAAGAGATGGAATGACAATACCAAATTTTGGAGGTATCCGAAGATTGCGACTTTAGAAACTTTCGCTCGTACTTTGTAAACGAAAAATTAAAAAATTAAAGTGAACACTTTAAGAAATTAAATATATTGAATATTTGAGAATTGAGAATTGAGATTTGAGAGAGAATGAAATTTGAGAGAGTGAAAAATTGTGTGAAAAATGATTTGAAGTTGTAGGGTATTTATAGAATTTTTTTTGGGATTAAAAAATATTTTTTAAAGTTTTTTTTTTTTTTAATAAATGGGCCCAAACTAGCCTTTTCGACCCAAAAACGGTTATATAGCCGTTGGGCCAACAACTAGTTTGGCCCAAAATCCTTTTTTTTTTTAAAAAGGTATCCGAGTCGGGCCGGTTAACCGGCGGGCCTGGAACGGGCTTGGTCCGGGCCGGGTTAGCCGGTCCCATTTAAAAAAATAACCGGCTCGGGACCCGGAACCCTAAAGCCCTAGGGCTTACCGGGCCAGGTCAAACCGGGCCGGGTTAGTTACGAGGACCGGGTCGGGCCTGGTCGGCCCCGGCCCACTTGACACCCATTTGACATGCATGTAGATTGTGTTTATACTATTAGAATGAATTAAAATTTTACCTTGTGATAGTAAATTAGTTGCCAATTTTACCGAACTATTACTTAATCATATAGATTAGTTGTAATTACTTTGCAAGTAAGTTAATAATATAAATATTTTTTACACGATGAGTATATAAAACTTAAACTCATTCAGCATCACATTGTAGAGGCTCTTACACATGACTCGTGTGTGCATCCAACAAATTGCAATGTTTTGTACTTCTCGAAAACTTAATTTGGTAATGTGCGTGTATCTTCTTCATGTGATCACTTGGGCAAGTTGTCCAAAATAATGCATCCTAAGGCGTCAACTTATGCAAATTGTTTTTGGCCTTTTCCAAGAAATAAACAAAGTGATTGAAAAAATATTTATATGTTACGTGCACTCCTCATCCAGTCCTATACATAAATGCCTCAATTATTTTAGGAAGGGGTCATTTGATTCTCAAACTACATATATATAATGGTGGGAGCATCAATATCATGCCTATGATAAGGTTCATGAGATCAAGGTTGAGGTGGTTTGTATTGGAGGCATGATCGAACATGACACTTGCTAATCGGTGGCTTAATTAAGAAATAAAGTTATACTCGTGTTATGAGTTATAATCTTTGATATAATAATACGTGCTTGATCCTAACTTATAAGATATAGATTATAGATGAAGTTATGATATTTGTATCTAACATTTGATTTAAAATTGATTAGGTGTGGGATTGATAATTTAGACAAAATATTCTTGATCTAAATACTTCCAATTAACTAATAATTGTATCAAAGAAGAGAAGTTATGAGGGTCCAAAAGAAAAGGGAATGAGCTTTCTTGTCACTTATTTATGATGGACAAAATTCACAAATAGCATATTTGAGACCATAATTATGAGATTCATAACAACACTTTCATAATTACTTAAAGTAACAACTTGTATTTTGCATTTTAACAAATTGTTGCTATAAAAATATATATACAAATTATTTTACTGCCCATATTTAACTGAAATCAGTTGAGGTAAATATGGTATAATTACCCATGACTTAAATGTGTAGATTTCTTTTCCATTAAAACCTCTTAAATCACGTGATTTCCGTTATTTGTTAACAACAGTAATGAAAATTCAAATTTCAATTTATCATTAACATGTTCATCCAAAAAAATCAAAATAAAAAATCTACTGAAGCTTTCTCTGTTCAATTTCTTCGAATTCAACCATCAGTTTGAAATGCAACTGTTATTGTTGTTGAATCAAATTCAACTGATTCTTCTTCTGTTCAATTTCTTCGAATTCAGCGACCAGTTTCAAATCAACCATTAATGCTGTTGAATCAAATTCAACTGTAGCTTCTTTTGTTCAATTTGTTCGGAGTCAACCATCGATTGCAAATTCAACCATTACTGTTGTTGAAGGTATGTAATCATAATATTTTTTTCTCATGTCAATTTCATTAGTATTTTATGAAATCTATAAAAAAAAATTATTCTTATTTTTTGTTTGAACCATTTAAGTTATTTCGTTCAAAAATTTTTTGATCCATTACTGATGCCTCGTTCAATTTTTTTGTGTTGTCATTAATTTGTTTTTGAATATTTGGTAAACGAATTTTGAGTAAAAGGTAATGCAATCGTAAATTAAACTGATAGAACAAAAGTAGTAATCGAAATCGATTTTTCAAGCTGCTCAAATTCAATTTGTTTGGAGTTCTAATTCTCAGAATGTAAGAGTATATATGTATTTCCGAAAAGTTTGATTATGGATATTTTGATTGTGTTCGATTATTGAGGTTGTGGCTTTGTTTGTATTTAACGTTTAACGGATATTTTATAATTGTATTTTTGACTGAAATTTTTCGCTGTGTTTGTATTTTTAGTTTAACAAATATTTTGTAATTGTATTTTCTGCTGGAGTTTTTGGCTATATAAGTATATATTATTTACGTTTATAACTGTAGAAGTTTGTTTGAATTTTGTTTGTGTAATTGTATATTGTAACTATTGACAGCTTACAGATATGTTTTTGATATATTTTTGGTGAAATAAGTTAACAATGGGAAACATAGTTCTCGTGAAGCACTCTAAAAGGTGGACGTATGAATAAAAACTATGAAGAGTACATTATTGATGCAATATTGTTGAGCACGACAACATCATACAATGAACTACACAATCTTTTGACATCTCACATTAAAGTGGATTTGAGCAACAAACATATTCAAATTGAATATCAAATCACTGGTAATGCAGGGCAAATACAAATACATAATGATATGGGTTTCAAGGTCTTTATTTTACAAGAGAAAGAGATAAAAGACATGAATTGTCTTTCTTTATATGTAAGTATTTTGGAGAAAGATATTGTGAGCACCTTTGGAAGTTCATCTGTTAGTGTTGTTGAAAGAAAAGATGTCTATAACAATTCGCATCAAGTGTTAAATACAGCTACTGAAGGTGCGTTGGTGGTTTCTGAAAATACAACAACATTAGATGTATTTGAGATGGATACGGTTCAGGTGATTATCTCATACCCACATCATAAGAATATTGAGGAAGACCAGGTATACTTCACAAAAAATATTTTAAAGTCAGACATGAAAGATTATACAAATAGAGAGAAATTTTAAATGCGAAGTGAAAGGTCTAGTAAGAAATGGTACATACATTTGAGATTAATTTGTTCATGTTTAAAATGAGTTTGGATATGTATTTTGATTGTATGAAAAATTGTTGGATACAGTATACATTGGTGTGCAAATCAGGTAATTGTGATTTTTTATGTAGTGCCTCCGGTATAGAAGATTCTGGGATGTTCAAAATTAGAGAATTTGTACCGAAACATACTTGCCTGGTGAAGGACAAGGTTTAACCCAAGATGCATTCTACTAGTATGTTGATAGGTGGTATGGTTAAACAAAAATTCAAAAATCACAAATAAAATACAGTACGACTGAAATAAGAAGTGACATGAAGGAAGAATTTGGTATGAATTTAACATACACATTATGTTGGAGGGCCAAGAAAAGAGCGTTGAAGAATTGAGGGGGAAACCATCAGCATATTATGACAAATTACCATCTTACTTATATATTTTGAACAACACTTATCTCGAGTCACATATAAGAATGAAGAAGATGGATGAAAATGAGTTCTTATATGTATTTATAGCTCTTTGTGTATTCATCAAAGGATTCGAACATTGTTGACCTGTCGTAATTGTTGATGGTAGTTATCTAAGAGGAATGTCTACTGAGACATTTGTAACTGCCTGTACCAAGGATGGAGCAGGTAATTAAAATTTTATAATACATTGTAGACCTTCTTGAATTGTTATATGTATTTTTGCATAGCTCTAAAGAATACATATGTCTAACTGATATATATATATATATATATAATATGTATTATTTTAAATGTTTGTGAATGAAACATGTATAGTTGATAATGTATGTGTGCGTTGTACATTTACTTTTTAGTATATGTATTTGAAACTATTTATTGCAATAATATATACATATTTGAAACTGTATTTGTAATAAATACATATGCAGTTACTATGTGTATTTATATATAACTACGCAAATTGTGTTTACATATGCAGGGCATATATTTTCTTTGACATATGGTGTGCTTGATTTAGAAAATGATGCATCTTGGACTTGGTTCTTTGAGAATCTAAAGGAAACATACGAGAAAACATAAAACATGTGTGTTGTTTCTGACCGAAATGCAAGCATCATAAAGGTTGTTGGTGATATGTACAAAGATGTACCACATTACAAATGTATGTGGAACTATGGGGGAACATGAAAAAACTTTACAGAAAGTCACACGATGTGTTATCAGAGATCTTTTATACAATGGCCAAATCATATTCAAAGTCTGAATTTCACAAGTTAATGAAAAAGGTTGAGGCAGTTGATATTAAAGTGAAAAAATATTTAGAATTGGTTGGTTACAAAAAGTGGGCAAGGTCCTGCAACCGTTCATAGAGGATGGACTTTGACATCTAACATTGCTGAGTCAATAAATGGTGTACTTGTATGTAATACCCCGTATTAGACTTAACTCAATTCAACTCCCAGTGTATGCGTAAGAGGATTAGAACTAGAAAATTTAGCTAAGTGTTGGAGACTTAGTCTCAATTTTTACCCCTAAACTTTGATGATCTTATTCTCGATTTTTTCGACCACAAATAGTTAGTTTCTAAGTTAATTCATGACCAGGGTTGCCAATAGTATATCTCGGGTGAGTTTTGGATTTTTCGAACGATATTTGAGGCATGTTTGAATGGATAAACCAGTGGACCAATGCGTTATAGTCGTGTTGCATTGGCTATCGTGTTGGCAGCAGCAACGTGGTGCGTCGCTTATCACATCAAATTGAGCAACGCAGTGCGGTGCCAAACGCATCGGGGCCCGGTTTGGTTTAAATAAATTTCGGGTTCAGAGGGGTATTTTAGTATTTTTTTTCCCAACTTTAATTCAGCCAAAACACGAGATTTAGGTCCCAAAATGACATTTTTTCCTCATATTTCATAATTCCCTCAAATTGAAATCATTCTCTCTCAAGAACAATATCCTAACCCGTTCAACCTTCAAGAGAAAATTTTCAAGAAATCCACCAAGAACTTCCAAGAATCCTTTAATTGAGGTATGTTAGATGTTCATCCATGGGCCCTTTTCACCCATGGAGTCCAAGAACCCAATTTCAAATTTAAAGTTGTGATTTTTACATGTTATTCAGAATTTTATCCATGAATTATGATTTTTATATCATGTTTATACATACTTTGTTGTTGAAGTTAAACTCTACACATATGAATGATGCTTACTCTTTGGTTTACATTGTAAATTGAGATTTGGTATCAAAATTATGATATTTCTACATGTCTAAAACTATTCTCATGTTTAAACCATGAATTGTAAGTGTTTGATGAAATGCCTAAAAGAATGAATGTTGAGTATTGACTACTTAGTATGTCCTCCAAGTTTTAGTATGATCTTATTGTTATTTCTATCGAGCCCTGGGGGTTATGAATACCCTACATTTAGCTGTTTACCTAGTTTTTAGTATCTATAGAATGACTTTAGTCATACCACGAGAAACGTCATTCAGTCAAGTTAGCATGGTCAGTTGTGTATTCAGTTAAGCCTAGTACATTCTAATGATTAGTGTCATATCAGTTGGGAGTAGGATCCAGCACCGAGCGAACCCAGAGATGGGGCATTCCTGTCAGGTTAGGGTTTGACCCTTAGTAGGAATCCCTGAGTTACAGAACTACGTAGCCAGCATAGGTTGAGATGTCTCTCTGTCAGTTAGGGTTGACACATATCTCCTGATTACTCCTGCCAGATTAGGGTGACTCATGTGTCCTTTGGGATATTAGTTTAATGGATCCACACATCCATTGCTAGTAATCGTGGCACGGTACTGACACCCTTCTAACTGGGGTTACAGGTTGGACCCTGATTAGCTCATATTAGAGCATGTCGGTTAGATGATACCTCTACAGTCTTAGTTCAGTATTCAGTAGAGTCAATTTAGGTGTGCGTGACTATAGCATACAATACCATCTACTTAGTTATCAGTGTTCCAGTGCTTCAGTTTACAGAGTATTTCAGCATCATATTCTATGCTTGGTCATGCATTTTCAGACTTTCCCATTTTCATGCATTCATAATCAGTCATCTTATGTCATTCCATTATTATCTCGTGCTTATGAACCCATGAATTTTAGCCTTACCTCACCTAGCATACTAGTACATTTAAAGTACTAATCGCATACGTTTTCTTGCTCTATGATGTTTAATATCATAAGTTTGGACGCTCAGGTTCCCAACTGTACTTTGACATTCCAGCGCATCAACAACAATAACAATGGTGAGTCCCCATCTATTGAGGACATGGTTGTTATTTTAGTTTATTTCAGTTAAACAGTTGGAGTTAGTTGGAGCCTGTCCCATCAACTTTCTTTCAGACAATTTTAGAGGCTTTCAAGCACTTTTAGACAGTCAAATATTTCCAGTATTATGATTTAGTATTGTTTTAGTATTAAAAACCTTATGGCATCTTCATTTATATTCCACAACTGTTCTTTATTACCAGTTTTATTTAGTGCTCACAGTAGGTACTAGCTCATGGGTTAGCTTGTGGTCTCTCAGGGCCGTAAGCACCGTGTGGAATCCAGAGTGCATTCCTGGGGTGTTACATTGTATCGGCTAGAGAACTATCGATTTATGATTTTCTAGAAGAAGTTCGATTGTTGTTTGGAAGATGGAACTACGAAAATAAACAGGAGGCTTCATATACATTCACAACTCTCATTAAAAAAATTAATTCCATACTTAAAGAGAACGAGGCTTTGTGTACCCGTATGACGGTATGATCATTTATATTTATGGCATTTAATTGTATGAATTTATTTATAGTTGTGTGTATAAATAGTTATGTATCTATGTGCTTTAATAAGAACAGTTAAGGTAATCAATGTTGTCTGTTAAGCAAAAAAATACATGTGTAGTAAGCAATATACAGTAATCAATATTCACTTTTAAATACATATGCATTAATCTTTGTTACTAAACAAAATATATCTGCAGTAAACAATATGTATATTTGTGGGATTTGTTGGTATTAATCTCTGTTGTTATATTTATAAGAACACATATGCAGTAAGCACTATGCACTTAGCAATATGTGTATTTGTATTTAGCAGCTGTGTTTCCAAAAAACACAAATATACATTTCTCATCTTTTGTGTAGCAATACATTTATATATTTATGTTTGACCTTTTTTAATTTAATTTTTTAAAAATAATATCAGGTTATACAAGGCATAGAGTATGTGTACACGGTGCATGACAAAGAAAAGTATTTTCTTATTTGCCTTAAGGAAAAAACATGCTCATGAAACACATTTCAACTGGATGAGATACCATGTACACATGCTTGTGCGGTCTTGGATAGCAAGCATCTCAGCAAGTTTCCATATTGTTGTTATCTGTATAAGCCAAAAATAGTCTTGAAAACGTATGATGTTTCAATCTATTCTTTACCACACAAAGATGATTGAATAATTCCAGATAGCATACTTGATGAAATAGTACTACCTTCGAAGTTCAATCGACCTCCTGGAAGACCTGCAAAGAAGGATTGTAGAAAATTGGGAAGGAATATATTTGGAAAGAAGAACATCAACTCATGCAGTGGTTGTAGGTCTAAGGGTCACAATAGGCATTCGTGTAGGATATATCGTAAATGACACAATTGTTTTTCCATATTTTTTCTTTATAATTTCATTTACACTTTTCATAATAATGAACTCATTTGTTAAATGTGTTTTCTAACATTTATCTACCATTTGCTATAATGTGTTATAAATGACAATTAGTAATACAGTTATATACTACTAAATGTGAAATAAAAATACATATATTTTTTCTTTAAAAAAATCATATGTTTTAGGGTATATATATTTGATAACTGAGATGTTTATCAAATATGGCGACCTATACATATTTGAAATATGAAATGCATACGCATTTTCACATAATAATTTTTAAAAGATGTGTATTCAAAAATACATTTATCTATTTGTATTAGGCATCACATTAAAAAACGTAGTTTTTTATGAATTTGGCTTAATGTATTTTCTAAACTATATATTATAACAACATGTAGTAATCTATATAGTATGTGAACACAAAGTAAAATAGATATATGAAGCAGATTATGTATTTGATATTATATGAAAATATATTAAAATCCATGTATAAATCAACATATGAATTTGAAATTATTCGAATTCTGAGTAAAATACAAATATAACTCAACTTAAAATACATATATCTATTGCATGTGTATGTGAAACTTAATATATATTAAATATGTGTATGTAATGTAAACTATATAGTATATGAACACATAGTAAAATACATATATCAAGCAACATATGTATTTGAAATAGGTACATATAGAAGCATATGTATTTGAAATCAAATGAACAAGGATTAAAATACATATGTTGTTAACTACATATGTATTTTTAAGTTATATCTGAATACTGCATATGTATTTTGTAGTTAAATTTGAACATTGCATATGTACTTTGATGTTAAATTTGGATACCTCATACTGAACACTAGAATAAAACACATACTATAAAATTATCCAAAACATATTCAACATAAAATACTAAAATGAATAACTTTCATTCACTTCATAGTAACTTTGTTTCACTTCAAAACATAAAATAAGTTTCTAAAATTAATATCACATTCAGTTAAATCTTGTCAACTACACAATGTAATAAAATCATCAACCATCAGACTTCAAATACTTCTTTGACACTTGTTATCTTGGTTTTCCTAATGGCCTCAATGGTGCTTCGTCGTCACTTTGAGCTTTAGCTTCTTATTTTCTCCTACCGTAGTCCCACAATAGTGAAGCATATCTTGTACGAAGTATTTTAGGATTGAAATCAACCGAAGGAACGCCTTGAACATCGAAAATACACACTGCATATGTAACCATATACAGTTCACAGTCCCTAAAAAAAAATTAAATAATAATTAAAATATATTTTGTACAAACTTAAGAGATTCGGTATATGTATATTTAAAATACTTACAAGCTTCCACTTGGTTGTTGAGGCAAATCATCTACAAATAACACATCAAAAAGGTTCAGTATATCTTTATCTTTGTATCTTGGATGATTTTCAAGATCAATACCTTTATTCTCACAGAAATTACGAGCCTTGAGGCATAAAGGTATAATCTCGGCTAATTTTTCGATCTCAGTAAGAACAATAGCATAATAATCAGAATATTCATATGAATATGCACCACTCTGACAACGCTAAAACAGCAAGAACCCAATGATGTCTTTCCTTTACATTGACAGGAATAAAAATATTATCAACTGTATGCCATGGTATTTTAGCATGCATACGGAACCTGTTAATGTATTCATTTAGATGGTACTCATGTCCTTCCACATTAAGAGTTGGATCATCTAAAGAATAAATTTCAATCACAGTCCTAACTATGTTCATGAAGTTGCAATCTACTGTGTTATATTTGTATGTGTTGTGGGGCTCATACTTTGACTTCTTCCGCAAGTAGTAAAAGAAAATATTAATTTATTGCAATAAGTAATTCAACAAATATAAGAACATTCAAGTTCTATATAAAATGAATATATGTATGTAATGTAAACTACATATGTATTTTTATTTTAAACATGAAAACAACATATGTATATATTGATATGTAAATTGTATCTACATATATACACCCAATATAAAATAAATATATGAAACAACATATATATTTTTGAAACACATCATATGTATATTATGAGAGCATCATTTGTATTTATAATACATCATATGTAAAATACATATAACAAACTTCATATGTATTTTTAACAAATCATATGTATTTTATGTAACATTATATATATTTTGATTTGTGTTAATACATAATAATAATCTACTTACGGGGTCTGTCCATGACTGATCAGCAAAATTCATAATGTAGAACCAATTTTTATCTTTGACTGTTCGAACACCAAAATGCATAATTGGTATGGTCGACTTGTTCTTCTTGTAATGCTCCTCTTTGCCCTTCTTGTTATAATTTATTCAATACATTGCTATATCATGAAACATAAAAACATTAAAAAAAACAATATTGATGATTTGAACAGAAATATCTTTTTGTATGACCTTTAAGAAGGTCCACTGAAACCCACTCTAAGAACTTATTGACAACATTCGTGTCCTCTATCCCATGAATTGGGTGGAAAATAAAAGGATGCTTCTGAGAGAATATATGTAGTCGTCCTGCTGATCTTCCTTTGTAATTACATAATAAAAAAAATGATAAACTATATTTGTAAAAAAATTCACACTTTGTTTAAAAATACAAATATAGTACAAACATATGACAGTAAAAAAATACATATAAGTTAGTATACTTACCAGCTGTTGAACAAAACTTAATTGTGTATGGGACTCCTTGAATTTAGAAGGTCGCCTAATCCTTGGAGTTTGTTGTTTATGATTTGCTGATGGATATACAATGATATTTTTTTTTGGGCTCACATAGGAATTGAGACTAGTTAGCAGCTCATCGGGGATTGTGATTTGTGATTCTGACCAAATTGTTTCATCCCTCTATTCGTCGCTGGTTCATACATGAGTTTGTGCTGGTGTCCTAACTTGCTCCTCTGAATGAGTTTCACCCACACCTGAATCTCTTTGTTAGTCTACAAAAAATAGAAAAATAAAATTAGTTTGTTCTGACAATTATAAATGACACAACCTCAAAAATATATTCATTATACATATTAGACAATCATCTTGAACAACCAGCTTAGAACTTACATAATCCAAATTAATCGTTGGATAAGCTCATCGAATATAAAAAATTAAGAATCGAATGCATCTTTTATTTGATCAGACTGAAAATCAGTAGACCCCTTGCAGACAAGTAAAAAAGGTAAAACAATACTAAACATTCATGCAGTTGTATATGTTTATATACATATATTTAAAAATAACATATAAAACAGAAGTACATATCAATGTGTAACTGCATATGTATATAATAATATACATAAAAATAGAAAATAAAACAAACATAATGAAATTATATTCAAAAGTAGTAACAAATAAAAATATTTAAGTTAAATAATTACCTTTGTACCATCAAACTTCTTATCCGAACTCTGAACCATATCGGGACTGAAGCATTATAGTGATTTTTCTACACCAGCATCATACATATTTGGTTGATCAGGTTCTTTGTCTTCAGAATGTTGCTACAAATACATATATAAGTACATTAACAAATTAATACACAAGTTTCATTGTGTATGTATATACCAATCCACTAAAAATACAAATTTGTATACTGTATATGTATATTTCAATTCACTGAAAATACATATTCGTATAACAAAAGAATAAAAATACATATGTACACTACATATGTTTTTTACATATGAAAGTGTGACTACATATGTATAAAACAAAAAAAATATAACGAAATTATATTCAAAAGTAGTAACAAATAAACATATGTAAGTTAAATATTTACCTTTGTACCATTAAACTTCTTATCCAAACTCTGAACCACATCGGGACTAAAGTGTTGTGGTATTTTTGTAATACCCCGTATTTCCCTAGCTTAATTTAACTCTCAGTACATGAGTATTCCTTTGTAAAAAATTTAAAATACTCAGTATTTTTCAGTTTAGAGCTTACCAATGCATAGAAAATTCAGTCAGCTTTCCAACGATATAAAGTTCGCCCAAATCCGATACCCAGGCGAAGAGTTAGAGCCATTTTTGTGAAACAGTGTGCCAACTGGTACTTCAGCGCATCGCAGAACCAGGAGAAATGTCATTTGGAAATTTCCAGTGGAGCTCCGCAATACCACCGCATTGTGCTACCAGCTAAGTTCCTAATTGTAATTTTCCAGTACTCCGTCGTGATCATGGAGCGTTGCGCCAAGGGTGAAATTCGCATACAAAGGGGTAACGCGATTCCATTGCATCGCGTTGATGACCCAGTTTGCAATGGTCAGTTTCCAATGATACGACGCAATAGCGTCGTATCGCACCAAGGGCCCAGATTGGGTTTTTCAGTTACAAACTTTTAAGTCATTCCAGGAGTATTTGGGTCTTTTTCCACAGCCCTAATCAGTCCTAAATACGAGATTAATGCCCTAAATAGCCTATTACACCATTATTCACTCAATTTATCCTAAATCGAATCATTCTCTCTCAAGAAGGGTAAAACCCTATCTTCAAGAACAAATATTCCCAGGTATGTTAGGTGTTCATTCATGGGTTCCTTTCACCCATGAAGCCCAAGAACCTCTTTTTAAATTACAAGTTATAGATTCATGATTATAATGCTTGAAATTGATTGTACGTATATCTATGATATTAATTTGGTTTTCAATCTATGATTATGATAAGATTCATGAAAATAGAATAGTATTTATGGAAAATTATATGAATTGCATGTTGAATCCATGATTTAGCAAGTTTTGGCACTTTAGTTACAATGTTTATATGTAATCCATAACTATGTGCATTAAGTTGTGCTCCCCAAGTGTTTGATAGAATGTTCATGTGAATTAAATGATGCAATCATGACATGATAGAATATGTACAAGCTTATGCCCTACAAGTGTTTGATAAAATCTCTCTATGAATGAATTATGGACAAGTAATTATTGTTATGTCTTTTAAGATTATGCTATGCTTTATTTTTTCATGCTATCGAGTCCTGGGGAATTTAATACCCGATAATCTAGTTGTTTACTTAGAGCCGGTATCAGTTACAGAATAGTATCAATCATGTCATGATCAGTAGAATTCAGTCAGCAACAGAACTCAGTAGAACTCAGTTAGTTACAAAACTCAGAAAAACTCAGTAAACTCAGTATCCGTCCAGTTCAGTATACTCAGTTCAGTGTCTTTTCGTTGGGAGTAGTATTCAGCACCAAGTAAACCCAAGGATGGGGGCTCACCTGCTAGTAGAGGGTATGATCCTTAGAAGCAATCCTTGCATTCCAGAACTACGTAGCCAGCATAAGTTGAGACATCAACCTACCAGTTAAGGGCTGATGAGGTATTTTAACCTGCCAGTTGAGGGTTCTACTGTTCTTATTAGATTACCTGCCAAATGAGGGTAACTCTTCAGTGTCTTTACACGTGGTACGGTACTGACACCCTTACAGCTGGAGTTATAGGTTGGACCCCAAATCTATTTAGAAAAGGGGCATATCAGTTAAATGATTACTTTCCACAGTCTCAGTATAGAACTCAGTTCAGTTCTACAGAATCAGGGCTGTCAAATACAATTAATCAGTTTTAGTAACTCAGTTATCAGTAATCTCAGATATCAGTTACTCAGTTATCAGAACTCAGAACTCAGCTTCAGTAAAAGCTCAGTTACAGTATACACATATGTGCACAGTATTGCATACTTAGTATTTACAACAGTTTCAGTTATCCATGTACTCTCTTATTCAGCTACTCTATATCATTCAGTCAGTTATTATTCATGCATATGAACCCTTGCATTCAGCCTTACCTCATCTAACATACCATTACATTCCACGTATTGATGCATACTCTTTCTTTGTTCTATGATGTCTCATATCATAGGTTCGGATGTTCAGGTTCCCGATCGTGCATAGGCAGATTCAGATTTAGCCAGTAGTGCTAGAGTTAGTAGTGAGTCCTCATCTGTCAAGGATATGTTTTTATTTAGTATTTAAGTAGTTGGAGTTAGTTGGGGGCTTGTCCCATTAACTCCGCTCCCAGACAGTTCAGTTAGAGGCTTTTCAGACTAGACTTTCAGACAATATTTAGTTTTATAGATATATTATTTTAGTAATATACTTTATCAGTATTTCAAATAGTTTGAACCTTATGGCATTTCAACCCATTTTCCATATTTATTACAGTATTTCTATTTAGTGCTCACAGCAGATATCACTCATGGGTTAGCTTGTGGTCCTTCGGGGTTGTAAGAACCGTGTAGCATCCGAGGTACAGACTCGGGGTGTTACAAACTTGGTATCAGAGCCTAAGGTTCAATAGAGTCCTTGGGAGTCTGAAATCCATATCAAGTAGAGTCTTGTGCATAGGTGTGTAGCACGTCATACTTATGGATAAGAGGCTACGAGATATTTTAGGAAAAGTTTCCCTTTTTTCAATATTCATGTCGTGTGAGTGAGCATGAGCTCAATTTAAACTCTCAGTCTAATCCTTTTCTTCTTTCCGGTTACAAAACATGCCTCCCAAAAAGACTAATGAAAGAAGGACCGAAAATCAGTCAGCACCTCAGCCCGTTCAAGAAGATTCCCTAGACGAGCATATAACGCCCTAAATATGGGTCCAAAGACGTCACACGATTCTTAGGGTCACAAGTGATCCCAAGTTAACCCTTCTACTGGCATAACTCATAAGCAACTGAATAAATCACATAAATCTGAAGAAAATATGAAAAACATAAATCTCTTCTAAACTTTGCAGATACATTAACTCTACTGACTGTCTATGAAGCCTCTACTAGTATTTACTATAGGTAGCCGGGATATAACCCCCAACTATCCCAAAACAATACGACTGAATAAAGAAAAATAAAATATTGCTCAAACTGTATAACTAACTTAATTCCTTGAATCAAAAGGACTAATCACCTACTGACTGGAAGCTGCAAACTGACTGAATATGGATGTGTGCTATAACTCATACCTACATTATGAGACAATGTAGCACATAGACGTATCTATGGATTAGTACTTTGAGGATGTACTGCGTATATGGGGGTGAATGCATAAGCAAAACATTATCTCATCATCTAATTTATAAAATAATGCATGCTAAATGTAAATGACTCACATAAGCTGAAATATCCAAAACACTAAAAACTGAAGTCATGCATAGAAAATCAAACTTTATAAATCTAGTGAGTCATAACATTTAGTTCTAAAAGTTGTACTTATGTTCTGTCTGTAAATCATATTATCTAAGTGTAGAAAGGACTCACTCTTAAATCTGAAATATGAAATCTGAAGTCTGGAGCTAATATCTTTCTGTAAATTATAATCTGAGTAAAACTTGTGAGCCTTTACACTTAGTTTTCTAAAAGATTTTCTATCATTCTTTTCCTTTGAAACTTAGAGACTTTGGGAGCTTTGGAAATTTGGAACTTTGGGACTTAAGGAGTTTCTTCTAACCGACATAAATCATGTGAGCTGACATGGAGTCCAACGTCTTGCCCACGTTGGGGAGAGCTATTCTACCCTTGCCATTGGAATAGGATCTTAACTTAAGTAATCACTATCTTAGCCCACTATGGGCAAATCAGAAACCTACGGTGGAACGTAGTTCTGGGGCATGAGGCCTTGGAATCATGCCCAACTCAGCACTAAATACTACTTCCATACTTATTGCTCAGAACTTTTAGGAATCTACCCTAAAATAGCACAAGCGTCCGAAATTAAAAATAATGATGCTTCTCATTGCTTCAAATCATAAACTGTACGAATAATGTGGATTCCTGTCTTAGCTTAGGATCAAAAGATCAATCTTTCTTTAAAAATCTTAATACTTACTTGTCAAAGCATGCTAATAATATACTCTTCTTGAAATGTCAAAACTCATACTTGGGTTTTAAAGCATATGTACTTAAATATTCCGAATTTCATAATAAAGCTTCATTCCCAACAATCATCTTAAAATTCATTCAACAATATCAATTCACAATAGGGAAGTACAATTCATAATAGAAATATTCAAGTCAAAGCATAAGTAAATGAGATAATATGTACTTCAATATTCAAATCACTTGTAAATTAGAAAACTCAAAACGAGATGGTTTAGGTGTAAACCTTAACTTGAAAGTTATGTAATCTTTAATAAAAATCAAGTGTTTAGGCACAAGGACAAAATATATATCCTTGTTCAAACCCCACATACCTTAGATGATGAACTAGATGAAGAAACTTGATTTTGAGGTCCTATTTGTGCCCTTGAAATTGACTCTTGGAGCTTTTGACTTGGAAATCTTGAAATTTAAACTAGTTTAGAAGAAGAATGGTGGACTTTTGGGGATTCTTAAAGTTGGAAATTGAAGATTAGGGTTTTTACTTGAGAGAAATTGATGAAGAATAAGCATATTTTTCTCAATAAGTCCTTTAATCATCAGTTTTCACGATTTGGGGGGAGTAGGCAAAAGACCAAACTGCCCTTGAGATTTAAAATCTGTAATTGAAATGTCGTTTAACGCTTTATCGCGATGCGGTGAGTGTGTCATCATGATACCCACCGTGATGTGGTGGAATCACAGTGACTTACTGGATATAGACAATTGTTGTTTTGAGGTTCACCGCGACGCGGTGCAATCGTGGTGACCTACTGAAATTTGACAAACGTTGATTTGGACTCTACCGCGGCGCGGTGGTATTCTCATTGCTATTCTCACCGCAACACAGTGGAATCATGATGAGCTACTAGAAATTGACGAATGTAGATTTGTCCTCGCATCGCAGATTTGTCCTCCATCGCGATGCGAGGACTGTCAGTTGGCACACTACTTACTAAAAATGCCTTAATTTCTTCACCGAGTGTTGGTTTTGGGTGAATTTGGTATCGATGGAAGGATTATTCAATTTCCCACACAATAGAAATTAGAGAAACATCCCTTAAAATTCTAGGAACAAAATTAATCTAGAAAATGTTTGGTGTATTAGAGAGCATGTCTCCCAAGCAGTAATCAGAACTGTGTTCACTACTCTAGACAATTCCATAATAGCTTAGAATGAACGGTTAGTTGATGTTCAGGCCAACCCAGTGATCAATACTACTGCATCCAGGATTAGAGACTTCACCCAAATGAATCCTCCCTTATTCTCAGGATCTAAGTTAGGAGAGAATCCACAGGAGTTCCTTGATCAGGTTCAGAAAGTCACATATATTATGGGAGTGACTTTCAATGAAAGTGTTGAGTTAGCTACCTATCAACTACAAGATGTATCTCATACATGGTTTAAGCAGTGGAAGGTAGACAGGGTCACAGATGCATAGCCCATAGAGTGGGAAAAGTTTGCTACTACTTTTCTAGATAGATTTTTTCCCTTAGAGCTGAGAGAAGCCAAGGTGTTAGAGTTCATCAATCTCAGGCAGGGTAGTATAAGTATGAAAGAGTATTCCCTCAAGTTTACTCAGTTGGCCAGGTATGCTCTCCATGTAGTAGCAGACAGTAGGTACAGAATGAGCAAGTTCATGTCTGGGTAGCAAATAGTATGGTTAAGAAGTATAGAACTACGATGTTGATTAAGGAGATAGATATATATTCAGGCTCATGGTCCATTCTTAGCATATAGAAGAGGCTAAGAATAAGGAGAGAGAGAGAGAATAAGAGATCTATAAAAGGTAGTTTTAATTTCACTTAGCCTAAGTCAGAAGGCGATAATCATTCATAGTTTCATCTAAAATCTTCAGTCCCAACTCCATCTTCAGCTATTGTGCCAATACCAAAGTTAAAGAATAACAGTTGAGATAGAGCACTAGGCTCTCAAACCTAGGGTAGTGTGAGCAGTGGTCATACCCATCCACTTTGTGAAGAATATGGTAAAAATCATAAGGGGGTGTGTAGAGCTGGCAGTGATGTATGTTTCAGGTATGGCAAGGAAGGCGATAGAGTCAGATATTGTACTCGGTCAAGTTCACAGGGTCAGTTCAATCGTCCTTCAGCTCAGTCCAGTCTCCCGAATCAGCAGGGTGCCACTTTCAGTGCCACTAGTGGGCAACGCCCAAATAGGCTTTATGCACTTCAGTCCAGACAAGATCAGGAAAATTCTCCTGATATGCTCACTGGTACGTTACATATCTTCCATTTACATTTTTATGCCTTGCTAGATCCAGGAGCTTATTTATCTTTTGTAACTCCTTATATAGCCGTAAACTTTGGAGTCAATCCAGAAATCCTAGCAGAGCCTTTCTCAGTTTCTACCCCATTGGGTAAATCTATCATAGACCAACGATTATATAGGAACTATCCGGTTATGATATCTTAGAAAGTCACTTCAGCAGACTTAGTAGAATTAGAGATGACAAATTTCTACGTTATTCTCAGCATGGATTGGCTTCATTCATGCTATTCCTCAATTGGTTGTAGAAATAGAATAGTTCATTTTCAGTTTCCAAATGAACCAGTCATTAAATAAAGAGGTAGTACCTCAGTTTCAATCGATTTAAGCTTGAATCTTTTTTTAGATTGAACCAGTAGAAAGAAGAGTTGAGAATTCTAAGTTAATCAGTGTTGAGGTCGCTCTATGATGATTGTTGGGGAAATAGAAAGCTAAGAATCATGAATCAAAAGGAAGTACAAGCAGTGGACCTTATATTATCAGTAGTCATTTAGAATGAGTTTAGTGTTTATGAGCATTGTCCTATCTCAGACTGTAGCGTAAAGTGGTTTCAGTTCGATTTAGAGTTTATTAAGTGGCTCATAGACTTAGAATAATGGCTTTATGCTAAGGGGGAGATGGTAGCACAAGTAACTGTAAAGCCTTGAGTTTGTACCTCGGATGTTACACAGTGCTCATAATCTCGAAAGACCACAAGCTAACCCATGAATGGTACCTACTGTAATAACTAAATAAGAATAATACTGAAATATGCAGAAATTAGGCTAAAAACTGGCCATAAGGTTCAATACTATAAATAATACTAAATATGGTATCACAATACCAAAACTGAACATCAACACTGAAAACTTAACAACTGTCTGAAAATACTCTAGTCTGGAAAGTCTCTAAATTATCTGAACTATGGAGTTGATGGGACAATCCCCCAACTAACTTCGACTACTAAAATGACTGAAATGCTGAAAACAATCATGTCCTCAAACTATGAGGACTCACCACTATGCTGACTGCTGAAAATCTGAATTACTAAGGGTGCTCTGGAGCCCGTGCATTTGAACTTATGTTATAAGACATCATAGAACAAAAGAAAAGTATGCGTCAGTACTTTGAATGTACCGGTATGCTCAGTGAGGTAGGTGGAAATACATGGGTTCATATGCATGAACAATAATAACTGAATAACATGAGTATGACTGAGTAAGAGTACATGCATGAATACGTATACTATAACTGAGATCGTGATAATACTGAATACTGAGTTTGAATACTGATTAACTATTATCTAAGTATGTTGATATTGAATTACTGATAACTGAATGACTGTATCTGACATTCTTTATTTTGTGGAACTATACTGAGTTCTGTACTAAGCTGAGTGACTACATATGATAGTCCTGAATATGTAGAATTGAACTGTGTTCTATTTTGAGACTAAGACTGAAACTGAGACTGTGAGAGGTAATCATCTAACCGACATGCCCCTTTCTAAACTGATTAGGGCCCAACCTGTAACCCTTATTAGAAGGGTGTCAATACCATGCCAAGGGTAGAGACAAGCTATGAGTTAACCCTCTTTGACAAGAAGCTCTTCTGTAAACCCTTGTTGGTAGGAAAACTCAAATGAGATGTATCAAGCTTCATAGTATCTGGCAGAAAGATATCTCAACCTACGCTGGCAACATAGTTTTGTAACACGGGGATTGCTACTAAGGGTCAAACCCTCTGTTGACAGGAATACCCTCATCCCTGGGTTCACTTGGTGCTAAATCCTACTCCCAACTGAACAGACACTGAACTGATTTCTAGTCTGTACTAGACTGGATTGAATTGTTACTAATATTACTATTTGACTGAATTGAACTGAGTTCACTGAGTTTCATGGACTGATGGAATACTACTGGATTCTTTTAACTGAGTGAGTCTATTGAGGTTTGATCTGAGTACTATGACTGAATTACAAACACTACTAAGATTTCTTGGGTTTCTGTAACTGGTTGAGTTCTACTAATTGAGTCACTACTGAGATTACTTCGTAACTTACACTGACTCTAAGTAAACAGCTAAATTATTGGGTATTAAATACCCCCCAGGACTCAATAGCATGAAAATAAAGCATCACATGATCTTGATTAGCATAAGCATGCACATTGAATTCATAACGCATCAATAGAGACATCTTATCAAACTCTTGCATGGTATAACTTGCAAATAAGCTAGCACGTATTTATTTCTTTCCCTTATTAGTTAACATGAACAATTCATCAAGCACTGGTGAGAAGACATATGCACAAAATACTAAATAACAAGTAGACATCATAATTCAAATCCCCATTGACAATTTCAAAGGATTTACATGGATCCTCATGATATTACATATATCTAAATTAACCTCACATGAAACGTATCATAAAACATAGATTAGAATCCTAATTAATCATTATAATAATGAACATAATCAAACCCAACATGGAATTCATAAAATCCATAAACTTGAAGTTTAAAAATTATTTCTTGGACTCCAAGTGTGGAAGGGACCCTTGGATGAACACTTCATATACCTTAGTTGATGAATTTTTGAAAGTTAATGGTGAGTTCTTGAGTTCGTGATTTGAAATTTAAACACCTAAGGTTCTTGTTCTTGGGAAATTTGTAAAAGAATGAATATAATTGCTCTCCAAAGGGTTTAATTTTGTGTTTTGGGGGTTGAAGGGCGTGGGAAAAAAACCTAATTAACCCTGAGGATGTGGCCTTTTAATTTCTGTAAACTGTGTTACCGATACACCACGTCGAGTCCACATTGGTTCACTAGAATTTGCACTGAAGTTAGGAAAAAACTTTCTTATTAATGTGATGGTTGACACGATGCATCAAGATCGTGTTAACCCACTATTTTAGGCACTCTACTAATCATGATCATGAATTAACTCAAATATAGACTGGGAACCTCTACTAATATTCCTGATCATGAATTAACTCAAATATAGACATTTAAAGGATGTAAAGGTCATGAAATAAGATTCCAACTTTCAAAGGCTAAAATGGAACTAAGTCTGAATACTTAGTTAATATATTCTAAGTCTGGGACCCCTAACAAGCTTAAAGGACTGATTTAAGCTAGAAATTTTTGCAGGGCCTTACATTATCTCCCCTTTGGGAACATTCATCCTTGAATGAGAGTGACTAAGCTGAGAATACTGGTAGACTAAACTTACTCACTGGACATGAATATCGACACATGATTTCATGGCTAAAGTTACTGATAGACTGAATTATCATACTGAACATACATATCTGATGCATGAGTACATGACTGAGTTGATTCATGAATGCATGGCTGGGATTATTGATAAGATGAATTTCTCATAATGAACATGCATATATGATGCATAAATACATGACTGAACTTACTCATGAACATATGACTAAATATGCAATAGTAACTGATACCAAGTTTGTAGTGAAAAATCTGATCATGAAACTGAATAAGCTTAAGGAAAAGCTATTACTTAAACTGAAATATACGGATGAACCCAAGATCATTTTTGGAGTACGCATGAACGGGAACATGAAAACATGACTGAGACTGGAATGTGATACATGAACCGAATATCGTGAACTGAATTGAGCCCCCTTGAATACGTGGCTTATGACAGAGATTGGAACTTGAGGGTTAACTTATGAGTACCCACTACTCCAAACTGAATTCATTACGTGAAAAGAACTGAAAGGTTTAGGACATGAAAGCTTGGGATTATAGTGTATCTCCGCCTTGGGAAATTATGTCCCTCGAAGAATACTAACTTTGCTGAGATACTGAGGAAAACTGGGGCGATGCACAAGGCACCCACAAACTGAATCGTGACTGAATATATATGGCCTGAAACTGAGACATGATACATGAATTGAGCTGAACACGCAACTACCTAGTTGGTCCAACTTTGAATAGTTACATTTATGAGACTTCGAATAGTATGACTAGATGGAAGATGGAAAACCACACCACACGAATTTGTCTGTCTGACTGCTAAATTGAATTACTATCTTTACAGTTTAACTTATACTGAAAACTTATTCTCGACTAGACCTTTTCTCTGACACTCTTTTTACTGAGTTGCTAGCAACTTTAGAGAGCAAGGAAAGCTTGGCATTGTCTGAATAAGACATCACAATGTGGCTAGAATTTTGTAATATGAGGCAAGGCCTATGAATCATCATCTAAGATAGAGTGACTAAGACTTATGCTTTGCAACTACAAATTTTCAAGATTAGACATATCCATAGAATACTCTCTCAACTATACTCTCCATCTTTGTACGGCACTTCACATGGGACTACTGAAAAAATATTCGCATGGGCACTGTGTATGAATGCATAAACATACTAACTTATCTGATTAACTGAATGACTGATAGATGAATACTGGGTCTGCAAGACAGAACTGTACTTAGTCTGAATAATTGAACTGAAACTGTAGAGTATCATGTATATGAGGAAGGGACTGACTAAGTAACATGAGATAACTGAGCAAGAATTTGTGAAAACTGTATTATCTGAGATTGTAAGACCAAGCATATAACATGGTTCTAAAATAGTCTGTAAGCTGAGGTACTGAAATACTAATAACTGAGTAACTAATAACTGTACGCTATGATCGAGCAAACTTGAAACTGAACTGAGTTTCTGATCTAATTACTGGACTGAGACTGATACTATATCTAAGTCTGTAACTAAGAATACGATTCATATGGTAATTGGGACTGAACACACTGTAATGCATGAGTGCAGAAGTCATGAGCTGCATGACCTAAGTTTGGAGTTTTTGTGTTCATGGAAGATGATTCGTACTACTGAGTGAAATGGAACTCCTCATACTAAGAATTGGAAACGCACATGATTCTATGGAAAGTATGTGAATATAAGTTGTGTTTATGGAGCTGAGACGTAAAGAATACATAAGTGTCGTGATAACTGAAGTACAAAACTTTGAACTAAGGCAAAGACGGGTTGGGCATCATTCCCACACATTATTTTTCTATACATACTAAAATTACTACTAAAATCTAGAAGCCTAACTTCCTGAGATATCATAACCAGACAATTCTTGTATACCCATCAGACTATGATAGACTGACCCACTGGGGTGGAGGCTGGGAAAGGTTTTGTTAATAGTTGGTCTAACATTAAAGTTAACTGCTATGCAAAGGTTACAAAAGACAGAGAAGTCCCTGGATCTGATGAGACATAAACATGTAAATGGAAAACTTGTTACATACCAGTGACCACATTAGGACAACTTTCCTGATCCTACCTGGAATGAACTGCATAAATCCTATTTGGGCGCTGCCCACTGGCAGAACTGGAAGTGACACTCTGCTAATTTGGGCGATCGTACTGAGATGAAGGACGAGTGTGCTGACTTTGTAGACCATCCTTAGGATAGTCTTGGACTCTGTGACCTAACTCGCCTTATCCAAAATACACATCATTGTCGTATCTACACATACCCTTATAATTCTTACCATATTCTTCGCAAAGCATATTAGTACGAAGACCGCTTGCATTACTTTGGGTTTTGGAACTTGGTGCCCCATCATGACTGTTATTCTTGAACCTTGGTACTGGTGTGCTAGATAAAGATAGAACTGGGGCTGAAAACTTCTAACTAAATTGAGATCGATTACCACCCTCTTAGCTTGGTTGGGAAAAACTAAAGCTACTCATTCTAGCTCTCTTATTTTCTTTCTTCTTCTTTTTAAGTTTTTCTTCCTTAATATATTGAGCATAGACCATAATCCTATATATGTCCATCTCCCTTATTAACATTGCAGTCCTGCACTCCTTAACCACTCTACCCGATACCCCAGACACAAACTTGCTCATTATGGATATATTGTCTGCTACTACATGGGGAGCATACCTGGATAACTGAGTAAACATGAGGGAATACTCTTTCACACTTATACTGCCTTGCCTGAGATTGATGAACTCTAACACCTAGGATTCTTTCAGCTCTAAGGGTAAGAACCTATCTAAGAAGGTCGTAGCAAACTCTTCCCATTCTATAGGCTCTGCATCTGTACCCCTATCTACTTTCCACTGCTTAAACCACGTATGGGCTATATCTTATAGAAGATAGGTGACTAACTCAGCACTCTCACTGGAAGTCACTCCCATGATATCTATGACTTTCTAAACCTAATCGAGAAACTCCTGTCGATCCTCTTCAAACTTAGAACCTGAGAATAAGGGAGGATTCATTCGGGTGAAGTCCCAAATCCTGGATGCAGCAGTATTGGCCACTAGGTTGGCCAGAATAGTATTTGGCCGCTTATTCTGGGTTGCGACTAAATTGGCTAGAGTAGTGAATGCATCCTTGAATTCTGCATGAGATACGTGCTCATCCAGGGGATTTGCCTAAACGGGTTGAGGTGTTGACTGACTACTGGTTCTTCTTTCATTAGTTATTTTGGGAGGTATGTTCTGTAAGCAAAAGGAAAAAGTGGATTAGACTGAGAGTTTTACTGGAGATCATGCTCATTTGCATGATATGAATACTGAAAGAAAGGAAATTGTTCTTAAAACACCTTATAGCCTTCTGTCCATAAGTGTGGCGCACAACACGCCCATGTACAATACTCAACTAGATGCATCTTTTAGACTTCCTAGGATACTATTGAACCTTAGGCTCTGATACCAAGTTTGTAATGCCTCAAATCTGTACCCCGGACACTACACGGTGCTCATAATATTGAAGGACCACAAGCTAACCCATGACTAGTACCTGCTGTGATAACTAGATAACAATAATACTGAAATATATGGAAATTAGGCGAAAAACTAGCCATAAGGTTCAATACTACAAATAATACTGAATATGGTATCACAATACCAAAACTGAACATCAATACTAAAAACTTAACAACTATCTGAAAATACTCTAGTCTGGAAAGCCTCTAAACTGTTTGAACTGTGGAGTTGATGGGACAAGCTCCCAACTAACTCCGACTACTAAAAATGACTGAAATGCTGACAACAATCATGTCCTTAAACTATGAGGACTCACCACTTTGCTGATTGCTAAAAATCTGAACTCTTAAGGCTGCTCTGGAGCCCGTGCATTCGAACCTATGATATAAGACATCATAGCGCAAAAGAAACGCATGCGTCAGTACTTTGAATTTACTGGTATGATCAGTGAGGTAGGCTTAAATGCATGGGTTCATATGCATGAACAATAATAACTAAATAACATGAGTATGACTGAGTAAAAGTACATGCATGAATACATATACTGTAACTGAGATCGTGATAATACTGAATATTAATTAACTATTATCTAAGTATACTGATACTAAATTACTGATAACTGAATAACTGTATCTGACAATCCTAATTCTGTAGAATTATACTGAGTTTCGTACTGAGCTGAGTAACTATATCTGATAGTCCTAAATCTGTAGAACTGAACTGAGTTCTATTCTGAGACTGAGACTGAACCTGAGACTGAAACTGAGACTGTGGGAGGTAATCATCTAATTGACATGCCCCTTTCTAAACTGATTAGGGTCCAATCTATAACCCCAGTTGGAAGGGTATCAGTACCATGACACAGGTAGAGACAAACTGTGACTTAACCCTCTCTGATAGGAAGCTCTTCCGTCAACCCTTGCTTATAGGAAAACTCAAATGAGATGTATCAATCCTCATAGTATCTGGCAAGAAGATATCTCAACCTACGCTGGCTATATAGTTGTGTAATGTAGGGACTGCTACTAAAGGTCAAACCCTCTGTTGACAGGAATACCCCATCCCTGGGTTTGATCGGTGCTGAATCCTATCCCAACTGAACAGACACTGAACTAATTTCTAGTCTGTACTAGACTGGACTAAATTGTTACTAACATTACTTTTTGACTAAAATGAATTGAGTTCACTAATTTTCGTGGACTGAAGAAATTCTACTAGATTTTATTAATTGAGTGAGTCTACCGAGGTCTGATTTGAGTACTGTGACTGATTTATGAACACTACTGAGATTTCCTAGGTTTTTGTAACTGGCTGAGTTCTACTGATTGAGTCACTACTGAGATTACTTTGTAACTGACACTATCTCTAAGTAAACAACTAAATTGTCAGGTATTAAATACCCTCAGGACTCGATAGCATAAAAATAAAGAATCACATATTCTTGCTTAGCATAAGCATGCACATTGAATTCATAACGTATCTATAGAGACATCTTATCAAACTTTTGCATGGTATAACTTACAAATAAGCTAGCATGACATGATTTATTTCCCTTATTAGTTCATATGAACAATTCATCAAGCACTTGGTGAGCAAACATATGCACATAACACTAAACAACAAGTAGACGTCATAATTCAAATCTTCATTGACAATTTCAAGGGTTTTACATGGATCCTCATGATATTACATACATATCAATTAACCTCACATAAAACGTATCATAAAACATGGATTAGAATTCCAACTAATTATTGTAAACATTAACATAATCAAACCCAACATGAAATTCATAAAATCCATAAACTTGACATTTAAAAATAGTTTCTTGGACTCCAAGGGTGGAAGGGAACCTTGGATGAACACTTTACATACCTTAGTTGATGAATTTCTTAAAGTTAATGGTAAGTTATTGATTTGAAATTTGAACACCTAGGGTTCTTGTTCTTGGTAAATTTGTGAAAGAATGAATATAATTGCTCTCCAAAGGGTTTAATTTTGCGTCATTGACATCGATGCAATAGCCAATGCACCGCGTCGAGTCCGCATTAGTTCACTGTAATTTGAACTAAAGCTGGGGATAAACTATCTTATCGATGTGATGATCGATGGGACACATCAAGATTGCGTCAACCCACTATTTCAGGCACTCAAACATGGTCTAAACGAGGTCCAAAAAATCTGAAACTTGTTCGAGAACCTCTACTAACATTCCTGATCATGATTTAACTCAAATATCAATATTTAAAGGATGTAAAGGTCATAAAATAAGATTTCCAACTTATGAAGGCTAAAATTGCACTAAGTATGAATACTTAGTTAATATATTCTAAATCTGGGTCCCCTAACAAGCTTAAAGGACTGATTTAAGCTAGAAATTTTTATGTGGTTTTACAGTAACCAAGTTAGACTTTCAGAGTTTAGTAGTAATGTCAGTATGTGTAGAAAAGCAATGTGAGAGGTTGATGCCCAACCCGTCTTTACCTCAGTGAAATTTTTTTTGCTTCATCTATCTTGATATCTACTCACGCCTTACATGTCAGCTCTATGATCATAGCTCATATTCGTCCATTATCAAAAATCATGTACGCTTACAGTTCCTAGTATAAGAAGTTCCAGTTCACTCAGTGTTACGAATCATGTTCCATGAATACAGAAACTCCAAACTCAGGTCATGTAGCTCATGACTTATGTACTTATGCTTTACAGTATGCTCAATCCCCATGACTCATGCTACACTCCTAATGATCAACTAAATTAAGACTATGTCATATATATAATCAGTCTAGATCTCTTGATAAATCCATGACGTTGATGTTCTATCCCTCAGGTTTTAGTTAAGTGTCAAGTTCAGTATAGTGTCCATTCATGCTTCAGGTCCTTATGTTTTAACCTTCAGCGAACTCTCCTTATTAAATAATGTAGTGATGAACAGTTTCTTAGATGGGAGAGAGTAAATATTTCATGATTAAGGAAAGATTATTGCATGCTTATTTTACACAAGAATGAAGTTATGAAGATAAGCTTGAATGTTATGATGATGTGTAAGTGGCTAAATGTATTTCAGAGATTTAACAAGGCTTGAACGTAGTTGGAGAATTAAGTTCAGCTCATACCTCAGTAGGTAGAGTTATCAGTGCCTATAGTACAAAATTTTAGCCATGTGGTGATTTCTCATTCAGATGTCTTATTAGACTATGACAAGATCTCCTTGCTCCCTAAAGTCAGTAGAACTTTATAGAAAGAGTTTTAAGAAATGCTCCAGTTGAGTATATGTTTTCAGTATGAATGAGTCCGTAAAGCCAACAATTCAGTTTAGCAATCAGGCAAACAAGTTCCTATAGTTTCCAATCTTTCCACCCAGTCGTCCTGTCCGAAATCTCATGAATATGACCATTCCAAGATGGAGCATCCTTGTAGTTGAAAGTTCATCCCAATTCATATATCATGCCTCTATTTCAGATCCCAGATATTCAGTCAAGAATCAGTTTCGTAGCCCTGTGCATCATCTCAGGTTTTCCTCAGTATCTCAGCAAAGTCAGCATCTTTTGGGGGACATAATGTCCCAAATGGGAGATACACTATAACTCCTGAGCTTTTATGTCCTAAACCTTCCATTTTCTCTTCATGTAACAAGACCGATATTGAAGTAACAGGTACTCATAAGTTGACTCTCTCGTTCCAATCTCAGTCGTATGACCATTCCCATGGCATGGCATATATTCAAGGAATCAGTTCAGTTCATGATATTCAGTTCATGTATCATGTTTTAGACTCAGTCATGTTCTCATGTTCCCATTCATACATGTTCAGTAAATAATCTCAGGTTCATTAGTATTTTCATCTTGAGGAAACAGTCTTCCTTAGCTTTACTCAGTTCCATGTCCAATTATAGTTATAAACTTTGTATCCACTACCGATGCATATTCAGTCAGGCATTCATGAATCAGTTCAGCCATGTACTCATGCATCAGATATGCATGTTCAGTATGAAAGCTCAGCTTATGAGTAGCTTCAGTCATGTATTCCATGCATCAGATATGCATATTCAGTGTGTAAACTAAGTCTATCAGTGTTCCTCAACTTAATCAGTCTCATTCGAGGAAAAATATTCCCAAGAAGGAGATATTGTAATACTCCTTATTTTCTTAGATTAATTTAACTCTCAGTACATGAGTATTCCTATGTGAAAATTTTAAAATACTCAGTATTTTTCAATTTAGAGCTTACCAATGCGTAGGAAATTCACTCAGCTTTCCAACGATATAAAGTTTGCCCAAATTTGATACCGGGCGAAGAGTTAGAGCTATTTTTGTAAAATAGTGTGCCAACTGGTACTTCAGTGCGTCACGGAGTCGGCCAAATGGCATTTGGAAATTTCCAGTAAAGCTCCGTGATGCCACGACACCGTGCTACCAGCCAAGTTCCTAATTATTATCTTCCAGAGTTTCGTCACGATCATGGCGCGCCGTGCCAAGGGTGAAATTCTCATACAAAGTGGTAACGCGATTCCACTGCATCGTGTTGATGACCCAGTTTGCAATGGTCAGTTTCCTATGATATGGCGCAATAGCACCGCATCACGCCAAGGGCCCAAATTGGGTTTTTCAGTTACAAACTTTTAAGTTATACCAGGGGTATTTGGGTCTTTTTCACAGCCCTAATCAGTCCTAAACAAGAGATTAATGCCCTAAATAGCCTATTACACCATTATTCACTCAATTTATCCTAAATCGAATCATTCTCTCTCAAGAAGGGCAAAACCCTATCTTCAAAAAACAAGAGAAAACTCAAAAATTCCTCCAAGAACCTTCAAGAACAAATATTCCTAGGTATGTTAGATGTTCATTCATGGGTTCCTTTCACCCATGAAGCCCAAGAACCTCTTTTTAAATTACAAGTTATAGATTCATGATTCCAGTGCCTGAAATTGATTATACGCATATCTATGATGTTAATTTGGTTTTCAATCCATGATTATGATGAGATTCATGAAAATAGAATAGTATTTTTGGGTAATTATATGAATTGCATGTTGAACCCATGAATTTGCAAGTTTGGGCAGTTTAGTTACAATGTTTATATGTTATCCATGATTATGTGCATTAAGTTGTTCTCCCCAAGTGTTTGATAGAATGTCCATGTGAATTAAATGATGTAATCATGGCATGCTAGTATATGTACAAGCTTATGCCCTACAAGTGTTTGATAAAATGTCTCAATGAATGAAATATGGACAAGTAATTATTGTTATGTCTTTCAAGATTATGATATGCTTTATTTTTTCATGCTATCGAGTCCAGGGGGTATTTAATATCCGATAATCTAGTTGTTTACCTAGAGCTAGTGTCAGTTATAAAATAGTATCAGTCATGTCATGATCAATAGAATTTAGTCAGCTACAAAACTCAGTAGAACTGTAACGCCCCAAAATCTCATCTCAGAACGTCACACGGTGCTTAAGGCTACAAGTAGCCCCAAGCTAACCCTTTGAGTCTGCTACTACATATAAAACTTACTTTGAGATGAATAAGGCAAAACGATGGTACTGTCATATCATAATAATAAAGGGAATCCGAAGAAATACTTGTCTGAACAGTCAAAATACCAAAAGTCTAAATGTACTAATTATCTAGTCTGACAAAGTCTCTACTAATCAAAAGCTAGAGAGTCATTGGGATAGACCCCCAACTGATTTGACTAAACTAAAAGCAATAACAACTAAAAATCTGAGCAATGGGTCCTCGAACCATGAGGATTCACCAGTTGCGGAGTTTAGGCAAAGGTACTCGGGAATCACTGTCACTACTGAGAATGAGCACCTGAACCTTCATTATGAGACAATGTAGCATACAGACGTATATGTGGATCAGTACTTTGAGAATGTACTGAGTATATGGTGGTGTATGAATTTAAGTAAACAATGTTATTATTATTTATAAAACATGCATACTGATATGAATGACTCACATAGCTTGAGTAAAACTGAAATCTGAATCTCATAAATCATGTATATTGAAGCATATAGTACAAATCTAGTGAGTCATTACACTTAGTTCTAAAATCTGTATTCTCCATCTTATTCTCAAAAATTGTAAGCAAGATAAATCTTAAAAACAATAGCTTTCAAAACTTATACTTTTATCTTATGGAGAATAAGGGACTTCTTTAAAACTTTGAGATTTTAGGACTTTGGGAACCTCAAAATCAAACTTTAAACATATAAACTTTTATCTTAATTAGAGTAGGGGACTACTTTGGGAGTTTCTTCTAACTTACATAAACCATGTGAGCCACATGGAGTCCAACGTCTTGCCCACGTTGGGGAGAGCTGCTCTACCCTTGCCATCGGAATAGAACCTTAACTTTAGTGATCACTATCTTAACCCACTTAGGATAAATTAGAAACCTATGGGGGCACGTTGTTCTGGGGCATGAGACCTTGGAATCATACCCAACTCGGTGCTAAATACTGCTCCCATACTTAAGCTCAGAACTTTTAGGAAATCCACCTTAAAGGAATTCAAGGGTCTATAATAAAGACCAAATATACTTCTTTTGACTTTAAGTCATAATTAATGTGGATCCCTATCTTATCTTAGACCCAAAAGGTAAAATCTGAAAATAGCTTAACTATGGGGTACTTATGACCCAAACAATCTTGAACAACAATCTTTAAAGAGGGTCTATTGACCCAAACCGTAATCTCAAGTCAGATATTTCAAAATTCATGCTTGGTAATGCAATTACTCATAAAGTATCTTAAAATCTATAAATTTCATCAATAGGCATGGAAATATAAATAAAATCATGAATTTTTAATCCATGGGGAAATATCACAATCTTACAAATAATGAAAGTGGGTATGAACCCTAACTTAATTTCATGGAAAATCTCATAAATTGCAGAAATTTTGTAATTTAAAATAAGCCTTTGGGCACAAAAGTGAAAGGGTTACCTTTGTTCAAACCCCACATACATTAGATTATGACTTGTAGATGAACAAGCTTGCTTGAGACTCTTTTTCATATTCTTGAGTGAGGGTTCTTGAAGCTTTTGACTTGGGAACCTTGAATCTTAACTCAATTTGTAGAAACTATGGTGGAATCTTAAGGTTCTTGGAGAAAGATTTGGATTTTCTCTTGAGGGTTAATCTAGAGTGAAAACCCTAGTTTTTGTATGCTGGGGAGGAATATAACGTTTGTACCTTGAATATGATGTATTTAGAAGTGAAAGGGATGGGAAAAGACCAAAAAACCCTTTTAAAAAATGGCTTTAAAAATGCTAAACAGGATTTGCGATGGCTCGTGCGATGATTTGTCGCTGGCTCGACAGTCCGTCGGCCTGACCGTCGCACCTGGGCTAGAACAAGGAATACTGCCTTAGTTGCGACAGCTTGGGCGACGGTCCATCGGCCATTCCGCCGCGCTTGGATAGAAGGTGGACTCACTACCTCTTCTTCGGCAGTTTGGGTGATGGCCTGTCGCTAGCTCGATGGTCCATCGGCCCTTTCCGTCGCACCTGGGCGATTCAGACTGCTTTCTGTAATTCGACCATAACTTTCTACCCCAACATCAGATTTTGATGAAATAGGTATCATTGGAAAGATAATTCAATTTCTCATATGATAAAAAGTCAAAATTAGGAAAATTCAATATAGTTTAAACACTAATAACTTTGGAAGTCATTCTTTAATCTTTTAAAGGAGAAAATTAGGCTTCACTTCACATGCTCTAAAGACTTAGACTACGAGGGAACTTTGCAGGGTCTTACAATATATCCCCCTTGGAAACATTCATCCTCAAATGTCACTAGTTAGGCTAAGAATACGGAGAAAAAAAATTGAGAATGCACGGCTGAAACAACTTACTAATCTGACTCTGTGTCATTCTAAACTTTTGAGTATCTCAAAGAATGTATGTACTCATGGAGAAGGCAACTCTATAGCTGGATACACATGATTAGAAAGGAACTGAATTAAATAAGAGTAGTACCTTCAGCTAGTAGTACCTTCTGCTTCCCAAGTAGCGCCCTCAACTGACTGATTCCGCCAAAGAACTTTGACCAAGGGAACCTCTTTGTTCCTTAGTCTACGGATCTGATGATCTGGAATCTCGACTGGAATCTCTCTGTCAGAAAGACTAGCCTAAATATCTGAGATCTCTGTAGGATTTACAACAATGGAATCACCAACACTCTTCCTGAGCATGGAGACGTGAAAGAAGGGATGAACAACTGAGAGATCTGCGGGCAACTCAACTTCATGGGCTACTTTCCCCACATGTCTCAGAACTCTATAAGGGCCAACATAACGGGGACTAAGCTTCCCTATTTTACCAAACCTCTTCACCCCCTTCATGGAAAAAATCTTTAAGTTCACCAAATCACCCACCTCAAAGTCAAGATCTCTTCTTCTCTCATCTGTATATGACTTCTGACGACTCTGGGTTATCTTCAACCTTTATCTAATCAAGTTAACCTTTTCCATAGCCTCAAACATAGCATCAGGCCCAATCAAAGCAGCTTCACCCACTTCAAACCAACCTATAGGTGATCTACATCTCATCTTATACAAAGCCTCAAACGGGGCCATATAGATGCTAGAGTGATAACTATTATTATATGCAAATTCAATCAATGGAAAATACGCATCCCAACTACCTTTGAAATCAAGAGCACATGCCCTCAACATGTCTTCAAAAGTTTGGATGGTCCTCTCAGCCTAACCATCTGTCTGCGGATGAAAAGCGGAACTCAAATAAACTTGGGTACCAAGACCCTTCTGAAACGCTCTCCAAAACTGAGAAGTGAACTGAGTACCCCTATCTAAGATGATAGACTAGGGAACTCCATGCAACCTGACTAACTCCCGGATGTACAACCTAGCATAATCCTCAGTTGTATAAGATATATGCATAGGCAAGAAATATGCTGACTTAGTCAACCTATCTACAACAACCCAAATCGAATCATGATGATGACGCGAAAGGGGTAGACCAGTCACGAAACCCATATTCACCTCTTCCCACTTCCAAGTGGGGATACCAAACTCTTGCAACTTACCACCAGGTCTTTGGTGTTCTACCTTAACCTATTGACAAGTTGCATATTTTACCACAAATTTAGCTATATCCTTCTTCATACCACTCCACCAATAGATTTCCCATAAATCGCGGTACATCTTGGTTGCACCGGGATGAATAGAATACCGCGCACCATGCGCCTCATCTATAATTCTCTACCTCAAATCACCAACACAAGGAACACACAATCTATTCTAACATCTCAACACACCATTTTTCCTTTGGGAGAAAACCTCTACCTTTTGGTCCTTAACTGACTCCTTCAGTCTGACCAAACTATAATCCATGTCTTGCTTCTCCTTCACTTCTGAAACAAAAAAGGATTCAGAACTACTCTGAACCCAAACACTACCTTCAGCTGAGTCAAGCAACCTAACACCCAGTCTAGCCAAACGATGCACTTCATGAGCCAACTCTTCTTATCCTTCTCTACATGAACCACACTGCCCATAGACAACCTACTAGGGGCGTCTGCCACTACATTAGCCTTGCTCGGATGATATAACACACTCATATCATAATCCTTTAGCAACTCTAACCACCCTCTCTATCTAAGATTCAACTCCCTCTGAGTAAACATGTACTGCAGGCTTTTATGATCAGTAAACACGTCAACATGAACACCATATAAATAGTGTCTTTAGATTTTTAAAGCAAATACCACAACAGCTAACTTTAAATAATGGGTTGGGTAATTCTTTTCATGAGGCTTCAACTTTCTAGAGGCATAGGCTATAAACTTACCTCTGTAGATTAACACACAACTCAAACAAACTTTAGAGGCATCACAATACACCACAAAATTATCTATACCATCAGGCAATGTCAACATGGGAGATGAAGTGAGTCGAGTCTTCAACTCTTGAAAACTCTTCTCATAAAAATCTGACCACAGGAACTTAGCTTTCCTTTGGGTCAGTCTAGACATAAGAAACACAATAGAGCAGAAACCTTCAATAAAATGGCGGTAATAGCCTGCTAGACCTAAGAAACTTCTAATGTCTGACAGAGAGATAGGTTTACGCTAATTTCATATAGATTCTGTCTTTTAGGGATCAACCCTAATGCCTTCGACTGAAATAATAAGACTCAGAAAGGCTATGAACCTTAGCCAAAATTCACACTTACTGAATTTGTGTAACGCCCCAAAACCTCATCCCGAAGCGTCACACGGTGTTCGAGGCTACAAGTAGCCTCAAGCTAACCCTTTGAGCCTGCTACTAAATTCATACTTACTTCAGGGATTCAAAATCAGATAATAAGAGTAAATCTCAACAAATCTCAACTGAAAAGACTGAAAATATAATGTCTGAAACACTAAATACCTAAAAATATCTGACAAATGTCTGAAAATCTAGTCTGACAAAGTCTCTACTACTCAAGATCTATAGATCCATTGGGACAAATCCCCAGCTGACTCATACTTAACTGAAAAGAAATAACCACTACAGAGTGTATATCTGAAGGTCTGAGAAATAGTCCTCGAACCATGAGGACTCACCAACTACAAAGTGTAGATCAAGGTACTCAGAGATCACTGACGATGCTGAGACTGAGCACCAGAACCTATATTATAAGACAATGTAGCATATAGACGAATATATGGATCAGCACTTTGAGGATGTACTGAGTATATGGGGGTGCATGCATTTACATAAACAATATCATTACTCTTTATAAAATCTTCCATGCAAATATGCATGACTCACATGGATTGAATAAGTCTAAAACATAAATCTCATAAATCATGAATAATGAAACAAGTAGTATAAATCTCGTGAGTCATTATACTTAACTCAAAAATCTGTATTCTCCTCTTATTCTCAAAACTTGTAAGCTAAAGGAATCTTTAAACTATGCTTTCTAAACTCATGCTTTCATCTTGAGGAGAATGGAACTTCTTTGAAACTCAAGGAATTAGAACTTTAGAACTTCAAGACAAGGGAGAAACTCTAGACTCTTGTGAACTTGGGAGTTTCTTTTAACCGACATAAACCATATGAGCTACATGGAGTCCAACGTCTCACCCACGTTGGGGAGATCTATTCTACCCTTACCATTGGAATAGAACCTCAACTCTAGTGATCACTCTCTCGGCCTCAGGCCCATAAATCTCAATCCTATGGGGGCACGCAGTTCTGGGGAAGTAGGATGTGCTAAACCCACACTTCCCGCTCAGTGTTAAATACTACTCCCGTACTCAAGCTCAAAACTTTTAGGAAATCCACCTCAAAACAACTCAAGGGTGTATAGTGAAGACCAATTTATAATTCTCTTAGCTTTAAATCATAAAGACTGAATAATATGGATTCTTGTCTTAACTCGGGCTTAAAAGTAATCTTTCTTTAAAATCGAAGTACTTGTTGATTGAATCATACTAAACAACATACTCTTCAAGAAACATCAAAACTCATACTTGGTTTAAAACTTATACTCATGCTCAAATAATCTCAGTTTCATAATAAAGCTTAAATCATGACATCAATCTTGGAAACATAAAATCAGTACGAGATGTGCAACTCATAGCATAATTTCTCAAATCCTGTCATAAAATAGTGAAATAATTATACAAATCATGACTTGTACAATTCGTAATCTCATAATCTCAAAATAAAGTAATTTGGGTATAAACCTGTTTGCAAAATTATGAAATTCTTTAATAAAAAACAATAATTTGGGCACAAGAACGAAAGGAGTGTTCTTGTTCAAACCCCACATACCTTGAATTAGAAGTTTTTGATGAACTCTCACTTTTAAGACTTTATTCGTACTTTTGAATGAGGCTTCTCGAAGCCTTTGACTTGAGAACCTAGAATCTTGACTCAATTTAGAAAATCTATGGTGAACCCCTGAGATTCTTAGAAGAGGATTCGGATACTTAGGGTTTTTGGTTGAGGGAAATTTTGAGAAAATCTCATATGATGCTTGTAGTGGCCCTAAATTCTGATGTTTGTACGGTTTAAGAGGCTTGGAAAAATTCTAAAGTGCCCTTTTTAACTTCTATACAAAGTTGGAAAAAAATTGAACTGGAAACCCAATTTTATGGGCCACCGCAACGCGCCACTATCACGGTGGCTCACAAGAAATTGACAAATGGGATTCTGGGAGTCACTGTGATGCGGAGTCATTGCATTGTCCCATTTGTTGGAACCTGGAACTTCAGCGCGATGCATCACAATCGTGCTAGGCCACTGGAAATTGATTATTGGGAAATTGGGGTCCTTCGCGATGCGCCACTATCATAAAGTTCCACTTGAATTTTGCAACTGCTAAATAGACACTCTCCGCAATGCGCCAAGCAATAAAATAATGGTGTTTCATGACTAGAACTAAGATTAGCCATAACTTCTTATCTGATTATCGAATTTGGGCGGATCTTATATCGTTGGAAAGATAATTAAATTTTCAACTTGATAAAAGGTCAAAATTAGGGCAACTCCATATGGTTTAAATGTAAATCACTTAGCAAGTCATTCCTTAACCCTCTAGAGATGAAATTCGGCTTAAGGAAAAGTTCGGGGTATTATAATATCTCCCCCTTGGGAACATTCGAACATTCGCTCTTGAATGTCCCTAGCTAGGCTAAGGATACAGAGAAAACTGAGTATGCATAGCAGAAATAACTTGTTAAACTGACTCCACATCATTCTAAACTCTTGAATACCTCAGAGAATGGATGAACTTATATTAAGGATAGATATATAGCTGAAACTTTAATTGGAAAAAGGGGATGAATTAAGGAAGATTAGTACCTTCGAATTGATCTAAACTCTCGGAGAAGAGATGTGGGTACTTGAATCGAATATCCACCTCGGCTTCCCAAGTAGCACCCTCAACTGACTGGTTTTTCCACAATACTTTGACCAAGGGAACCTCTTTGTTCCTCAGTCTATGAATCTGGTGGTCTAGAATCTCAACTGAAACCTCTTCAAATGAAAGACTAGTCGAGATATCAGGGCTCTCTGAAGGATCCACTACAATGGAATCACCAATGTTCTACTTAAGCACAGAGACATGAAAGATAGGATGCACAGCTGACAACTATGTGGGTAACTCTAGGTCATAGGCTACTCTTCCCACATGACTTAGGATTCTATAAGGGACCACATATCGGGGACTAATCTTTCTTTTCATGCCAAACCTTTTCACCCCTTTCATAGGCAAAATTTTCAGATACACCAAATCATTAACTTCAAACTCAAGGTCTCTTCTTCTCACATCTGTATATGACTTCTGACGACTCTGAGCTGTCTTCAAACTTTATCTAATCAACCTCACTTTCTCCATAGCCTTAAACACTGCATCGGGTCCAACCAAAGTGTGATGCCCCAAAAAAATTTTCCATTAAGATCTCGGACGAAAATGTGTTGAATTCTGTTCTTTATCGTGATTAATAATTTTTCTGTGTGGAATTTCTGGATATGCGAACCTTCATCGCATAGAGCATCAAATAATATTTTCAACGATATGTGGATCATCCAAAATGGACATTCGAGCGATGAGTTATGATCATTCCGATCTAACCGTGAATAGTGGTAAATAGTAAATGTGCAGGAAAAAAATACTGAGGCCAGGCGAATTTTAGGGTTAACTTCAACAATCATAACTCGTTGTACATAATGATTTGGGTGAGCTACTATATATCAACAGAAATCTCTGAAAGTCCTCTTTCTAATGAAATTGGTTTCATCCAATTTGTCCATCGGAGCAAAAGGTTATGGTCGATCTACTTCAGCCTATCAAAACAGTCCACCAAAGGACAGATTTGACATTATTTGATTTTTAAGGGTATTTTGGTCATTCCCACTCCAATCCATCCGGGTAAACCATGTATTTAAGTCCATTAAGAGCATTCAATAGCTCATTTTTCTCCAAAATTTCCTAAGTCTCAAACCCCAACCCTACTACTCCAAATTTCATCCTTCTATGTCTCTTGATTGAACCGTAGAAATTTAAAATTGATTTGGGATTCGAGTTGATCATGTTAAGGGCTTCGAGAAGCACCCTTTATTTATGTGAATAAAGTTCCGGAGTCGGAAGTTCATATTCATCTTTCATTTTTAGGTATGTGGGGCTTTGAACAAGATTATCCTTTCGATCTTGTGCCTGGTATTTTGTTGAATTACATTGACATGAGATGTTACATATTTTATCATCAATTGGAAATATGGTTTTATATCTTATATTATTTTCCATGAGCTATGGGATTATGTCATCTGATATGTGTATGATGTTGAGATGGAATTATGTCCAAAAAGTATTTGATTATGAGAGTATGATGATTTAATTTGTTAAGCCTTGATTTATACTATCATTCCACTATTTCCTTATTATGAATTTATAATTGATATTGGAAATTCTATATCCCTACTATGGGTTGATGTCTCAAGTACCTTTAAATGAGAGTTGGATGACAAATTGAGAAATGTTGATATTGAAGTTACAATGAGTCTTGGTATTTTCCGGATAGTTTTGATGAGTTAAATTGTTGAAAATATTATGTATTGAGTCTTCATATCCTTTTCCAAATATCGAGTCGGTTGTGGTTCAATGCATTGATACCTTGTTGATGTTGAGGAAGATTAAAATGTTTTGAGCTAAAATGTATTGAGTTAGGAATCCACAAATTGATATGATTTGATAAATGAGAAAGAGATTTGATTTGGTCTTTATGATAGACCCTTGTGATGTTGTGGTGGATATCCTAACACGTTCTGAGATTGTCGGGGAGTATTACTTAGCACCAAGAGGGAAATTTTGTATTTCCCCAATCCTATGTGCCACCGTAGGGTTATTTGATGATGATATTATTGGCCAGAGAGCCCGATTGTGATTATTGCAGTTTTAAGGTCGTACTCCCTGAAAAAGAGTATGATGCTCCCGCCAACGGGGGTTTCAAACGTTGGTATTCCACGTAGTTCACGTGGAGTTGTCAGTTATAGAAAACTCCCCTGTCCTTAAGAGTCATGTTTATTGAAATACCGAGTCACTCCGAGTTTTGATGTGGTAAGTCAAGTTGCCTATGATGATCTATAATGATTTATGAGTTTTTTCTCCTACATTTCCTATCTAAGATGTTATGAGTTGCATGATTCAATGTCACTCAAGCCAGGTGTGTCATTATGTTCTGTATGTACGTTTTTACAAAATTTATGATATTATTTATATTTTACATGCGCCCCCACATACTCAGTATGTATCTTGTGCTGACCCATATATTTCTCTATGGGCTACATTCTTACCATGATGTAGGTTCAGGTACTCAGTCGCAGCCACGACAGTGATATCCGAGTGTCGCATCTACATTCCTTCAGTGGTGAGTCCTCATGGTTCGAGGACCAAGTTGCTAGTTTTGGTGTTGTTGTTTTGTGATCCCTTTGGTTTGTTGAGCCAGTTGGGGGTTTGTCCCAATGGCTCGTTGATTTTGCTGTATAGAGGTTGTGTCAGACTAGTGTATTGTTGGGTTGGTTTGTGTATAGACATTCCATATATGTACAGTCTAACGATATTCCGTGCCATGTGCGATGTGATATGATATGTACTTATATATATATCCTTAGCGTAGTGTGTATGTTGTTGTGTTGGAACCCAAGGGTAGAGTTTTGGCTTAAAGGATTAGCTTGAGGCTAGGTGTAGCCTTGGGCACCGTGTGGCATCTCGGGATGATATTTCGGGGCGTTATAAACTTAGTATCAGAGCCTAAGGTTGTGAAGAGTCCTAGGGAGTCTGACAAGCTGCGTTACGTAGAGTCTTGAGCATCGGAGTGTAGCGCACAACACCTATGAGCAAAAGGATGTGGGGCGTTCTAGGAAAAGTCGTTTCTTTCTTTCTATAAGATTCTATCATGCTTACAACTGTTTCCTTCTTCTATTAATTCGTGCGTTCTTACGACAGAAAATGCCTCTACGTCGAGCTCGTGGAAACAACAACCAACCTCAACCTGTTGATTCGTTACATGAAAAGGTATCCCATGCCAAATTTCAGGCAGCTTTTCAGACGCTAGCCCAGGCAGTTACCACCAATACTCAGGCCAACGCTCTACCTCCGTAGGAAAATAATTCGGCAACAATACGAACTCATTATTTTATGCGGATGAATCAGCCAGAGTTTCATGGGTCGAGAGCAGGTGAGGACCCGCAATGTATGTTGATGAAATGAAGAAAATTACACAAATTATGCATGTGACCAAAGAAAAAAGTGTGGAGCTGGCTTCTTATCGGTTAAAGGATGTTGCCAATGACTGGGTGCAGATGTGGAATAAGGGTACAGAGGAAGATACCGCTCCGGTGACTTGGCAATTATTCTAAGATACTTTCTTGGATAGATTCTTTTCTCTTGAGTTATGGGAAGCTAAGATAGAGGATTTTATGAATTTGAGACAAGGCTCCATGTCGGTTAAGGAGTATTGTCTTAAGTTTAATCAGCTATCGAAATACTCTCCCAATATGATGGCTGACTCGAGGACTAGTATGAGAAAGTTTCTAACTGGGGTGTCGAGTTATGTGGTGAAAGAATGTAGATCTTCTATGACCAATAGGGAGATTGATCTTCCTAGGTTAATGATTCACGCCCAACAGATTGATTCAGACAAGATAAAGGAAAGAGAAAGAGTAAGAGAGATTAAGAGAGTCAGATCGGAGCAACAGGGGTCTGGTCAAACTAGATTCTCTGGAGGGAGTCACCCTCAGTTTCAGAGACGTTTATTTATACCTACGCCTTCCTCAGCTAGTGCTCTCGTATATCGGGGCAGGCAGGAGCTCAGGAATAGGTCGGTACCTTCCAGGTCTCAGGACAGTGTAAGCAATCGGCCTCATCCTTCTTCGTGTGCTAAGTGTGGTAAAGACCATTTTGGGGAGTCTTATATGGGTCAGCGGGGCTGTTTTAGTTATGGCAATTTGGTCCACATACTTAGAGACTGCCCGTATGCCAGACAGCGGAGTCGTGATGCCCGTCCCCAGAGTCAGGCTACCAGTGCCCCGCCTCCCGCAGCCCGTCCAGTTCCTCCTCAGGGTTCTTCATCTAGTACTGCTGGCGGTCAATGCCAGAATCGTTTATATGCTATACCACCTCGTCAGGAGAAGGAGGACTCTTCCGATATTGTTACTGGTATGCTCCGTGTTTTCTATTTTGATGTCTATGTGTTGATGGACCCCGGTTTGAGTTTTTATTATGTGAAACCTCTGGTTGCTGTAAATTTTGAAACGGATCCTGAACTAATTTCTGAGCCTATTTTGGTTTCTACTCCGGTAGGAGAGTTTGTCATTGCTAAGCGGGTGTATAAGAAATGTCCCATTTCTGTCTTTCATCGGGTTATCTATGTTGATTTGATTGAGCTAGATATGGTTGACTTTGATGTCATTCTGGGTATGGATTGGCTTCACTCATGCTATGCGTCTATTGATTGTCGTGCCCGTGTGGTCAAGTTTCAGTTTCTTGATGAACCTATCCTCGAATGGTCCGGGAGTTCTGTGATTCCTAAGGGTCATTTCATATCCTATCTCAAAGCTAGGAAGTTGATTTTCAAGGGTTGCATCCACCATTTGGTTTAGGTTAAAGACACTAAGTCTGAAACCCCTACCATTCAGTCAATTAATGTTATTAATAAGTTTCTTGATATCTTTTCGGAAGATCTCCCTGGAGTACCTCTTGATAGAGAGATAGAGTTCGGGATTGACCTTTTTCCCGATACTCAGCCTATTTTCATTCCTCCGTATCGTATGGCTCCCGCGGAACTTAAAGAGTTGAAGGAGCAATTGAAAGATCTTTTAGACAAAAGCTTTATCAGACCTAGTGTGTCCCCGTGGGGTGCACCTGTCCTGTTTATGCGTAAGAAAGATGGTTCTTTGCGGATGTGTATTGATTACCGGCAGCTTAATAGGTTTTATATCAAGAATAAATATTTGTTTCGTCTAATTGATGATTTATTTGATCAATTGCAAGGTGCGAGCTACTTTTCAAAGATAGACCTCAGATCCGGTTATTACCAACTTAAGGTTAGGGAATGTGATATCCCCAAGACAGCCTTTCGACCCGTTACGGTCATTTTGAATTTTTAGTGATGTCTTTCGGGTTAACTAATGCTCCAACGGCTTTCATGGTTCTTATGAACCGTGTATTTCGGCCATATCTGGATTTATTTGTAATAGTGTTCCTTGATGATATTCTTATTTACTCCCGAAGTGAGGGCGATCATGCGGATCATCTCTGAATCCTGTTGGAAACTCTTCGAACTCATTGGTTGTATGCAAAGTTCAGTAAGTGTGAGTTCTAGCTGAACTTTGTAGCCTTCTTGGGTCATGCTGTTTCTTCCGAAGGTATTAGAGTTGATCCTCAAAAGATAGAGGCTATAAAGAGTTGCCTTAAACCTATTTCTCCTTCTGATATCCGAAGTTTCTTGGGTCTAGCTGGTTATTATCGTTATTTTGTTGAAGGGTTTTCATCTATTGCATCTCCTATGACCCATTTGACCCAAAAAAAAGTGAAGTTCCTGTGGTTCGAATCTTGAGAGAAGAGTTTTCAGGAGTTAAAGACTCGACTCACTTCAGCCCCTGTGTTGACTTTGCCTGACGGTGTTGATGGTTTTGTGGTGTATCGTGATGCTTCCAGAGTCGGTTTGGGTTGTGTATTAATCCAAAAGGGCAAGGTTATAGCTTATGCTTCCAGGCAGCTAAATCCTCACGAGAAGAATTATCCTACCCATGACCTTGAATTAGCTACCGTGGTTTTTACTTAGAAAATCTGGAGACATTATTTGTATGGTGTCCATGTCGACGTCTTCACGGACCATAAGAGCTTGCAGTATGTATTCACCCAAAAGGAGTTGAACCTTAGGCAGAGACGATGGTTATAACTATTGAAAGAATATGATATGAGCGTGCTATATCATCCGGGCAAGGCCAATGTAGTAGCAGATGCCCTTAGTCGAAAGTCCATGGGTAGCATAGCACATGTGGAGACTGGTAAGAAGGAGTTGGCCCGTGAGGTACATCGTTTTGCTAGATTGGGGGTTAGGTTATTTGGTGATGCTGAGGGTAGTATAGGAGTGTAAAGAGGTTCCGAATCCTCTTTAGTTTCGGAAGTGAAGGAGAAGCAATACAGAGATCCTACCTTGGTCAGGTTAAAAGAGTCAGTTAAAGACCAAAAGGTGGAGGTTTTCTCCTAAGGAGAAGATGGTGTTTTGAGACTCCGAGAAAGATTATATGTTCCTGATGTTGATAACTTGAAGCGCAAGATTATGGCGGAAGTGCATGGTACGCGATACTCCATCCATCCTGGTGCTACCAAGATGTACCATGATTTGCAGGAAATCTATTGGTGGAACGGTACAAAGAGAAACATAGCAGAATTTGTGGCGAAGTGTTCCACGTGTCAACAGGTTAAAAAAGAGCATCAAAGGCCCAGTGGCATGATGTAAGAGTTTAGCATTCCTCCTTGGAAGTGGGAAGAAGCGAATATGGACTTCATAGTTGGTTTGTCTCCTTCTCGTCGCCATCATGATTCAATTTGTGTTGTCGTAGATTGGCTGATGAAATCAGCTCATTTCTTGCTGGTACATTCATCGTATACAGCTGAAGATTATGCTACAATATATATTCGGGAACTCGTCAGACTTCATGGAATCCCTTTGGCTATTATTTCTGACAGAGGTACTCAGTTTACCTCTCAGTTTTAGAAATCTTTCTAGAAGGGTCTCGGTACCCAAATTCGTTTAAGTTTTGCTTTTCATCCGCAAATAGATGGTCAGGCCGAGAAGGCCATTCAGACTTTAGAAGATATGTTGAGGGCTTGTGTGCTTGATTTTAAAGTTAGTTGGGATGAGCACTTAGCATTAATCGAGTTTGCTTACAATAATAGTTTTCATGCTACTATGGGAATGACCCCGTTTGAAGCTTTGTATGGTAGAAGGTGCAGATCACCTATTGGTTGGTTTAAAGTTGGTGAGGCTTCTGCGACTGGACCGGATGCAGTGTTCGAGGCCATGGAGAAGGTTAAGTTAATTCGGGAAAGATTGAAAACCGCCCAAAGTAATCAAAAATCATACGCAGATGTAAGGAGAAAAGACCTTGAATTTAATGTTGGTGATTTAGTGTACTTGAAAGTTTCACCCATGAAAGGGGTGAAGAGATGTGGGAAGAAAGGGAAACTAAGTCCCCGTTACATTGGTCCCTATAAGATTATGGATCGCATTAGGAAGGTAGCGTATAACGTTGAATTGCCCGCGGAGTTATCTAACGTCCATCCGGTTTTCCATGTTTCTATGCTTAAGAAGTCTATTGGTGATTCTGTTGTGATTGATCCTTCCGAAAGCTCGGGTATTCAAGATAGTCTTTCATATGAAGAGATTCCGGTTGAGGTTTTTGACTTTCAAGTTCGTAGGCTAAGAAACAAGGAAGTTCCTTTGGTTAAAGTGCTTTGGCGAAATCAATCCGTGGAGAGTGCTACTTGGGAAGCCGAAGCGGATATGCGTGCCAAATATCCCCACCACTTTCCTACGAATCCTGAGCATTTCAAAGGTATCGTTCTCTTTTGATTTAATCCTTATTGTTATGTTTATCTTGGCTTGTGTGTTTTCTAAGATATCCAAAAAAATCTCGAATGGAGTATATGCTTGGGCAAGGTGATTTTTCTCTATATACTCATTTTCATAGTATTCTTGACCCACCTGTAAACATTCGAGGACAAATGGATACAAGGGAGATATGATGTGATGCACCGGAAAAATTTTCCGTTAAGATCTCGAACGAAAATGTGTTGAATTTTGTTCTTTATCATGATTAATAATTTTTCTGTGTGGAATTTCTGTATATGCGACCCTTCATCGCGTAGAGCATCGAATAATATTTCAAACGATATGTGGATCATCCAAAACGGACATTCGAGCGATAAGTTATGATCATTCCGATCTAACCGTGAATAGTGGTGAACAGTAAATGTGCAGGAAAAAATACTGAGGCCAGGCGAATTTTAGGGTCAACTTCAAACGATCATAACTCCTTGTACATAATGATCTGGGTGAGATACTATATATCAACTGAAAGTTCTGAAAGTTCTGAAAGTCCTCTTTCTAATGAAATTGGTTTCATCCAATTTGGCCATCAGAACAAAAGGTTATGGTCGATATACTTCAGCCTACCAAAACAGTCCACCAAAGGACAGATTTGACATTATTTGATTTTTAAGGGTATTTTAGTCATTCCCACTCCAATCCATCCGGGTAAACCATGGATTTAAGTCCATTAAGATCATTCAATAGCTCATTTTTCTCCAAAATTTCCTAAGGCTCAAACCCCAACCCTACTACTCCAAATTTCATCCTTCTATGTCTCTTGATTGAACCGTAGAAATTTCAAATTGATTTGGGATTCGAGTTGATCATGTTAAGGGCTTCGAGAAGCACCCTTTATTTATGTGAATAAAGTTTCGGAGTCGGAAGTTCATATTCATCTTTCATTTTTAGGTATGTGGGGCTTTGAACAAGATTATCCTTTCGATCTTATGCCCGGTATTTTGTTGAATTACATTGACATGAGATGTTACACGTTTTATCATGAATTGGAAATATGGTTTTATATCTTATATTTTTGTCCATGAGCTATGGGATTATGTCATCCGATATGTATATGATGTTGAGATGGAATTATGTCCAAAAAGTATTTGATTATGAGAGTATGATGATTTAATTTGTTAAGCCTTGATTTATACTATCATTCCACTATTTCCTTATTATGAATTTATAATTGATATTGGAAATTCTATATCCCTACTATGGGTTGATGTCTCAAGTACCTTTAAATGAGAGTTGGATGGCAAATTGAGAAATGTTGATATTGAAGTTGCAATGAGTCTTGGTATTTTCTGGATGGTTTTGATGAGTTAAATTGTTGAAAATATTATGTATTGAGTCTTCATATCCTTGTCCAAATGTCGAGTCGGTTATGGTTCAATGCATTGATACCTTGTTGATGTTGAGGAAGATTAAAATGTTTTGAGCTAAAATGTATTGAGTTAGGAATCCACAAATTGATATGATTTGATAAATGAGAAAGAGATTTGATTTGGTATTTATGATAGAACCTTGTGATGTTGTGATGGATTTTCTAACGCGTTCTGAGCTTGTCAGGGATTAGTACTTAGCACAGAGAGGAAAATTTGGTATTTATCCAAACCTATGTGCCACCGTAGGGTTGTTTGATGATGATATTATTGGCCAGAGAGCCCGATTGTGATTATTGCAATTTTAAGGTAGTACTCCCTGGCAAAGAGTATGACGCTCCCGCCAATGGGGGTTTCAAACGTTGGTATTCCACGTAGCTCACGTGGAGTTGTCAATTATAGGAAACTACCCTGTCCATAAGAGTCATGTTTATTGAAATACCGAGTCACTCCGAGTTTTGATGTGGTAAGTCAAGTTGCCTATGATGATCTATAATGATTTATGAGGTTTTTCTCCTACATTTCCTATCTAAGATGTTATGAGTTGCATGATTCAATGTCACTCAAGCCAGGTGTGTCATTATGGTCTGTATGTACATTTTTACAAAATTTATGATATTATTTATATTTTGCATGCGCCCCCACATACTCAGTATGTATCTTGTGTTAACCCACATATTTCTCTATGGTTTACATTCTTACCATGATGTAGGTTCAGATACTCAGCCGCATCTGCGATAGTGATATCCGAGTGCCGCATCTACGTTCCTTCAGTGGTGAGTCCTCATGGTTCGAGGACCAAGTTGCTAGTTTTGGTGTTGTTGTTTTGTGATCCCTTTGGTCTGTTGATTTAGTTGGGGGTTTGTCCCAATGGCTCGTTGATTTTGCTGTATAGAGGCTATGTCAGACTAGTGTATTGTTGGGTTGGTTTGTGTATAGACATTCCATATATGTAAAGTCTAACGATATTCCGTGCCATGTGCGATATGATATGATATGTACTTATATATATATCCTTAGCGTAGAGTGTATGTTATTGTGTTGGAACCCAAGGATAGTGTTTTGGCTTAAAGAGTTAGCTTGAGGCTACGTGTATCCTTGGGCACCGTGTGGCGTCTCGGAATGATATATCGGGACGTTACACAAAGCAGATTCACCTACTTCAAACCAACCTTTAGGTGATCTACACCTCCTCCCATACAACTCCTTAAATGGTGCCATCTTGATGCTAGCATGCTAACTATTGTTATAGGCAAACTCAATCAATGTAAAATGCTCATCCAAACTCCCCTTGAAATCAAGAGGACATGCCCTCAACATATCCTCTAAGGTTTGGATGGTCCTCTCAGCCTGACCATCTGTCTGCGGATGAAAATCGAAACTAAGATGCACTTGGGTACCAAGACCCCTCTGAAAAGCTTTCCAAAACTGGGAGGTGAACTGAGTACCCCTATCTGAGATGATGGACAAAGGGACTCCATGCAATTTGACTAACTCCCGAATATACAATCTAACATAATCCTCAGTTGTATAAGATGTATACATCGGCAATAAATATGATAACTTAGTCGACCTGTCTACAACGACCCAAATCGAATCATGATGACGATGCGAAAGCGGTAAACCAGTCACGAATTCCATGTTCACCTCTTTCCACTTCCAAGTGGGTATACTAAACTCTTGCATTACACCACCAAGTCTCTGGTGATCTACCTTAACTTGTTGGCATGTTGAAAATTTCACCATAAACTCTGCTATATCCTTCTTCATGCCACTCCACCAATAGATTTCCCGCAAGTTGTGGTATATCTTTGTGGTGCCGGGATGAATGGAATATCGTGCTCCATGCACTTCATCCATAATTCTCTGCCTCAGATCATCAACACAAGGAACACGCAATCTACCCTGTAATCTCAACACACCATCTCCCCTTGGGAGAAAAACTTTACCTTTTTGTCCCTAAATGGCTCCTTTAGTCTGACCATACTACGATCCCTGTCTTGCTTCTCCTTCACTTCTGAGACTAACGAGGATTTGGAACTTCTCTGAACCAAAATATTCCCCACTACGGAATCAAGCAACCTAACGTCCAATCTGGCCAAATGATGCACCTCACGAGCTAACTCTTTCTTGTCTTCCTCTATATGAGTAACACTACTCATAGACCTCCTGCTAAGGGCATCTGCCACTACATTAGCCTTGCCCGGGTGATATAACACACTCATATCATAATCTTTTAGCAAATCTAACCATCTTCTCTGTCTAAGATTTAAATCCTTTTGAATTAACATATACTGCATGATCTTGTGATCAGTAAACACATCAACGCGAACACCATAAAGATAATGTCTCCATATTTTCAAAGCAAAGACCACAGCAGCTAACTCAAGGTCGTGGGTTGGGTAATTCTTTTCATGCGGCTTCTACTTTCTAGAAGCGTAATCTATAACCTTACCTATTTGCATCAACACACAACACAAGAAAACTCTAGAGGCATCACAATACACCACAAAACCATCCGTACCATTAGGTAAAGTCAACACCGGTGTTGAAGTGAGTCGAGTCTTCAACTCCTGAAAACTCTTCTCACAGGAATCTGACCAAATAAAATTAACTTTCTTTTGGGTCAATCGGGTCATGAGAGATGCAATAGATGAGAAACCTTCAAAAAAATGGCGGTAATAGCCAGGTAGACCCAAGAAACTCCTAATGTCAGATGGAGAGATAGGTCTAGGCCAATTTCTTACAGCTTCTGTCTTTTGGGGATCGACTCTAATGCCTTCGGCTGAAATAATATGACCCAGGAAAGCTACAGACCTTAGATAAAACTCACACTTGTAGAATTTGGCGAACAACTGATAATCTCTAAGAGTTTACAAAATAGTTCAGAGATGTTATGCATGGCCATCCTCACTACGGGAGTAAACAAAGATATCATCTATGAATACTATGACGAACATATTGAGATACTATTTGAACACTCGATTCATGAGGTGCATGAAAGCTGCTGGAGCATTGGTTAGCTCGAAACACATGACAAGAAACTCAAAATGACCATAACAGATTCAAAAGGATGTCTTTGGAATATCACACTCTGTACTTTAAGTTGATGATAGCCGGATCAAAAGTCTATCTTGGAGAAATAACTTTCACCTTGTAATTGATTAAACAGTCATCAATTCTAAGATGAGGATACATGTTCCTGACTGTAACTTTATTAAGCTGATGATAGTCAATGCACATACGTAAAGAAACATCTTTTTTTCGCACGAACAGGACAGGTGCACCCCGTGGACAAACACTGTCCTTATAAAACCTTTATCTAGAAGATCTTTGAGTTTTTATTTCAACTTCTTAAGCTCTGTGGGTGCCATACGGTACGGAGAAATAGAAATATCCTGTGTATCGGGAAGAAGATCAATCCCAAATTCTATATCTCTATCGGGAGGTACCCTTGGGAGATCTTCCAAAAAAAACATCAGGACACTCATTAACTATACTGACTGACTAAATAGTTGGAGTTTTAGACTTAGTGTCCTTCATTGAAACTAGATGATAGATGCAACCTTTGGATATCAACTTTTTAGCTTTAAGATAGGCTATGAAATGGCTCTTAGGAGATACAAAACCACCCTACCACTCTAAAATTGGCTCATCTGGAGACTGAAACTTAACCATACGGGTACAACAGTCTATAGATGTATAACAGGAGTGAAGACAATCCATACCCAGAATAAGGTCAAAATCAACCATGTCTAACTCTATCAAATCAGCAAACATAACTTTATGAAGAACAATAATGGGATACTTTTTGTACACTTGATTAGAAATAACTCACTCGCCTACTGTGGTAGATATCAGGATAGGCTCAGGGATCTTTTCAGAGTTTATCTCAAAATTCACAGAAACCAATGGTGTCACATAAGAAAAAATTGACCTAGGGTCCAACAATACATACACATTAAAATAAAAGACATGAAGCATACCAGTAGAAACATCTGTTGAATCCTCCTGCTCCTGGTGGGATGGCAAAGCATAGAATCGGTTCTGGCGCTGACCACCACCGGTACTAAATGAAGCACCCTGAGGGGAAGCACGATGGGCTAAAGGAGCTGGTGCGCTGGTAGCCTGCGTCTAGGGGAGAATATCATAGTTCCCCTACCTAGCATGCGGACACTCTCTAGGTCTGTGGCCCAACTTGCCACAACCCAAACAACCCCTCTGATCAGCTAAGCACTCACCGGGATGGTAGTTACCACACTTTGTACATGGAGGACCACGAGGTCTATTACTCACAATGTTCTGGGATCTAGACATAGAAGGTCTATTCCCCTGCTCCTGCCTACCTCTAGGTATGGGAGCACTAGTTGATGATGGTGGAGGCATAAACGAACGGTTCTAAAACTGAGGACGGTTCCCTCCATAAGATATAGTCTGACCAGACTTGTGCTGGTCTGATTTAGCCCTCTTGATTCCCCTTACCCTATCTCTCTCCCTTATTTTATCAGTCTCAATCTGCTGAGCATATGTTATCAACCGAGAAAGATCCATGTCTTTATTTAGCATAGCAGTCCTGCACTCCTTCAACACCAACCCAGACACACCAGTCACGAACTTACTCATACTAGATTTGGTGTCAGTTATCAACTCAAGAGCATATTTGGCCAACTGGTTGAACTTAAGGCAGTACTCTTTTACAGCCATGGAGCCTTGCCTTAAGTTCATAAACTTCTTTACTTTTTCCTCCCTCATCTCTAACGGAAAGAACTTATCCAGAAATGCATCCTGGAATACCTGCCAAGCTATAGGAGCAGCATTATCCCCTCTATTTTTCCTCCACGCCACAACCCAGTCATAAGAAATATCTTTCAAATAATAAGAGGCCAGTTCTACACTTCCCTTGCTAATGCGAAGCAGCAGCCTGATTATTTACTTGCACAGTAGCAATCACCGCTTGGCCTAAAGTTTGAAAAGTAGCCCAAAATTTGGAATGGGTCACATTCTCATTCAGGGGATCAATAGGTTGAGATGGATCATTATTTCTATGGGCATTTGCTCTTTGGGGAGGCATTTTTTGTCATATTAGAGTATGAATTAATAGCAGATAGAGACAGTTATGGGCATGATAGACTCTGAAAGAAAGAGATGACTTTTCTTAAAATATCTCGTAGCCTCTTTCTCATAGATATGGAACGCTTCACACCAAGGGTCAAGACTCTACGTAACGCATTTTATCAGACTCCCTAGGACTCCATAAGCCTTAGGCTATGATACCGAGTTTGTAACGCCCCGAAATCTTATCCTGAAGCATTACACGGTGCTCGAGGCTACAAGTAGCCTCAAGCTAACCCTTTGAGACTGCTACTAAATCTCATACTTACTTCAGGGATTCAAAATTAGATAATAAGAATAAATCTCATCAAATCTCAACTGAAAAGACTAAAAATATAATGTCTGAAACACGAAATATTGGAAAATATCCGACAAACATATGAAAATCTAGTCTGACAAAGCCTATACTACTCAAGATCTAGAGAGCCATTGGGATAAATCCCCAACTGACTCATACTCAACTGAAAAGAAATAACCACTGATATCAAGTCTGAAGGTCTGAGAAAGAGGTCCTCAAACCATGAGGACTCACCAACTATAGAGTATAGATTAAGGTACTCGGAGATCACTGACGATGCTGAGACTGAGCACCTGAACCTACATTATAAGACAATGTAGCACATAGATGAATATGTGTCTTAGAACTTTGAGGATGTACTGAGTATATAGGGTTGTATGCATTTACATCAACAATATCATTACTCTTTATACAATCTAGCATACAATATGAATGACTCACATAGCTTGAATAAGTCTGAAACATAAATCTCATAAATCATGAATAATGAAACATGTAGTATAAATCACGTGAGTCATTATACTTAACTCAAAAATTTGTATTCTCCTCTTATTCTCAAAACTTGCAAGCTAAAGGAATCTTTAAACTATACTTTCTAAACTCATGCTTTCATCTTGAGGAGAATGGAACTTCTTTGAAACTCAGAGACTTAGAACTTTAGAACTTTAACTTGGGAGTTTCTTCTAATCGACATAAACCATATGAGCTACATGGAGTCCAACGTCTCACCCACGTTGGGGAGAGCTGTTCTACCCTTACCATCGAAATAGAACCTCAACTCTAGTGTTCACTCTCTCGGCCTCAGGCCCATAAATCTTAATCCTATGGGGGCACGTAGTTCTGGGGAAGTAGGATGCGCTAAACCTTCACTTCCCGCTCGATGCTAAATACTACTCTAGTACACAAGCTCAGAACTTTTAGGAAATCCACCTCAAAACAACTCAAGGGTCTATAGTGAAGACCAATTTATAATTCTCTTAGCTTTAACTCATAAAGACTGAATAATCTGGATTCCTGTCTTAACTCAGGCTTAAAAGTAATCTTTCTTTAAAATCAAAGTACTTGTTGATTGAATCATACTAAACAATAAACTCTTCAAGAAACATCAAAACTCATACTTGGTTTAAAACTTATACTCATGCTTAAATAATCTCAGTTTCATAATAAAGCTTAAATCATGGCATCAATCTTGGAAATATCAAATCAATACGAGGATATGCAACTCATAGCATAATTTCTCAACTCATGTCATAAAATAGTGAAACAATCATGCAAATCAAGACTTGAACAATTCGTAATCTTATAATCTCAAAATAAAGTAATTTGGGTATAAACCCACTTGAAAAATATGAAATTCTTTTAATAAAAATCAACAATTTGGGAACAGGAATGAAGTGAGTGTTCTTGTTCAAACCCCACATACCTTGAATTAGAAGCTTTGGATGAACTCTTGCTTTTGGGACTCTATTCGTACTCTTGAATGAGGGTTCTTGAAGCCTTTGACTTGAGAACCTTGAATCTTGACTCAATTTAGAAAATCTATGGTGAACTCTTGAGATTCTTAGAAGAAGATTTGGATACATAGGGTTTTTGGTTGAAGGAAATTTTGAGAAAATCTCATATGATGTTTGTAGTGGCCCTAAATTCTAATGTTTATACTGTTTAAGAGGCTTGGAAAAAGTCCAAAGTGCCCTCTTTAACTTCTGTACGAAGCTGGAAAAAAATTAAACTGGAAACCCAATTTTATGGGCCACCGCGACACCCACTATCGCGGTGACTCATTGGAAATTGATAAATGGGAATCTAGGAGTCACCGCAATGCGGAGCCATCGCATTGTCCCACTGGTTGGGACCAAGAACTTTAGCGCGATGCATCACAATCACGCTAGGCAACTTGAAATTGACTATTGGAAAGTTAGGGTCCTCCGCGACGTGCCACTATCGCAAAGTTCCTCTGGAATTTGACAATTGTTAAATAGACCCTCTCCACGATGCGCCAAGCACTAAAATAGTGGTGTTTCTCGTCTAGAACTTAGATTACCCATAACTTCTTGCCCGATTATCAGATCTGGGCGGATCTTATATCTTTGGAAAGCTAATTAAATTTTCCACATGATAAAAAGTTAAAATTCAGGAAACTCCATATGGTTTAAATGTTAATCACTTAGAAAGTCATTTCTTAACCCTCTAGAGATGAAATTAGGCTTAAGGAAAAGTTTGAGGTATTACAATTTGGCAAACAACTGATGATCTCTAAGAGTTTGCAGGATAATTCTAAGATGATTCGCATGGTTATTCTAAGTACGGGAGTACACAGGGATATCATCTATGAACACTATAACAAATATATTAAGATAATGTCTGAACACTCGATTCATGAGGTCCATGAAAGCCGCTGGAGCATTGGTTAGCCCAAAAGACATGACTAGAAACTTAAAGTGACCATAACGGGTTCGGAAGGCTGTCATTGGGATATCACACTCCCTCAATTTAAGATGGTGATCATCGGATCTAAGGTCTATCTTTGATAAATAGCTTGCACCTTGCAACTGATCAAATAGGTCATCATTTTGGAAGTCATTCCTTAATATTTTAAAGGCAAAAATTAGGCTTCACTTTATATGCTCTAAAGGATTAGACTACGAGGGAACTTTACGGGGGGTCTTACAAGAACTTGGTTAGTTACAAAACTCAGGAAAACTCAATAAACTAAGTATCAGTCTAGTCCAGTTTAGTATACTCAGTTCAGTGTCTTTCAGTTGGGAGTAAGAATCAGCACCGAGTGAACCTAATGATAGGGGCTCACCTGCTAGTAGAGGATGTGATCCTTAGAAGCAATCCTTGTATTCTAGAACTACCTAGCCAGCGTAGGTTGAGACATCAACCTTCCATGTAAAGGTTGATGAGGTGTTTTAACCTGCCAGTTGAGGGTTCCACCATTATCGTTAGAGTACCTTCCAGATGAGGGTAACTCTTTATTGTCTTTACTCGTGGCATGGTACTAATACCCTTCCAGCTGGGGTTACAGGTTGGACTCCAAATCTATTCAGAAAAGGGGTATGCCAATTAGATGATTACTTCCCATAGTTTTAGTTTCAGTCTCAGTATAGAACTCAGTTCAGTTCTATAGAATCAGGATTGTCAGATACAATCAATTAATTTCAGTAATTCAGTTATCAGTAATCACAGATATCAGTTACTCAGTTATCAGAACTCAAAACTCAGGTTTAGTAAAATCTCAGTTACAGTATACACGTATATGCACAGTATTGCATACTCAGTATTTACAGCAGTTTTAGTTATCCATGTACTCTCGTATTCAGTTACTCTATATCATTCAGTCAGTTATTGTTCATGCATATGATCCCTTGCATTTATCCTTACCTCATCTAGCATACCAGTATATTCCATGTACTGATGCATACTCTTTCTTTGCGCTATGATCTCTCATATCATAGGTTTGGACGTTTAGGCTCCTGACCGCGCATAGAAAAATTCATATTCAGCCAGTAGTGCCAGAGTTAGTAGTGAGTCCTCATCTATCGAGGATATGTTTTTATTCAGTATTTCAGTAGTTGGAGTTAGTTGAGGCCTTGTCTCATCAACTCCGCTCCCAGACAGTCTATTTAGAGGCTTTTCAAACTAAGACTTTTAGATAGTATTCAGTTTTGTAGATATATTATTTCAGTAATATACTTTATCAGTATTTCAGATGTTTTGAACCTTATGGCATTTTAGCCTATATTTTGCATTTATTATAGAATTGTTATTCAATGCTCACAGTAGATATCATTCATGGGTTAGATTATGGTCCTTCGGGGTCATAAACACCGTATAGCGTTTGGGGTACAAACTCGGGGCGTTATAATTTTTCTACACCAGCATCATCCATATGTGAGGGATCAAGTTCTTTGTCTTTAGATTGTTTCTACAAATAAATATATAAAAACATTCACCAATTAATACACAAGCTTATGTAAGTTAAATAAAGGAAACATTCACCAATTTCATTATGTAAACAAAGGAAACATAATGAAATTATAATCAAGATTATTTATAAATAAGCATATGTAAGTTAAATATTTATCATTGTACCATCAATTTTCTTATTCAAACTCTTTACCACATCGGGACTGAAGCGTTGTGGTGATGTTTTTAAACCTGCATCATCAAAATGTGACTGATCATGTTCTTTCTCTTCAGATTGTTCCTACAAATACATATACAAGTACATTCAACTATTCATACAAAAGCTTCACATTTGTATACTGTATATGTATAAGTCAATCCACTAAAACGATATATTTACATCAGATGTGTATTTTTAAGCTTATTTGAATAGTAAACATTTTACCTTGCTTGGTTTGATTGCTTTCATAATAAGATCGAACTTTGTCTCAACTTGACTAGGAATTTCTTTCAACTCTAGACAAACATGTTTTCAAACAAAATCAATAAGCAAATTTATTTTTAATATGCACACTTATTTTCCAAAAAACTTACCTCATCGGGAAATGCTTCAAACACTTTCTTTGAAATAATTATTTCTTCATCTATAGGACTGTTTGACTTTGAGTGTATTAGAGGAAAAATTACATTAGTTGTTTGCTTCTTTAATACCCCATACTTTTCTTCTTTAATACCCCATACTTTTCTTACTTCAGTTTATCTACTAGTGTGTGAAATGCATTTAGGTGAATAATGTCATAGAAATGACTTAGAGCCAATTGAGAAAGAACCTTGGATTCATCCAAAGTTTGGTGTTCAATTTCACAAGGGTCAACTTTGAAAGAGCATAACTTTTTATGTATGTAGAATTTTCCATCTCAAGACCCACCAAATTGTAGATAACTGAGTCAGCTTTCCAACGGTATCAATTTCACCTTAATTCGATACCCAGGTGAGAAGTTATGGCACTTATCATGTGAGCAGTAGCTCATCGCGATTGTGTCGTGTCGCGATAATCCCCAAAATCACACTCGTCCCTATCCAGTAGATCGTCGTGATTGGCCAGTATCACGCCAGAAATCAAGGTGGAGTAGGCACTATATCGCCCTGGAGTGTAAATTCGCACTCGTCCATTTTCCAGTGATTCAGCGATAGTACTGCGTCACGCTGGAGTGCAAATTCGCACTCGTCAGTTTTCCAGTGACGCAATGCGATAGCACCGCGTCACGCCAAGGTGGAAAATTGGGATTCCAGACACAATTTTAAGTTTCTGAAGGGCATTTAAGTCAATTACCCTCACCCTAATTCATGAAAACAGAGGATTTAACCTATTCTAAGCCTAGTATGCTCATTATTCACCAAAATTCATCTCCAAGAATACCCTAAAGCTTCACCTTTCAAGATCAATTTCCACAAAAATCCACCAAGGACTTTCAAGGATTCTTTAGTTGAGGTATGTTATATGTTCATCCATGGGACCTTTTTCACCCATGGATTCCAAGAATTCAATTTCGAATTCAAAGTTATGATTTTTACAAGTTATTGTGATTTTAACCATGAATCCCCATGAAGTTTGATTCTATACCATTTTTATATGTAATTAGCGGTGTTCATGGGTCGGTTTGGATCGGTTAATGGTTAAAACCATAATCAAAACCAATTTAGTCGGGTTTTGAATTTCTAAAACCTAACCAAGACACAAAAATAAAATAACCGTCGGTTTGGTTATTGTCGGTTTGGTTCAGTTTTTTGGGTTTTTTGGTTATTGACTATCCTACTCCAACCATCTCTAGAATAGACTCCTTTTTTAACCCATAGAAAAGAGCATCACATTGAACAATTTCTCATGAAATATTTGTCTAGTGATATAAACTCTTAAAAATCAGAACAAACACATTAAACAAAACCAACATTGAGTGGAAAAGCACTAGTTTTGTATTGTAGGCACTAAGATTATCCAACAACATACAAACACATATATGTACATTGTAAAACAGAGCTTTGTATTCTGTTGTAGTGTACTGCAAGAAGAGACAGAGTTGGGCAAATTTGAGTTATCTGTTTACTTTAAAGAGTAGCTAGGTGAGCTAATCATATAGGGAAATGATTGAATAAACAAGGAGACATAAAACTACCATTTGAACCAGGGACCATGGTAACTCGTATTGTGAAAGCTAAAGTAGAAAAGGTGAGGTAGGGACCATAGGTTTAACTTATTAGTAATAGTAGGTAGAGTTGGGCTTAGGTTTGGGGCTTTGAGAAATTGGGCTAAAGTATTAGTTGATCTAGACATTGATTAAAATTTAGTTTTAGATTAAATTTAATAAAATATTTATATTTTATTTATAAATTATATATAAATAATTATAATATATATATATATAATTTATCGGTTCGGTTGGGTTATTTTCACGGTTTTTGTAAGTAAAACCATAACCAAACCAAATAGCATCGGTTTTTTAAAATTTAAAACCAAACCAAACGTTGGTTTTTTTGATCGGTTAGGTTCGATTTACGATTCGGTTTGGTTTTTAACCAAACCTATGAACACCCCTACATGTAATTGTTATTGCTAGTAAACCCCACACGTTTGAATGGTGTTGCTCACTGAGTTAAACCTTAAATGGTGATTTTAGTAGTGAAATCATGCTATTACTACAAGTCTTAAAAACTATTCCCATGCTTAGCTTAAACCATGAATTGCAATGCTTAGCTTAAACCATGAATTGCAAGTATTCGATGAAATGCCTATAAGAATGAGTTTTGAATAAATGCTTACATATCATATCCTTAAAGTTTTAGTGTGATCTTGCTATTATTTCTATCGAGTCCTCGGGGTATGAATACCCAAAATTAGCTGCTTACCTAGTTTCCAATATCTACCGAATGATTCCAGAATAGTTATGAGTCCTATCATTTGTAACACCCCGATTTTCTGAATCAGAATGCTACACGATGCTCATGACCCCGAAGGACCACAAGCTAACCCATGACTGATATATGTACCTGTATATTGCATAATATATTATAAAATACGGAAACATGAACATGAAAGGCCATAAGGTTAGAACTGAATAAACATCTGATAACAAAATATCTAAAAAAGGTATAACAATACCAAAATAAGTCATAAATACTGAAAATAATGAGATCTGAATATCTAATCTGACATCTAGTCTGAAAGCCTCTAACTTAACTGAATAAGGAGTTGAAGGAACATTCTCCAACTAACTCCGTCTAGCAATTGAATCGTAAATGTAGCAATAATCATATCGTCCTCGAATGAGAAGGACTCACTGCAAACTCTAAACACTGGAATGCTACTGCTAATCTGGAGCTCGTGCCTCTGAACCTATGGTGTAACATAAGAGAAAGCACCATAGTGCAAATGTGTCAGTACGTCTGAATGTACTGAGTATACGAGTGAGATAGGCTAAATGCAAAGGGTTATATGCATGAACAATACTGACTAATATGAACGTGAGAATACATACATGCATACATAACTGTAACTGAACTCATAGAGATACTGACTACTGAGTTTGAATACTGACAACATGAGTGTACTGATACTGAGCTACTAAATAGATGAACAACTATTTTTGATAGTTCAAATTATGAAGAACTGGTCTGGTTGACTGTGTCTGACATTCCTGAGGCTGAATACTGATATCATGAATTCTAATAACTGATATGACTGATACATGAGTTCAAAAAACTGATATAATTGATATAACTGTGATGATCGGCCTAACCGGTGTAACTGCTACTAATCGATTGTATCTGATAGTCTAAGTTCTAATGGAACTATCTGAGTTCTATTCTACTTGGAGTAACTAAATCTGAGATCAATCCTATCTAGCGGGTGATCATGAGTATACTGATAATAAGGATGACTTGACTTATTCTGATATCAGTCCTATCTAGCGGGTGATCTTTAAATCTAATAATTCTGATACTGATTAATCATAGTTGAGATCATTCCTAAGTAATGGGTGATCTTGAAGTTTATTTACAATGATAAGCATTGACTTTATCTAACAGTACTGAATCTGTACTACTAAGCTGAGTTGATTGTGTCTGAAAGCCCTGATTCTATAACTGGAACTGTGGGATGTGTTCATCTAATCGACATGCCCCAAGCTAAGATAACTAGGGTCTAATCTTTTCCCTGACTGGAAGGGTGTCATTACCACGCAACCAGTAAAGACATCTGTTGTGGAGTCAGTCCTAATCTAGCGGGTGACTCCTAGGATCAGTCCTATACATATAAATGTGCTAACGGGTGACCCCTGAGTATGTCAGTCCTATCTAACGGGTGACATCTCGTACCTACGCTGGCTATGTAGTTCTGGAACTTAGGGATTGCTTCTAGGGATCTCAGTCCTATTCTAGAGGGTGAGCCCCCATCCCTAGGTTCGCTCGGTGCTGAATCCTACTCCCATCTGAAAGACACTGAACTGAATAACTGGGCTGAACTAAATAACTTAACTGAACTGATTTGCTGAACAAATACTAATTAACTGAACTGATACTAGTGGTATTGTTTAGCGGAACTAAAACTGAGTTTACTGGATTCCGATGATGGAAGAAATATAATGAGTTCTGAGGACTGATTAAGAGTACTAAAGTTACTGAGATTACTAAGGTTACTGAGCACTGAGATTACTGAGAATACTGAACTACTGAGATTACTGAGTTTTCCTGAGTCACATGACTGACTGATTTCTATAGATCATGACTTGACTAGGAGTATCGTGAAAACATGACATGGCTCTAGGCACACAGCTATATTTTTTGGGTACAAGTACCCCCAGGACTCGATGGAAGGAAACTGACACACATGACTGACTTGATCATAAGAGTAGAGTCCATAATCCACAATATCATAAATAAGGTATTTCATACTAAGCATGGTTCTCACCAATCTATTTCATGGAAGGGAATTTCATACAATATGTATATACTTGCATAGCTTTCAATATCATGATCATTACATATTACAACCACAATCCATAATATCATAACTTGGGGAATTTCATGAAGTACATGGGTATTTTGCATCTTGTACATGAGTGGGTTTTGCAAGTAAGCATAGCATAATTCCATAAGACTAGTTCATGAGTAATCCAACAGTGTTCACAAGACACATTATCAACATGGATGACATTGAATCATAGAGGCCTATAATGAATCCTTCACTTAGTCACAATTTAGCTATAATGCATGATTTCTAGTCTCTTAGGTATTTTATCAAACACCTTACATGCACAACTTAGGCATAGGTGTAAATCATACAATTACTCATCATAAATAATCAAACTTGCATGTTTTCAACTTATATGATGTCATAGATTCATAATAACACATAAATATTCTATCTTGGCATCATTCAACACATAAACATGATCAACAATCCATTCATAACATGAAAACCATAATATATAGTTTTAGAAAAGGGTTCTTGAACTTCATGAACGAAAGGAGTCCATGAATGAACACACTCATACCTTAGAAAGAAAACCTTGATGATTTGTTGGAGAGTTCTTGGATTGGGAAACTTAATTCTTGATTATCTTGGAAAAAGGCTTGAATCTTGGTTTTGAGAAATGAGTTTGATGGAAACCCTAATCTTGTGGTTGAGAGTATAAGAGAGGATTTTTTAGATGCTTAATTGAAGAAAAATGGGAAAAATTATGCCTCTTTAGGGTTATAAGTCGTGGAAGGTGAAGGAAAAGACCAAACTACCCTTATGAAATAATTTCCCAGTTGTTGAAAATCATAGCTGACGACCTTTGTGATAGGGCATCACAAATATGATAAGCTATCACGAATGTCGTCACTTAGGGGTTGGTTTCTGCCTAAGGCTGACGACCTTCGTGATAAGGCGTCACAAATGTGATAGGCTATCACGAATGTTGTCACTTAGGAGCTGGTTTTTGCCTAAGGCTGACGACCTTCATGATAGAGCGTCACAAATGTGATAAGCTATCACGAATGTCGTCACATTGTTTCTAGCCTGACATGCTGGAGTAAAATAGGCATAACTCTTTGCTCCGATATCAGATTTAGGAGAAATTGGTATTGTTGGAAACCTAATTCAAAGTAATTTCATTTTATATATAGTAAACCACACAGTTCATCATATACAATGAGTTATTATCGATTGAAGTTGATCCAAGTTTTGACGCTCACTAAAACTTGAACGATAGGAAATCTTTCAACGTGTACTTGAGTTAGGGGACCTCTATGATATAAATTCATGCTAAAATAGATTCCCACACTACATAATTTATTAACACACTAAATCTATATAGGATTTGAGGATTTTGAAACATCCACGCATAGGAATGACGGATTTTTATTCTAGTCCAAAATATGGGGTATTACATTATTTCAGTCAGTGCCCATAAACAAAAAACATAGTTCAGTCTAGTATCTAGTGTCTTTCAGTTGGGAGTAGGATTAGCACCAAGCGAACCCAGAGATGGGGGCTCACCTTCCAGTTGAGGGTGAGATTTTTAGTAGCAGTCCCTACTTCTAGAACTACGTAGCCAGCGTAGGTTGAAACATTAACCTGCCAGTTGAGGGTTGACACATATCTCATTAGGGCCCTACCAGTTGAGGGAGATCCTTAGTCCTTTGGAAAAACATTTTAGTGGATCCACACAGCCATTTTTGGTACCCATGGTATGGTAATGACACCCATCCAACTGGGATTATAGGTTGGACCCCAATTCACCTTATTGAGGCATGTCGGTTAGATGATAGATCTCATAGTTTAAGTCTAGTAACCAGTTCAGTATTCAGTCTCAGGTTTACTTGACCATAGTATACAGATATCAGTTTTTCATTCATCAGTATTTCAGTCTACAAACTATTTCAGACTCATGTTATTATTCTTGGTCATGCATCCTCAGTATTTACAGATTTCATGCATATTAGCCTAACCTCATTTAGTGTATCAGTACATTCAAAGTACTGACTGCATACTCATTTTTTGCACTATGATGTCTCATATCATAGGTTCAGATGCTCAAGTTCTTGACCGTAGTTAGCCATTCAAGTGCATCAGCAGCAACAACAGTGGTGAGTCCTCATATATCGAGGATCATTTATGCTTATTTCAGTTCAGTTCAGTAGTCAGTAGGAGTTAGTTGGGGACTTGTCTCATCAACTCCACAGTTAGTCAGTTAGAGGTTTTCGTACACTCTCAGTTAGTCATTCAATTATCAGTTGTCATTGACAGTCTTACAGTATTATTTTCAGAAAGATGTTTTCAGTAATTCAATTCTGTATTATTTTTGTATTTAAAACCTTATGGCTTATCAGTTGTTCTTCCGCATATGTCTTTATTGTCATCAATTTTATTCAGTGCTCTCAAAAGGTACCATCTCATTGGTTAGCTTATGGTCACTTGTGACCGTAAGCATCGTGTAGCACCTAGGGTGTACTCTTGGGGTGTTATAGCTTTATATTCTACCGATTTGAAGCAGTTGACTGTCGTGTTTGAATGGGTTTAAAAACTGGTGTCTTCAAACTAGGGACCTTTTCAGCATGAGGAGGTGGTTTCCTCTTTTGTGTATGATCAATAATAGGTTTGTGTTTTGTTGCTTCAACGGTTTCTTCACTTGTGAGGTTGATGAGTCAACCTTTTGTTTCTTTTTGGATCTTTCATAAATTTGTTTTGGTGGTGGATCTTGAAAATCATCATCAAAATTAACTGAAGGTTCATCTACAACTCCTTCCTATTGTGGTATATCAAACTTTAAAATTTCCCTTTGAGTTGCCTAAATATTCTTAAATACAACCTAGGAAATATACAAAATGTATGTTAGAGTATCTGTAATAAAATTGTAAAGAAAATTTATATATGTAGACTATATATTTATTAAAAAAATTACATATTAGTAGAAATAATATATATTATTACATATGTATTTATACAGTACAAACCTTGCCATCTCCATTGAACATAGCCGCCATCAGATACTCAAAGCATGGATGAGGTGCATTTGTCTTCTAGTTTAATAATCGGGGAATTCGATTGTCAACCTTGGATGCAACCTTTCGTGCCATATTCGAACAACACTCATAGAACCACACTTGAATAGCAAGTGGCATTCCCTGTAACAAATAAAATTGTCCACCTGCTTTCAACCTATTGTTCAAACTTTTATCTACATCCTCGAATGATAAATTCCCCCATGGAAAATCCATATATCTACCACTCTCCACCAAATCAAAATGGAGTCTTGGTATAACAACAATATCAATATTAGATAAAACAAAAGAATGAAGGAAATACAAAACTGCTAACTTCTCGGCAATCTCATATTGTTCTTTCCCCAAACTTTGTTTGAGACTGCTAAAACAATTATCTTTTTTGTATACAATTCAGACCAATGAAATACTGGTTAAGAATCCTATGAGGTACCTCCTCGTCAAAAACAAAGTTATACCTTTTACTGACACAATTCAACCCAGTAATAATAGCAAATTTCCTAGGAGTAAAACATAGAGAAGTGCCATTAGCCAAAATTACTATCGCCGAAGTAGAACTTCCCTTTGTCTGGAGGGACATAATATATCTACACAACTGTGCTTGAGCTATACTGTGTTTCTTCTTCATGAAATACCCAAAAATATTATTGTCACAAAAATGTTTGTATTGCTTCTTAGTTAATAAGGTCTGTAAACTTTCCTCAATATCATTATCACTGTAGCAGCACATGGTGCAAACCTTGAAAGTTTTCTTGCCATGAATATTTCATCACGCGACACCTATACAAAGTAAAATTATACCTTAAAACACTATAAAAAAACAACAAACACAAATGAACTCAACAACAAAATACATACAAATATTCATATATATATTGAACAAAACATAAATACAAAACCATGACTACACAAAAATATATATGAAAATGGATATGTATGTATAAAGATACAAATGCCTCCATATAGATTAAATGTATATTGAACATAACAATAATATAAATGAAGTGCGTATATACATTTCAAACATTCCAATATAATGAAAATACCTATCAATTATAAAAAAAAAATACATATAGGCAAATACCTCTTCATAAAATAGTTCATATATAAATGTATTTTTCATACGTGTAACTTAGCATATGTATTTTGACATAGAAATATAAATAAAATACATATTAACACAAAATGCAGTTATGTATTTTAAAATTTAAAAGACAAAATACATTTTCTTTTTATTAGAAAAATACATATTCTTTGGGTAAAATGTATTTGATAACTATGTTGTTATTCAAGTATGTTGAACTATATGTATTTCTAATGTCAAATACATACGCAGATTCCCATATAGGCAAAAACCTCCTCATAAAATAGTTCAAATATAAACGTATTTTCCATACATGCAACTTAGCATATGTATTTAACATAGAAATACAAATAAATACATATTAACACAAAACTATCAGCTTGACCAAATTACATATCAGTTTCACCAAAATATATATTGGCTTAACCAAAATACATATCAGTTTCACCAAAAATACATATTACCCCAAAATAATATCATCTTCAATGAAATTCCTAAAATATAAATCAGTAAATAAAAATACATATACACCAAAAAATACCTCTTCCTCCTTGTCTTTTTCCGATTCATTAGCAGAAGAGTTTTCAACATCGTCATCAACATTACTTGACTCTGCAATTCTTTTAACTTTCCTTTTCTTCTCATATTTTTTTAATTTTATGTCTTTGGGAGGAGGAGTATTTTTCAACCTTTTTTTTTTTAAATATCAGTCATTTTCACAGGGTCGTTACGAAACTTGAACCTTAGCTCCTTCGTACTCACTGATTACTTCGACTCTGTAGGAGTAGAAATAAATTAAATACTTCCTATTGAGTTAATCCAAGACTAAAAAATGGTGCATTATCAGACAAAAAATCAATAGGTGGTATACCTGTATTTGTAAGTGATTTTGACGTTTTTTCTGCCATTAGAGCATAAAACCCTCAAATTTGAAGTTGCTAATGGTGGGGGAAGTACGAAAAACAAAAAAAATTGATAAATTGATAACATGCAATAACTAAATTTATTAGATACCTAAAATTAAGAAACACTATCCTTATCAGATCATGCAAAAAACGTTTACATGGGAAATTTTTGAAAGAGAAAATCTAAGATTAAGAGTGAAAAATGGTAAAGTTGAAAGAAATTAAAGGAAAGAGAAAGATATGGGGCATGAAAAAAGGAACCTCAAATGTGGTAACTTCTAAAAGGCAGTACGTGGGGGACCACACTTAAAATAATGCTAGTTTTGCTACACAATGTAATTTTATTAAAGTGTTGTTGTTTTTTATAATTTAAGTCTTAAGTATGCTACTTCTTGTAGTTTTTCATTTATGATTGATAAGAAAGAGATTTTATGTTTAACTCAATTTTAAAGTTAGCTTAAAAGATTAAATTTTTATTAGAACAGATAAAGAGATAAATGATTCAGGATTCAACAATTATGGGGCTCAACACCCGGCCACCTCCACCGAGCTCAGATTGAACATCTAGAGTGTAGACAATATAAAATGGAACCTTAACACCGGATAAAACCATGAATGCTTGACACTAATATCATGATGACAAATGAATTTTGAGAAACTCAAATTTTAGCTAAAGAGGTGATAATTATCCACAGCCATATAAAGACATATATGATCCAAATCCCAATAAATTAATTATTGGAGGCAACAACCCCCAGTGCACGCTAAGAACTAGACATTTGAAACTTGAACTATATAAGATGGCCCCAACAATAATGGAGCCACGATGGTAGCTACAAGTTCAATAAAACAAAGTTTTGGCTCAAGCATGGTATTTATGTTAAAAATTCATGATGTATATAAATAATTTATTCAAAAATTTTAAAGAAAAATAATTGTGATCCAAATTCATAAACTAGCTCCACCTCAGTGGCCCAACATCAGGCAAACCATTAATTGATTGACTCTAATATACAATAATAATAAATAAAATTTTAGTCTAATTAAATTCAAATATTTGTTTAAAAGTGAGAATTGGTCAAAATAATATAAAGAGACAAATAATTCAGCCCAAAATCATGTGAAACTCAACAAGGATGAGCCATTGTGGTACTATATACTTGCTTCTTCTCGGAGTTGAAAATAGAGCTTGATAGTCAACATAAAGAAAAAACATTAATCATATATCACTACAATAAAAACAACCTATAAGGAAGGGAAATTTGGTCCCAGAAAGTCCAAATCATTTTCCAATTGGTCTTTTAGGACAGTAAAAAGCTGGTCGCATCTCGTCCCAACATGATCCTACACAAAATGTCAATAGCGACAAGTCTAATAAGATAGTCCTTAAAATATTTTTGAGATGGCAAAAAACCCTTTCGTAATCATTATTTAGCGACGGTCAATCTTGTCCTAATCGACTAACTACCTGGCATAATAATCCTTTTGCAATGATATATCTTGTTCTAAATAGAATAACTACCTTGTCATAATTTTCTTTTAGCGACGGTATATCTTGTCCCAAATAGACTAACTACCTCATCGTAATTATCCTTTTGCGACGGTATAGCTCGTCCCAAATAGACTAACTACCTAGTTATAATTATCATTTAGCGATGGTATATCTTCTCCCAAATAGACTAACTACCTAGTCGTTAACCTCTTTTTTTACCAACAATTAATTGGCACTAAATTATCTTTTAGGGATGAGAAATACTTGGTCCTAGATTATCCTTTGGTGACGAGCAAAATTTTTTTCCTAGATCAACCTTTAAAGACGAGCAACATCTCTAGTCCTAGATAAACATTTAAAGACGAGCAATATTTTTAGTCTGTAATTGACCACAAGAGAGCCTAATATCACAAAATTTTAAATTTCATCAAATAAATATACATCAATTTACTATTGAGAATCTAGATATAAAAGCATGATATAATTAGAGATCAAATAACATAGTTAACATCCCATGATATTAGTTTCAATATTTGTTTCAAAAAAAAATATAGTTACCATCCCGATCGAGCTAGAGTATATGATATCAAATTTTTCACAACATTCATAGCAAAATAATAATGAGTTTTTGCATCTCCAAAGCTTGCATCTTGACTTGTGCAAGTCTTCAGAATCTGTAAGTGTAAGATTTTTAAAAAATAATAAATAATTAATGTTACAATATAATAATTTATGTAAAGTTTACACTAGAAATAGTTAAACCACTCACTCCAAAAGTAGTCAAAATGTTATCTTGAAACATCAACGAACGTTGCAACAAAATAAGAACAACTAATTAGAAAAGCTTTGAGATTCATTAACCATTTATAGTTCAAAAAGGCATTCTTGAACGAGTAATTAGTAGATTCAACCTATGCCAAACTCTAGTAAGTATGTAAATAATAAAGTAATGCAATGGCGGCTATACAGAAATAAAGCCTCACAATATACTTTGTTCAATGTCACTGAAATGGAAAAGGACAAGATCAATTATATTTCAGTTACTTGGTCAAGACTGAAAGTAGACTTCTACAAGATCAACACTGATGGTTGTTCTAAAGGAAATCTAGGACCAAGTGTTATCAGGGACAACCTAATTGGAAATAGGCATTCACTGAAAAGCTAATGCAAGTTTTTACATTTTTTTCCACAATATATACAATCAATTATTTGAAGATACACAGATATGTTTTCTTTTTCTTTCAATTAAATACAGTAGGTAGTTTACCAACCAAAGGACCTGCAAGTCTCTCTATAGAACAAAAATTATTTGTGAAAAGATGGCATCAATTAATTTTGCATGCTATACTTTGTTTCTTTTCTTATTTCTGGTTGCAACTTTAAGGTGGAGGATTTCAATATTTAACTATATTTTGTTATGCATATCAACTGATATCTGATATTAATATGTAAATTGGCAGTTGCATGACAACTTTGATCTCTTCATCCTAACAAGGAATAACATAACGACAAATTTAAACGAGTAATATTATTATTATATTCCTTACACTTAATAGGATAGATTTAGATGCCATACAATTCTACTGATAATGTTGTTTATGCTGCATTATGAGAAATATGCCAGGGATTATGAGCCAAATGCCACCCCTTCCTACTTTGTTGAATGAGGAACTTGCTATTAGTGTCTTGCCTTGTGCAACTCAGGAAATCAGACTTCTTGAACACTATTTTAGGATTAATGCCCTTATGTCACCCCACTACAAATTTCACTATGTGACATGAATGCAATTATATCGACATAATTTCTGCGTGAATGTCTCAACAAATAATTTCAGCTGACTAGATATCGAATCTATATTATAAATTTTAAATTCCTTCAAATACATGCACCATAAGTCAGCGATGCAGCTTGGCAGTTTAACCACACACCGACAGAGAGTTCTACTGCTAACAACGATAGAAGCATGTGAACGTTAGTAAATTCATTTATTAAACAATATGAAAAAAGCTATAACTTTTCTTCTATAGGATGAGGTGGAAAAATGTAGTGCCGGATGAAGAAAGCACTACTTGTGACCATTTTCAAGAGATTTTTACTAAAAAAGAGGAGGTTGTTCCAGAAGAATTCCTTAACTATATTCCTAGGTTGGTGATTGATGATCAGAATAACATTCTCCAATAAGACCCTACCTTAGAAGAGCTGAAAACTGTGGTGTTCTCTATGAGCCCTCTGTAGCAGGTCAAGATGGCATGCACGACAAATTTTTTCAAACTTGTTGGCATATTATTAAGCATGACTAGTTATAACTGATTTAGGCTTTCTTTTCTGATCACATTACGTCAAAGTACTTTTACATTGGTGATTATTATTGGGACACAGTCACAATATCTAATGCTTCTACAGTAATTATGAAAGAAATTATACACACCCCTTCTATTGATTCCATAAGTGTTTTCCTTGTCAAGACAGAAACTGCAACACCTTTTATTTTAGAGTTATAGTTGAGGCCTTTGAATATTATCATTTAACGAACGTTAAGTAAATCATTGAAATTTTTCAGACATTACAACTTAGGCTCCTTAACCAATCAATACATTAGGTATTTTTCTTTAATTTTTTTAATTTAACAGGATCAAGGTATATATTCCTTTAATGGGGTTTGGATGTGAATGTTGTTTTAGGATCAGCAAGCTATGCCTCATGGGATTTAACATAACCAAGTAAAACCAAGTCAAAGGAAACAACTAAATGAATTACCAATTATGCTATTATACTAATAGCATATGGGAATATGCTTAGTAAATCATAGCGGAAGCATAAAATAGATCACACTCAAGTGGAACAGCTCCGGTACCAGCTAATAGAGGGAAAAAGTATGATAAAACGATGAGAATCATGCTACAGACACCAACCACTTGCTACAATTCATGCATCCTAAATTTCTCAAACCAATATAATAAATATCTAGAGGAGAGTGAGAAGGTATATGGTTACTAACTTAGAGAGAATAAGGCAGTGGTTATTCAGTTGAAATTGACGATGTTGTAGCCCTGACTTATGGTTATTGAGAAGTGAAGAATTCTTTCATTTTCCTTATTTCCTTCATCTCATCTTCTAAGGAAAACAAATGATCATTCAAGGATTTATTTTCCTCATTTAAGTATTTGTTTTCTTCTTGAGTAGAACGTAGCCTGGACAATAATTCAGCCTTGAAGGAAGTGCCACCTTTTAAGCCTTTCGTCTTTAATCAACCCCCAAAGGCAACTACATGGCTAAGATTTTGAGGTCCAAAACACTTTTCAACAATCTCTATCCTAGATAAAGTGGCTCTGCATTCACTATTTCTTCTATTTGAACCTGTAAAAGAAATATTTTTCTATCATTATTCCATATAATTTTAAGTAATTAATATACATATTGAATTTAACACACACACATATTTTTGAATTGTTTTAGGTTCAATGAGCTTGTTATCTTTCTTCATCTCTCATAGAAATAGTCCCCAAATCTAGTGAATTGCCATCTTTTCTTTTCATTTTAATCAAAGAAAACATGTCAAATAACACCCATAAATTTTTTTTTTAGGAAAATAAATTTATGATAATACCTTTTCAAAAATAATATCTTGAATAGGGTTGCTACCCATGTGATGAAGCATCATCAACTTAGCTCGATTTGCTGCATTCTTTTTTGCTTCTCTCCCAGATTTGTAAAACAATAAGATAACTTTTAATAATCCAAATAAAAATTATAAAAAAACATAGAGTTGCCTAAATCCCCACGAGGAATATAGATAAAAGTATTTTTATAACTAAAAAGTTTTTGAAAAAAAATATTCCTTTACCAATTACTCCCATTCTTTCTTGACTATTCCATTTTGATTATTCTGCAGAGCTTGTGGAAGTGACTTATTCTTCACATATTTTACATATAAGTATCCTCTCAATTTATTCTATAACTCATTCATCCATCTCAAAATATGTTCACGATGATCACTCAGTTCATCACCTTCAAATTTATCCTGCAATAATTAAAATATGGATAAGTTAATGCATTGAAAATACTATAAAACTTTTTTACCAAGAAAGGATCAGAACATGAACAACATGGTGGGCTCAGATTTTATAAGAATAAGCAGAGCTTCTATAGTTAAAAAATATCTGAATCAGCTGTCCACATGTGATTCAATTTTTCTTGGCTAATATCACTCCATGATGATACTCCCAGTGAACATATATTACGATCATGGATAATTTTTTTCAAATGCCTCAAAAATAGTTTATCAATTTTTCCAACCGTTCGATTATTGTAAAAGGTTAATTTCAGCTTTTCTCCAATTTCAAGTGCAGCAACTTCTTTGCACTTATTTCTACCTCGAACTTTTTTTACCTTTTCAGGATTAGACGAACCTATAGTTTTATAATTTGGTAAAAATTACAATAATAAAATTTACTTCAACAAATTAATAACATATGAATTCAAAATATACCTTTTTCAACATTTTGAGAGTGTTGCATAACTTGATCAACAGATGGAGGCAACAAATATTGGATTGCATATCCTCTTTCTCAAGAATCAAAGAATCTTTATTCATTATTTTTATTTCTTGAGTAGAAGGCATGATAGAACTTGAACTTGTGATTTTAAATGGAGTGTGAATATGTTGGTTAGCACAGAGGGTGCTCTTATTTAAAGATTCCACCTTTTTTACGAAATCCCTAAAGAGGAGCTCAAATATCTAGGTCTTTGCTCTAGTAACTTTCCTATATCGCTTAAAATCAAGAAATATATCATTAAAGTTCATCAAATATATAGTAGATTTGGAAAAACACAATATATTTGAACAAATACTTACTTGATTCAAATTTTTGAGTGTATTTCTTAACTTGATTAATAAATGTAGGTGTAACGCCCCAAAAATCTATCCCGAAATGTCACACAATGCTTAGGACCACAAGTGATCCCAAGCTAACCCTTATACTGGCATAACTCATGAGAAACTGATTAAGACACATAAATCTGAAGGAAAGTGCAGAAAATAAATCTTTTCTGAACTTGATCGATTCAAAACTACATTAAGATGAATACAATACAACTCTGCTTATACAAAATAAAACTGAAGTTTACATAACTGACTCAAATTAACATCTGTGAAGCCTCTACTATACTGACTATAGTTAGTTAGAACGCGACCCCAACTATCAGTAATCAATACATAATAATAAGAAAGTATAGAACAATAGTAAATCTAACTGAAGTCCCCGCAATAGGAGGACTCATCATCTACTAGTTGGAATCTGCAGCTATCTGATTCTGACTGCACATACTATGACTTGTACCCACATTATAAGATAATGTAGCACATAGACATATATGTGGATCAGTACTTTGAGGATGTACTGAGTATATGGGGGTGCATGCAATAAGTAAACAATATCATCAATATTTATAAAATCATGCATGCTAATGTAAATTACTCACATAGCTTGAGTAAATCGGAAATCTAAATCTCGTAAATCATGAAATAATAAATCATATAATATAAATTCCGTGAGTCATTACACTTAGTTCTAAATTATGTATTCCCCTCAGATCTTGAAAACTAAATGAAATCTAAAATTCATTCTGCATAGAAAATACTTTATCTCAAAACTTTAACTCAATAGGCTTGTTTCAAGAGTAGGGGACATTTTTGGAACTTCGGGGAAAACTTTGGGAACTTGGAAAATCTTAAAACACTGGCTTGAAAAACATATACTTTTATCTTAAGGAGAATAGAGGACTTTTTTTGAATCTAAGGGATTTTAGAACTTTGGGAGATAGTGGAAACTTGGGAATTTCTTCTAACCGACATAAACCATGTGAGCAAAATGGAGTCAAACGTCTTGCCCACGTTGGGGAGAGTTGTTCTATCCTTACCATCAGAATAGAACCTTAACTTTAATGATCACTATCTTAACCCACTTAGGGTAAATCAAATCCTACGGTGGCTCGTAGTTCTGGGGCATGGAACCTTGGAATCAAGCCCAACTCGATGCTAAATACTACTCCCATACTTAGGCTCAAAACTTTTTAGGAAAATCCACTTTAAATAATACTAGAATGTGTAATGGAAGCTAACTATGCTTCACTTTGCTTTAAATCATAGATAAAAGTGGATTTCTATCTTAGCTTAGGATCATAGATCAAACTTCTTTATAATCAAAGTAGTTTCTTGTTTAAATCATGCTAATACATTATTTTCAAGAAACATCACAATTTATACTTGGCTTAGAGCATATATATATACTCAAATAATCATAATTTCATAACGAAGCTTAAATCTTGACTTCAACCTTGGGAACACTCAAAAACATCAATTCATGGTAGGGATGTGCAATTCATAGCATAATTTCTCAAATTCAAACATAAATAAGTGAAATAACATGAAATTTCAAGACTTGAACAATTTATAAATTCATAACCTCAAAGTAAAGTAAATTGGGCAAAACCCACTTGCAAAAACATGAAATTCCTTAATAAAAATCAAAACTTTGAGCACAAGAACGGAAGAAGTGTTCTTGTTCAAACCCCGCATACCTTAGATTATCATATCTGAGAGATGGAACCCGGATCTTGATCCGTTCTTTGGAATTCTTGATCTTGAGGAAACCTAGTTTGATTTTATTCTTGAGAGAAAAATTGAGTAAATGAGCAATTTCATGCTTGTAGGGGCGGAAATTGTATGTTATAAATGGATTAGGGTGAGGGGAAATTAACAAAATGCCCCTAGTCCCATTAAAAAACTGAATTAACGTGAAAAATAGTGTCGTAAGGCGATCTCAATTCGTCGCAGCGCTATCGCGTCGGCTTACTGCTTCACACGGAAAATTGCATAACTTTTCTCTCGGTTATCGGATTTTTGCAAAACTAGTATTGTTGGAAAGCTAATTCAATTATATACAATTTGGTGGGTCCTGAGATAAAAATTCCATGTATATAAAAAGTTATACATATTTAAATTAGACCCTTGTAGAATCGAATATCTATCTTTGGATGAATCAAAGGTTCTTAGATCTACTTGGCTCTAAGTGACTCCTATGAACATTTTTAACCTCAAGAGCACTTCAAACATAAGGGTAAAGATCATGAAACTTATATTCACATGGGAATCACTTGGATTATATCTTATACACGTAAGAACTACGATTCATAGACTAGCACAAAAATGTGGGGTATTACATTATCTCCCCCTTTGGAACGTTCGTCCTTGAATGTGGCTAATTAAGCTAAAAACACTGAGGAATCTGAGGCTATAAGCTATCTTGCAGAACTGAAATAAACTGAATAGCTGAATCTTAAACATAATAAGCTACTGAACTGATATATGAGTGCATGAACTCTCATGAAAAATAGCTATATGGCTGAGATAGAAACAAGAGTGTCAACTTATGAGTAACCATTACTTTACATTGGATCTGATCTCGTGAAAAAAAAATGAGAGGTTTATAACATGAAAACTCGGGCTATTACAATATCCCCCTCTTAGGATCGTTCGTTCCCAAATGATACTAATTTGGTTGAAATACTAGGAAAAGATTGAGAGGATACACAGGATACTCACGAACTAAATCATGACTTTAATATCTGAAACTTAAACTGATGCATGATGTGTGTGCGGAACTGACTTCATAATTTACATGGATACAAACCCATGACCTCTTGGAATGGACATACTCAGGAAACTTCAGGCAGTAAGGCTAGACTAAATCGGAAAATTAGAAATCTATAGGATCTTAGCTGATTGACTACTACACTAGATTGCAGGCTATATGAACTGGATCATACTGACTGTCCATACTCAAATGGAGTATTTCTCCAACACTCTTCTATGAAATTCTAATAACATTAGGGAGCAAAGAATTTTGAGCATGATCTGAACAAGACATCTGACTATGGAATCACAACATTTTATACAACTCTATAGTTTGGAACATAGACATATAGATTATAATCTAGGATAGAATTTCTAGGCCTTAGGCAATGCAACTTCTTACTTTCAAGCATAGTAACTCTTCTCGAATACTCCCTCACTATACTATTCCCCTTTAATATCATACTCACTTGATTCAACTTCTAATTCTCACATGGGCATTGATAAACCTATCTACTAAGGTCTAAGCTAAACTAAGTCCTCTCACCATGGTCAAGCCTAACTCAAAATCATGGTGTACTACATATAACACCATAACTGAACTGGACTATCGACGCGATATGTGATGCATCGCGTTGCTCCCTACTAACGCGATACATGATGCACCGCAGCCATATCGCATTGGCTCACTAATTTTACCATCCAAATAGGTCTCAAACCTCGCCCAGAAAATCTAAAACTTACACGAGATGTGCTATTGACAACCCCGATCATGAATTTACTTAAAGATTTACATTCCATGGTCGGGAAGGTTGGAAACTAAAGCGCACAACATTCATCTACTTATACACCAACATGGCATTCAAGCCTATTGTTATAACCACATATGAGCGTCTAAACAAACACTTGTAATAGCATACTCTTCGTATTCTCTAAACCTCTTTCACAACAACTCCCACGCACTATCCCAAGAATATAAACACACAAGTTTCAAGTAACCACAACATATATCAAAGACTTGGCCTCAATATAACTTCACACGTATGGTCTTAGCTAAAACAAGCATGCAATGATCTTTCATCAACAAGAAACACTTACTTATCACCACTATCATTACATAAATGGAAGTCACTAAAAGGTTAGAACATAAGACCTTGAAGCATGGAAGGATACGAGATAAAAATTGATGTTTAACTGAGGCCAGAAGATAGAGAATCAACATCATAGATTCATTAAAGTGATCTGAATTGAGGGCATACATAGCTATAAGATGAATCTCGCCAATCATTAGGAGCATAGAAAGAGTTATAAGACCTAATCATACTATACAACATGAGTACATAAGTCATGATCATCATGATTTGAGTTTAGAATCCATGATGTCATGGAACATAATTTGTACTGTTGAGTGAACTAGAACGGCTTATACTAGGAATTGGAAGTATACATGATTTTTTATTATGCGCATGAACATGTACTTTGATCATGGAATTGACACATAAGGCATGAGTAGATATCGGAATAACTAAAGTAAACTACTGAAATAAGAATGGATTAAGCATCATTCTTCCTTACGGCTATTTTACAACATACTGGCACCCCTACTAGAATCTAAAAACTTGACTTGGTTCCTTATTCTATCATCTCCCCCTTATCTTTAAGCAATCATTCTAAGTCCGTGAACCACTATATAAACTCTAATCTAAATTTCAATCACTTTACTCTAGAGTTTGGGTATAAAGTCAATACACATAAAACTAAACTTACCCTAAAGGACTGCACCTTCACTTATAATACCCAAAGCTAATACCTCCTTCTGAGATTCAACTCTTATATTTCTGTAGCCCCAAAGTCATCATGTAACAACTTAAACACTCTCCAACTTAGACTTTAACACTTAACATGGATATCTCCAAACCCTTGCTATACCATACTAACTTCATTCATACTCTACGAATATCACATCTCAAAACTTATATTTTTATCTAAACCATGAGAATAAAGATCATATTAGAAGGCTCAACATTATCAATCAAAACTTCTTAACTTAGCTATTTATAACACCATATAACATATAACTAGCCTCCTTTCACTTAGCAACTCAACAATACTACCAACCACATACAACATTCAATAATCTCCGAAAAACAAAGCAACCCCATATCACCTTGGGCATTCTTTTATACATTATACTTGCAACGCCATACTTAATGACGAATAACTAAACTCAAACTCTTTCATACATGGTTCAAGCCTACTAGATCACTTCCATACAACTAGCCGTATTAGCCAAGAAATAATTACACACACCTAGATAACCATCCACTGTTCAAACTTAAGGTCTAGTGCTAAACATGATTTAGCAACCCACCTTACCATTCTTGCTCGAAAGTTATAAAATAAGACATCAAGAAACACTAGTCCACTAAAGCCTTAAATGACAACAATAATCAATCATAATCATATGTGTTATATTATTTACAATCCATTAACACATCCTTCTTCTACACATCATTACTATTCACCCATCTATACACCTAACTTCTTTCATAGCTCTATAAGTTTCAACTAAAAATCCTTTTTGCAACCCCAAGGGAAGCCTAAATTAATGATACTAAACCACCAAACACTTTATTAATACCCAATACCTTTCAAACACAATAAATACCATCAATAACTTCTTCCATACTTCAAGCAAACAATAATTCACCTTAACTAATAATTCATTCTCTACCATCCATTAAACGAACACATCAGGACATGTTACCATAACGTAAAAATCAATAGCATGAAAAAGCTTATCTCTATACTTTCTATCAATTGTCATTCCCACTTTTCTTGTCACTATACTTTTATACCCATACTTTCAACTATAAGAAGGTTCTACTACTTATGAATCATAACAATCCAGGTTGCAATATCCTTCAATGCAAACTCTATTCAACAATCTAGATTCATACTATCTCCTCTTATGAGCACTATCTGTATTGAAGAAATAATGAGAAATTTGAATGCATATCTTATTGTCTTGAATGTACAACTCCTATGGGTGAGAACATAGACTTTCGACTTAAGGAACTTAACACACTAGGGAGCTCTTCTCAAGCCCTTTGTATGACTTTTGAAACTTCTGTTAGTAAATCTGAGAGCATTATCTGACGAGGAACTGGAACTTGCTAATTATGTTATCTCAAGAAAAAGTCATAGATGGGGAAGTATAGATGAACATTATGAATTCTTAGAAGGTATATGAAATCACATCTGACTTGGTCTTAGTGCATTATTTTCATGAACATAAATGAAATTATTCAAAGTTTGGAACTTAAAAGCGTTGATGAGATACTTTTGAGACGGCGTACAATCCCATAACTAACTGTAGGGACTATCTGAGAAAGCTCTATCTGTAAAGATTTAAGCTTGACTATTTCTGTTATCTTAAAAATAAGGCAGAGATGGTCTGAATAGAGCAAGATGAGAATCTGTATAAGTTTCTTAGAGGACCTATCTATACCACAATCTGAGACTTGAAAGAAGGAAAATATTTTCTAAATGCCATGTAGCCTCTCGAAGAAAAGTACAGATGTCTTCATACCATTCCACAAGACTCTACTAGACAAGGCTTCACAGACACACTAGGACACTTGAACCTTGTGCTCTGATACCAAGTTTGTAATGCCTCAAAAATATATCCCGAGATATCACACGATGCTTACGACCACAACTGATCCAAGGCTAACACATAAATATGAAGAAAAGTGCGGAAAATAAATCTTTTCTGAACTTGATCGATACAAAACTACATTAAGATGAATACAATACAACTCTGCGTATACAAAATAAAACTGAAAACTAAAGTTTACATAACTGACTCTAATTGACATCTGTGAAGCCTCTACTATACTGACTATAGTTAGTTAGGACGCGACCCCAACTATCACTAATCAATACATAAGAATAATAAAGTAAAGAACAATAGTAAATCTAACTGAAGTCATCGAAATAGGAGGACTCATCATCAGCTGGCTGGAATCTGCAGTTGTCTGATTCTGACTGCACATACTACAACTTGTACCTACATTATAAGATAATGTAGCACATAAACATATGTATGGATCAGTACTTTGAGGATGTACTGCGTATGTAGGGGTGCATGCAATAAGTAAACAATATCATCAATCTTTATTAAATCATGCATGCTAATGTAAATGACTCTCATAGCTTGAGTAAATCGGAATTCTAAATCTCGTAAATCATGAAATAATAAAGCATGTAATATAAATTACGTAAGTCATTACACTTAGTTCTAAATTCTATATTCTATTCTTGTTCTCAAATCTTATAAACTAAATGAAATTTAAAATTCATTCTGCATAGAAAATACTTTTTCTCAAAACTTTAACTCAATAGGCTTGTTTCAAGAGTGGGGGACATTTTTGGAACTTTGGAAAAAACTTTGGGAACTTGGGAAATCTTAAAACACTAGCTTTCAAAACATATACTTTTATCTTAAGGAGAATAGAGGACTTTTTTTTAATCTTAGGAATTTTAGAACTTTGGGAGACTGTGGAAACTTGGGAGTTTCTCCTAACAGACATAAACCATGTGAGCACCATGGAGTCCAACATCTTGCCCACATTAGGGAGAGTTGTTCTATCCTTGCCATCCAAATAGAACCTTAACTTTAGTGATCACTATCTTAACCCACTTGGGGTAAATCAAATCCTACGGTGGCTCGTAGTTCTGGGGCATGAAACCTTAGAATCAAGCCCAACTCGGTGCTAAATACTACTCCCATACTTAGGCTCAGAACTTTTTAGAAAAATCCACTTTAAATAATACTAGAATGTGTAATGGAAGCTAACTATGCTTCTCTTTGCTTTAAATCATAGATAAAAGTGGATTCCTATCTTAGATTAGAATCAAAGATCAACCTTCTTTATAATCGAAGTACTTGCTTGTTTAAATCATGCTAATACATTATTTTCAAGAAACATCACAATTCATACTTGACTTAGAGCATATATACATACTCAAATAATCATAATTTCATAATGAAGCTTAAATCTTGACTTCAACCTTGGTAACACTCAACAACATCAATTCATGGTAGGGATGTGCAATTCATAGCATAATTCTCAAATTCAAACATAAATAAGTGAAATAACAAGTAATTTCAAGACTTGAACAATTTATAAATTCATAACCTCAAAGTAAAGTAAATTGGGCAAAACCCACTTGCAACAACATAAAATTCCTTAATAAAAATCAAAACTTTGGGCACAAAAATGGAAGAAGTATTCTTGTTCAAACCCCACATACCTTAGATTATCATAGATGAGAGATGAAACCCAGATCTTGATCCGTTCTTTGGAATTCTTGATCTTGAGGTAACCTAGTTTGATTTGTTCTTGAGAGAAAAATTGAGTAAAGGAGCAATTTTATTCTTCTAGGGGCAGAAATTGTATGTTATAAATGGATTAAGGTGAGGAGAAATGGCCAAAATTCCCCTAGAGCCATACAAAAAACTGAATTAGCATGAAAAATAGTGCCGTAACGCGATCTTGATGCGTCGCATTGCTATCACGTCGGCTTACTCCCTCACACGAAAAACTGCATAACTTTTCTCTCAGTTATCGGATTTTTGCAAAACTGGTATCGTTGGAAAGCTAATTCAATTATCTACAATTTGGTGGGTTTTGAGATAAAATATTTCATGTATATAAAATGTTATATAAGTTTAAAGTAGATCCTTGTAGAATCGAATACCAATCTTTGGATGAATCAAAGGATCTTAGCTCTACTTGTCTCTAAGTGACTCCTATGAACATTTTTAACCTCAAGAGTACTTCAAAAATGAGGGTAAAGATTATGAAACTTATATTCACATGGGAATCACTTGGATTATAGTTTATACATGTAAGAACGATGGTTCATAGACTAGCACAAAAATGTGGGGTATTACAGTAGGAGGAGTATTATTTTTCATGTACTCCTTCTCAATAAGCATGAAATTCTTACCAATGGTTTCAATTCCTTGACTAGCAGACATGGTGGAGTATTTAATCCCTTTTTCTCAATCCATCCCTATAGAACCTAGACTAAAAATCATATTTTATACTTTAGCATTTAAATTCATATAAATATATGGCACATAACTTTACCATATGTGTGATTGTTGAAGACATCTTTAGTTCACAACCTAGAATATCAATAGCAATCCGATTTCAATCGTTATATAAAATATCTTACTTGTTTCAACCTCTTGGGGGTATTTCTTGGCAACATTACTAGATTGGGGAAATAAACTCTTAGTTGACATATTATCTTTCTCAGCTAAAGATCTAAGCCCTCGTCCTCGTCCTTGTCTTATAACATCAGGCGCGACAAATATAGACATAGTACTCTTTTAAATTGATCCGACCTCATTTTCAGTCTTCAATTATTTCTTCTTGAACCTATAAAACAACCAAAAGTGAAAAAAAATATGAAAAATATGGGACGATATAGTAATACGAGACATCATAATGTCATAAGAATGTCTAACAATATAATTATTATTTTAGATAACCAAAACATTACCTTATTAGTTCTTTTTCATTTTTTTGTGAAGGACTTCCTCAATCTACAATATCATCATCCATTTTTCCAATGTCTCATAGGAATCACAAGGTTAAGTCTTCCTCACTACTTGCCAACCTTTGTTGGAATTATCATTGACATAAAACACTTGAGATGTTTCATCTGCTAAAATAAATGACTTGTTTGTTTTCAAAAATCTACCCAGATTAACACTCACAAAGTCATACTCATATTTTTTAACTCCCTTTACTTCATCATACACATCAAATCAATTACATAGAAATAATATCACTCTTCTATCTGGTATAAATTACAACTCAATAACCTCTCTTAAAACTCCATAGTAATCAACGTTCTCACCAGGAGTACCATTATCGTCAACTACAACAATACCATAATTTTGAGTTCTTAACTTTTTATCATAATCTTCTACATGAAATTTATATCCATTAACAATATAATCATTACAATGTATCAAATATTTGGTAAAATCGCGTGAAAGTGAAAGCAGATCTTCCATAATCCGACTATCATCTCCTTTATACAATTGTACGACCTATCAATAAGGTTGCACTAAATACTTTAGAATGGGTAATATAATATTAAAATATTAAATTTGATGGTTATGTATTACTTACCCTATCTTTTAACCATTTAATAAATTATTGATTCCATTTTGCATCAAACAAGTATTGAATAGTATCCTTATGAGTTTGTGCAAATTCTCTACAAAATTAAAGTGAATCATAAATCTCATATAGAAAAGAAATTATCCTAAACGAACTAATAATAATGAGACTACATGATTTCTTTCCATACTTGAGATACGGTAATACTTTATCACAATTGTTTAATATGTATATATGTCCTTGTTCCAATTCATCGGCCTCAATCTCACATGGATATTTAGCTCCCAAAGTTTTTCCAGGTTGATAAATATAGATAAACCTCCATCAGATTCTTTAAAACCCCTATCATAATTTCTTTCAGACCAATTGAATTTTGTGTCAATTCTAAGCAAATACCTTGAACACAAGGTCATACACTCATTTGCAATATAGCCCTCTGCAATAGAATCCTATGGGCATACCCTATTACTAGTGAGAGATTTCAAAAAATACAACCATCGTTCCATAGTATACATCCACCTATAATGAATATGCCCGACAATCTTAGCTTCAGTAGCTAAATGAATAGTCAAGTGTACCATGATATCAAAAAATAAAGGAGGAAAGACCTTTTCTAAGTTGCAAAGTGTTATTGGAATTTGCACTTCAATATGTTCCAAATCATCAATTCTCAACTCCTTGGATTCAAGTACACTGAAAAAATAAGATAACTCGCTAAGTGGTTCAGACACTTCTTTCGACAACATACCATAAAGTGCAAGAGGGAATAGATATTGTAGAAGAACATAACAATCATGACTTTTCAACCCATATATCTTGTGATCTTTTAAGTTCACACATTGAGAAATATTAGAAGTCAATGTGTATCATGAAGTTGGAACTTCAACTTTCTCCCCCTTTTGGATGAAGTGCAATTTTGTCTAATGTTTATCTCTTGCAAGTCTGATCGAGTGTTAATTGTATCCTTAGTCTTTACTTTAATATTCATGAATGTCCCGATAAAAGCCTCACATATATTTTTTTAATATGCATAACATCCAAATTATGTCGCAATAAGAGATACTCCCAATATGAAAGCTTACAAAAGATATTTTTCTTGTTCTAGTTATTCTTTCTATCTTTATGTGATATCTTCTTTCTTTTCTTTAGATCTCTTGATAATTGTTGCCCTTCAAGATATTGTACTTGATTAAGTATCGCAGTACCAGAATGATTTTCTGGTGGTAGCCTTTTCTCTTTTATACCATCAAAGAGTTGTTTCTCATATCTCCATTTGTGACTAAGAGGAAGGTAACGTCAATGACCCATAAAACACTACTTCTTACTATTAGCCAATCAAATTGAGGAAGTTTCTTTATTGCAACACGGACATGTCATTTTTTCTTTGGTACTCCATCCAGATAATTTTCATATGTTGGAAAGTAATTGATGATCCATAACAAAGATGCATGCAACATAAAATTTTGTTTAGTTGAAATATCATATGTCTCAACACCAATTTTCCATAACTCATTCAATTCCTCTATTAATGGCTGAAGATATATATCAATTGCATCTCCTGGACCATTTGGACCAGAAATAAGCATTGACTAAATAAAAATTTATTGTTTCTCACACAATCAAGGTGGTAAATTATAAGGAATAAGAATAATAGTCCAAATTCTATGTGAGGTTTTTGAATTTTAAAATGGCTGAAATCCATTACTAGAAAGTCCAAGTCTAACATTACGAGGCTCAGCAGCAAATGAAGGATAAAGTTCATCAAATGACTTTCATGCTATTGAATCAGTCGGGTGCCTCATTATTTCATCATCAACTCTTTTATACTTAAGCCATGTCATTAGAGTAGATGTCTTTGTAAACGTAAACAACCTCTGAAGTCTAGGATTTAAGGAAAAATAGCGTACACTTTTTACTGCTATCTTCTTACCTTTTTTGTTCCTTATTTTTCCACTATGGGTATATATTTTCCACCTAGACACACCACAAACTCTGTAAGAATTGAGTAAGCTATCTTTCTTCCATTATAACATAAAATCATTAAAGAAAGCATCTATCTTATTGTAAGAAAGTTTGAGTTCTTAAATTATTTTCTTTGCCTCATAATATGAGTTTGGAAAATTGGCTCCATCAGGCAACAACTCTTCTTTCAACATTTTCAATAACATTGTAAATGATGCATTACTCCAACATCCCATAATTTTAATGTGAAGCAATTTAATCAAAGAGGAAAGCGTTGATGCTTTTGAATTTTGGTACAGTGTCTACTCGCAATCCTTCAATAGTTTATAAAAAAATTTACATCAAGATTTGGCTCCTCCTCAATTAAATTATCACAATCAGTGTGTGTAGGTCCACCATCAAGATTAGTATACAAATCTCCCAATAATTCTTCCACTTCATCTTCACTGTCACATTTTTTCATTTCATCATCATATTCATCTTCATATTCAGATAACGGTTCACCCAAGCGCTCCCTACGGTGAAATCAGAAAGTATAATTCTAAACTATTTCATGTACTTTTAAATGTGTCTCAACTATTTTACGAGTTCCCAAAGTAGTATTACAATAGTTGATACATGGACATCGTATTTCATGTTTTTCTCCTATTTTTAAAAAAACATAATTCAAAAACTTTTTCACTCTATTTTTGTAGATTTCATTGAACTGATGATTAATAAGTTGCATCCATTTCTTACTAGATTTCATAACCTTGTAAAATACATATAATACTAGATTGAGAAAAATAAAAGATAAAAAACTATATTAATAAGATGCATAGACACATAGACACATTCTCAACAAAATAATTCTATATGAGGTTAAGAGGTCAATTCCCAAAAGTACAATGAAAGAAGTTGGTTTCTAACAACATTAGAGTTTTTTTGCTATTCATGGATGTTTTGATAAAGAAATATTGTTGTGCAGAGGTTGTGGTTTAAGACAACTCGTAATCTTTGCAAGATCTAGTTTGACATGGGCGAGTATAGTAAATGAGCAAGGTATGGTGTCATTTGGATATGCATCCTTAGTTTCTCGTAGATTACAAAGCTATCATGGTTGACTCATTTCAATATGCCTCTTATTCTGCCCACAGAAGATTTTGAAGAAACTTCATAAATCTTGTCAAAAAGTTGATGGTACTGATGATCAAAAGAAAGATGCTCGGCTCTTGGAGGTTTATGCTATTGAAATTCAGATGTACACTTAGATAAAGTAAGAATTTTTATACATAAAAGAGCACCAGGTAGATGCTTAATCACAAGGAACGGAAAAGGCATAAACAAAAGAACTAGGGAATCCCTTTTTAGTGTCAATCTAAAATAGGGGAACTAACAAAATCCAACAACTGATCAGTGCTAATTACAGTAGTCATATTAGTCCAGCAAGTAGTTCATTCTTGAAAACATCTGCTGCAATGGCACCCGGACAAAACATACTATTAAAGCCGAAAGTGCGACCCTAATGCAACAAATGAGCTACTATTGCTTTCATATTTCAATAATTAGTAATCTGATATCAAAAATTATCTTTAATTACATTCCGTAAAAAGACTAAGATGTGAACAACTATAGAAAAACTATAACCTCGAATTTTATATGAGCTTCAAAACATACTGATCATGAGTTTAACCAGTCTCTATAATTGTTTTGAGTTTTAGTATTTAGCTCATCCTTTTATAGTTCTTTCAGAAAGCTAATGGTCAGTAGAAACACGGGAAAATCTTCCAGTTTAAACCCAATAGGTCAAATAGTTGTAGAGCAAAATTTTATTAAGGTGTATCACAATATTGAAAAAAGTAGACACGTAAAACATAAGAGGAGTAACATATAATATATATACATAAAACTAATATGTTGACCTAGCTTAACAGTGTAATCTTTTCCTAGTCTATTACTATTATAAGTTCTCAAAAAAATTGATTACTATTTATTCATTATGGTAATGGTTGCTAAATTCAAAAGACAACCATGGAACTTGTCAACAATTAAATAGTAGTTTTTAAGTTCTTTGCCTTATTTAGTCCTTGATAAATTACTATGTTTTAGTGTTGTTGTGGTCTTGATTCAATTATTGACTAGTTGGGGTTATCAGTCAACTGAAAGAAGTTAAGAAGCGAGAAAATATTTTTGTGTAGAATTGTATGATAGTATTCAGACCAAGGAAAGAAACATGATAGTCACAGGACAGTGGTTTTACCAACCTAAGGAAGCAATAAAAGAACTGATGGAAATTGACAATCATGATATATGAGGGAATTGTTCTATAGTTTTCGCAGAGATAATGTCCCGACGGAGTTGGTCATGTACAAGTGTGTGGTGCACTTTGTACCGTTAAATAAAAATATTCCAAGAAGGAAAGATCATCTTGGTTTTTTTGTCCAAAAGGTATATGACATTTAACAGAGGAGGCTTATCGAGTTAGCAGATAAGGTCTATGAAGATGCCAAACAGCATGAGATTGATCTTCTTATTTAGAAGACTATAGCACGAGTTAGGTATCTTCTTGACCTTGAAATTGAGGATAATTCTTGCAACTCCTATTAATTGGGAAGACCAATTGAAGAGTAAACGACTTTTATGGAAGAAGAGCATGATGTCTTTAGATGTCACCAGAGACAATGAAGCACTATAAAATATGTCAAACTATAGTAGAAACTCCAGGCAGTTGTGCTAGTAATGCATCAGAATACTTCATCAAAATAAAAAGGGTAAACAATTGACAATCGAGATGAACTACTTGCGCAATGATATCATAGTGAGCTGATTACTGATGAAACAGTGTATAGAAATCTGGGCAAACAACCACATCCAACGGAGAAGATAAAAAAACAAGTGGCTAAGTCAGGAGCTACAAAATCGTGGACTAACCTACTTCAAGAAAATATATGGTAATAGTAGACAAATTATAGACAGCTAATTTTGTCCCTCCCAAAAACTCACTTTATCCATTTTTTACCTCACCTTATCATACACCCTCACCCATTCAACACTTTCCCCACAAGGAAACAAATACAATAAATCCTAACAAATTAAATCCATAATCCCTAATATTCCCTTATCCTAACTAACTTTTACACCTCACCCTAACAAACTCACCCCACCTCACTACCCTACCCCCTACCCACCTAACCTCACTCACGTGTTTCCTTCTTTTCCCTTAACAGAATTGATATAATATTCTCACACACTCTTCACTGATATATACATACACAGTAAATCACTCAAAAGGGGAGGCGGGACCTACACATTCACACTCTATTTTTCATCATAATCCCACACACTCCTATAGAGAACCTTCACTCATAATTTCCATTTTAAGGATATATATACAACAGTTCCATATATACAGAGGGAGAAAAAATCTCTAACATACACACACTAAAAGATAGAGATAGCAACAATACGTAGAATTCACTCCCCAATTTCTATTCACTAATTCCCTTTACATACCACACTTCACCATTCTTCCATTGATATATCCCATACACAAAAACAAAAAGGGAACTTATATATATCTGATACACACAGAAAAAGGAGAGGAGGGGTCATCATCTTCATTATTTCCTTTACCTTTTTAGATCCCATCAGACGTACAAAAATAGCATGCATAGATGATACACACACAATAGAGAGAGATTGAGAGTGAGAGATCGAAAGGAAAACTCACCGGAGAAAGAATACACACACAGTTACCTTGTCAACACACACCGCTGACTAGAATAAAAATACGCATACACATTGGTACACGCAAAATTGATTGGAGAAGAGAGAAAAAAAGTGGTGAAAAGCTGAAATCGATTGAGGGGGAGAGAAAAGGCATTGGGTTTGATTGTTTCCAGTAAATTTCTTGATGGAAATCGATCGGGATTGTCACTGGGTAAACTCCGACAGTCACTGTAGAGTATCTCAGATACGGATACAATTTTTCTTGATTTTCTTTCGCTATTTCAGTCTCGGTCTGTTTGCTACTTCTTCTTTCATCATTTTTAAATTTGTCCGGTTGAATTTGATACCAAGTTTGGAGTTTTTGGTCGTTGTTGAGGTTCTACTTGAGGCTTTTGGGCGCAGTTCTATCTCTGGTATATTGAAATTGATACTTGAGGTCCAATTCTTTGACTTTCTCTTTTCGCTTTATTTTGATTTGGTGCATTGAGGTTATGATTGTGTGTTGTTGGTTGTGATTGGATGATCTTGTTGATGTTCGATATTAGTTATCCATGAATAATTAATCATGGGATGAATTTGATGTTAGCATGCGTTTGGATAATTTCTTTGTGTGAAAAATTGACGTATAAAAGGGATTTGGGAGGGATTGATCTTGATAAAGTGAACTCGGATTAATTTTGGTTCATCGATTGAATTGATTTGAAATATTTATTAATTTCCTTGAATGCGGTAGTATCATAATTAGGTCATTAAATGTATAGGCAAATGTTGGTTGGGTAGGCAAATTTTAGGAATTGTGGAATATTGAATGCTTGGAACATGTGTTGAATGGCTTGGTTTTATTGATTTTTGGATCAAATGTATCATTTGGTTGGGGAAAGCCCCGAGGTATTTATGTTTATTTGCTGGGAAATGCTCCGAGGTATTTTATACCCGGAGGATGTTCGTGACGAAGGCCCGAGGCATCGGGTGGAGCTTAGTCTAGGACTAGTTTAGAATAGGATTTATATTTTTCACATGTTTTTCAATTTCGGAATGTATAATTGGATTGGACATTATATTTTTGGGATTTATTTTGCTTGTGTTGGTTTATTTGATTGTTGTGTGTTTTATGTGATTTATACACTCTTAGTGTCAAATTAGCCGATATACTCCACAAAGAAATCGTGGTCAAACCACGGGATCGAGGGGAGACTAACACCTTCTCCTCGGTCAACAGAATTCCTTAACAGGAATCTCTGTTTGCAAATCGGTTTAAAAGAGGCAAACAGTTTTGAAAAGAATTTTCCAATGGTGACTTGGCACACCGATTTTATGTCAAGTGGCGACTCTGAATTGAAATGTAAATAATCCTTTTTTGAAACAAATTTTTATTTTTGTCACTTAATAATAAAAATCCTTTTCAAACTTTAAATAAAATCATAATTTTTTGGTTAAAAAAAAGGGTATGACAGCTCTGGCCAATCTACTTGGGACCTTTTCAGAATTCGAGCTTATTTTTTTATTTTATCGGCTTAGTTTGACATTATGAGTGTATAGACGTTGTTTGTGTTATCATTTGTATTTGTTTTATCAATGTTGAGTGTCTACTTGCTATGTGTTTACAGTTTTTCCTCTTATGTGTTACCACTTTATATCTGACATCATTTGCATAACCCGAATTAATTTTTCTACAACAAGTTCTGTAGTACACGTTGTGTACACGACCTTTAGTTGAGTCACCTTTATTTTAGAAGGGGGGGTTGTTGGCTGGTATAGAGTTGATGGAAAGTTATCGCAGCCACTATCGACCATACGCTCTTCCGAATAGCCTTGTTAGTGAATCCCATCGTAGGTCAGCCTTTAGGTCATGCTTATCTATATCATATTAAGACCTAGTGGAATCCATTTGGTCCTTTGTAGGAGACTCACCTCTAAAGCATCCCCACGTGTTAAATGTTGCATCTTTGAGGGTAACGGGGTAATTTGATAGACTGATTTATGCAAAAGCATGTGTTAGAAGTAAAGTGTGTAGGCAAGAAATTATTGTGAAAAAAAAGAAAAGTAAAAAAAAGAAAGGAGAGTTTCATAGTTTTTAGTGTTCTTTATGGCTTTTATTTTTCATAGTTCAAAAATTCAAAAAGATTTTTTTACCTTTTACACTCATTTACTTAAAAAACAAAACATCAAAAAAGATTTTCCCTTTGTCTCCTTTAGCATGCATTCATAATTCGAAATTTCAAAAAGATTTTTTTTCTCAGTAGAAGTTTTTTATAAATGGAAAATCCAAAAAAAGTGGTAGAAGTTTTGTACATTTCATATAATGAAAATAACGAAAAAAAATTCTTTCATAGTTGTTGGTTTTATTTTTATGTGAAGTGTCAAATTGAAAACTCAAAAAGATTTATTGATGTTTTTCATCGTCAGTCTTTGTCATGTCTGTCAAGTTGTGGTTCAGCCTGTCTGTTATTGTTTAATTGTCCGATCTGGATGAACTACGCACACCTGATACTTCTCTCTCGGGAGTGAGATACATAGGCATCCCCTCTAGGGTTCAGTGATCTTATTTAAAAATCAAAAAAAGATTTTCTTCACTCTTTATTTAGAGTAGGTGTTTCAAAGAAAACTACAAAAAGATTTTTCTTTATTAATAATAGGTTTCATTTTGTATAGGAATCTGAAAAAAAAATCAAAAAAAAAAAATTTCTTCACTCTTCATTTAGAGTAGGTGTTCATCTACATCTCTAAAAGAAAACCACAAAGATATTTTCCTTTAATAGTTTTAAGTTTCATTTTCGTATGAAATGCAAAATTGAAAACCCAAAAAGATTTTATTTGGTATTCATAGATTTCATTTTGTATGGGGATGTTAAAGCTGAAAAATTTTAAAAGATTTTCATCAATTCTTTTGACAAATTGTTATTTTCTTTTCTTCTTAAAGTTTCAAGAAAAAAAAAGAAAAGAAAAAGAGTTTAATGGGCCATTTTGGCAAGGCTTCATGAACTACGTGCACCTGATTCTCCTCTCTTGGGAGTGAGATGCGTAGGCGCCCTTCTTGGTTTTGGTGATCTTATCAAAAAAGAGACAAAAAGAAAAAGAGTTTTTGAAAAGTGTTGCATTCTAACGCCTTTGTTGTTTTTGTTGCTCATTTAGTTTAAGGTGGTTGGTTTGTGGCATTTTTAGTTGGTCCTCCATATTGCACAGAGTCGAAATGAAAGATTTGGCCAACAAAGATACTGAGATTATTGCCACTCATCATATAGGAAGTTCGGGGAATGAGAATTTATGACCTAATGAAGAGATTTGGAAATTAAGGCAACAAATGATAGAAATGCATCAAGCTTGGGCTAATGGGTTGCCACCTACTCCATTTTCCACCAATAATTTGGAATATCTTTCTATCTTGTCGCCAGTGTCGCATGCACAACTTCCTATTTCTGTTGACGCGAACAACATGCATCAGGGTCTACTCCGAGGCAACACTATCCAAATACTTCTAATATTCATTTCCTCACTCCTCAACACAAAACTACCACATGCTCGGCTCCATCTGCTATTCATGCTTTTGCGGTGCCACCTCCGCCTGAAGCTCCTATTTTTAATGCCCATCCAATGGTTGTGATTCCCCACTCTGCAGGAGAGCATGTATTGAATATTTCTGGTGATCAGCATTATGCTCCCGAGCCCACAATTAAGTTGACTGGTCCTTATGGCTACACTCAACCGCCTAAATTTCCTCTTAACACTGAGAAGTCAGTTATGACAGAAGAACAAGAGGAAATGACCTGAAAATTGAAAAGTTTGGAACTGGCTATGAAGAACTTCCAAGGACTTGAGGGTTACAAAAGTGTCTCTTATAAAGATCTGTGCATGTTTCCAAAAATAAATCTCTCTTTTGGCTTTAAAATACCAAAGTTTGAGAAATATGATGGGCACGGTGACCCAGTGGCGCATTTGAGGAATTATTGTAACCAATTAAGGGGAGTTGGAATGAAAGAAGAATTACTCATGGCTTATTTTGGTGGGAGTCTTTCAGGTCTAGCTTCAGAATGGTTTGTTGACCAAGACATCGACAAGTGGAATAGTTGGAATGACCTAGCTAATGAATTCGTGCAACAATTCCAATACAATGTGGAGTTGATTCCTGGTGAAAAATCCCTGACCAATATAAAGAAAAGAGTACTGAAAGTTTCAGAGAGTATGCGATTAGATAGCGTGAACAAGTCGCTAGGGTGAAATCGCCAATCAAAGAAAGTAAGATAGTAGAGATATTTATTTAAGTGTAGGATGAAATATATTATCAACACTTGTTACCTGCACTAGGCAATCCATTTATTGAGGTCCTCAAAATGAGGGAGATGATAGAGGATGAAATTAAGACCGGTCGTATTGTGAGTTTTGCAACATTCAAAGCAACTACTCAAGCAATTCAAAGGGGTTCAGGAAGTGTTTGAGGGAAGAAGAATGAGAAAGGTGTAGCTGCAATTATAGTTAGACAACGGGCATGATCAAGAAGACCACGTCAGCATTACCCTTAGGATGAAACCCAAGTTCATGCCCAAGCTCCACAGAATCACTCCTAAAATCTATTATACTTCATTTCCCCACCTTTATATCTAGTGAATAACTTACAACCACATGTCCAACCCCTGTATTACCCACAATGGCATGCACCAACTTCTTAGAGTCATCCTTAACTCCACAAACATACCAGAGCCCTTCTAGGCTTTATTTTTTATCTAAGATAAATAATGAAATGAGGAAAAAATCTAGGGATAGCTTCACACCAATTGGAGAGTCATATGCCAATTTATTCCATAGGTTGGTATAGTGGGTCATGATCATTCCTCTCCTTGGGTATACTCCTGACCCGCATTCAAGAAGTTTTGATCCTAATGTATGATGTGCATATCATTCTGATGTTCAGGGTCACAGTATTGAAGATTGTCATGCTTTGAAAAGAGAAATAGAAAATATGATTCAAGATAAATCGATTATGGTGCAGACCATTGACAGTGGTGAAAGCTCTATTCATGCTGATGTGCAAACTAATGTCAAGCTCGGCAATTTGGAAGTCAGTCCTTTCTATAATTGAAAGGATTGTTGGTAGTTTGTTTTGTTTTCCTTTCTCTTTTTTGAATTATTTCAGAGTTGTAATTCGGAATCTATCTTGTTTTGTCCATTTTTGTTTATGCTCAAACTCTTCTATCTTTCATTTTAACTAAATGCAGTGTCCATTTTCCCATTGTGTTTTAAGCATGTGTTGTTTGTTTGTTTTCTTTACATAATACATTTTATGTTGACTCTAGTGATGTGACATACTTGCAGAATTTTCAGCTAGATCTTAAAATCCAATTTGAGCATAAACTTTGAATCAGAAGGCTAAAGTTAGAAAAAAGTATCTGAGAAATAGGTAGAGTGTTAAGACATTTGGTTGACCATGTTGAAGCTATCTTTCAAAATTAAGGTAATTAATTTGAGAATCACGAGAATAACTTGGTCATTAGTTAAAAATCATAGCTCAATTAGGTCAAATAATGGATGCATGATCCCTTTATCAAGAGAAACAGAAAGATAATCAGTTCCACGAAAGCATGAATCATTCGATGTAAGAGATGTACAATAAAGGTGGAGTTGTATGTTTGACAAGTGTAGAAGAAGAAGTGGCACACATGCTCAGTTAATGTCAGTGTTTTTAAAGTGTCACAAATGATCTTCATCTTTTACATCATATTGCATGATGTGTACGTGCATTTTCAAGGATTGATATGATGAAGGCTTTTCATTTTGCTATCCAAACATTGTATCATTCTTTGTTTACCCCATTGATCTTTAGTGTTATTTTCTTTTATATCCCTCTTTTGGAATCAAGATAGAGTCAAAAAGTTCAAAGAAAAGTGTCAAGCAAAAGAATAGAGTCAGAAAAGTTTCAAAAAAAAAAAAAAAAAAGGGGAAAATATGTCAAAAAGAGAGAAAAGAGATTATTGCCAAGAAAAATAGAGTCAGAAAAAGTTTCAAAGAAAAAAGAGTCAATCAAAGAAAAAAAATAAAAAAAATCAGCATCAAGCAAAAGAACAAGTTGTCGGAACTACGTGTGACCTAATTCTCCTCTCTCGAGAGTGAGATACATAGGTTGCCCTACTTTGGGATGGGTCCAACTAAATGAACAATTTATAATTGTCTAGTCAAAAGAAACTGGGGAATGAGTTAATCTTTATTGTTTGAGTCGATTCCAAAAGTTGTAAGTCCCACCCCATTTCAAGTTTCATTTGGGCCTCATGCCATCCTTTCTTTCTAACCTTACCCAAAAGTCAAGATACAACCAAAGAAAGACATTCAGATCAATCTTTGAGAATGATAAGTCTGAGCATGCAATGTATACGATGTTGTATTTTAGCAACTACTTGTCTTTCTCAGTATAAGGAATCAGGAGAGAAATAAAAATGAGAGTCTTATCGGTGAAAACCCTCACAATCTCTGTAAAGCGATGGTAAGTTGAGAGAAATAAAATGAAAGAGTCTTATTGGTGAAAACCCTCACGAGAACCATAAGGTGATGGTGAGCTTAGAGAAATGAAAATGACAGTCTCATTACTGAAAATCCTTACGGACACCATAGGGAAATGGTGAACTAAGACAAAGAAAATGAGAGAGGCTTATTGGCAAAAACCCTTCAAGGTGCCACTAGCCAAATGAAGTCTCCGAATGCAATTGGCCCAAGGAAGTAACTCAGTTTCAGGGCCATTAACTCAACAACAATTGGTGGAAAGTTTGGATGAAAAGATCAGGCAGCTTAATCCAAAATGCATGGCATAATCATTAGAGTTGACTGTCATTTTTAGATAAATTTTTTGTTTCTTTATTTCAAATGGGGACATTCATTGTCTTTTCTTTCTTATCTTTATTTTTATTTTATTTTCTTGAGTCAGTTATCAAAAAAAATTATTGTCATTTTTCTCTTATTTTTAAGTCAAGTCCATGTCAAAACAAGTGTGAAAAGATTTCAAAACTGGCTACCAAATTCTTCAATTGCACAAAGCAAGACTAAAGCCTGCGCATGAAAGAGACTTGATTGTGAGTCGAAATAAGGCATGCAGAAAATTTCGTCAACTGAAAACTCTGGGAACTCATGGAAATACCAAGGTTCAAAGGATTTATCAGAGGAGCATGGCAAAGTAGAGATATTGTGTTTGTTTCAGAGTCACTCTTGATAATCTAAGTTTGGGTCAGTGATGCATCAAGTCAATGACATATGCTAATGGTTGGAAACAAGGAACACATTCTACCTTTAAAGCAAGGATTTCAAAGCCTAAACGTCAAAGGCCACAATACTCTCACTTCTACAAATGCAAGAGGCAATATTGCTGCATAAGTTTGGTAATCAAAATCATGATAAAACTCATAATTCAATATCTCTAGTAGACATACTTCCTTTTCCAGGAGACACATTTCCTTAGGTAATTCAAGTTTCCTTATAAGGGTAAATTAAGTGAAATTTGTAAGGAGACGTATTTCCTTGGGAAATTCATGTGGAATTTGTAAGGATACGAATTTCCTTGTCTAGATAATTTAAGTGGTATTTGTAAGGAGACGTACTTCCTTGTTTGGGTAATTCAAGCGGCATTTGTAAGGAGACATACTTTCTTATTTGGGTAATTCAAGAAGCATTTATAAGGAGACACACTTCCTTATTTGGAAGTTTATCATGGAAATCTGAACATAAAACTGGATAAGTTCAAGAAAGACTGTTTTCTTAAATTGAAAAATACTAATGAGCCTGAAATTAATTACTAGATATGCACGAGCGGAAACACGTGAACGTAACTGAGTTTGAAATTTGATACATGAGATGGATATCATGATCTGAAATGAGTACCTTGAATACGTGGCTTACGGCTGAGGTCAGAGTTTGAGGGTCAACTTATAAGGACCCCCTTACTCCAAACTGGATTCATTACGAGAAGAGATAATGGAATGTTTTATGTCATGAAAGTTCAGGGAATTATCGTGTATCTCCCTCTTGGGACACTAGGTCCCTCGAATAATACTAATTTTGTTGAGATACTAAGGAAAACTAGGGCGATGCACAAGGCACCTGTGAACTGAATTGTGGCTAGATATCCGGGATCTGAAACTAAGACAAAGTGATTAGACCTTACGTACTGCAACTGAGACTACTGAAAATATTTACATGGGTGTTGAGCACGAATGCGTAAATACATACTAACTTTATCTGATTAACTGAATAACTTATATCTGAATACTGGGTGTGTAAGACTAATTGTACTTAGTCTGGATAGATGGACTGAGACTATAGGGTATTATACATAGGAGATAATGACTGACTGGGTAACATGAGGTAACTGGGCATAAGTAAGGGAAAACTGTATTACCTTAGGAATGCAAGACCAGGCATCTAATCATGATTTGGAAACATTTTCTAAACGGAGGTTCTGTAATACTAATAACTGAGTAACTGATGGCCATATTCTATGGTCGGGAAATCTTAAAACTAGACTGAGTTTCTGATCTGACTATTGGACTAGGACTGGGATTGAGATTGTAGGTAAGACAGTAATTGAGACTGTAACTGTAACTAAGACTGTAACTGAGACTGAATGTTGGTTTTCTATAACTGAGGGTTAGACTGGTACGGGAGTACTGAATTCTTATGGCTAAGTAACTGATATCTGAAAGTCATGGTTTTGTAGGACTATTTGAGTCCTTTACTGAATATTGATTACTGCACTAACACTGTAACTAAGTTTTGTGGGATAGAACATTAACACTACAGATTCACCGAGGGATCTAAACTGAGGGTATATGTGGCATAATCTAAGTTTGACTGAACACTAGGAGTGAAGTCATGAATCGTGTGGGCTAAGCATACTATAAAGCAAAACATGAGTGCATGAGTCATGAGCTACATGAACTGGGTTTGGAATTTCTGAATTCGTGGAACATGATCTGCAACATTGGATGAACTTGAACTCCTCATATGAGGAACTTGAAACACACACTATTCTATGAAAAATACATAGATATAAGTTGTATTCGTGGGACTGAAATGGAAAGCATTCGTAAGTATCGTGATGGTTGAAGTACAAAACTTTACACTGAGATAGGAATGGACGGAAATCATCTTTTTTTATGGATTTCCTACACATACTGGTATTACTACTGGAACCTGAAGGCTTGACTTTCAGAGATTTCATAACCAGACAGTTCTTGTATACCTGTCAGGCTGAAGAGCAAAGAGTCTATTTGGGTGTTGCCCACTGATAGCACTAGAATTGGCACCCTGCTGATTCGGGGGACCGGACTGAGTTGAAGGACGATCGTGCTTACTTCTAGGTCCAGGCCTAAGACAATATCAGACCTTGTGACCTATCTCACAACATCTGAAACACACATCACTACCAACTCTACATATACCCTTATGATTCTTACCACACTCTTCACAAAGTGGATGAGTAAAAACCCTGCTCTCACTACCCTGGGCCTTGGAGCCTCGTTCCCCATCTCTACGGTCATTTCTAAACTTTAGTACTGGTGCACTAGCTGAAGATGGAACTGGGGCTGAAAACTTCTGTCTATGCTGAGAACGGTTACCTCCCTGCGACCTTAGCTGAGAAAAACTATAACTACCTGTTCTGGCCCTCTTATTTTCCCTCTCCTTTTTCTTAAGTTTCTACTCCTCAATTTGTTGAGCATGGACCATAAGCCTAGATATATCCATCTCCTTAATTAACATCACAGTCTTGCACTCCTTAACTACTCTACCTGATATCCCAAACACAAACTTATTCATTCTAGATCTACTATCTGCTATGAGGAGCGTACCTGGCTAACTGAGTGAACTTGAGGGAATATTATTTTATGCTCGTGCTACCTTGTTTGAGGTTGATGAATTCTAACACTTTGGCTTCTTTCTACTCTAGGGGAAAGAATCTACCTAAGAAAGCCGTAGAAAACTCTTCCCATTCTATGGGCTCTTCATCTGCACCCCTGTCTACCCTCCACTGCTTAAACCACGTATGGGCTACATCTTGTAGCTGATAGGCAGCTAACTCTACACTCTCACTGGAAGTCACTCCCATGATATCTGTGACTTTTTGAACCCGGTCGAGGAACTCCTGTGGATCCTCTTCAGACTTAGAACCGGAGAATAGGGGAGGATTTATTCAGGAGAAGTCCTGAATCCTGGCTGCAGCAGAATTGGCCACTGGGTTGTCCGGAAAAGCAGCTGGACAGTTATTCTGAGTTGTGATTGAATTGGCTAGAGTAGTGAATACAGTTATGAATTCTGCATGAGAGATGTTCTCATCTAGAGGATCTTCCTGGACGAGCTGAGGTGCTGACTGATTCCCTGTTCCTCTTTTGTTAGCCCTTTTGGAAGGCATATTCTGTAAATGAAAGAGAAGAAGGGATTAAACTGAGAGTTTGACTGGAGCTCATGCTCACTCGCATGACATGAATACTGAAAGAAGGAAAACTATTCCTAAAATATCTCATAGCCTCCTGCACATAAGTGTGGTGCACAACACACCCATGTACAAGACTCTACTAGATGCGTCTTTTCAAACTTCCTAGGACGCTGTTGAAAACCTAGCTCTGATACCAAGTTTGTAACGCCCTGAATCTGGTACCCGAAATGCTACACGTGCTCATAATCCCAAAGGACCACAAGCTAACCCATGACTGATATCTGTAACTGAGCCCTAAATAATAATGGTAATATTGTAAATATGGAAACATGAACTGAAAGGCCATAAGGTTCAATACTGATACATAACTGAAAAATGGTATAACAATACAAAAATAACTGAAATAACTATCTGAACATGTTGTAGTTTGAAAGCCTCTAAAACTGAACTGTCTGAATAAAGAGTTGATGGGACAATTCCCCAACTAACCTCATCTGCTAAAATAAACTAAGTACTGAAAGAATGAAATAATCAAATAATAACATCTTTGAATGATGAGGACTCACTGCTGACTCTGACTGCTGAAATTGGAATGCTATTGATACTCTGGAGCGCGTACTTCTGAACCTATGGTATAAAACACCATAGCGCAAATACATCAGTATGATTCAATGTATTGGTATGCAAGTGAAGAAGGCTGAATACAATGGTTTATATGCATAAACAATACTAACTGACTGAATAACATGAATGAGAGAATACATGCATGAATACATAACTGTAGCTGATATCGTGATAACACTAACTCATGAATTATGATAACGTGGATTTACTGATATCTGGATACTAATACTGTGATACTGAAAGACTAAGTCTATTGAGTACTGAGGAACTGATGTCATATTACTGATAAAGGAATAACTATTTCTGACAATTCTGATTATGAAGAACTGGTCTGATTGACTGTATATGACAGTCCTGAAATTTGAATACTGATAACATAAATTTCGTATAATTAATATACTATTAACTGGGTGACTGCGTCTGACAGTCCTGATTCTGATGGAACTAGCTGAGTTCTGTACTGAGATAAGTGACTGTATCTGACATTCTTCAAACTATAGAAGTGAACTAAGTTCTATTATTGAGACTGGATCCAAAACTGAGACTGTGGGAGGTAATCATCTAACCGACATGCCCCAAAGCTGAACTGGTGGGGTCCAACCTGTAACCCCAACTAGAAGGGTGTCAGTACCATACCATGGGTAAAGATAAGTTGTAAGTAAACCCTCTCTGACAGGGAGCTCTTCCGTTAACCCCTTCTAGTAGGAAAATCTCAAATGAGGTGTATAATCCCTAAACTCATAGGGTACATCTCAATTTACGCTGGCTACGTAGTTCTGGAACGCAAGCATTGCTTCTAAGGATCACACCCTCTACTGGCTAACAGGTGAGTCCACATCGTTGGGTTCACTCGGTGTTGAATCCTACTCCCAACTGAAGAGACACTGAACTGATTTAAACTAAACTGAACTGTTACTGATAGTATCTTTTAGCTGATTTAAACATAGTTCACTAAATTCCGTTGATTGATGGAATACTACTGAGATCGGATAACTGACTGAGATTACTGAGATTACTGAGTTTTCCTAAGTCATGTAACTGACTGAATTCTAATGATCATAGCTTGAATGGGAGTATCGTGAAAACTGACACTGGTTCTAGGCACACGGCTAAATTGTCGGATACAAGTACCCCCAAGATTCGATAGCAAGAAACTGACAAGACTTGACACTTCATGAACACATAACCAATATCAACAATTCATAATACAATAAGTTGGGGATTTCATAAAACACATGGTTGTCATAATGTTCTACATAGATGGAATTGCATATAGATATGTCATACTTTCATCAACCTAATCTCATGAACATTCCATCAAATACTCATAATGCACACAATATCATGGAAGTCAGTCTTGGTCATAAGGGTAAAGCATACATTTATTATTTGAGTCACAATTGAGCTAAAATACGCAATTTTTATCCTCTTAGCCATTTTGTCAAACACCCTACATGAACAACTTAGGGCATAGGTGAAATCATCAAATTACACATCATAAACAACTCAATTCATGGATTTCATCTTGCATGCTAACGTAGTTTCATGAAAACACATAAAGATTTCAACATAGGAATCATACAACAAGATAAACATGGTTACAAACAAACCACAACATAAATATCATGTTTTATAATTTAAAAGAGGGTTCTTGGACTTCATGGATGAAAGGAATCCATAAATCAACATTTGACATACCTTAGTTCCTGATTTTATAAAGATTGACGGAGATATTCTTGAATTTGAGTATTGAATTTGAATCCTTAATTGAAAACCCTAACTTGTTCTTGAGAGAAACTCTATATTTTGGGTGAAATATGGTTGAATCACGTGTTATTGGGTTTATCTAAGGATGGGAAATTGACCCTTTTGCCCTTAAAAATGCAGACATTTAATGGCTAAAAACTAGGTGTCGACGCTATAAGCGACGCGACGCGTTGATAACTATAATGCGATACTCGACATATCGCGCTATGATTGCGCTGAGCCTCAGAAGTTTTGGCTCTGGCAGCCTGCACAAATGTTGACCAACTCATTGGCGATGCGGCACGCCATGATCGCATTGGTCCACTATTTTGGGTCTCCGAACATGATCTAAACGTGTTCTAAAAAATCCAAACTTGTCCGGAAACACCTATTGACCTTTATGATCATAAACTAATAAAAATACGGACCATTAAAGGACGTTAAGGTGGCGAAATGAGATTTCCAATTTTCAAAGGACAATAATAGGCTAAGTCTAGGAACCTAGCTAGAACTTTCTAAGTCTGGGACCCGTTGACAAGCTTAAAGGACTGAATTAAGCTTTAGGATTTTACGGGATCTTACAGAGACGCACTTTCTTTTTTGGTTAATTCAAGCGGCATTTGTTAGGAGACGCACTTCCTTGTTTGGGTAATTCAAGCAAATTTGTAAAGAGATGTACTTCCTTGTTTGGGTAATTCAAGCAGCATTTATAAGGAGACGCACTTCCTTGTTTGGGTAATTCAAGCAACATTTGTAAGGAGACTCACTTCCTTGTTTGGGTAATTCAAGTGCATTGGTAAGGAGACACACTTCCTTGTATTATAATTCAAGAGGCATTGGTAAGGAGATGCACTTTCTTGATTGGGTAATTTGAATTTTACTTGTTAGGTGATGCAATTCCTAACTTAATTCTTGATTCTTATAAGACATAACTTTTAGTCGATTCATTCCCCTTGATTCCTATAAGACGTACCTTTTAGTCGAGTCATTCCATTTGATTCCTATAAGACGTACCTTTTAGTCGAGTCATTCCCCTTGATTCCTATAAGACTACCTTTTAGTCTAGTCATTCTCCTTGATTCTTATAAGACATATCTTTTAGTCGATTCATTCCCCTTGATTCCTATTAGACATACCTTTTAGTTGAGTCATTCCCCTTGATTCCTAGAAGATGTACTTCTTAGTCGAGTCATTCCCCTTGATTCCTAAAAGATGTACTTCCTAGTCGAGTCATTCCTCTTGATTCCTAGAAAATGCACTTTCTAGTCAAATCATTCCAATTAACCCATAGAAGATGCATTTCTTTATTCAGGTTTTTCAAGTAGTTATGATGTGACTTTCGTAAAAGTCCTCTAATGATAAACTGGGGCAAAATTTAATTCTCGTTGTTTGAAACTTCACTTTTTGGCAAATGGAATCTCTTTATAATAATCTTTGTTTGGGATAATATTCTTTTTAGTTTTGATGTGATTTCAGGAACCCTCTTGAAGAACTGGGAGAATAAATAAAAAGTCAAGCAACAAGGTGAAGAAGCTGAAAGTCAAGCAACAAGGTGAAGAAGTTGAAAGTCAAGAAACAAGGCGAAGAAATTGCAAGTCAACAGATTGAAAAAATAGCAAGTCAGGAGCCCGCCTGGAGAACAGGGTGAAGAAGTTGAAGTCAACCAACAAGGTGAAGAAATGGAAAGTCAACAGATTGAAGAAATAGCAAGTCAGGAGCCCACCTGGAGAACAGGGTGAAGAAATTGAAAGCCAAGCAACAATATGATGAAATTGCAAGTTAGGAGCCCGCCTGGAGAATAGGGTGATGAAACTCAAGTCAAGAGTCCAAAAGAAGCTGCATAGATAGGATTTTTGTAATTTCATTTATGTTTTAACTAGTAATTTTCATTTTTGATGTAATGACAGAGCCGCGGACCGGAATCTCGACGGGACCTCACTCGATTCTCCAACTCGATTGTCCTTCTTCTTTCTATTTCTTTCTTCGAATAATGGTCGAGACAAAATTTGATCTTGTTGTCTACTTTTTTGTTTGAAAACACTTTGTGTTTACACCCAAAAAGGGGCATGATTTAGACAACTAATTTTATCCCTCCCAAAAACCCAATTTATCCATTTTTAACCTCACCTTATCATACACCCTCACCAATTTTATACTTTCCCCACAAGGAAACAAATACATTAAATCCTAACAAATTAAATCCATAATCTCTAATATTTCCTTATCCTAACTAACTTTTGCACCTCACCCTAACAAACTTACCCCACCTCACTACCCTACCCCTACCCACCTAATCCCACTCACGTGTTTCCCACTTTTCCCCTTAACAAAGTTGACACAATATTCTCACACCTCACACACTCTTCACTGATATATACATACACAGAAAATTACTCAAGAGGGAAGGCGGGACCCACACATTCACACTTCATTTTTTACCATAATTCCACACACTCCCACAGAGAACCTTCACTCACGATTTCCATTTTGATGATACATATACAACAGCTCCATATATACAGAGGGAGAAAAAATCTCTGAGATACACACACTAAAAGATGGAGATAGCAATAATACACAGAATTCACTCCCCAATTTCCATTCACTGATTCTCTTCACTTACCATACCTCACCATTCTTCCATTGACATATCCTATACACAGAACAAAAAATGAGGACTTACATATATCTGATGCACACACAAAAAAGGGGAGGAGGGACCATCATCTTCATCGTTTTCTTTTTCCTTTTTGGATCCCATCAAACGCACAGAAAATGGCATGCACAGATGACACACACACACAATAGAGAGAGATTGAGAGTGAGAAATCAAAAGGGAAGCTCACCGTAGAAAGAATACACACACAGTTCCCTTGTCAACACACACAGCTGACCAGATAAAAATATGCATGCACACTGGTACACGCGAAATCGATCGAAGAAGAGAGAAAAAAAAGGGTGAAAAGCTAAAATCGATTAAGAGAGAGAGAAAAGGCGTTGGGTTTGACTGTTTCCGGTGAATTTCTCACCGGAAATTGATCGGTATTGTCACTAGGGAAGCTCTGGAGGTCACTGTAGAGGATCTCGGATACGGATACGGTTCAGTCTCGGTCTGTTTGCTACTTCTTCTTCCGTCATTTTCAAATCTGTCCAGTTGAGTTCGATACCGAGTTTGGAGTTTTTGGTCATTATTGAGGTTTGACTCGAGGTTTTTGGGTGCAGTTCTATCTCTGATATATTGAAATCGACACTTGAGGTCCAATTTTTCGACTCCCTCTTTTCGCTTTGTTTTAATTTGGTGCATTAATGTTATGATTGTGTGTTGTTGGTTGTGATTGGATGATGTTGTTGATGTTCGATATTGTTTATCCATCAACAATTAATCATGGGATGAATTTGATGTTAACATGGATTTGGATAATTGATTTGTGTGAAAAATTGACATATAAAGGGGATTTGGGAGGGATTGATCTTGATAAAGTGAACTCAGATTAATTTTGGTTCATCGATTGAAATGATTTGAAATGTTTATTAATTTCCTCGAATACGGTAGTATCATGATTAGTTCGTTAAATGTATAGGCAATTGTAGGTTGGGTATGCAAATTTTAGGAATTGTGGAATATTGAATGCTTGGAACACGTGTTGAATGGCTTGGTTTTATTGCTTTTTGGATCAAATGTATCATTTGGCCGGGGAATGTCCTGGGTATTTATGTTTATTCACCGGGGAATGCCTCGAGGTATTTTGTACCCGGAGGATGTTCGTGACGAAGGCCCGAGGCTTCGGGTGGAGCTTAGTCTAGGACTAGTTTAGAATAGAATTTATATTTTTCGCATTTTTTCTATTTCGAACTGTATAATTGGACTGGACATTATATTTTTGGGATTTATTTTGTTTGTGTTGGTTTGTTTGATTGTTGTGTGTTTTATGTGGTTTATACACTCTTAGAGTTGAATTAATCAATATACTTCACAAAGTGACCGTGGTCGAATCATGGGATCGAGGGGTGTCTAACACCTTCCCCTCGGTCAACAGAATTCCTTAACCGAAATCTCTGTTCGCAGACCAATTTTAATGAGTCAAACAGCTTTGAAAAGTATTTTTTAAAGGTGACTTGGCACACCGAGTTTATGTCAAGTCGCGACTCTGAATTGAAATGTAAATAATCCTTTTTCAAAATAAATTTTTATTTTTGTCACTTAATAATAAAAAACTTTTTCAAACTTTAAATAAAATTATTTTTGGTTAAAAAAGGGGGTGTGACAAAAATCAAACAACGAATGCACCTTTTCCCATCTAACAAATATCAAAAGTAATACATATATTTAAGTTTAACTTTCTTAAAATATGAGGTTGATTTCTAGTTTTGAAAAAACAAAAATAAGATAAATTACATGCTATAACAAATAAAATTAACTTGACGATATAAAAATGTCTTACACGAATGGTGTATATACATATATATGTGGAAAACAGAATCATGTTGTGAAATTATTCCATCCCCATCTTTGGCCCAATAAATTCATATATCTAATTTTTTAATTAAGCTGATGCTAATAAGCAATCTGGGAAATCAAAGTCAATTCATGTCGCTTTAGTTATGATCCTCATCTCTTCTCTGCTTATATTAGTTGCTCCATATATTCTCTGCTCCCAAAATATCCTAACTGGTTATACATTAATGAGCCTTTTTGAGTTTAATAAGATGACTTATGCAGCAACTATTCCTGGAGAGGATTAATGTGCTCACAACAGTTGAAAAGGGCTTTCAAGATCAGGATTAATGTGACTTGTCAGTACGCAATTTTTGAATAGACAGAAAAGCTAACTAAGGAAATCAGAAAATGTATCTTCTTGTAGAAGAACACCAGGATGAATATGAAATTTCACTATAAACACTGTTATTAATTGAGAAAAATTAGAAAAGGAGAATCATGTCTACCATATAAAGACACCGGACTTTTGTTGATTAATTTATAGAGACATGGTTTGTGAGTTCCTTAAAATGTTATATGGCTATGATTCTCTCAGGAAACACCAATAGAGGAAATATTTTTAGCATGCAGGGGATAAAATCAGCTTATAGCTCATATTATTCTTAGGGGATATTTGCATTATATTGTTATCAATCTCTACTACAACAACAATAAACACAATGTAATCGCACATGTGGAGTTTGGGGAGAGAAGTGTGTACGCAAATCTTACTCTATCTTGGAGGTGGGGAGTATGTTTTCCACAATAATATTGTCATTGATCTCTGCACTTGAGATAATTAGCCAGGGTGCATTAGATGTATTTGCTTTGCTTTTGCCCTAAATATCTCTACATCTTTTTGGTTTTCTAACTATAAAAAGGCAATATACATAAAGATGATTTAACTAGATACCTTTGTTATAGCTTGTATTTAATAATGATTAACTTAGATCAAAAGAACACTTGGATATTAAGAACAAGGTATCAAAATCTATGATAAAGAAAAAGATGAGTAACTAATAGTAATTGCAATAAACTGTAAATTCACAAACACAAGAATTCACAACTTAACATTTATATAAATGCTAGCTACTCCAGCATTTCTATATAGCTTGAACTTCATATTGATTGTTATATTGATATAGACTAAATATCGAATACTAAGATTTTGATTAGTACATATGTTTTCGATCAATCGACATTGAAATAGAGAATGAAGAATTATTTGAACTAAATCTTTTAGGCTTTGTGTTTCATGTCTTGAACTTTTGGAGAGACTGTATTAACAACAAAAAAATGAATAAGTTTAAAGAACACTCCATCTCTTCATATTAAAGACTACAAACTCATCAACAATCTATATAGTATCATAAAATAGAAGATGGACATGAACCAAAAATATAACTCAATGGATGAGAAATCATACCTCAGTTGCTATAGAAGCTGCGATGGAAAATAGAGAGATTAGGGCACAAACGACTTGAGTGTTCAGTGAGAAAATAATGAAAAACTGATCGATAATATTGGAGCAACAATTAGGGCGTGAATAACGACCTACAGTATTTTTTAGAGAATACAAGAGTTGTTTTTACTTTTATTTTTGATGCCTTATGTTTTATTAATTAAGTATTTTTATTAAAAACTTTATAAGACTAATTTGGCGGTACTTTTAAGGCGCTAAATTAGTAATAGGGATCGGTTAATAATTTTCTTTGGATCAGATTTTAAATCTTCACAATAAAATGCATAATTAGGGACCGAAATCTAATCTTGTCTTAATAAGTATACTTTTAGAGACGAAATTATTGATTTGTTTTACTGTAGTGTATGAGAGAAATTGACATATAATTGATCAAAAATAAGAAGGTAATAATAAATAAGACTAATGGTTATTTATTGAGAGAATCCACAGTGCAAAATTATTGGTCCTTCATACATCATCTATCAGATGTCATTTCGTGAGTAAATACACAGGAAAATTATCTATATCTATAATTTATAATCTATAATATATTAAAAGTGTAAAGATCTTTAGAAAAGTGAATTTGTTATGATATATATCAATTATAGTGAATGTTTATCAAGATCTATTTGATGTCTATTAGGATTTGATATATTTGTATTTTAGTGTGAAACTAGGGCAAATTCCCCCTATAAATAGAAGGGCTTCCTTCATTGTAAATCATCCCTCAAGAGAAGAAATAACAATTACTCTCTCTATTCTCTCTACTCTTCTTCTTTATTCTTTCTTGTTTTATAACACGTTATCAGCACGAGACTCTACCATCTCAAATTTGAAGGCTAAGGCTAATATATGGATAATTTTCAAGAAGATATTTATTTAATTGATTCTGGCACTATACATACGATATTCAAAGACAAGAAATATTTCTCTCATCTAAACATGGACAAGATTAATGTTACTACAATTTCTGGTAGTGTTGATTTGATTGAAGGCTTCGGAAAAGCCATTATAATCTTGCCCAAGGGAACTAAACTCATCATAAGTAATGCTATGTTCTCTCCCAAGTCTCGGAGAAACTTGATGAGTTTTAAAGATATCCGTGAAAATGGTTATCATATCAAGACATTTGATGAGATGAATCTTGAATATCTTGGTATCACCAAGAAGGTTTCTGAGCAGACATGTGTTGTTGAAAAGTTCCCTGCTTTATCTTTTGGCGTATATTGGACAAAGATTTATGCAATTGAGGCACATTCAATAGTAAACCGGAAGTTTACTGATTCCAATACTTTCGTACTTTGGCATGATCGTCTGGGATATCCAGGATCAATAATGATGAGACGAATAATAGAAAATTCAAATGGGCATCCATTAAAGAACTTAAAGGTTCTTTCGAATGGTGAATTTTCATGTAATACTTGTTATCAAGGCAAGTTGATTGTGAGACCATCGCCAACAAAAGTTGGGATTGAGTCCCCCGCGTTCTTGGAACGCATACATGGGGACATTTGTGGACCAATTCACCCACCAAGTGGGTCGTTTAGATACTTCATGGTCCTAATAGATGTTTCTTCTAGATGGTCTCATGTGTGCCTTTTGTCATCTCGTATCTTGGCATTTTCCAAATTGTTGGCACAAATAAAACGATTACGGGAACAATTTCCTGATAATCAAATCAAGTCTATTCGCCTTGATAATGCTGCAGAATTTTCATCCCAAGCATTTAATGACTATTTCTTATCGATCGGGATAAGAGTGGAACATCTTGTATCCCATGTTCACACTCAAAATGGCCTTGCTAAGTCATTAATTAAACGTCTGCAGTTGATAGCAAGACCATTACTAATGAAAACTAAGTTGTCCACTTCTGTTTGGGGTCATGCAATTTTGCATGCTGCAACACTTATTCGTCTTAGACCGATAAATTATCATAATTTTTTTCCATTGCAATTGGTTCTGGGTCAAGAGCCTAATATATCTCATTTAAAAAAATTTAGGTGCGGTGTTTATATGCCAATAGCACCACCAAATTGTACCAAGATGGGCCCCCAAAGAAAGTTAAGAATTTATGTTGGGTTTGAATCACCCTCCATTATTCGCTATCTTGAACCATTAACGGGAGATATGTTCACTGCTCAATTTGCAGATTGTCGGTTTGATGAGATACTTTTCTCAAAATTAGGAGGAGAAGATAGTGACATCAAAAGAGAAATTTTGTGAAAAAATTCATCACAATATCATCTTGATCCACGTGTTTCTATTTGTGAGCAAGAAGTACAAAAGATTATTCATTTGCAGAGAATTACAAATCAAATGCCGGACGCATTTACAGATTAGAAAAGGATCACTAAATCGCATATTCCTGTAGAGAATGTCCCAATTCAAATTGATGTCCCTAAAGGTCCATCCACTAGTGTCATAGCTAATGAATCTAAAGCACGCTTGAAGCGTGGCAGACCATTAGGTTCTAAGGATCGAAATCCTAGAAAAAGAAAAACAAATGGTCAAGATGACACTACGAAAGATCCACATATGAAAGTTTAAGATTTGAGCAATGTTGATATCCCTGAAGGAATCAATGAGTCTGAGACTCAAGAAAATGAGGAACTATCCATAAATTTAAGTGATGTTGAAACTAATCTGAATCGATCTGAAATAATAGTGGATCATGTCTTTGCATATAATATTGCAATGAAAATCATGCAAGATAGCGAGGATCTTGAACCTCGATCTATCATAGAATGTCGATAAAGAAATGACTGGCCAAAATGGCAAGAAGCAATTCAATCTGAATTGAATTCGCTTGCCAAACGTGAAGTTTTTGGACCCATAGCTCAAACACCTAATGGTGCTAATCCTGTTGGCTATAAATGGGTCTTTGTATGAAAAAAAATGAAAAAAATAAAATACAAAGATATAAAGCACACCTTGTTGCACAAAGATTTTCACAATGGCCTAGTGTCGATTATGATGAGACATATTCACCAGTTATAGATGCAATAACATTGTGTTATCTTATTAGTTTCACTATCCATGAGAGACTTGAAATGCATTTGATGGATGTGGTAAAAGTCTATCTATATGGATCACTTGATAATGAGATATACATGAAAATTTTCAAAGGATTTAAAATGTCGAAAGCATATAGTTCAAAGCCTCGGGAAATGTATTCCATTAGATTGCAAAGATCATTGTATGGTCTGAATTAATTTAGACGCATGTGGTATAAACGTCTTAATGAATATTTATCTAAAGAAGGTTATACGAATGATGAAATTTGCCCATGTGTTTTCATAAAGAAAACAACGTCGGAGTTTGTTATACTTGCTATCTATGTCGATGACATAAACCTTATTGGAACGCCAATAAAGCTTCAAAAGGCAATTGATTACCTAAAGAAAGAGTTTGAGATGAAAGATTTTGGAAAGACAAAGTTATGCCTTGGTTTGCAAATTGAGCATTTGACAAACGGTATCTTTGTCCATCAATCTGCCTACACAGAAAAGGTGTTGAAACGATTCTATATGGATGGAGCACATCCATTAAGTACTCCGATGGTTGTTCGATCACTTGATGTGAATAAGGATCCATTTTGACCTCAAAAAAAAATGAGGAACTCCTTGGTCCTAAAATACCATATCTTAGTGCAATTGGTGCACAAATGTATCTTGCAAATACTACAAGGCCTGATATTGCCTTTTCAGTAAAATTGCTAGCAAGGTATAGTTCTGCTCCTACTAGGAGACATTGGAATGGGATCAAACACATATTACGGTATCTAAAGGGGACTATCGATATGTGCTTATTTTATTCTAAAGATTGCAATTCCGATTTTGTTGGTTATGTTGATGCTGGATACTTATCCGACCCGCATAAAGCTCGGTCTCAAACAGGCTATGTATTCATATGTGGGGGTACTGCCATATCTTGGAGATCAACAAAGCAGTCTATCGTAGCCACTTCATCGAATCACGCTAGCAAGCCGAGAGTGTGTGTGGTTGAGGTCCATAATACATCTCATTCGAGAAAAATGTGGCTTGAAATGTGACAAAGTACCCACAATTTTATATGAAGATAATGCAGCATGCATAGCACAACTGAAAGGTGGATTCATAAAAGGAGATAGAACGAAGCACATTTCGCCAAAGCTCTTCTATACACATGAGAATGGTGATATTGACGTACAACAGATTCGTTCAAGTGACAATGTGGCCGATTTATTCACCAAGTATCTTCCAACTGCAACTTTCAAGAAGATGGTGCACAAGATCGGAATGCAAAGGTTCAAGGATGTTCTTATTAGAGGGAGCTAATACGCGTTGTACTCTTTTTCCCTTACGAGGTTTTGTCCAATTGGATTTTCCTTGTAAGGTTTTTAATGAGGCATCCTATATGCGTATTGTTAGACATTCAAGGGGAAGTGTTATGATATATATCAATTATAGTGAATGCCTATCAAGATCTATCAAGATCTATTTGATGTCTATCAGGATTTGATGTATTTTTCTTTTAAGTGAAACTAGGGCAAATTTCCTCTATAAATAGAAGGGCTTCCTTCATTGTAAATCATCCTCAAGAGAAGAAATAACAATTACTCTCTCTATTCTCTCTACTCTTCTTCTTTATTCTTTCTTGTTTTATAACAGAATTGAACTTTTTGTCCTTCCTTCATTAAAAGAGTCCGCTTTAGACAAAACTGTCTTTTACCCTTTTTCCTATAATTAAATTCTTCTAAATAAATATATTAAAATTTTTCTACAATTAAATTCTTCCCAAATTTAGTTTTTTCTCCTACTTGATTAATGTGTTTTTTTAATCCAATTTGATTCCTACTTGATTTCTTTCAACCAAAAAACACCCTACTTTTACCCTAAATTTCCCTACAATTAAATTCTTTCCATATTTAGCTTAACGAGCTATCGTTAAAATCACGTGTAATGTCAAAATTCTCTTATTGGTGGGGCTATCTGCAGCACATGTTATCGTGGCACTACTGTTTTTTATTTGCTTGAAACTTCTCCCAAGAAACGAAGAAGAAAGAAGACAACCTGTAGCTTACTGTGAAGAATTCAATTGAAGAGTCATTTTTAATATTCTTTATATTCAGTCTACATGGGTTGTCACAGTAAAAATAACTGACGGATGTATAATATATGTGTAACCAATGTAGCATAGTGTATAATTAGTATGTAATCTAGATATAACATCGAGGGAAAATAAACAGTAAAAAAGAAACATCTATGTATGCTTGCTGATTTAATCATGTTCGCAATTGACATATCTATTTGTGTTTAATTCAGTGACTTTTCTTGCTTATGTGACCTCGCATGTTTAATAATTTTTCATATATAAAACTCTTTCTTCACACCCATCAATAGATACATATATTCTCACTTTAAGTTTCATGGTATTACTCCATGGGTAATTGATATATACTCATATTTAGGTACATTCATATATTAGATATTATTATTGTTAGGAAATATCAATAACGAATTCTTTCTGTTTTACTATTATATTTCTATCAGTTTCATATTTTGATGTCACCAATTAGCACCTGCTATGCTATTTAATTTTTGTAAAGACTATAATATTCATCTATTAAATTATGTTTTTTGTTAGGGCACAAAAATTAATGGTACACTTCTCAATAAACATATTGAAACGTTTGGATATTCTTTACAGCATTTCAAAATGTGTTATATCATAAACGATCGCATTAATAGGGTCAATCCTAATTTTCAATTCGTTAATAAGGACATTGAACTTGGATTCTAACGTCCACTATAGTTCAAGAACGTCACAACCCTTTTTCTACATCTTCTTTTTTTAAGAATTTTGTTTCATTCGAAGATGAAAGATTGCATACCAAAGAAACGATTTTAGATAATTTCTTTAACTTTCATCAACTAATTAACATTCTCATAAATTTAATATTCTACTATTATCTATAATCTATAATCTATATTTATATTTATAATCTATAATCTATAATATAATATATATATATATATATATATATATATATATATATATATATTAAAAGTGTGAAAACCTTTAGTAATATGGTTTGAACTTTTTGTCCTTCATTAAAAGTTCCCGCAATAGACAAAACTGTCATTTACTATTTTTTTTTATATTTAAGATTATTATTGATTAAAAAATCTCACAATTAATTTTTTCCTAATTTGATTTTAGTAGGAATTCCAATTATTAGGCTTTACTTGTAATCAAATTTACCTTATATAAATTTTGTGTATTAATGTCAATACATGTACTTAAAAAAACACCTACACGTGTAATAGTCACTAATTCCAACTAATGTTGGATGAAAATTTATTATCACTTAAATCTTTGTTCTTATAAAATTAAAGTTCGTATTACACTTCTAAATTAATTAAAATACTACTTTATATTACTATTTATTTATTTATTTATTTATAACAGGTAAGAACTTCTACATTTAATATACTTCTAAATCAATTAAAATACTATCTTATATTATTATTATTACTTAAACTGCAATTCTATTTAAGTAACTTTTTGCAAATCCTTATTTAACCCTCACTAATGTTTATTCCACCCTTATTTAACCTTCACTAACGTTCATTCCTTTTCCTTCTTTATTTGTCTTTTTATTATTTGACTTTGAATTGATTTATATTACTTTTTTGTATGCAATGTCATTTTTTTCTTCTTCTCTTTCTTTTAGTTAATAAATAGTGATAGAGTGATTTGTTTTTGTCAATTGCTATAGTTATATCTATGTCTTTTATATGTTATGGTGTATGATGATATCATGTTTGCACGGGTATTCTACCATGCAACAACATCAAAGAAATAGGCAATGTAATAAGAAATGAGAAATATAATATAGTGGATGAGGAAAAGAAGGTTGCCTCAAGAATTCAAGCAGAGGATCGAAAATTATGAGTTGCAAGATTTGCAGCAACGCATTGGATTGACGAATGTGAGATCATAAGTAACCTTTTTTAGGGCTTTAGAAGAGACATCAAATATGATTTTTGTTTGAACTTGATTAAAGAGGTAAACTTTTGTTGCATTCTTTGTCTCAAATTAAGTATCTTAATTTAATTTTGACTAAGCGTGTTTAAGAAATATAAAGAGAGTTTTGAATCTTGTGATCTTAAATTAAAGATGTGTGCAGACTTTTAAATCTTTTGATCTTAAACTTATCATTTAAATTAAGAAATATCTAATAATTTATTGTCGTAGGACAAGTTTTACTACAAGTACTTTAAAACCTCTTCTTAACAGAGTGTATGAATAAATTTACATAGAACCTCTAAAATACATCCAATTATTCTACCTATTGTAAAATATACAAACTATATGAATTCCACGTGAATAAAAACACTTAAATTTATCTCTTACCGCTTAACAGGAGTGTATGAATAAATTTACATAGAACCTCTAAAATACATCCAATTTTATTTTTTTTGCTTTTATTTGTTGTTTATTTAACTTAACTGTTAATTGTTGTTTTTAAATAATTTTATTCTATTACATATAATTTTATTTATTAACACGAAACACACGTGCAAAGTACGTACACTTGACTAGTTGGGACAAATAATCGTAACTAATTATATGTTTAAAAATTACATAAAAAATATTATAAATCATAATATAGAGTTAAAGCTAATAACTCAAAATATTTGAAAACATCGTAATAAAAATAGTATCCTTTGAAATACCAAATACTAATAATTAAGACACAAAAATTGAAATAAAGGAAGTACCATAATAAGTTTATACGTGCCAAGAAAAGCTTTCACGATTGCATTTGATGATCAGATTAAGAACAACTTTGTAAATTTGTAAGAAGTGTCAGCTTTTTTCTTGGTAATTAGTCAAATAATAAGAAATCAAATGACCAAATTAAAGCTTACTAAGAGTTGAATAAATTAAATTATGACTCATAATTTAGTAAATTTTAACTCAGTTAATCTCAACCCGAATAACCTCTGAACTAGTTAATTATCTGTTCATTTATTAACTCTTTTCCAGGGACAGACATAGGCGGGGCGAGGGTGTTCGCCAGAACTCTCTTGATAAAAGTTTACACTATATTTATGAGATATTTTTTTATTATTATTTTTAGTGTACGTGCATTTATATATATATATATATATATATATATATGAATCTCTTAAATATAAGATTAGAGTTAACTTAGTGGTTTAGGGGTTCAAAATTCACCTTGTGGTTCTAAGAACAAATCCTAGACACTAGCTACATTTATATTTTTTAACCCCCATAATAAAAATCCTAATTCTACCACCACTCTTTCCGGTTAATCCACCAACCCCCACCCCCAGTCATACCCCAGGTTGACACCCTTACTTCAAACTAACAAACTTTGTTGAGGAAATGTCACAGCTGTATACAACGTGAGAGGAAAATCTTCTTCTTCATCATCCCACGTAGTATATGTCAAGGAAAAAAACATAAACTATAAAAACATAAACTATAAAATATTCTTTTTCTGCTATTGAACAAGTAAACATCATTGCTCTACATTCATGTACCTATCACAAAAGGGGGAAAATTCGGGAAACATATAACACCACCCCTTACAAAAATTTATAAGTGCATGGCTGCGCGTTATGGGTGTCAAACGGGCCGGTTAAAACCGGCCCGAATCGGCCCGCATAATTAAACCGGCCCGGTTTGACCCGGCCCGGTAAGTCCAAGGGCTTTAGGGGTCCGGGTCCCGGTCCGACTGGATTTTTTTGGGCCCGGTTAACCCGGCCTAGACCCAACCCAGTTTGGGCCCGCCGGTTAACCGGTCCGGCCAGGTTAATTTTTTTTTTTATTTTTATTTTTTTGAAAATTCAGAATTTCACAAACTGAAATTAAAAACTTAGTTTTAATACATTATTAATTTACTATCAAGTATTATTAATTTATTATATTAAGTAGCATATGTTTTATACTTTTATTTAAAGTAGTGTATATATTGAATGGTATATATATATATATGTGTGTGTATATCTTCTAAATCTAAAGTAGTATATATTTAACGTATACATGTGTATATGTTTTATAAATTAGTATATAACTATATATATATATATATATATATATATATATTGTAGTGTATGTTTTATTTAAAGTAGTGAATATATTGAATGGTATATATATATATATATATATATATATATATATATATATATATATATGTGTGTGTGTGTGTGTGTGTGTATATCTTCTATAGATGAGTATATTTAATGTAGTGTATATATTGAATGGTATATATATATATGTGTGTGTGTGTATCTTCTAAATCTAAAGTAGTATATATTTAACGTATACATGAGTATATGTTTTATAAATTAGTATATAACTATATATATATATATATATATATATATATATATATATATATATATATATATATATATATATATATATATATATATATATTTATTGTAGTGTATGTTTTATTTAAAGTAGTGAATATATTGAATGGTATATATATATATATTTGTATATATCTTCTATAGATGAGTATATTTAATGTATAGGTTATGTATATGGTTTATAAATTATGTATATAACAATATATATATATATATATATATATATATGTATGTATTGTAGTATATATTTTATTTAAACTAGTACATATATATTGAATAGTGTATATATATCTTCTATAGACGTATATATTTAACGTATCCAAGTGTATATGTTTTACAAATTAGTATATAACTATACAAATATATTATAGCATATTTCATTTAAAGTATTACATATACATAGAATAGAGTGTATATATGTGAATAGATCTTCAATAGACGGGTATATTTAACGTATACATGTATATATATTTTATAAATTAGTATATAACTATACAAATAAATATTGTAATGTATATATACTGTAGTATATCTCATTTAAAGTATTACATATACATAGAATAGAGTGTATATATGTGAATAGATCTTCAATAAATGTGTATATTTAACGTATACATGTGTATATATTTTATAAATTAGTATATAACTATACAAATATATATTGTAATGTATATATATTGTAGTATATTTCATTTAATGTATTACATATACATAGAATAGAGTGTATATATGTGAATAGATCTTCTATAGACGTGTATATTTAACGTATACATGTGTATATGTTTTATAAATTAGTATGTAACTATACAAATATATATTGTAATGTATATATATTGTAGTATATCTCATTTAAAGTATTACATATACATAGAATAGAGTGAATATATGTGAATAGATCTACTATAGACGTGTATATTTAACATATACATATGTATATATTTTATAAATTAGTATATAACTATACAAATATCTATTGCAATGTATATATATTGTAGTATATCTCATTTAAAGTATTACATATACATAGAATAGAGTGTATATATGTCAATAGATCTTCTATAGACGTGTATATTTAACGTATACATGTGTATATGTTTTATAAATTAGTATATAAGTATACAAATATATATTGTAATGTATATATATTGTAGTATATTTGATTTAAAGTATTACATATACATAGAATAGAGTGTATATATGTGAATGGATCTTCTATAGACATGTATATTTAACGTATACATGAGTATATATTTTATAAATTAGTATATAACTATACAAATATATATTGTAATGTATATATATTGTAGTATATTTGATTTAAAGTATTACATATACATAGAATAGAGTGTATATATCTGAATAGATCATCTATAGACGTGTATATTTAACGTATACATGTGTATATGTTTTATAAATTAGCATATAACTATACAAATATATATTGTAATGTATATATATTGTAGTATATCTCATTTAAAGTATTACATATACATAGAATAGAGTGTATGTATGTGAATAGATCTTCTATAGAGGTGTATATTTAACGTATATATGTCTATATATTTTATAAATTAGTATATAACTATACAAATATATATTGTAATGTATATATATTGTAGTATATTTCATTTAAAATATTACATATACATAGAATAGAGTGTATATATGTGAATAGATCTTCTATAGGCGTGTATATTTAACGTATACATGTGTATATGTTTTATAAATTAGTATATAACTATACAAATATATATTGTAATGTATATATATTGTAGTATATTTGATTTAAAGTGTTACATATACATAGAATAGAGTGTATATATGTGAATGGATCTTCTATAGACGTGTATATTTAACGTATACATGAGTATATATTTTATAAATTAGTATATAACTATAAAATATATATTGTATTGTATATATATTGTAGTATATCTCATTTAAAGTATTACATATACTTAGAATAGAGTGTACATATGTGAATAGATCTTCTATAGACGTGTATATTTAACATATACATGTGTATATGTTAAATAAATTAGTATATAACTATACAAATATATATTGTAATGTATATATATTGTAGTATATTTGATTTAAAGTGTTACATATACATAGAATAGAGTGTATATATGTGAATGGATCTTCTATAGACGTGTATATTTAACGTATACATGAGTATATATTTTATAAATTAGTATATAACTATACAAATATATATTGTAATGTATATATATTGTAGTATATCTCATTTAAAGTATTACATATACATAGAATAGAGTGTATATATGTGAATAGATCTTCTATAGACGTGTATATTTAACGTATACATGTGTATATGTTAAATAAATTAGTAAATAACTATACAAATATATATTGTAATGTATATATATTGTAGTATATTTGATTTAAAGTATTACATATACATAGAATAGAGTGTATATATGTGAATGGATCTTCATTAGACGAGTATATTTAACGTATACATGAGTATATATTTTATAAATTAGTATATAACTATACAAATATATATTGTAATGTATATATATTGTAGTATATCTCATTTAAAGTATTACATATACATAGAATAGAGTGTATATATGTGAATAGATCTTCTATAGGCTTGTAAATTTAACGTATACATGTGTATATGTTTTGTAAATTAGTATATAACTATACAAATATATATTGTAATGTATATATATTATAGTATATTTCATTTAAAGTATTACATATACATAGAATAGAGTGTATATATGTGAATAGATCTTCTATAGACGTATATATTTAACGTATACATGAGTATATATTTTATAAATTAGTATATAGCTATACAAATATATATTGTAATGTATATATATTGTAGTATAATAGATTTAAAGTATTCATATACATAGAATAGAGTGTATATATGTGAATAGATCTTCTATAGACGTGTATATTTAACGTATATATGTGTATATATTTTATAAATTAGTATATAACTATACAAATATATATTGTAATGTATATATATTGTAGTATATTTGATTTAAAGTATTACATATACATAGAATAGAGTGTATATATCTGAATAGATCATCTATAGACGTGTATATTTAACGTATACATGTGTATATGTTTTATAAATTAGCATATAACTATACAAATATATATTGTAATGTATATATATTGTAGTATATCTCATTTAACGTACTACATATACATAGAATAGAGTGTATGTATGTGAATAGATCTTCTATAGACGTGTATATTTAACGTATATTAGTCTATATATTTTATAAATTAGTATATAACTATACAAATATATATTGTAATGTATATATATTGTAGTATATTTCATTTAAAATATTACATATACATAGAATAGAGTGTATATATGTGAATAGATCTTCTATAGGCGTGTATATTTAACGTATACATGTGTATATGTTTTATAAATTAGTATATAACTATACAAATATATATTGTAATGTATATATATTGTAGTATATTTGATTTAAAGTGTTACATATACATAGAATAGAGTGTATATATGTGAATGGATCTTCTATAGACGTGTATATTTAACGTATACATGAGTATATATTTTATAAATTAGTATATAACTATACAAATATATATTGTATTGTGTATATATTGTAGTATATCTCATTTAAAGTATTACATATACATAGAATAGAGTGTATATATGTGAATAGATCTTCTATAGACGTGTATATTTAACGTATACATGTGTATATGTTAAATAAATTAGTATATAACTATACAAATATATATTGTAATGTATATATATTGTAGAATATTTGATTTAAAGTGTTACATATACATAGAATAGAGTGTATATATGTGAATGGATCTTCTATAGACGTGTATATTTAACGTATACATGAGTATATATTTTATAAATTAGTATATAACTATACAAATATACATTGTATTGTATATATATTGTAGTATATCTCATTTAAAGTATTACATATACATAGAATAGAGTGTATATATGTGAATAGATCTTCTATAGACGTGTATATTTAACGTATACATGTGTATATGTTAAATAAATTAGTATATAACTATACAAATATATATTGTAATGTATATATATTGTAGTATATTTGATTCAATGTATTACATATACATAGAATAGAGTGTATATATGTGAATGGATCTTCATTAGACGTGTATATTTAACGTATACATGAGTATATATTTTATAAATTAGTATATAACTATACAAATATATATTGTAATGTATATATATTGTAGTATATCTCATTTAAAGTATTACATATACATAGAATAGAGTGTATATATGTGAATAGATCTTCTATAGGCGTGTATATTTAACGTATACATGTGTATATGTTTTATAAATTAGTATATAACTATACAAATATATATTGTAATGTATATATATTATAGTATATTTCATTTAAAGTATTACATATACATAGAATAGAGTGTATATATGTGAATAGATCTTCTATAGACGTATATATTTAACGTATACATGAGTATATATTTTATAAATTAGTATATAGCTATACAAATAGATATTGTAATGTATATATATTGTAGTATATTAGATTTAAAGTATTCATATACATAGAATAGAGTGTATATATGTGAACAGATCTTTTATAGACGTGTATATTTAACGTATACATGTGTATATATTTTATAAATTAGTATATAACTATACATATATATATTGTAATGTATATATATTATAGTATATTTCATTTAAAGTATTACATATACTGTGAATCGATCTTCTATAGACGTGTATAATTAACGTATACATGTGTATATATTTTATAAATTAGTATATAACTATACAAATATATATTGTAATGTATATATATTGTAGTATATCTCATTTAAAGTATTACATATACATAGAATAGAGTGTATATATGTGAATAGATCTTCTATAGACGTGTATATTTAACGTATACATGTGTATATGTTTTATAAATTAGTACATAACTATACAAATATATATTGTAATGTATATATATTGTAGTATATTAGATTTAAAGTATTCATATACATAGAATAGAGTGTATATATGTGAATAGATCTTCTATAGATGTGTATATTTAACGTATACATGTGTATATATTTTATAAATTAGTATATAACTATACAAATATATATTGTAATGTATATATATTATAGTATATTTCATTTAAAGTATTACATATACATAGAATAGAGTGTATATATGTGAATAGATCTTCTATAGACGTATATATTTAACGTATACATGAGTATATATTTTATAAATTTAGTATATAGCTATACAAATAGATATTGTAATGTATATATATTGTAGTATATTAGATTTAAAGTATTCATATACATAGAATAGAGTGTATATATGTGAATAGATCTTTTATAGACGTGTATATTTAACGTATACAGTGTATATATTTTATAAATTAGTATATAACTATACATATATATATTGTAATGTATATATATTATAGTATATTTCATTTAAAGTATTACATATACTGTGAATCGATCTTCTATAGACGTGTATAATTAACGTATACATGTGTATATATTTTATAAATTAGTATATAACTATACAAATATATATTGTAATGTATATATATTGTAGTATATCTCATTTAAAGTACTACATATACATAGAATAGAGTGTATATATGTGAATAGATCTTCTATAGACGTGTATATTTAACGTATACATGTGTATATGTTTTATAAATTAGTACATAACTATACAAATATATATTGTAATGTATATATATTGTAGTATATTAGATTTAAAGTATTCGTATACATAGAATAGAGTGTATATATGTGAATAGATCTTCTATAGACGTGTATATTTAACGTATACATGTGTATATATTTTATAAATTAGTATATAACTATACAAATATATATTGTAATGTATATATATTATAGTATATTTTATTTAAAGTATTACATATACATAGAATAGAGTGTATATATGTGAATCGATCTTCTATAGACGTTTATATTTAACGTATACATGTGTATATGTTTTATAAATTAGTATATTACTTTACAAATATATATTGTAATGTATATATATTGTATTATATCTCATTTAAATTATTACATATACATTGAATAGAGTGTATATATGTGAATAGATCTTCTATAGACGTGTATATTTAACGTATAGATGTGTATATGTTTTATTAATTAGAATATAACTATACAAATATATATTGTAATGTATATATATTATAGTATATTTCATTTAAAGTATTACATATACATAGAATAGAGTGTATATATATGAATAGATCTTCTATAGACGTGTACATTTAACATATACATGAGTTATATTTTATAAATTAGTATATAGCTATACACATATATATTGTAATGTATATATATTGTAGTATATTAGATTTAAAGTATTCATATACATAGAATAGAGTGTATATATGTGAATAGATCTTTTATAGACGTGTATATTTAACGTATACATGTGTATATATTTTATAAATTAGTATATAACTATACAAATATATATTGTAATGTATATATATTATAGTATATTTCATTTAAAGTATTACATATACTGTGAATCGATCTTCTATAGACGTGTATAATTAACGTATACATGTTTATATATTTTATAAATTAGTATATAACTATACAAATATATATTGTAATGTATATATATTGTAGTATATCTCATTTAAAGTATTACATATACATAGAATAGAGTGTATATATGTGAATAGATCTTCTATAGACGTGTATATTTAACGTATACATGTGTATATGTTTTATAAATTTGTACATAACTATACAAATATATATTGTAATGTATATATATTGTAGAATATTAGATTTAAAGTATTCATATACATAGAATAGAGTGTATTTATGTGTATAGATCTTCTATAGACGTGTATATTTAACGTATACATGTGTATATATTTTATAAATTAGTATATAACTATACAAATATATATTGTAATGTATATATATTATAGTATATTTCATTTAAAGTATTACATATACATAGAATAGAGTGTATATATGTGAATCGATCTTCTATAGACGTGTATATTTAACGTATACATGTGTATATGTTTTATAAATTAGTATATAACTATACAAATATATATTGTAATGTTTATATATTGTATTATATCTCATTTCAATTATTACATATACATAGAATAGAGTGTATATATGTGAATAGATCTTCTATAGACGTGTATATTTAACGTATAGATGTGTATATGTTTTATTAATTAGAATATAACTATACAAATATATATTGTAATGTATATATATTATAGTATATTTCATTTAATGTATTACATATACATAGAATAGAGTGTATATATGTCAATCGATCTTCTATAGACGTGTATATTTAACGTATACATGTGTATATATTTTATAAATTAGTATATAACTATACAAATATATATTGTAATGTATATATATTGTATTATATCTTATTTAAAGTATTACATATACATAGAATAGAATGTATATATGTGAATAGATCTTCTATAGACGTGTATATTTAACGTAAATATGTGTATATGTTTTATAAATTAGTATATAACTATGCAAATGTATATTGTAATGAATAACTTTATAGTATATTTCATTTAAAGTATTACATATACATAGAATAGAGTGTATATATGTGAATAAATCTTCTATAGACGTGTATATTTAACGTATAGATGTGTATATGTTTTATAAATTAGTATATAACTATATAAATATATATTGTAATTTATATATATTATAGTATATTTCATTTAAAGTATTACGTATACATAGATTAGAGTGTATATATGTGAATAGATCTTCTATAGACGTGTATATTTAACGTATACATGTGTATATATATATATAATTATATATATATATTGTTGTATATTTTATTTAAACTTTAAAGTTTAAAGTAGTACATATATATTTGGATGGTGCGTATATATGTGTAATTGTGTATATGTGTATATATTTTTTTAATTCTAATGTAGTATATACTATATATATAGTGTATATATATTGTTTAACGTATTTATAATGTATATAGGTGGGTTTATATAATGTATATTGAAAAAAAGTTTTTATTTTTTATATTTTTGACCGGGTTTGACCGGTTTTTTAATCGGGTTTGACCGGGTTTAGGTGGATTTTACCGGGTTGGGTTAAGTAGGCCGGGTTAGGGTGGTTTTTGAACTTTTTACTGTTGGGCCCGGCCCAGCCCGCCCACTTAAACCCCAACCCGGCCCTCAACCCGGTTAAATAACATGGGCCGGTGCCAGATTGGTCCGACCCGGCCCACTTGACAGCCATTCTGCGCGTAAATTGACACAAACACGATGTACTAATAACACCCCTTACATAATTTTTATATTGTGTGGTTGTGTATAAACTTGATACCATGTATTAATAACGCTTCCAAACTATACAACTTTATAATGTGTAATTATGTACAATTAACTAACACAAACGCTATATACTAATAACACCCCTACAAAATTTGTAATGTGTGACTGGGCGTGTAAATAATACCGACATCATGTAGTAATAACACTCGGTCCCTGTAAAATTTTATTGAATGTGGTGCACGCAAACTGACATAAACATCACATATTAATAACACCCTCATAAAATTTTATAATTCTTGCAATTTATGCTTGCAATTTGGCGTGTGTAAATTGATAAAAACATATATCGATCAAGTACTAATTACACTTTCTATGGATTTTATTGATGTTGTCGAGTGAGTGTAAGTTTTAACCTTAAAAGATCATCAACAAGGCGTTCTAGTGTGTTGTAGATTACTGCATACAAAATGACACAGACATCATGTACTAATATTATACCTTTATAGAATTTTATAGAGCTTGATTGCATGCAAGTTTGTACAGGCACAATGCATTAATAACACTAACAAGAACACACCATGTACTTAGCACACCCTTATAAAATTTTATAATACGGTGCAATTAACTGCAAAATGACACGAACACCATGTACTAACAAAACTCCCTACAAAATTTTTTAATACATGATTGCATGCAAATTGACATAGACGCCATGATTATTTAATTACATGACGGAGCAAGCATTAGGGTTATCATCACTAAACATGGTAACATATGCATTATCCTCAAATCTTGAAACTGTTCCTATAGTTGGGTTCTGATCCACCCTTCTAACATAACCAGGAGGAGCCTTCTTGTCATAAGCAGCAGCAGCATAGGGCTGTGCCACTAAATTGTAGGGCACATAAGGCCAAATCTCAGCCTTCTTTCCTGTTGACTTTGCCTTCTTTAACACCTTGTTTGCTTCCACATGTCCTGTTACTGTCACCTTTTGTTGTTTCCTGTTTATCTCCACTGATTTTACTCCTACAATTAAACATTAAATATATGATTCAAATTTGTATAGATTAACCTATCAGAGATGGCTCAGTAAATCTTTAAGCCACAAAATCTTAAGGCCTCAAAAAAGTTTAATTGTTAATTTTATGATTTTATTTTTCTTTGATAATATTGAATATAGTAAAATAAAAATTATCATCATTCAATAGAAATATTTTGAAACTTTGAATTAAACTACTCATATTTTTATAATGATAAATAATATATTTACTGTAGCATCAAGGTAATATATTGAAAACGCATGATTAACGTCTTATTAACTTGAATTAATCTTTACTATTATAAATAATAATATTACCATGTGAAATATAATACTGCACTAAAAACAATAATTATGAAAAAACAAAAAAAAGCAACATTAATTTTTTATTTATTATGTATATGTATATTATTAAAGCTTTAATTTAAAATTTGGCTTTAGACCACTAATTTTACTGAAGCGTCTTTGTGACCTATTACATTAGCAAGTTAATTAGTCAATATTTTTATTAGGTTACCACTCCTTCTGCGAATAAATTTCCTGAATGGTCACCCATGTTTGGTTAATTGCCTATAAATATCACTTTTGTTTTATTTAGGAAAAGAATATCATCCAACTTTTCTTTTTTTCCTTAAAATATACTTATCATCTCAAAATCTTTCTCTCTCCTACTTGAAATGTCATGTCATTAAATTTTTTTAATTTTTTTTTATAAATGTATAACTTATCAAACTTATTTGATTAAAGTTTTATCCTAATTCTTTTTTATAAAAAAATTACACATGATATATTGATAATTGAAAATTAATCTAATTACACCAAAAGCTTAGGTTATTTTATTTGATATGTAATCTTCAAAGTTTCTTTTATTTACTTATTTATTTCACCGCTTAATAATAGTTTTAAAATACAAGTACTTATACGAATTGGTACAATAATTTTTTTGTTGTTTATTTTATATACTAAAAATTCTTAAAATGTAAAAGAAATAAAACGATGGATTTCATATTTTAGACATTAAGTTTGTTATTTATATGAGAATAAAAAAATAAAATCACCTTTTTTGAAGGAAAGAAAAAATTATGTAGTCTTGAAACAAATTAAACTTTTTAAGAAATATTAACAAAATGATACCTTCTTCAGTAATATTACAAATGAATTTTTAAAATATTACTCTATCAATTCTTCTTTGCTTTTGATGGATTTAGAATGAAGTACGGATATAAATTAGTCTTTAATTGTATAATAAAATAAAATCTAAATATAATGATCACAGCAAAAAGTGAAGAAACTAAATTAAAAATAATATTTATTTATTTTTAAATTTATGTCTTATCCTACGGATTTAATGATTTGTTTATAGGAAATTACTTGTAAAAAATCTGTAAAAAAATATATTTTTTCACTATATATTTATCAAAAATTATCTTGCATAAAAAATTGCAAGTAATCTATGTCCAAATTAAATTTTTTAGGTAATAATACATATTAAAAAAAAAATTATTGAATTTTGCTTGGCAGCAAAAAAATCGTAGGTTTGTCATCAATACTTTTAAATAACAAATTATATTATTTTATTCTCTATTACTCTATATTTGAAGGAAATATAATATCTTTGGATTATATTAATCAAAAAATTCTTTTGTATAATCCTAAAAAGTAGATTTTATTCTTTTATTCTCATATAAATAACAAATTTAATGTCTAAAATATGAAATCCGGTGTTTTATTTCTTTCACATTTTAAGAATTTTTAATATATAAAATAAATAATAAAAAATTAAATGAGTACCAATTTTTATAAGTACTTGAGTTTTAAATATTATTAAGTGGTGAAATAAATAAATAAATAAATAAATAAATAAATAAATAAAAGAAACTTTGAAAAGTACATATCAAATAAAATAATTTAAATTTTTGGTGTAGTTAAATTAATCTTCAATGATTAGTATATCATGTGTATTATTTTTAAAAATAAGAATTAGGATAAAATTTTAGTTAAATAAGTTTGATAAGTTAAATAGATCTATTTATAAAAAATAAAATAAAAAATTTAATGACATTGAATTCCAAGTAGGAGAAGAAGATTTTTGAGGTGTTAAGTATATTTTAAGAAAAATAGAAAAAGTTGAGTGATATTCTTGTCATAAATAAAACAAAAATAATATTTGTAGGCAATTTTCCTAACATGAGTGGCCAGGGAATTTACTCCTCCTTTTGCTTATATCATGACATAATATATTCGGAGTATGAGGATCTGACTATCTAACCTATTATATTAGCAAGTTAATTAGTCAATATTTTTATTAGGTTATAAATCACTCCTTTTGCTTATATCATGACGCAATATATTCAAAGTACGAGGGTCAGACTATCTAATTCATAATGTGAATAGGATGTAGAATCTTCAAGTTTTGTGAAATTAAGTTTACATATGTACTAACTATTTATAAAATGTATTATATCATTGTAATTAATAAATTAAAATATTTAAAAGACATATAAAAATAATATAAAAAATTATTTAATTATCCCAATAATTGCTGCGGCACATCAAATCAAATGCAATTGAAGGAGTAATACTTATCATGTAAATCACATATAATCATCTTACAAGTGATCATATTATGTAAATAATTTTAGAGCATGTATTGCAACTTAAACTCATAAATATAGCTAGTTTCTTAAACGTAAGAAAAAATCAACTCCGAAATGCCTAACAGCATGGTGCATCTGAAAAGGGTTCAACTGAATTCCCTTCTTCAAAAGATTACATTATTTATAGAATAAATTAATAAAAAATTACAGTAGAAATATAAATTGTTGAATGTCACTAAAAAATTCGACTCTGCCTAATGTTGGAGGAAGAAAAAAACTAAAAATCAATTAGTAGTATAACATATTGTGTTTAATTAATTTGTTACCACTTAATGAAGACAAAGCTTTCTTGACTTTAAGCTCACAACCATCACAATCCATTCTGACTTTGAGCTCCACCGTATGAAACAACCTCTTCTTCCTATTGTATTTATGAGTACTACTTCTCATCATATCAGAAATGTACTCCAAAGTTCCTCTAAGACCCATATTTTCTTTTTGGTATTTTACTTAATTTAATGAAGTCTCATTATTTATTTATTTTCTTTTTTGCTTCCGATATGATATATCTTGTCTACTTATATAGGCATATTTGCTTCAACCAAGGGGTGAAAAGGGAAGGAGGTCCCCCAAGACAACGTACAGCATCAGCTTGATATTTTAATAATATAAACAAGCATGAATATCAAAGGGAGCCTCGAAGTAATTGAAAAAATTATTGTCGTGTGATTAGGAGGTCACATGTTCAAGCTGTGGAAATAATCATTTGCAGAAATGAAAGGTAAAGTTACCTACAATAGACCCTTTAGCCCAAACCTTCCTTAAATCCTGCACATAGCCAAAGTTTTATTGCGACTATCGTATACAAGCATGAATCAATATATGTTATATATATCTATTAATGTGTGAATGAGAAAGTAACTGAGTTAAAGATATTGGACCAAGAAGTAAATTTGAAACTTGACTCGATAAATTAAAACTTAAAAGATAGGACAAGAACAAATGCCCATTAAAAATGAACTAATTTCTCTTTTATACGCTCAACGATAATTTTATCAATTATCCTAAGAAATTTTTTACAACTAACTTTTAAACATATTTATACTTTCAAAAAGAATATGTTATTATATAAAATGAAAAAATATATAATTAATTTCATAAATTGACAAAGTAATTTGGGACGATGAATGAACAAATAGGTGGTACTTTGCCTAAACTCTATGATTAAACAGGCAAACCACCAATAATTGAAAGAGTAGCTTCCACGTTTCGAGTTTGGAGGTATTGTTCTGAACATGTGTCAAATAATTGTTTACTTATAACTGTTTGGGTCAAATTCTTCACCGCTTGTCTAGATATACATAAATATTCTTATTAATTTACCAAATGTAAAAAAAGTTACTGTTTTCGTCATTATTTATTTATTTATTTATTTTATTTTTTCTCTAGGTGATTTCAAAAAAATGTGTACCTATCACTAAGATTTTGCATCACTAGATGTAAAAGAATTGTATTTATTCAAAAAAGAATATTTTTTATTTTAAATTTTCATGTGTTATGTTTAAAATCACTAAGAACATTTTGATATATTTTATATATTTTAAATTTTGCATCATTAAGATTGTGTATCAAATTAAAATAAGATAAATAAATTGAGATAAATGGAGTATAAGAAAATCACTTTAGGTTTTAATCCTACCAAATACACCCAAGATATTTTTCTTTCCCCCCTTTTGTGGGCAAATAACATGAGAATAGTTTATTTAATAGTTTATTTAATTAGAGAACTTGAATTTGAGATTGTTCAATTTTTGTTTAAATAAAAGTAATAAATGTTTTATATAAGGAGGTGTCATTTAAATAAAGATTGTGTCAATTCATTTTTTAATTTTTCCTCGTTCTTTTTAGATCCAATCTTTTGTGGTTTCCAAAGTATTTTTTTTATGGAGTCTTTTTAATTTACAACTTTCCTCAAAAAGAATTAGTTTCTACTCCACAAGATTAAGTTCCTGTTCTTGTTTTTCTAAGAGAATCTCTTTGTTATTTGCTTAGTGTAGAATTTATAGGGATGTTATATTAACTAAAAATTATTTGCGTACAATTTTATCGAAATATTGAAGAAGAGAGGAGTAAATATCAATTTTAGAAAAGTATTTCGCACGTATTTCAAGTCTCAAATCTTGTGTTCGTTGTTTATATAGTCAAACCTTCATCTTTTGTGTTCTTGAAATATATTTTTCAACAAAGTCCTAGGTATAGAGAAAATCATTTCAAAGTATCACTCTCAGAATGGGCCATGTAGTGTGAAATTCAAATTAGTCGAAGTTTCAATATCGACACCGAATACAAAGTGAGGAAAGAAAAAGAGAAGAGGTAGGTGGAAGAAAGCTAGGTTAGCTTCAAAAGCGGATCTAAAATTTAACGTTTGTGAGTTCGTTAGAAAAATTAAAATTAAATATAGTGTGTGACTGGGCTAGAACCCACAACCAAAACTTATAATTCTTTAAATTTATTAGATTTTTTAATATAAATACAAATACCACACAAAAGTTACTGAGTATTTTTAGTATACTTATATGTATTTTTAGTAAAGAACACCTTGCATATATTATTTTAAAATTTTGAAGCTTCTATTTTTAGGATGTTATTGCAAAAATTTCCTAAAATGTAATGTCATGTCAGTTACAAAATCATACATAGAAAAAACAGATTTTCGTTCGAATATTTGTAATGAATTCCAACAATCACAACAAATTAAATCGACAACAACTCAACAATTACACTAACTTCACGCTGAACAGTGTTCAAACAGTAATAACCGAATTTTGGAAATGACTAACTAAAATTCAATTAAATCGCAAAGAGTACTAAAACTGAAGGAAAATCCTAGATAAACTAGATCAGCAACTCGATTCCAAAGGTGAACAACCCAGCTCGAAGCAACTGCATACCTGAATTAATAGTCAATTTGTAGATCAGCTCATTTCCAATTAATTGAAAATAACTTCACTGGAAGGTAAGGATTTTGGAAGATAAGAACAGAATTGGGAAGAGAAAGAATAAAAATTTGGATTGAGATTTAGAGAAGTTTTGGAAGGAACACGAGCTTAGAACATACCAATTTCACATGCCTTTCTTCTGTTTGTATTTGATATTTATACCCCCTTTTGAGTGAATCTCAACCCTTGATCTGGTACTTGATCTAATTTAATCACCACCCTTGATTACTAACTGCTGAACCTTAGTTAAATAGGCTCTAACGGTGTCGTTTAGTAGTGTTGGCTAATATGTGTAACGAATGATCATTACAATATTTTTCAACAATGTTTGAATTAATAATTAGGAGAAGGTTTAGGGCGTGAATAAGCGGATTGAGTTGAATTTGTGCAAAATAAAATGACTTATGTTATAAACGCGTGAGTTATTGCTTGGTTTAAAAGTTGTTTGAGCTGAAATAAATTAAACGAAAAAAGGCCTAAAATTTCCTTCAATTATGTGAAATAGTGCAAAAATATCCTCCATCTACTTATTGGCCCTAAAATGGCCTTCCTGTCTACCTATCGGGCCTAAAATGTCCTTTCTGTCTACTTATTGGAGCTATTTTGTCCTTTTATTTTTAAAAAATATATATAATACCACAACTTATCTTTATTAACCTACATAAAATCTTTATCATTATTATTAATATTTACCAAATAAATAGCGCACAATATCAATTTTTCGTCATTCTAAATTGATCTGATAAATTAGAAAAAAAAAACATAAATAGTCATTTCTTATTAGGAAAATTTTCAAAAGCAGCAACTTAACGGCTATAATTATAACTTTTATAGCAATTGTTTCATAATTACAAAAATTATCAAGTTGTATTTTGTATTTAAGTAAAATGTTGCTATATAAATTACATATACAAATTGAATAGTAGTTTCTATTTTAGCTCCATCAGTTAGAGTTAAATAAAGAAAGTAACCGTCTCTTAATTCATGCTACGTTTAATTATAAAGATTCATTTTTCTTATATGACTCTTGTATTTCTCTTTTTTTTTTTTTTATACTTTTTCTTCTTTTTTTTTCGTTTTTTATTTTTTTTCTTTCACATATTTTTTTTCTTTTTCTATTTTCGTTTCTTTTTTTATCGTTTTATTTTTTTATTTTGATTTTTTTTCTTTCCACTTTATTTTCACTCTTTTATTTCTCTTTTTTTTTTTGTAATCCTTTTTTATTTTTTTCTTTTCCTATTTTTGTTTTCTTCTTCTTTTTTTCTATTTTTCTATTTTTATTTCTTTAATATTTAAGTAAAGTGTTGCTATATAAATATATGTACAAATTGAATAATAGTTTCTATTTTAACTCCCATCAGTTAGAGTTAAATAAGAGAAGTAATCGTTCCTTAATTCATGCTACTTTTAATTATAAAGATTCATTTTCCTTATATGACTCTTCTATTTCTCTTCTTTTTTTATCCTTTTTCATTTTTTTTATTTTTCTTTTTCTTATTTTTTTTCCTTTCTCCTATTTTTTCTTTTCTCTTTCTATTTTCGTTTCTTTTTTTATCATTTTTTTTTATTATTTTGATTTCTTTTTCTTTCCCCTTTATTTTCACTCTTCTGTTTCTCTTCTTTTTTATCTTTTTTTGTTTTTTTCTTTTCCGTTTTCTTATTTTTTTTTCTTTCTCATATTTTTCTATTTTCGTTTTCTTCTTCTTTTTTCTATTTTTTTTTTTTCTTTTTTACACTTATATTTCTAGCTTTTATTTCTCTTTCTTCTTCTTTTTTCATTTTTTACTTCTTTTTCTTTGAATTTCTCTTTTTTCTTTTTCTATTTTTTTTTATTCTTCTATCTCTTGCTTTTATTTTTAAAAGACACATATCTATATCACATATGCATATTCAAAAACTATACAAAATACATAGACATCAGATATATCTGCATATGTAATTATAGAAATACATATTTGACTCATGCATATATAAACATATAGGATAGAAAATCTCTATAACAAAAAGTGACATAATACATTTGCCTAATTGCGCTTGAACTACACATTTCTTCTTCATGATGTAGACATCAAAAATATTATTATGACGAAAAATATTCATCATCCATAAATACATATGCATTAATCATACATACATATGCGTTATTCATAAATAGATATGCATAACTGAAATAATACATATGTATTATTCATAAATACATATGCATCTATAAAAACCTAAGCAGAACTAAAAATATATTTCCAAATCAATAAATATAGCATGCAGTCCCATAAAAACGTATGAATAACTAAAAATTCATATGTATTATTCAAAAATACATATGCATTAGTTATAAATACATATACAATCTGGTAAAATATATATGTATTATTCATAAATATATATGCATAACTAAAAAAATACATATGCATTTCTCATAAATACATGACATAAGCACAACTGGAAAAATACATATTCTTTCTTTTCGTTTGACTTTCTCTTTTTCACATATTTGTTCACTTTTGGGGATTTTAGAGATGAAGGTTTTCTCAATGTTTTTCGTTTCATGATTTTTCCAATATTTTTCGGCTCGTCACAATGCTTCGATTTCACCTCTTCTATGTCAACTTCTCTGCCCAACTGAATAGGAGTAGAGATCAACTTAACACAAAAATCCACAATCTTTCAACAAATTTTTTTACAAAACCACATCAAATAATGTAGAAAAAATTACAGAAGACCTCCATCAAATAATGTATTCCTCCATTATAGCAGACCTCCACAATCTTTCAACAAAAGAAATCACAAATCCCCCCTTCCAAAAAAAATGAAGAAGACGGATGAAGAAAAAAATATAAATTATATGAAAAGATAACATGCAAATACTGTAAACAAGATTACTTAGGTTACTAATTAACTCGCTATATTAGTAGGACTCTTTAAAATTGTCATGGTATAATTATATCTTTTAAAATGTATAAAAAATTTACACGTATCTGTCGATATTTTTAGAAGTTCAAAAACCATAAATTAGTAGGGAAAAAATGACTTACATATCACTACCGTAGGCCACAAAAAATTTGAGAGAATGAGAGATTCTCAATACAAATTTCTACTACAAATTTAATTAAAACTGTCACTATTATTATTGATTTGTCTCTGCTTATGCAATAATGTTTGTAGGTAGTTGAATACAAAATTTAAGATGTTAAATTAATTTTGTAGTTCAATGAAAGGAAAAGATAAAAAAATAATGGTTTAAAGGGTAGTTTGATAAATATCAACTTACCTTATATTTGATGGAGCACAATTTGAAAAAAAAATTAAAAATTAAAATAAAAAAAGTGGAGTGAAATATGGGAGGGAATTGAAAAAGGTGGAGTGAAAATAGAAAAAGGTAAAAAAGTGGGTGAAACCCACATGCTTTTCAATATAATGATTAAAATATTGTTACTTTTGCTGTAACTTGTAATTTTGAGAAAGTGTTGTTATTTTATTGTAATTAAGGTCTTAAATATGCTAGTTTTTGTAATTTTTCATTTAAATACATAGCCCTATTAGTTGATTGTCAGATATAGCATATAAAATATTTACTTTTATAACAAATTCTAATATATTGAAAAATAATTATATATTAAATTTCCAAATTTCTTATTTATTGCCTATTTTTATGGAATCCTTTGTTCATTCTTTTTTTATATGCTATATAAAAAATTTATGTTTTTCATTTTTATTAACTGCTTTCACGTTGCCTCCATAAAAATATATAGTATATTTATATCATAAAAATTCATGATATATTTATATATTATACAAATTATATTATATCATAAAAATACATAATATATTTATGCTATTAAAATTATTTTTATACCATAAAAATATATTGTATATTTTAGATATAAAAAGTTTATGCTATGTAATACAAGAAATATATATTTATATTTAATAAATAATTTTTGAACAAGAAAATTACTTCCCACATAATGAGATATACCATGAATATTTATCTCATAAATTATATCAAAAATATAATAATAATTTGACTTTGACATAAATTATATTTATATAACAAAAATATATGATATATTTGTACTTCCAACATAATGATTTTTATTCCATAAATATTTATCCATAAAAAATTATGATTAACCCATTATATTAGAATTAAAAATACACGATAATGAAATAATATTAGATAATTAACATACATGAAAATAAAATGAAACATACACGAGCAAAATGGAATACTTAGTTTATTTAAAAATATTTGAATTTTGAATATAAGAGAGAGAAAGATTTGAAAGCAGTGATTATCTTTTCTATTTTTAATTTGAAGATTAAAAATATATCTCTTAAATTAAAGTACATTGATAATTAGTTAAACCATTAAATTAGAAATTATAATTATCTTTTCTGATTTTTTAAATGGCTATGTATGTAAAAAATAATATTTTTATAATATTGAAAAAGTACTATTATTTATGTAATTAAGTTTTAAAAATGACCTTTTTATGTAATTTGTCTAAATAAAAGGACAAAATAGGTCCACTAGGTAGATGAAAAGGGTATTTTATGCCCAATAGGTTGGTGAGAAGGGCATTTTAGGCCCAATAGGTAGACGAAAAGGACATTTTAGGCCCAATAGGTAGACGGGGGACATTTTTACACCATTTTACATAGTTGAAGGGCATTTTAGGCCCTTTTTCCGTAAACTAAAAGATGGTCATAATTTAATCTATACAATTCTGATTAAGTTCTAATTTCTTTGTTTGTTCTTTTAAAATCTTTTATACTTTAGTACCTAATAATATTGTTTATTTTCTTTATTATGATTATGTATAACATATCAAAAGAAAGCCTAATATTTTAATAAGATTTCTTATGGATCAATTTGGGCTAGATATTAATCCAAATTTGGATAGGCTGAAATGAGTTAGACTGAATGTTGCTGAGTTAATAAATGTGCAAGCCAATAACCAGTTCAAACTTAACGAATTGGACGAATTATGTTTTCATGAGCTAATTTTACCACTTCTAGGAGAAGGGATAGTTGTTAGGCTTACAAAGAATATCAAGTTGTCGTCTAATGTTCGTGATTACTTATAAATTTTCTGACCGCGGCATAATATTTTCTTATAAAATATTTTATTTTTTTTTCAAAACAAAAACTTTTAGACTGTGGTTTAAAAGGTCCTATAAATTATAGCAAAAATAAAAAGAAAATCATTTACTAAACAACTATCTCAAAAAGGTATAACTGGCGAAAATTTCACCATAATTAAACGTAGAAATACATCTAATGAACCCCAAAGTGTTTGGTCTTGAATTTTTATTTTTCAAGTATCTGGTCTTGAATTTTCATACCCCATCCTAAATAAATTTTACTGCCTATAAGGCAAAACTTGTAGTTAGTTGAGCAGATTCATTGTCTTAAAATGACTTGAAAATAGTCTAGGCAAGAGCTATAGTGTCTTCCTTATGGGCAACAATCTAAGTTGTAACGTTTACGTATAATGCAAAATTTCTAGTCAACTTGTGCAGGCTCAGTGTCTTAAAATGTCATGACCATTTGTCTTATTGGCAAAACTTATTAAGAGGGGCAAAAAATCAAGATCACCCCTTATGAAGGTCATTTTTGTAAGTTTTTTTTATGGAGGACAAAATATCAAGATCAATCCTTATATAAGTCATTTTTGTAAGACTTTTTTTAATGGGGAACAAACTATCAAGTCCAACCCATTTTAGGACCATTTCTGAACTGAACAGATAGACCTATATTTTTTCTCAAAACTTCACATATAGCCAACTTATACCCCTCTTAACTAACTTGAGATTTTGAGTTAAAAGTGACAAAAGAGTTTTGAAAAGAGGTGTATGTGACTCAAAAGTTTTAAAAATTGAGTGTAGGTGACAATTACTTTATTATGGATTAAGAAAGTTGTGAAAGTTTTAGAATAGCCCACAAGTTTTTAAATTTGTACTTTGATCCAAGTAAAACCCAAAATAACTAGAAACGGAGGAAAAATACGTGTTTTTCTCTCTTCTCATTTATTGTTATTTTCTCCCTCTTCGCATTTTTTGTTGTTCATTATTACTGTTGCTTTATTCATCATCTTCTGCTTCATTATCATCATCTTTTTCTTCATTATCATCATCATTTTCTTGTTGTTGACCATTGTTGTTGTTGTTACCGCTACTGCTGCTACTTGACTAATTTTTTAGGTCAAATTTTGTGCCATACATCATTTTGGTATTACTTCATAGGTAACTTTGGTAAGTAAAATTATGATTTTTAACTGAATTTTTCATCTGGGTACATTGCTACTGCTGTTTTTCAACAATGGATAGAATTCGAACATAAATCCAACATAAAATTCATCTATTTCAATAGATAACTCATCTGTTGTGACAGACGAGTCAGCTGTTGCAATGGAAAACTCATTTGTTGGATTCATGTTTATGGTTCTATAGTGCTGTTACATGAATCAAACAGATGGGTCATCTGTTGCAACAGACGAGTTATCTGTTGCAACAGAAGAGTCATCTATTGAAACATATTAATCATCTGTTGCAATAGAAACTGAAGTTGATTCTAATAGATGACTCATCTGTTGGCATTCATATTGCAAAATATAGAACCTGAAGCTGATTCCAATAAATGACTCATCTGTTGCAACAAGTTAGCAATCTGTTGAAACATGTTAATAATCTTTTGCAATAGGTGACTCATTTATTGAAATCATCTTCAAAGTTTTTGTAGTACATCCCAACAGGTGAGTCGTCTATTGCAACAGATGTATAATCTATTGCAATAGATGAGTCACATGTTCTAACAGATGACTCATCTATTCTAACGGATGACTCATCTGTTGGAATCAACTTTAGGTTCTATAGTACCGTAACATGAATGCCAATAGGTGAGTCATCTGTTGTAATATATAACTCACTTATTGCACTATATTATTCATCTGTTGCAACAGATTACTCATATGTTGGGGTTCGTGTTATAGTACTATGCAATCACTATTAATTTTATTATCATATCATTATTAACTTTTTTTAACAAATGTCTTTATTTAGGTACCACTAATGGAGGGATCAATAACAATAGAGGTGGATTGTCATGATGAATGGATGGAGAAGAGCAATTGATATGTTTGGCGTTGGAAGGAGGGTGAAATGCTAAAGACGATAGCTATGATAGTCCAAAGTGATGTTTCGTTGATGATTTTGTGAACTTAATCATTAGCTATTGTGGACTGAATTGTTAACCGGAAGAACTCGTCATCAGCTACATGCACAACGTAAATATGTGTATATGTTTTATAAATTAGTATATATATAGTGTTTATATGTTGTATGTATATCTTTTAAAGTAGTACATATATTGAATGGTACGTATATATGTGTATATATTTTCTATAGACTTTAAAGTAGTATATATTTAACGTATACATGTGTATATGTTTTATAAATTAGTATATACATAGTGTTTATATGTTGTATGTATATTTTTTAAAGTAGTACATATATTGAATGGTACATATATATGTGTATATATTTTCTATAAACTCTAAAGAGTATATATTTAACGTACACATGTGTATATGTTTTATAAATTAATATATATATTGTAGTATATATCTTATAGTATATGCTTTAAAGTAGTACATCTATTGAATGATACGTATATATGTGTATATACTTTCTATAGACTCTAAAGTAGTATATATTTAACGTATACATGCGTATATGTTTTATAAATTAGTATATAACTATATATATAGTGTGTGTATATATTGTAGTATATGTTTTGTTTAAAGTAGTACATATATATTGAATGGTACGTATATATGTGTATATATTTTCTATAGACTCTAAAGTAGTATATATTTAACGTATACATGTGTATATGTTTTATAAATTAGTATATATATTGTAGTATATATCTTGTAGTATATGTTTTATTTAAAGTAGTATATATATTTAACTAACGTATAGTCATATGCACGATTACATGTGTAATTTTGTATATGTGTATATATTTTTTAAATTCTAATGTAGTATATACTATATATATAGTGTATATATATTGCTTAACGTATTTAAAATGTATATAAGTGGGTATACATAGTGTATATTGGAGAAAAGCCTTTTTAATTTTTTTTTTATTTTGACCGAATTTTGGACCGATTTTGATTAGGTTTAGGCGGATTGGACTGGGTTAGGTGTAGTGGGCCGGTCCCGGATTGTTTCTTTAAATTTTACTATTGGCCTCGAAACCGAACCGACCCGTTTAACCTGTTCTGGAACCGGACCGGCCCACAACCCGTTTAAATTTGACGGGCAGGTTTCGGGTTGACCCGGCCTGGCCCCGTTAGCAGGTTTACTATTTCTATACCATCTATTGATAATTTAACTTAGCGAAAATTATATTATATGTACTTTTTATATTGTTTATTGTAAGTTATAACTATATATTTTTTTATAATTATTGAATTGTGTTTTTAATTACAAATTATAACAGATTTGATGATAAATTATACTAATAATTTTCTTATTGTGTTAATTTTTTAATCATAAATTAACGTGTAGATATTCATTAGAAGAGTAAAAAGTGGGTATTTGATACCTTTTAATCAGATTTTTTTCTCTTTTTATTCCTCCATTTATCTACTTTTCTTTGTATTTCATCCTTTTACTTCTCTCTCTAATCCACTCCATACTTTTATCTATCTTTTCTCTTTTCTAAAAATATACAAATCAAGTGTAATCTCCATTAGATTTTTAAATTTTGTGACTTTAATTTATAGATTTCTTGACTCTACAACTCATTTCATCGGGATTTGTGATGAAATTTCTCTCCTAGTTTTATATACAATTCATTTATTTTTCGTTTTTGACCGATGATATTTTCTAATCAACTATCTGATTTTTGACGTAGACAACGGCGATGTAATAATAAAATTTATTTTCTATATATAAAAATCATAAATCATATGAAATTCACACAGTAGGTAAACTTAACAGTATAAAATCAATTTGTATACACATTGCATATGCACAAACACAAAAAATATATGCAAACGGTAAATCAGTTTATATACACAAAAAATGTATATGAAAATGAGAAATCAATTTATAAAATAATGTATAAAAAATAGTGAAATCATATGGAGTCCATAAATAGCTTAACTTATTAGTATGAAATCAATTATATACATTTCATATCCAAAATAGTGTATCAAAAGACGTATGAAAATAGTAAAACAACTTGTTTATATATACAACAAATTTTCAAAGTGAAAATGATGAATCATATGAAGCCCATTAAATCTATAAACAACACCAATCATTTTATGGATATGAAACAATGATCCATTGCAGTAAATCTGTATTTTAATGAAAACAAAATTTTCAATGAATAAGACTAACAATTTGAAAGAATTTAAGTTACTTTTCGATCTTAATTTTGATCTGATCGACGTAGATGAAGTAAAATTCAAATAAAAAAGAAGAAGAATTTGTTGTAATTGTGAAAGAGTAGAATAATGAAGTAACTGTTTTGAGAGAAATATTGGGTGATTGATATCCTATATTTTAAAAAATGATTTACCTTTTTTAAGTATTTAACCGTTTTGAGAGAAATATGAGGTTAATTGATATTCTATTTTTTGTTTTAAAATTGCTATTAATTTTTTTTCTTTTTTGTTTTATTTTAGTAGTTGGTATTAGTTGCAATCTAAGAAGTATTGCTATGACTTACAATATGCAATCTAAGGATGTATATTTTATTTTTTTCCCTTTAATCTAAGGGTGTCAAAATGAGCCCAAATTAAGTGAACTCACCTAACCCAATTCAATATTTATGGGGTATACTCAAGATAATTTACAAATAAGTTCAATCTCAACTCATTAAACCTCAATCCATCTTGAATAGATTTTCAACTGAGTTCAATCCAATCTCCACTTTAACCATTCAATCTCTATTTCAACTCATTTAATAAGGAAAATGATTTCCTCAGTAAAAGAGGAGAAAACAATAGACAATCTCCTATCACATTCGAAAATCAAAATCATCCGCTCCAACCAAATCCTACGCCTATCCTCACCTCACCTCCCCCCCTCCCCCTCCCCACACACATAAAAAATAAAAAATAAATTATTTTTTAAATTATTTATAAAAAAATTAAAAATTATTTGCTTACCTCAACCCCTACCCACCCCCCTTCTCCCTCCTATTTTTTTTTTGTTTTCCAAAAAAAGAATAATATCTTTCTCATCCTAAATACACCCCCCCCCTCTACCCTCATACTCCAGCCCCAATCCAACCCACCAAAAAAAAAGATTAATTCTTTCTTATTTCTTAAAAACTTCTTTGTGAATAATATTTTCTACATTTTCTTGAAAAATATTTTTTTCTTCACCACGAACACACTCATAGTATATTTTATTTCATTGGTATAATATTTGGTGATTTTTATTTTTAAATTACAAATTTACTTTTAATTTTTTTTTGAGTTACAACTAAAAGATAAATATTAATATATTAATATTCTTCAGCTTAAGCGAGTCAAATTAGATGGGTCAAGACCCAATTCAACTTTTGCGTCAACCCATTTGAACCCAAAGTAAATTTGAGTTGGTCATGATCTAACTCATTTTATATGAATAATATAAAAAATGAAAAAGGGCCTAAAATGCCCTTCAATTATGTAAAATGGTGCAAAAATGCCCTCTATCTACCTATTGGGCATAAAATGCCCTTTCCGTCTACCTATTGTGTTTAAAATAGGGAAAATGACACTCTATTGCACTTTTTAAAACAAATAAGCTAAGTTTGAAAACTTTTCAAAAAGTGGTCAGTCGGGATATACTATTTTCGCTTTATAGCCATTTTCTAATTTGAGTCATTTTGGCCTACGTAGTCCATATACAGTTCATGGACAATACTGATACAGTCTATATACAATACTGATACAGTATTCAACTTGGACAATTCGGCCCTTTTAAAAATATTTTAATTTTTTTTTTGCTATAAATTTTTTAATTGATCAAATATTCTGTTTTTTATTGTTTAGAAATAATAATTAAAATTATATAAAAATAATATAATTGTTAAATAGAATATGCATCTATATAAGATATATGTATAGAAATTGTATAGTTCTATCAAATATGTATATGTATAAAATATATATAAAAAATATATAGAAAGTGTTTGAAAATTATATAATTGTTGTATAAAATGTGTAACAAAAAATGTATAGTTATTGTATAAATTATGTATCAAAACTGTATAATTTTTGTATATGTATAAAATTTGTATATAAATTGTATAGAAGATGTGTAGAAAAGGTATAGAACAAGCCAGTAAATTAAAATGGCTAGAAAGTAAAATTTAAATTTCATGGCCATTTTCATGGAAATAGTTTAATTTGAAGTGTCGTTTCTGTCCTTTCCCCTTTAAAATACCCTTTTCACCTATCTATTAGGCCTAAAATGCTCTTCATGTCTACCTATTGGGCCTATTTTTCCCTTTTATTTAGACAAATTACATGGAAAGATCATTCTTAAAACTTAATTACATAAATAATAGTACTTTTTCAAGATTACAAAAATAAAAGTTTTTTTTACATATAGAGTCATTTAAAAAATTCAGAAAAGATAATTATAATTTCTAATTAATGCTATAACTAATTATCAATTCACCTTAATTTAAGAGATATATTTTCAATCTTCAAATTAAAAGTGGAAAAGATAATCACTGCTTTCAAATCTTTCTCTCTCTTATATTCAAAATTCAAATATTTTTTAATAAACTAAGTATTCCATTATTTTCTCATGTATGTTTGTTTTGTTTTCATGTTTGTTAATCATCCAGTATTATTTTATTATCGTGTATTTTAATTCTAATATAATGGATTAACCATAATTTTTTATGGAATAAAAATTATTATGTTGGAAGTACAGATATACCATGTATTGTTGTTGTAATAGATATAATTTATGTCAAAGTCAGATTATTATTATATTTTTGATATAATTTATGAGATAAGTATTCATGGTATATCTCATTATGTCAGAAGTACTTTCTTGTTAGAAAATTATTTATTAAATATAAATATGTATTTCCGGTATTACATGGTATAAACTTTTTATTTCTAAAATATATCATGTATGTTTATGTTATAAATATAACTTATATGGTATAAATATAATTTGTATGATATAAATATATCATGTATTTTTATGATATAAATATGATTTGTATAATATATAAATATACCATGAATTTTTATGGTATAAATATACCATATATTTTTTGTGCAGGCATCGTGAAAGCAGGCAATAAAAATGAAAAACATAAAATTTTGATATTAGTATATAAAAAATGAATCAACAAAGGCTTCCATAAAAATAGGCAATAAATAAGAAATATGAAAAATTAATATATAATCATTTTTTTATATATTAGAATCTGTTATAAAAGTAAATATTTTATATGCTATATCTGACAACCAACTAACACGGTAATATATATGCAATAATTTTTTAAAAATGACTATTTATGTTGTTTTTCTTTTTGTTTATCATATCAATTTAGAATGACGAAAAATTGATATTGTGCATTATTTATTTGGTTAATATTAAGAAAAATGATATGGATTTTATGTAGTTTAACAAAGATAAGTTGTGGCATTAAATAATTTTTCTTAAATAAAAGGGCAAAATAGCCTCAATAGGTAGACAGAACGGATATTTTAGGTCCAATAGGTAGACATGAAGGACATTTTAGGCCCAATAGGTAGACGGAAGACATTTTTGCACCATTTCATATAGTTGAAGGGTATTTCAGGCCCTTTTTCGTATAAAAAATGTATAAATAATATAAATATCAACCCTTTTGAAACAAATTATACTCTCTCCCACTTTTTTAATTACTTTACTCTCTCTCCCTATTAATATACATAACATAGCCTACATATACATAGCATTCTGTGTATATGTTGAAATTTTTGTAATATGTTTAGGGAGTTGGAATTTTTTGTAACATTGGAAACATAAGTTGTGTATTTATGTAGCTTTTAGATAAAAAATTATGTTACATAGTAAACATTAGTCCATAATTACCTGTGATATAGTCGATGTTTAAAATAATTACAATCTTTAGATAAATTTCCATAAGTTTAACTATATTTCTCCCTATCTCCTCATTCTCTAGCTCCCCACTCTCCCCTCTCTCTCTCTCACACACACTCACTCTCTCTCACACACACACACTCACTCACTCTCTGCCTGCCCTCTCTCGTTTCTTTTTCTTTAATTCACTTTTTTTTTTAAATGCAGTTAAAAGAAATTCCGTCACTATTTTTTTAATTAATACAAATTGTTCTTAGTGGCATATTATGTTTCAGTTGTATGTTCATATACAAATTTTTCTTTTTTTAATTGCGTGTTTATTTTGTTTACTTAGTCGTTATTTTCTTTTAAGTTCATAAAAATTATTATTAATTATGTATTACATTTCAATTATATATTCGTATACAAAGTATTATTTTTTATTTAGTCATTATCTTTTAAAATTCAATCATTGTTTTTTTAATTCAAATAATCTGTGATTAATTATATATTATGTGTCAATTGTATATATAAGTTGAATATTAATTCAATATTTTAATTGTATATTGCATAATTCAAATGTATATGTAAATGCATTTTTCAGATGTATATGTGAATGTAATTATATATATATATGATCTTCCTTTTTCAAATGTGTGTCTGGATGTAATTTGTATATTATCATATTCTATATATACTAAATAATTATATATTTATACATATATATTTGCAGATTGTATATTAAATTTTTACATATGCATTTTGCAGAATGTATATACAAATATATAATTTCTGAAGTTGTAAAAAAAGAAAAGAAAAGATGAGAACGAGAGATAGATAGATAGAGATAGAGACGAAAACGAGATAGAGGAGGGGGCTGGGGATCGAGGGAGGCGAAAGAGATGAGAGAGAGAAGGAGGAGGGAAGTGAGAGAGGGAGAGAAAGGAAGGAATTTAAGGTATATCTATATTTTGCGAATATGCAATTTTAATCATACCCTTATAATTATAGACGAAAAATTACCTATATATAATGTTTTGCCTAATATGTCTCCAATTTCAGCCCAATCCACCTATTTAACAACCTAATTTAATCATATCACTCCAATAATATGGAAGATTAGAAATGACCGCAGCCAAGGGCTAATGGTTTTTTTTTAGACTTTTGGATGACTTTCTTATCCTTATGATTAGTTATATATACTATACACAACTCATCATTAGTGGTATACAAATAAAGATAAAGAAAAAAGCTTACTAAAATCATGTTGTTATTGACTTTATTTTCCTTAGGGGGAATTTGGTAGTATCATTAACGTTAATAGTCATGAATTCTAAAGTAAAAGGGTCACGTGAAAAGAATATAGCATTACATTATTACTAACAAGTCAAAAGATACCTAAAAGGAACTAGAGCCTAGCAATTTGGATGAAAAGCTAGAAATGAACTAAGTTTCATTCATTATAATATGATCTATAAAAAAAATAATGGAGAAGGCAATTAGGGGTAAAATTAGCTAATGAAAATATGATTCGTCTAGTCTGTTAACATTTGGATGAGTAAATGATCAGAGTTGGCGGATTGACTAAGATCCATTATTTAGATATCAGACCAAGTAATTTTTTGTCATTCATATATTTTAACCTGTTCAAATTTGATCGAATCTTCCCATGTGATACTCCTATCTAGAATGTACCTTCTCCAATAGAAAAGTTGAAGAAACTGGAACTGGCTTTCTAAGCTCGTAATGTGCTGTAACAGTTTCCCCTATATGCAACATCATCTGGACAATAATTACTGAAAATCTCAATTTTGGGTCTGTCGAGATACATAATTAGGTCTCGATACATCCAACAAAGATACATTTTTTTCCTTTGTAAACATACATAATTAGCTCCGGATATATTTTTTCGATTTTGGGTCTGTCGAGTTACATAATTAGCTCTCGATACATCCAACGAAGATACATATTAGTTGAGATTTTTGTAATTACTTTATAGGGGTGGGAATTTGTGTAAATATGGTAAGTTTGTTTGAGATAAGATAATTAATGACAATAAAAAGAGAGAGAATGGACTCCTTAAAATTGAATATTCTGGATAGCTCACAAGAGATACACACAACTCACAAGATCTACAGATGTACAAAGATTGATTGTATATATGGTAGAGAATAAAATCAGCCAGGATTAGAGCAATTAGAGTAAATACATTTATTTTGTTATTACATTTCCTTTTTAGTATATATATATATATAAATAGTGGTAGAATTCTGTACATTGAAGATCAGGAAATACAAAAAATTTTCCATACAATCTCTCTTACGTTTCTTCATGGTATCAGAGCAGTAATATCTGCTAGCTCATCTCTTTTAATTCCTTCAATTTTTTTTCTCTGTTCATTCTTTAAAGGATGTCAAATTCCACTGCTGAGAGCTCTGAAAGCACTCCTAATACCACTACTCAACAAGACAATAAAATTACCATCGATAATTCTCATCTCTACTTTCTTCATCTATCTGATGCACCGGGAATGATCTTGGTCAATACTCCCTTTGATGGCAAAGGATATCCAGGGTGGGTAAGATCTATTCGTATCTCTCTTTCAGAAAAAAACAAATTGGGCTTCATCGATAAAACTTGTCCTGCTCCATACATGGATGATCCGACTTTTAAACTCCAGAGTCGCTGCAACGACATGGTAACATCTTAGCTTTTAAATTCTCTTTCTAAAGATATTGCTTCCAGTGTTCTTTATTCCAAAACGATCAAAGATCTTTGGTCAAATCTAGAACACAGATTTGGCTAGCCCAATAGGGCAAAATTATATCATCTGCAGAAAGAATTAGCAGAGTTAGTCCAGGGATCTAGTGATATTGTTGAATACATGAAAAGGTTATGAGATGAGTTGGACATGTTAAATGCTAATATGCTTTGCACTTGTGTGTGTTCATGTGAAGGAAAAAAGAAGATGGTCCAATTCAAAGAAGATGAGAGGCTCATTCATTTCCTTATGGGATTGAATGATATTTATGCACCAGCGAAAAACAATATTCTTATGCTTAATCCTTTACTCTCTGTGAATCATGCTTATTCTCTTTTGATGCAGGATGAAAATCAGAGAGAAACTCATCTCTCTTCTCAGTTTTTTGGAGATAGCTTTTCCTTCTTAGTAGAAAAATTAGCTATCTCGAAAAATCAACTCAATACTCAACAGAAAACTGAATCTGAGTCTGGATTTAACTTGATCAAAAAGCTAGGGATACTTATTTCAAAGGAAATACTTCTAACAAAGGAAACAAAAACAACCTATTATGTAATTATTGCAAGATGACTAATCACATTATAGACAATTGTTACAGGCTAATAGATTTTCTAGCAGATTTTAAGTTCACCAAATTCAAGAAATTATAAGAAACCGTGAGAAGTAACTCTGCAAGTCAATGGAAGAACCAAAAAGAATCAATCAATTTTTGCTGCCTCTAAGAATCCTAATTTTGTTCAGCAACTCTCCCCAAGTCAATTCAATTAGCTTGTTCATCTCTTAAAATATATTCAGGATGGAAAAAATATTGGATCAGAAGTGAATTCCAACTCAACTGCTGGTATATATTTTGAACATTCACTGTCTTGTTATTCAGTAGATAATTCAAATTCTACATCATGGATTATTGATTTAGGGGCCTCTGAGCATATGTGCTTTGATCCGAACTCTTTCTTATCTCTCATACTTTTACCTAAGCCTATAATGGTCAAGTTGTCTAATTCATCTAGAGTAAAGGTTACTCATGCAGGAACTATTTCTCTTTTGGCTGATTTTATTGTCACAAATGTCCTTCATATCCCATATTTCAGATATAATTTATTCTCGATTCATAAATTATGTATATATTTCAAGTGTGTTGTCATGTTCACATCTACTGGTTGTCTTTTTCAGAACCCTTTACTGAAGAGCCCTCAAGTTTTTGGTAAAGTCAAAGACGGACTATTCATATTAAAGCCTATTCGCACTCAACCTCTTGCTACAAAAACATTGTATCAAAAGTTGTTTCGTTCAATAAGAGATCTACTTCACATTTTGTTTTATATTTAGTAGTTTAATTTCCTAAGAGATTTAATTCTCATTCTATTCTAGCTTCAGTTTCTTTCCCTATTTTGGCCAAATCACAATCTAATGTAATGTTATGGCATGTATGATTGGGGTATTTGCCTTTTAACGCAATGAAATATATCAATTTTTTTTCCTCAAATTTTGATTGTCCTTGCACTGTGTACCCCTTAGAAAGATAGTCCAGATTACCGTTTCCAATAATATCAAGAGTAAAGAATTTTTTTTATCTTCTTTACATTGACATCTGGGGTCCATATAAGGTTCCTACTTATAATGAATATAAACAGTTTCTAGCAATTGTGGATGATTTTAGTAGAGGGACTTGGACCTATTTGTTGACTACAAAATCAAAAGCTTTTTCAGTACTAAAGAGTTTCTTATGCATGATAGAAAGACATTTCAATGGTAAAGTCAAAATGATAAGATCCGACAATGCCTTGGAACTAGGGAAGAGTGCTGAAACATCTTCTTTTTTACAATCTCAAGGGATTCCACATCAAAATACTTGCATAGCCATACCTCAACAGAATAAAATTGTGGAAAGGAAACATAGGCATTAGAAATTACAAGAGCCTTAATGTTCTATTCTAAAGTTCTTATTCCTTATTGGGGAGAGTGCATACTCAGAGAAACATATTTGATCAATCGATTTAAATCTAGAGTATTACAAGGTAACACACCTTATGAACTATTGTTTCATCAAGAACCTTCATATCATCATTTAAGAAGCTTTGGATGTTTGTGTTATGCTTATACATTATCATATGCTAAAACAAAATTCGAGCCTAGAACAACTGCTTGTGTCTTTTTATGATACCCTATTGGACAAAAAAGGATAGAAAATTCTTATTTCGGATTCTAAGAAGGTATGTACGTCAAGGGATGTTCATTTTATGAGCACATTTTTCCATTCACCTCATTTCGGATTCCGTGACTCTTGCAGATTTGTTAGTGATTTATTTGTAAGCTTAGGTGGTTCTCCTATTAGTTGGAAATCGAAAAAACAAACCTCCATATCTCTTTCTTAAGTTAAAACTGAATATCGTTTAATGAGACATCTTGTTGCAGAACTAATCTGGCTCACCCATTTCTTACTGATTTATCCCTCATTACCAGTACCTGTATACTCTGATAGCCAAGCTACAATCGACATTAGCCAAAATCTGATCTTTCATGAAAGGACAAAGCATGTTGAACTGGATTGTTACTTTGTCCGCCAACAACTTTTTTCAGGGTTGATATCTCTATCTTTTGTCCTTTCTAAATCTCAGCTTGTCGACCTCTTTACCAAACTTTTATCTGGTCCATCATTTCATTTGGTTTTTAGCAAGTTAGGGCTAGATCTTCTCTTTCTCCTCCAATTTGAGGGGGATGTTGGAGATAAGGTAATCAATGATGATAAGAAAAAGGAGAATGGACTCCTTAAAACTGAATATTTTGGACAGCTTACAAGATCTACAAATGTACAAAGATTGATTGTATATATGGTAAAGAATAAAACCAGTCAGGATTAGACCAATTAGAGTACATACATTTATTCTGTTATTACATTTCTTTTTCAGCATATACATGTATAAATAGTGGTAGGATTCCGTACATTGAAGACAAGGAAATACAAAATTTTTTTCATACAATCTCTTTTACATTTCTTCAAAGTTAAAATGTGCCTTTATGTTATTTTTCCAAATGAACGTCAAGTGATATATGTATGCTTGGAAAATGCAATAATGGATTATTGATGGATGTTTGATCCAGCTTTACAATAATGATACAAGTTTTTGGTGGGACAATTGAGCTAGAATAGAGAATTTTAGCTCAAATAGTCCCTAATACCACTAGATCTGGTAAGCTCAAGGTGAAGCATTTCAGCACCAATGGTGTATGGAATGTTTACAACCTTTGTCACATTAAAACTAATATTTTAGTGAACTAAATCTCTAATGTGAAGATTGGTAGAATTGACCATGCTGATTTTGCTATTTGGTCTCCATGATCATCAAAGAGCTAACTTGTATAGATGGAAAGACAAAGGACAATCTCAAGATGAAGACAATCATATATAGAAGATTTTGAGGCAAACTCGTGAGAAATCTTCGAACTGTTATAGGAAGGCCAACCAAGTAGTGGATCAAATAGCCAAACAAGTAGCAATTGTTAATGAATCAGTTATGTATTCACACTTCTATAACTTCATTGGAGATAATATATACTAAAGGTCCATTCCAAATTAGAAAATGCGTGCCAAATATCTAGTATAAGATTTAGATGTGACAAAGCAAACTTTTTGTATAAAAATAAGAGACAATATTTGAGAATTTTCTTCTCTGTATATTCTTTGCCAATCACATTTATTTATACAAGATAATTAAATAAACCTTCTATTCTAAGCTAAACAAGATCTTTTTATTCTAAGCTAAGCAAGTGTCTTCTATTCTAAGCTAATGATGAAAGAACCTTCAATTGTTGGGCCATGTTCTTGTTTATAAAGCCCAATTGTTGACCCATGTTGGAGCTGGTTGAGCCATCATGATTGCTAACATCCCCCCTTAAGTTGGAGGGGAAAGAAGTGACACCCAATTTGCATAAATTCTGATGGTGAGGAGGACCATCAAGGGACTTGGTGAAGATGTCGGCGAGTTGGTCCTTAGATGGAACAAAAGAAAGAGATATTAAGCCTAAGAGATATTGTTGACCAACGAAATAGCAGTCAAGCTCGACGTGCTTCGTTCCCTCATGGAAAATCAGATTTCAAGCTATATGGAAGACTGCTTGACTGTCGGAGTGAACTAGAACATAAAGAGAGGGAGGAACGAATAGATTAGTAAGCAATTTTATCATCCAGGTCAATTCCGCAACCAATCTCCTCATTGACCGATATTCAGCTTTTACGGATAAAAGGGAAACTAAAGATTGTTTCTTTGATTTCCAGGAGATTGGTGAATCTCCCAAGCTTATAAAAAATCCACTGACGGACCTTCGTGTAGTATGACAAGAGGCCCAGTCAGCATCACAATAAGCAGCGAGAGAGAATGAGGGTGAAGCAGAGAGAAAGATGCCCTGATTCAGATATGCTCTTAGGTAACTTATAACCCGCAATCCGACTTTCAAATGTTTGATGCCAGAATTTTACATAAATTGACTGAGAGTCAATACAATAAAACACAGATCCGATCTAGTGTGAGTCAAATAATTGAGTTTACCAATGAGATGCCTGTAAAGTGTAGAATCTGACATATGATTTTCTGAATCTGCAGAGAACTTGACTGAAGGATCTAACGGAGAAGAAAATGGAGGAAGGTGTGAAACATCAAATTCATTGATTAAATCAAAGGTATATTTTCGTTGACTCGTTATAATTCCCTATTCTTCACACAGAATTTTCATTCCCAAAAAATAATGCAGCGAGCCGAGATCCTTAATTTTAAACTCAGTATTAAGAAACTTCTTAAGGTTACGTATCTCATCTGTAGCATCCCCTGTAATCAAAATATCATCGACATAAACAACTACGATAGATACAACCCTCCTGATTATTTAAAAAATAAGGAATAATCATTGAGGGAGGCTGTATCACCTTTAAAGTTTAGGACTCCGGCAAACCTGTCATACCATTTCCTTGATGCTTTCTTTAAGCCATAGAGTGATTTTTTAAGAAGACAAACCATATTAGGTTTAGGGGGTTTCATTCCTGCAGGGAATTTCATATAGACCTCTTCTTGTAAATTTCCTTGCAAGAAGGCATTATTCATATCAAATTATGTTTCCCATTTTTTTTGGCTGCAATTGCCAGTAAACATCTGATGGTGTTCATTTTGACTACTGGGGAAAAAGTCTCATTAAAATCAATCCTCTCTTGCTGAATGTTACCTCTGATTACTAACCGTGCCTTTAGCCTTTCAAGAGATCCATCTGCATGTTGCTTCACTTTGTAGACCCACTTACAAGGCAATGCCTTTCTACCTTATGGAAAATGCACAACTTTCCAAGTCTGATTGAGTATTAAAGCATCAATCTCATACTGCATTGCCTGCACCCAACCTGGATATGTACATGCTTGAGAGTAACTACTGGGTTCAATGATAGAGGAAATGGAGTGTAAAATAGCTTGGTTATTCATGATACTGATAGACATGTGAGTGTGCTAGGAGTAGCAAAACAAGATTCAGTCACATCACTAAGATAAATAGTATTATAGATATAGTCTTTGAGATGTGAAGGTAGCTCACTAATATTTCTCCTTTAGGACCTTCTAGGAGGAGGTAGGGGTTGTGAAACATCCTGTACTGAAGAAACAAATGGTGTGATGGTTGGACCAGAAGAATTAGAATGATCAGGAGTTGATTCAAAAAGGTTAGAAAGTGGTAAGGTAGAATCTGGTTCAACAGGGTTAGAAAGAATGAAAAATGGTGGAGTGAAATAACGTTCTTATTCTATGTGGATTGGAATAGTAGGAGTAGGAATATGTGAATGATCAGAAGCAAAAGAAAATACATGTTCTACAAAATGAACAACTCTTGACACAAAGAATTTCTTAGAAGTCAGATCAAGAAGTTTGTACCCATTTTGATCATTGGGTATCCTAAGAATACACACCTAGTAGCTCTAGGATAAAATTTACTCCTTCTATGAGATAAAGTGTTAGCAAAACATAGGCAACCAAAACATCTTAATAAGTGATAAAAAGGTGTTCTGCCAAATAGAATTTCATAAGTTGTTTTACCTTTAAGAACTCTGGAAGGCAGCTTGTTGATTAGAAATATGGCAGTGAGTATACACTCACCCCAATAGATCATAGAAACCTTAGATTGAACATTAAAGCCCTAGCAATTTCAAGTAAGTGTCTGTGCTTCCTCTCAGCTACCTCATTTTGTTGTGGGGTAACAACACAAGATGTCTGATGTATGATACCTTGAGATGTTAAAAAAATTGATGCCTCTGTACACCTACCCAACTCCATTGCATTATCAGATCTGATAATTTTCACCTTTTTGTGAAACTATCTTTCAACAATTTTCAAGAAACATTGAATAAAAGAAAATACATTACTTTTAGTTACTATCAAGTATGTCCAAGTCTCTCTACTGTAGTCATCTACTATAGTCAAGAAATACCTATAATTATTATGAGTAGGTGACTTGTAGGGGCCCCAAGTGTCTACATGAACCAGATAAAAAATGGATTGAGAAGTAACTTGACTGATAGGAAAAGGTAATCTAGCTTACCTAGCTAAAGGACAGATTTTACAATGACAATCATAATTAGAAAGAATTATATGGAAATGGGCATTTTTCATTGATGAATAAGGCAAATGCCCAAGTCTTACATGCCATAACCTTACATCAGAATTAGCATTGAAATAGACGGGAAAATAATGTGAATCTGAACTTGGACTAGAAATAGCACTGTTAAAGTTAGAAAAGACTTTAGAATCCTTGTAAATCTCTTGGTTCCTACTAGACTCCTTAGGAATGATTTGAATCAAGTATAGACCTTCCTTTACTTCACCAAAATCTTGAGGCCTCTTCATTAAAGGGTCTTGCAAGACACAACTATTAGAATTGAAGGATAGAGTATAACTGTATTGAAGATTAAATTTATGAACTGAGAGTAGATTGTATATGAAACTTAGAACATAAAGAACACTATGCAATGTGAGGTTATTAGGAATTAGAACACTTCTTGTGTGAGTCACAAGGATGGGCTGAGAGTTGGGTAAGTTAATGTTAACAGGAGTTTTTAGAGCTTTCATGTAAAGAAAAGAACTAGAGTTGTAACACATGTGCTCAGAAGCACCTGAGTCTATTATCCACGTTCCAGAATTAAAAATTGAAAGACAAGTTCCAATATATTTAAACACAATACCAGCAACTGTATTAATATTTATCCCAAATCCTTTGTTCATAGATGATCCCTTTGTTGATTTCTGCTTTGCCATTTGAATGAAATGCTTGAATTTTTCTTTGGTGAAGTGTTGATTGACTAAATTCACGTCAATCATATACCCATTGTTACCTTCTTCTCTAGACATAATTGCATTTTCTCTGATATGAACCTGTCTACCTCTATTGTTTGTGAAGTGAAAATCTTCTAGAAAATCATGTAACCTGAACCAATTATCATTAACATGCCCGGTCTTACCACAAAAATCACAGGACATATTAGGATTATACTTCTTCTTAACCCTAAGCTTCTGTTGTGGTTGGTTTGTTCCTGTGTATTTGGGTAACTGTTGATGATTGTTAAATCTTGGATAATTGAATGATCTAGTTCCAAAATTAGGCATAGCACCAAGAGTTTCTGTACTTTCTTGACAATTTTTTTTATTCACGTTGCTTACCATAAAGGAAGAAGAATCAGTTGGGATCAAGCCACTGATATAGGTTTCTCTCTGATTTTCATCTTGTAAAATCAGAGAGTAAGCAACATTTATGTTGGGCAAAGGATTCATCATTAAGATGTTTCCTCTTTCTTGAGCATACATATCATTTAGACCCATAAAAAATTGTATAAGTTCCTCCTCATCTTCGAGAGACTTTTCCAGCTTCAATTTACCTTTACAACTACACACACTGGTGCACTTATCAGACTTGAGAGATTCCAGCTCATCCCAGAGTCTCTTAAGTTTAGTGAAATGTCCTGCAATGTCATTATTTCCTTGAACTAACCTATTCACTTTTTTTTGTAGGTGAAATAGTTTAGCTCCATGACATTGTCCAAATCTATGCTCTAGACTCATCCATAAATCTTTAGCAGTCCTAGAGTATATCACACTATCAGCAATATCCTTGGAAAGAGAGTTAAGGAGCCAAGACGTTACCATGTCATTGCATCTGCTCCAAGATTGCAGATCTGAAGATTGGGCATCTAGGGAAACATCAACACCAGTGATAAAACCAAGCTTATTCTTGCTAATAGTGCTATAAGCACTGATCTCTTCCATCCTTGATAACCTTTTTCATCAAATTGAGTATTAACCAAGGCCATTCCAGGTGAATCTGAAAAGTGAAGGTAATAAACATGAGTGGGATCCATAGATGGTGGAGTTCTGGCAGTAAAAACAGAGGATGTTGATGAAGTAGTGACTCCATCCGCCATTGTAGAGATAGGCTAGATGAAGAAAATTGATGATCGAGAAGATGATTTCTATGCAAACATCTTACTCTCTGATACTATGTAAAAATAAGAGACAATATTTGAGAATTTTCTTCTCTTTATATTCTTTGTCAATCACATTTATTTATACAAGCTAATGAAATGAACCTTCTATTCTAAGCTAAACAAGAGCCTTCTATTCTAAGCTAAGCAAGTGTCTTCTATTCTAAGCTAATGATGAAAGAACCTTCTATTGTTGGCCATGTTCTTGTTTATAAAGCCCAATTGTTGACCCATGTTGGAGCTGGTTGAGCCATCTTGATTGCTAACATTTTGTATCCGACGTTTAGACTAGTATGTTAAGTGTAGAACATAAATCAATCCACCATATTTTTGTAACAAGTTGATTCTCCTCAGCTTGTGTTGTGAGATCAGGCATTAAGCTCCCTTCACTTTTTGTGATTTCTATACAAGTGCACCCAACTTATTTGGGTGAGGTTAATTTTTTTTTAATTAACTTAACAACGTGACTAGTCAAACTAAATTCAAACATTTTCAGTAAAAGCTACTGTATTTCATTTCTACATATATAGTTCAATTACTATGCTTCATAGTATGTATAATAACTAAGTAAAAACTTTTGGGTTCGAAATTAACTAGACATTATTGAAATGGCTAAAGTTTTTTGCTAGAGAAGGCTGACAGCTAACTCCATTTGTCCAACTATATGCACCATTAGCATTAATGGCACAATTCTTTTGTTAATACTAGTGGTTAAGCCACTTTAACAATTAAAAGATAATTAACCACTTTATATATGTTAAGTAACCCACCACTGCCTTGTCTAAACCGTCCTGTTTAATTAATATCATATCCTAATGGTCACCATTCACAACCCAAAAATAAATACAATAAAAAGAATTAGTGCATTGCTTGCTTGCAAAGGCTTGAAGTTCCTTCTATAAATTCCCTTCGGTTATGGTTTTCTCAAACGCCAATCAATTAAGCTCACACACATTCAAATACTTAGCAATATTAATTTCTCTTCGGATAAAAGTTCTAGTTATGGCATCCATGGGAGTAAACTATGCACATCTTCACGTACAACAAAAACGCCTTAAAGAGAAGTCGAAGAAAATGAAGGAGGAAAATACTCAAAGTAATAATAATAATGAGAGTGGCACGGTGAAAAAATCCACCATGGATGCTAAACGTAATAAAGGTAAGAAAATTTACCCTGGCGGCTTTGCTTCTAATGAGAATTTAGGTGAAAATTGAGAGCAGTAATTTGGACCCTGCACAACATAGCAACAAGGGCATTGTAGAGCATAGATGTGCCAAATAATGTGCTTGTTCACATGGCTTGTGAATTTCTTTCCTTTTTTTTTTTGAGGGGTGTGTGTGTGGGTGGGGGTGGGGTGTGGGGGGGGGGGGGTCATTGGGATAGTCATATTTCTCTTTACTTTCTTGTAAAAAAGTTTCACTTGTTACAGTATGTATTTCTCTGTCAGCCAAACGTATAATGTGGTGAAGATTTCACCAATCTTGTAATATATGGTGGTATAGTTACTATTATAATAATTTTGAGTCCTTGTATATATATGATGATTTTATTTTAGCAGTTTTGTTTTTCGTAAAGAAGAATGTTAAAACTTAAAAATAGTTTAATTTCAATGTTTTTTGTTTTATTTTTAATGAAATTTCGTATAACAACACAATTGTTATCACGACCTACTAAAACTAAGTCATGTATCGCTGTTAAATCTGAGTGCATAAAAATATATAATTGCAGCAATCATGTTGAATTTCTTTTAACGATTTCAAATTGTAACCATGCTGCCTTCTTTTTTGGTCCACAAAATGCAGATAATTATATCTCCTGCCTTCTTTTTTTTGTCCACAAAATGCAAATAATTATATCTCCCCCGAGACAAAATGTCCCTTCATAGACAATACTTAGATTTAAATTTAGGGCTGTCAAGTGGGCCGGGTCGGGCCAACCCTGAACCGGCCTTATAAAATTAATCCGGTTGTGGGCTGGGCTGGGTCTGGGTTGGGGGTTAAGTGGGCTGGGCCGGTCCGGGCCCAACAGTATAAATTTCAAAAATCATCTTAACCAGGCCCACTTAACCCAATCCGGTCAAACACACCTAAATCCGGTCAAACCCGGTTAAAAATTCGGTCAAACCTGATCAAAAAATAAAATAAAAAAAATTCAATATACACAATATATACCCACCTATATACATTTTAAATACGTTAAACAATATATATACACTAGATATATAGTATATACTACATTAGAATTTAAAAAATATATACACATATACACAATTACACATATATACGCACCATTCAATATATACTATACGTACTACTTTAAATAAAACATATACTACAACATAGATATACTACAATAAATATAAGTATATATATATATTATAAAGTTATATACTAATTTATAAAACATATACGCATGTATACATTAAATATACACGTCTATAGAAGATATATACACAAATATATGCATCATTCAACATATATGTGCTACTTTAAGTAAAAGAAATACTACAATATATGTATACACTACAATATATATATAGTTATATACTAATTTATAAAACATATACGCATGTATACATTAAATATACACGTCTACAGAAGATATATACACAAATATACACACCATTCAATATATATGTACAACTTTAAGTAAAACATATACTACAATATATATATATATATATATATACTACAATATATATATAGTTATATACTAATTTATATAACATATACACATGTATACATTAAATATACACGTCTATAGAAGATATATACACAAATATACGCACCATTCAATATATATGTACTACTTTAAGTAAAACATATACTACAATATATGTATATAGTACAATATATATATAGTTATATACTAATTTATAAAACATATACGCATGTATACATTAAATATGCACGTCTATAGAAGATATATATACAAATATACGCACCATTCAATATATATGTACTACTTTAAGTAAAACATATACTACAATATATATATAGTTTACTACATATATATATAGTTATATACTAATTTATAAAACATACACGCATATATACATTAAATATGCACGTCTATAGAAGATATATACACAAATATACGCATCATTCAATATATATGTACTACTTTAAGTAAAACATATACTACAATATATGTATATACTACAATATATATATAGTTATATGCTAATTTATAAAACATATACGCATGTATACATTAAATATGCACGTCTATAGAAGATACATACACAAATATACGCACCATTCAATATATATGTACTACTTTAAGTAAAAAACATATATTACAATATATATATAGTTATATACTAATTTATAAAACATATACGTATGTATACATTAAATATGCACGTCTATAGAAGATATATACACAAATATACGCACCATTCAATATATATGTACTACTTTAAGTAAAACATGTACTACAATATATATATAGTTATATACTAATTTATAAAACATATACGCATGTATACATTAAATATGCACGTCTATAGAAGATATATACACAAATATACGCACCATTCAATATATATGTACTACCTTAAGTAAAACATATACTACAATATATATATATAATAGTTTATATAACATATACACATGTATACATTAAATATATACGTCTATAGAAGATATATACACATATATACTACAATATATGTAGTTATTTACTAATTTATAAAGCATATACGCTTATATACATTAAATATGCGTGTCTATAGAAGATATATACACAAATATACGCACCATTCAATATATATGTACTACCTTAAGTAAAACATATACTACAATATATAAAGTTATATACTAATTTATAAAGCATATACACATGTATACATTAAATATACACATCTATAGAAGATATATACACAAATATACGCATCATTCAATATATATGTACTAGTTTAAGTAAAACATATACTACAATATATGTATATACTACAATATATATAGTTATATACTAATTTATAAAATATATACACATGTATACATTAAATATACACGTCTGTAGAAGATATATACACAAATATACGCACCATTTAATATATATGTACTAATTTAAGTAAAACATATATTACAATATGTATATATACTACAATATATGTATAGATAGTTATATACTAATTTATAAAACATATACACATGTATACGTTAAATATTTACGTCTATAGAAGATATATACACATATATACGCACCATTCAATATATATATACTACTTTAAATAAAATATACTACAATATATATATATATATATATATATATATGTATATATATATATATATATATATATAGTTATATACTAATTTATAAAATATATACACATGTATACATTAAATATATACGTCTATAGAAGATATATACACATATATACGCACCATTTAATATATATGTACTACTTTATACAAAATACACCACAATATATATACACTACAATATACACACACACTATATATATAGTTATATACTAATTTATAAAACATATACAAACGTATACGTTAAATATATACTACTTTAGAAGATATACACACACATATAGATACTATTCAATATATGTACAACTTTAAATAAAATATACTACAATATATATACACTACAATATTTACACACACTATATATATAGTTATATACTAATTTATAAAACATATACACTACAACTTCGTAACATATACACTGTACAACATATATACGTCTATAGAAGATATATACACATATATATGTACCATTCAATATATATGTACTACTTTAAATAAAATATACTACCATATATATACACTAAAATATATATATACTACAATATATAATTATATATATAGTTATATATTAATTTATAAAACATATACACATGTATACATTAAATATACACGTTTATACAAGATATATATACACATATATAAATTAATAATACTTGATAGTAAATTAATAATATATTAAAACTAAGATATAGTTAAATCCAATTTTAAAAAAATAAAATAAAAAAAAATTAGTCAGGCCGGTTAACCAGCGGGCCCTAACCGGGCTTGGTCCGGGCCGGGTTAACCGGGCCCAAATCAATAAAATAACCGGCCCGGGACCCGGAATCCTAAAGCCCTAGGGCTTATCGGGCTGGGTCAAACCGGACCGGTTTTGTAAGTGGACCGGGCTGGGCCGGGTCAGCCCGACCCGTTTGACACCCTTAGATTTAATTAAGCTTTTTCTTTATGCTTATCTAGCTGTCTTGTATATGGTTATAAATACTCCCTCCGTCGCAAATTAAGATGACACATTAATTAAAAAAAATAATTAATAACATTCCTAGTTTACCATAGTACCCTATTAAATGATGTTTACATTTTAATTCGAAGAAAAAGTAATTAATGCAAAGGGTAAAACATGAATTTTTTTTTTGTCTCTTCTTGATTAATGAAAAAAGACAAGTAAAATGGGAAATCAAATTAGAAAATTTGAGACGAGTAATTTGGGATGGAGAGAGTACAAAATAGTTTTAGGTTTACCTTCATAATGTTCTCTAACAATTTCTCCGATATGCAACATCATCTAGACAAGCCAATCAATATTTCCTTGATCATAATAAATAATTCATGAACTTCAGTGATATATGTATGCTTGGAAAATGCAACAATGGATTATTGATGAACGTTTGATCCAGCTTTACAATGGGGATTTAAGTTTTTAGTGGGACAATTGAGCTAGTAAAGAGCATTATAGCTTAAATAGTCCCTAATACCACTAGATCTTCATCACCAATGGTGTATGGAATGTTTACAACTTACAACCTTTTGTCACATTATTCCTAATAGTTTAGTGAACCAAATCACTAATGTGAAAATTGGTTGAATTGACCATGCTGATTTTTCGATTTGGACTCCATGATCATCAAAGAACTAGTTAGTATAGAATGAATCTTTAAGGACAATCTCAAGATGAAGACAATCATGTCTTAGTATGCATACATGTTTCATGAGTCAATTCAGCTTATATTTCAGTCAGAAATCAGTTATTATGTCAGTATTCATCTTTTTCTAAAATTCATTGTTGAGATTGTAGCTCTTTCCCTAATAGAAGAGGAAGAGATATTTTGAGACAAACTCATGCGAAATCTTCACAGTATTATAGGGAGGCCAACCAGATAGCGGATCGACTAGCCAAGTAAGTAGCAATTGTTAATGAATCAGTCGTATTCACACTTCCATAACCTCATTGGAGATGCATACTAAAGGTTCATTCCAAATGAGCAAATGCCAAATGTCTAGCATAAGACTTATATATGACAAATCGAATTTTTTGTATCGACGTTTGGACTAGTATGTGAAATATAGAAAATAAATCAATCCACCATATCTTTGTAGCAAGTTGATTCTCCTCAGCTTACGCTGTGAGGTCAGGTATTAAGCTCCCCTCACATTTTGTGATTTCTACACTAGTCCACCCAACTTATATGGGTGAGGTTAATTTTTTTTTAGTTGACTTAACAAAGTGACTAGTCAAACTAAATTCAAAAATTTTCAGTAAAAGTTACTGTATTTTATTTCTACATATATAGTTCAACCACTATGTTTCATAATATGTTTAATAACTAAGTAAAAACTTTTGGGTTCGAAATTAATTAGACATTATTCAAATGGCTAAAGTTTTTTTGCTAGAGAAGGCTGACACCTAACTCCATTCGTCCCACTATATGCATCATTAGCCATAATGGCACAATTCTTTTGTTAAAACTAATGGTTAAGCCACCTTAACAATTAAAAGATAATTAACCACTTTATTTATGTTAAGTAACCCTCCACTTCCTTGTCTAAACCGGCCTGTTTAATTAATATCATATCCTAATGGTCACCATTCACACCCCAAAAATAAATCGGAAAAGGGTCTAATATACCCTTTAACTATTGAAAATGGTACACAAATATCCTCCTTTCATCTTTAGGCTAAAAAATACCCTTTCATCCATTTATTTGGCTCAAAAATACCCTTAATGTATTAGAAATGACTCAAAAATGCCCTTCTTCCTCTATTGGTTCAAAAATACCCCTCCATCCACCTATTTGGATTAAAAATGCCCTTAACATTAAATTTAAGTCCAAAAATGTCTCCTCCTTTATATTATATTATTTTTTTTGGTTTCACGTAAGGGTAATTTTTTTTGTAATTACAATTTTTTAATTATGATATTATATATTTTTTGGTGGAATAGATATGCATTAATTAGTATATTATTTTTTTGGTTTCACGTAGTGGTGGGCTTTTTTTAGTTACAATTTCTTTTATTATTATATTATTTTGAGGTTTTTTTAATTACAACTTTTTATTATTATATTATTTCTGAGTTTTTTTAATTATAATTTTTTATTATTATATAGTTTTTGTCGGTTTTACGTCAGGGGTGGTTTTTTTTTTAATTATTATTTTTTTAGTTTTAGGTTGGTACCAAGTTATCAAGTAATTTATGGTACATCATAATAGCTATATTTATGGTAATTTTTATTTTTTCAAGAAATATATTTTTTCTATTTTAGGATCTTAATTTCCTTCCATATATTTTAGGATTCTTAATTTTCCTATATATTTCGGGTTTCATATTTATATATTTTAGGACTCTTAATTCCATTTTATATATTTATTTAATAAAATAAAAATTAAAGGAAAAAGATTAAATGATTTTATCTATTGTAAAGTCTTCTAAGGGAGAATGTTTTTTTTTTAAAAAGTTTATTATTATTTTTTGGTTTCACGTAGGGGTGTTTTTTTAAATTACATTTTAATATATAAAAGGAAAAAGATTAAATGATTTTATCTATTGTAAAATCTTCTAAGGGAGAATGTTTTTTTTTTTAAAAAAGTTATTATTATTATTTTTTTTGTTTCACGTAGGGGTGTTTTTTTTAATTACATTTTAATATATATATCATTACTATTTTCCCTAATATATATATATATTTGTCGGCGTGTGTGTACACTCTCCGTTGTGAGAGTGGTATTCAGTTTCAAAGGGTGAAATTAATACACTTTAAAGATGTTAAGGGAGGTGAATAAACGAAAGTTAAGTTTAAGTGCTAAAGTGAGTTTGGAGGACAAGTTCAGAGGGAAAACATGTCTTTTCTCTATAAATTTCTTTAGGATAAAAGTTCAAATTATGGCATCCATGGGAGTTAACTATGTCCATCTTCACGTACAACAAAAACTCCTTAAAGAGAAGTCGAAGAAAATGGAGGAGGAAAATGCTCGGAATAGTAATTATAATGAGGGTGGCACGGTGAAAAAATCCACCACGGATGGTAAACGTAATAAGGGTAAGAAAATTTACCCTGGTGGCTTTGCTTCTAATGAGAATTTAGGTGAAAATTGAGAATAGCAATTTGGACCCTGCAGAACATAGCAACAAGGGCATTGTAAAACATAGGGTATGTTACAAATAATGTGCTAGTCCACGTAGCTAGGTCGTGAACTTTTTTTTCTCCTCCTCCTCCTTTTAATTACGGTTAGTCATATTTCTCTTTATTTTCTTGTAAAGAAGTTTCACTAGTTATGTATTTTCCTGTCACCCAAACTGTGGTGAAGATTTCACCTAACTTATGTTGGGTTAAAAGTGTGTATGAAGTGTGAATGGAAAATGGAAAATAGTGAAGGAAAGGAGGCACCAATTTAGAAAGTTACTCCAAATTGGAAAGTTCACTAATTCTTCCACATTGGTGGGAGAAGGGAACTTTGGAGTGTTTATAATAAGAACACTTACTCCACATGGTAAGTGAGGCAAGAAATAAGAGATGTCTCGCGCCGTCGTCGTCGTCGCTCGCTCGGCTTCGGATTTGGATTTGGAAAATGATCGATCGATGAGATCTATACATGCAACATGCAGTAACAGATGCAATGGTTTGAACAAGAAATGTTTCGAACTGATATTTAGTTTCAGAAGGATGCTGCAACCTTTCTGAAAATGACACAATGTTTCGTGAACTGACATGACTGTTTTGGAACAAACACACTGATTCGCATGAAATGACATGACTGTTTCGGAACAAACACACTCCTTGATGAACAAACATGAATTTACAGAAAAGGTGCAACCTTTGAAGTGAACCATTGCCTCTTTTCAGAAGAGGCATGTTACGGCTATAAAAACCTGTTTTCTTCCACAGATTTTGGAACGAAAATTTCCAGAATACAAAATACTTCCTGTCTTACAAATTACTCTGTGATCAATCAAAACGTTCTGTGCGTTCGAAGATATTCCAATTATTTGAGGTTCCGCTACAATTGGTTTGTTTGGCCATTTTATCCTGGGAGGAAGAATTCCACAACCTCGGGTACAATGAGGGGAATTATCTCCTTAAGGAAACTCCGTGAATTCGGATGACTTGGCCTTATTCATTTCTGTTTCATCTACTTTTTGAAAGAATAAAATACACCTCTTGAAAATGTTATTTTGATCTTGTGTTGAGGGTATTTGATATACTTCATTGTGTTCTTGTTTATACTTGAACTCTAGTTGAAGTTATTGTTCTGCATATACAGATTCTGTGTACCCGAAGTACAAATAAAATAACAACTTATACTCCCTCCATTTCAAAAAAATGACCTAGTTTGAGTTGGTACGGAGTTTAAGAAAACAAAAAAAACTTTTGAATCTTGTGGTGTTAAATTAAAGATATGTCAAATGTACCAAAATGCCCTTCAATCTTGTGGTCTTAAACATGTCATGTGGAAAGTTGAAATTAAAAAATTACTAAAACGGAAAAGGGATCATTCCTTTTTAAATGGATTAAAAAGGAAAGTAGGTCATTCTTTTTTAAACGAATGGAGTAATATATATGGTACATTGTTAATATTATAGTTTGAGCCCTTGTATGGTTACTTGTTACCTTTTATTTCTTCATTATATTGAATTTCTTTTAACAATTTTAAATTGTGATGCTCAGTAGTCATGGGTGAACTGCCGTTTTTCTGTCCACCAAACAAAATGCAGATAAAATGTCCCTTCATATATTACAACATTTAGCTATGCATTCTTCATGTTTGTCTAATGATTTATCTTACAAAAAAACATGTCAGTAAACACGATGGTTGAAGTATATATTTATATGATTACAAAAATTTTACATTAAAAAATATAAATACATGTTATTCTTATTAAGGAGATTAATTAAATTAAAAAATATTGTCAAAATAGTGTGGAAGGAAAGAATAATTATTTTATAATGTGTGACTGCAGGACAAAGTCGTCAACTTCAAAGCCTTTCTAAATAGATTGAATATAATGACAAACTCTTAAATTTGCCGGTTAATTTGATTTACGCATTTAATTTATCAAATGTTCCAATTAAGCATTTAAACATATAACTTCTTATTTTAGTCGGAAGTATCTACTAGGAATATATTCTACTCCATTTAGGTGCTTAATTAAAGATGTCATAATTTGACTAACTAAATGAAATATACTGAGAACTTTAAAAGACTATGTATCTATCTATCTAAATTAGATATCAAAAGTCCGTGGCACTGCCTAATATATATTATTTTTTAGTCTCAATTTATGTGACACAAATAAATTTTTGATAATTAATTATATTTTTAATATTTTTTTTAGATATTTTAAGTTGTTAGTTATTGTAATTTATAATAGTTTTTTGATATTGTAATTAACTATTTTAAGCTGTTAGCCATTGTAGTTTATAATACTCGCCTTGTCCAAATTTTTGTAGCACTAATAGTCAATTACATGTTTAAAATAATTTAAGTTTTTAATTATTGTGCTTTATAATATTTTTTCTTCTATTCCAATTTAAGTGATACTAATATAATTTCGAGAGTCAATCAAATATCACAATTGAAGTCGCGAAGCAGACATGTCTTAAATGACTCATAATAACTTATTAGAAGTGATACAACAAAATTACTATAAAAATAGTTGTGAAAAAAATTAAGCGGGTCTCATATAAGATTTCAAGTTAATTTAAAACATCAATAGTTAATTTATTATTATTTTATCCTTTTTATTAAATATTATTTTTTTAATACTTAGATGACTAATAATTAGGGATGAAATAGTAAAATTACAATTGAAACAGCTAAAGTAGACATGTCATAAATGTATATTTTATTTTTATTAATTATTATTAATTTTTCAATACATAAATGACATATAATAATTAATTAGGGAATAACTTATTAGAAGTGATATAATAATATTACTATAAAAAAATAGTTGTAAAAAATATTTAGACGGGCCTCATATAAGATGTCAAGTTAATTTAAAACACCAACAGTTAATTTATCATTTTTTATTTATTTTATCTTTTTTTATTAAATATTATTAATTTTTTTAATACTTAAATAACTTATAATAATTAATTAGGGATAAAATAATAAAATTACGGTTGAAACAGACATATCATAAATGTCTATTTTACATTTTTATTAAATATATATTTTTTTTTAATACTTAAATGACATATAATAATTAATTAAGGGTAATATAGTAAAATCACGGAGGAAGCAGACATGACAACCTTCACCTGCTTCCTTCACTCTTCTATATATACTAGGGGGCTATGCCGTGCTACGCACGGGCCCAATGTTGATACTTGAAAAATTTATGTAATGTATAATTCTATCATTTAATTAAAACATTCATTTATTTGGTTGATAAATTCTTAGTTAGGCATATATTATTATATTTAGATTAATGAAATTTGTATAAGAATATTTTAAGTTGTTAATATGATACCCATATAATTTCGAGAGACAATCAATTTTTTTTATATTTTTTAAAAAGTATTTACAATTGTTAATTATTGTGATTTATATTAATTTTCACATAGTAATTATCACATATATAATAAAATATTTTAAGTTAGTTAACTATTGTAATTTAGAATATCTTTTATGTAATTTTTAAATAATACATGTTACTTTTCTTGTCCAAACTCTTGTACCACTGATAGTCAATTATTTGTAAAATAATTTAAGTTTTTAATTATTAAGATTTATAATTTTATTTTTTCTATTTCAATTTAAGTGCTACTAATATAATTTTGAGAGTCAACTAAAAATTTTATATCTTTTAAAGTTTTTAAGTTTTTAATTATTGTGATTGATATATTTTTTATGTGTTTTTTAGGAATATACAGTAGATTAATTATTTTTTAGATATTTTAAATTGTTAACTATTATAATTTAAAATAGTTTTTATATAATTTACAAATAATATATGTTACTCTCCTTGTCCAAACTTTTGTGGCATCAATAGTCAATTAAATTTTTAAAATAATTTTAGTTTTTAATTATTGTGATTTATAATTTTTTTCTGTATTCCAATTTAAGTGACACAATACTTAGATGGTCATAATAATTAATTACGGGTGATATAATAAATTCATGATTGAATCAGCGAAGCAAGCATGTCTTAAATAATTTATAATAATTAATTAGAAGTGATATAGAAAAATTACTGTAAAAATACTTGTTAAAAAGATTTAAGTGAGCCCCCTATAAGACGCCAAGTTAATTTAATACTAAATATTATTAATTTTTTAATATTTAGATGATTTATAATATTTAATTATGAGTAATATAGTAAAGTTACGATTGAAGTAGTTAAAACAGACATATCGTAAAAGTCTATTTTATTTTTTTATTAAATATTATTAATTTTTTTAATACGTAAATAACGTATAATAATTAATTAGGAGTGATACAGTAAAATTATGAAAAAAATCAGCAAGCAGGAAAGTTCACGGTCTCCTCCTGCTCAGCGTGACTTCTAATATAAGAGAATTGGAATATTCAACCTACACAAGAAGAAGAATCCAGCATGTATAATTGGATAAGTTGTCTCAGTCAGTACACATATTTCTCCTCAATATGTTTGAAAGCTATAACCATTGGCTCCAAAAAGTTTAGGAACTTGAGGATAAAGTTGTTACGACTTTCGAAAAGTAAATTGTTAGGTTAAAATTTACTAATAAATTATCTTGATGATGTGCATGGAACCATTGTTAGAGCGCAGTACATTACCAATATGAATTTACCAGATCAAAAAAAAAAAAAGGCAATATGAAATTTCTTTTCTCTATCTTTCTGGAATGCATTAAAATAGTAAACACATCTTAGCAAGCTTCTCTAATTTATGTTTCCCTCAGTTACCTTTATATCCTCTTAATTAGTATAAGGGTGTGAGTGCGGAGGAAATTTTTTTCTGAAAAATGTATTTTAGAAAAACGAAAAAAATTTCTTATTTATTTTCTTACGTTTGGTATGTAAATAAAATATTATCCTAAAAATATTTGTATATACTATGGGAAAGGAGTGAGGTAAAGATGAGGTGTGTTGGAGAATGAAGATGACGCAATTAACGTGGAATGCCGGTCACTTCTGCATGGAACTTGTTTTAATTTCCTTGGAGAAAATATTTTTCAAAAATTTCAACCAATCAAAATATGAGAAACTGAAAAAAATTTCCATACAGAACACACCCTAAAAGTCTAAACTAAACAAAGACCACCAATATCTATTACCATAAATAAATTTCATAAAATGTAACGCAATTTGCTCTTCCTATTTGGCCATTTTAGGCTCTCCGTAAGTGTCAACTGATTCGCTAAAGACCAGAAGTAACACACTTAGAAAACATAGTTATTTAAGTTAGTGGAGACTTTGCTTTCACTAAAATAATTATTTTTTCATTCATTCCATCAAAGACAACATAATGATAATTTATCCCTTAAAAAATGATAGAATGCACCTATCACTAAGCAGATTAATTATTTAAATTAGGAAAACATGCATGTTACTTGGTGGACATATTTCGAAAAGCCATAGGGATACTTTAGGTTGACCTTCAAGATTAAAATATTTATGCACTTATACTATAGTTAGTTTTTACAACCACAAGACAATTAGACAAGCATAAAGTATGTGTAACTTAGAGATGGTTTGGTAGATTGTATAAGAACAATATAAAATATAGTGTATTAGTAATGTTTGCATTAGTAATTTTTGTATTAGTTGTGCATGTATTATTTCTTATACATTGTTTGGTTTGATGTATAAGAAATAATACATCTTACATAATTTCTATAAAAGAAATTTTTGTTTACAAAAATACCCTTCTTTGATTTTGTACACTTTTTTGCTACAAAGTTCTTTTGCCATCTCAATCAAAATTAGTACTGTTGAACTAGTATATAGAGATTTAGGATTAATTGCAAGACCTTCGTCTTTGCGCATAAATGTTACGCCGACGGATTAACATAGTCGAATAAAAATACAATACAAGATGTAGAATTAAGAAATTGTATCAATTTTTTTTTTATCTTTTTAAAGACTCTCGAAGCAACGCAAAAATATGCTATATAGTTATTTAAATCAACTATTCATTGTTGTAAATTAAAATGGTGGGAAAAGAAATTGTGAAATATTTTGAAACGATTCACTATTGCAAATTAAAATGACGGGAAAAGGAATGGTGAAATATTTTGAGAGGGAAATTGAGGGATATTAAGGTCATTTAATAAGTTAATGCATGTGTTTAAAGTCATTGTATTACTAATACCTAGAAAATGGAGTGTATTACTAATACACACTTCAATACACAATATAGTGTTTAATGCTATATAGACAAAAAAACGTACCAAACAAGATACTAATAATACACATTAACTAATGCATACATTATATTTTACAATACACTCTATCAAACGATCCTTAATATTGTTTATTGAAGGGACATTGTGTTAGCGGAGATATATTTATCCACTTCGGATACAGAAGGTGTAGTTTTACATTCTATTGGACGGTTCCGCCTTTGTTTATGACAAAAATACTTGAAGTAGACAAGTTAAGAACTTTTTTGGTTAGGCCAAAATGGCCAAAATTTACATCATTGACATGATTCCTTAGCTCACGCGCGGCTCAAGTATATTTGTGGTTTAAGGCAAAATCAAATAAAAATCTTAAATTTTTTTTTTTAAAATAACTTTTTTCAATAAAATCTATTTTTAAAATTATATAATTATTTTTTAAAATAATATTATAATCAATGCATTTAATTTTTCTTGAGACATAGTACTTTAGATATATGAACTTCTTCTAATAATTCGTTCTTTTTATATAAAAAATATTATTTATTCAACAAATGATATTTTTTTTAAAACTATTTATAATAAATTATCGTAAAAAATAAGGCCCATCAAATTTGGAAGCCTAAGACGACCGCCTATTTTTTTATGAGGTAGAGCTGCCCCAGCCTTATCTTTATGTTTATTACACAAAAGTTATTTTTTTCTTTCATTACACAAAATAATTTTTTTATAATACACACAAAGCTAAATGACCATAAATAAAATACAATTATATTACTAGCGTGAACTACTTTGAGATGATGTATATTGACTACCGAAATGATAACCAAATTTTGGACATGATTCATTTTAATTCTTCTCTACTGATTAAGTTGTTTTATTTTATTCTTTTTGAAGAAAATTAAAATAAGTCACAAACATTATCCAAATTGTTAATTAGTTGCTAGAGAAGGCTGACAGTTAACTCCATTAATGTCAAAAGCAATTTGCACCATTAGCACATTCTCTTCATTGTCATAATTCCTTCTTTTGTTAATATTAGTGGTTAAGCCACCATAATTAACAAAGATAACCACTTTTTATGTTAAGTAACCATCCACTTCCTTGTCCATGTTGTTAATTAAACCATCCTGTTTAATTAATATTATAGCCTAATGGTCATCATTCATTAACCACCGAATAAAAAGGAAAAAAATAGCATTGCTTCTTCCAAAGGCTTGTAATCTCTTTTGTATAGTATTCGTTATATATGAGCCTCTAATTAAGAATTTTATCCACAACTCAATTAATTATATCTCCACTAAGACAAAATGTTCCTTCATATGACAACATTTAGATATATATAAACATTTTTTTTATGCTTGCCTGATGTATCAGATTAATTAGCTTTTAAAGTCATATAGGTTAACCTAAAACTTTTCCTACTTGCCAATGTGGAGTTAATGCTCCTTAAGTACATTTAGGAGGAATTGAACATACACTCCTACGTTACAATGAAAATAAACATACCTCCTCCGAATATAAATTCAATAACATTATAGTAATGGCTCTTTAATGTCATTAATGCTCATCAACAATATCTCAAGGTTCATTCGTCTTTTCTTTTTCAATATGCCATATAAGGAGCACCTAAAGAGAAGAAAATATACAACAAATAGAAAGGAAAAGAAAAAGAGTCATTTTCTTGAATTATTTTGGGCAATTGATTTAGGCAACCTTCAAACTTCCAGCCACGAATGCACGTGTTTGAAAGTAGTTGTGGAACCTTGGGGAGTGACCGGCTAGAAGGATTTGTACTGGAGTCGGACCGAAATTGCTTTCAAGGAAGTGGCTTGCCACGACACAGTATTTGTGACTATTTTAATACTATTGCTAATTTCATGTCCATATCAATATTGTAGTAATTTTTCAACAATTTGAAAGTGATTTCCTTACATATAATATTGATAAATGACTATTTCTTTGAACAAAACTTTTCCTGATTTATCAAAACTTTAGTAATTGGACGAAAATAATTTTAAACGTTGGTCACAAAAACTTCTGATTTTCTTTGAACTATTAGAAGTTGATTATGTTTTATTTAATAAACCTTCTATTGATGGTCACACTATTATGGTTGATGATGTGGCTAAAAAGAAATTTGAAAAGGATAGCAAAAATGCTAGAGGACATTTATTAAGTCATAGGACTAATGCTTTGTTAGATTTATTTGTTACTTAAAATCTACTAAAGAAATATGGGATAGTTTGCAAAACTCAAAACAGGGAGGGCAAGATGATGTTCAATCTCATCTTACTGAGGATGATGAAGTAATTGCTGCAGTAATCGTCGAGGCAAATCTGGTAGCTAACAAAAATGATTGGGTGCTGGACACAGGCACTTCAAGACATTTTTGTGCCAATAAAGAGTTATTCCATGACTTTGAGGAATCCACCAATGGCGAGTGTCTACATAGGTAACTCCACTACTACTGACGTTTTGAGTAAAGGAAATTTTTTACTTAAATTAACTTCTGAAAAAACTTTAGCCTTGAACAATGTCCTGCATGTTCCCTCGCTCTGTAGAAACTTAGTTTCTGAAGCACTTCTCAATAAAGTAGGCCTTAAACTTATTTTTGAAGCTGATAAAATAATTATTTCTCATGGCAGAGACTTTGTTGGGAAGGGATACCTTAGTGGGGACTTATTTGTACTGAACATTAATCAAGAGATTGCCAATAATGCAAATATTCCTAATTCTGCTTATATTGTTGAGTCTATTAGTTTATGGCATAGTAGACTAGGTCATGTTAATATTGCTTCTATTAAAAGACTTAGAAAAATGAGATTAATCCCTGCAGTAAACATTGATGATATTTCTAAATGTCCTGCGTATGTAGAAGCAAAGCTTACTAAGGAACCTTTTAAATATGTTACTAGTAGAAAGATCAAATTGCTTGAACTAGTACATTCAGACTTAGCAGATTTTAAGAACACTATTAGTAAAGGTGAAAAGAAGTATTACATTACTTTTGTTGATGACTTTTGTAGGTACACTAAGGTATACCTCCTTAAGTCTAAAGATGAGGCTGAAAGCATATTTTTAAAATTCAAAGTAGAAGTAAAAAATCAATTAGACAGAAAAATCAAGAGATTTAGATCTAATAGGGGCAGTGAATATAGTACTAAAACTCTAGATGATTTTTGTGAAAAAAAAAAGATATTATCCATAAGTTTAGTGCTCCTTATACTCCCCAACAAAATGGTGTAGCCGGACGAAAAAATAGAACTCTTAAGGAAATGATGAATTCTATGATTTTAAGCTCAGGTCTACCTGACTATATGTAGGGGGAAGGTGCCTTGTATGCATGCTATATTCTTAATAGAATCCCTCATAAAAAGTTAGACAAGACCTCATATGAGTTATGGCAAAAGAGTGAGGGTGTTTGGATAAGGTTGGTCTACCTGATTTTAGACGGGTAAATGTAGGCTCTAAGACTTTTGACACTGTCTTTATTGGTTATGCTCAAAATAGTGTTGCATATAGATTTAGGTCATTAATTGATTATTCTATTTGTGAATCTAGAGATGCAGAATTTCTTGAGCATGTTTTTCCTTTGAAAAATGATGTGCCTAGTGATGTGTACAGTAATACTACTGTATCTATGTCTCTTAACTCTTATGTTATGCTTTCTTTTGATGTTATTGCTAATGGACATAAAAATAAACTTAGAAAGAGTAAAAGACGTAGAATTAAGACTAGTTTTGGTTCTGATTTTATCACCACCTTCTTAACTGAGGATTTTGATATTGATACTTTAAATGATGAATTAGTGTCTATCTACTTAATAGAAGAAGACCCTAAAACTTATGATGAAACAGTGAGTTCAATAGATGCAATGTTTTGGAAAGAGGCTCTTAAAAGTGAATTAGACTCTACAGTCTCTAATCACACCCGAGACTTGTATGATTTGCCTAAAGGTTGTAAACCAAAAAGTAGAAAGTGGATATTTAAGAAGAAATTGAGTCCTGATGGTACAATTGATAAATATAAGGCTAGACTTATGATTAGGGGTTTTAACCAAAAGAAAGGTATTGATTATTTTGATACTTATTCTTTCGTGACTAAAATAGCGATCATTAGGACTCTTATTGCTCTAGCCGTTATTCATAGTTTAGTGGTACATCAAATGGATGTCAAAACTACATTTTAAAATGGTGATTTAGAGGAAGAGATTTATATGACCCAACCTAAGGGTTTTGTGGTCTCAGGACAAGAGGATAAAGTATGCAAATTGAGAAAGTCCTTATATGAACTTAATCAAGCACCTAAGCAGTGGTATGAAAATTTTAATTTCATATTAATGAATAATGACTTTGTTGTTAATTCATCCGATACTTGTATTTATTCTAAAATAATAGGATCAAATTGTGTGATTATATGTTTATATATGGATGACATGTTAATCTTCGGTCCTAATGTGAATGTTGTAAATAAGACTAAGAAATTTTATTTTTCTAAATTTGAAATGAAAGACCTTGGAGAAGCTGATGTGATTTTAGGGATAAAAATCAAAAGAACTGTTAATGATTTCTCTTTGTGTCAGTCTCATTATATTGAAAAAATGTTGAAAAGGTTTGATTGTTTTGATGTAGTTTCAGTGAGAACTCTTATGATCCTAGCATACACTTGAAAAAGAATAGAGATTCTAGTGTTTCTCAAACTGAATATGCTAAAATAATCGAGAGTGTAATGTTTCTCATGAACTATACTCGGCCTGATATAGCTTATACTGTTAGTAGATTAAGTAGATATACTCATAATCCTAGTAGTGAACACTGGAATGTTCTTCATCGCTTGTTAAGGTATCTGAGTGGTACTATGGAGTGGTTTTTGCATTTTAATAAATTTCCTGCCATTTTAGAAAGTTTTTGTGATGCAAACTAGGTAACTGACAATGGTGAAGCTAGCTCTACCAGTGTCTATGAGTTTACTTTGGGTGCATGTGCTATTTCATGGAAGTATTTGAAGCAGACTTGTATAGCATGTTCTACCATGGAATCTGAATTCATTGCTTTTGAGTTGGCAGGGTAAGAAGCTGAGTGGCTAATAAATCTTTTGACAGATGTGACTTTATGGGGAAGACAAATATCACCAGTATCTTTACATTGTGACTCACAGGCGGTAATTAAAATTGCTAAAAATAATGTATACAATGATAAAAAGAGACATATTCGCATCAGACATGGTGCAATTAAATAATTACTGAAACATGGTATTATCTCCTTGGAATATCTAAGGTCCGAAAGAAATTTATCTGATCCAATGACCAAGGGTTTAACAGAAAAATGGTCCTTGAATTATCGAGGGGGATAGGGCTAAAGCCCATGGATTGAGATAATATGATGGATACCCATTTGTGGTCAAACGAAGCCATATAAGCCTTCAATAAACACTACATATCCTATACCTATGGCATGAGGTATTGTATTATAAAGTTGAGCCTAGTTTTTCTCTCAATAATCCATAGCCTTAAGATGGTCAATGAGATAGACTTGATGGATCACCTACGTGAGTGTAAAAAATTGGTCACCTTTTTATGAAAGACTTGAGTTGTTTTTCTAAATCATTCATGAGACCCAATATTTGTGTGCATGACCTTAAAAAATACTTTTTAGTATTGCGGAGATTTCTTAAAATCAAGGATATGGTATGTGTTGTAGGAGTCTCAACTTATGTCCATCTAGTTCAAGAGTACTTCACTTTTTGGATTTTAGTTGTTGCCTCATATCACTACGTGTCAATTCAAATCGAAAGATATTGACACTTGAGTACATGTTCCTTCCTCTTTCCTAGAATTTATTCATATTCTTTATCTTTGCATTAGTAGGAGATTGTGGAGTTAATGCTTCTTAAAGTATTTGTATAATGCAATGAATAAAGAAAAATAAATAAAGTACGTTTAAGAGAGTTGAACATACACTCATACGTTACAATGAAAATAAATATACCTCCTCGGAATGTAAATTCAATAACATTATAGTAATATTTCTTTAATGTCATTAATGCTCACCATCAATATCTCAAAGTTCATTCGTCTTTTCTTTTTCAATATGCTATATAAAGAGCACCTAAAGAGAATAAAATATACAATAAATAGAAAGGAAAAGAAAAAAAGTCTTTCTCCTTTCCTTTCTTGAATTATTTTGGGCAATTGGTTTAGGAAACCTCCAAACTTCCAGCCACGAGTGCACGTATTTAAAAATAGTTGTGGAACCTTGGGGAGTGGCTGGCTAGAAGGATTTGTACCGGAGTCGAGCCGAAATCGCTTTCAAGGAAGTGGCTTGCCACGATACAGTATTTGTGACTATTCAACTATTATTGTTAATTTCATGTCCATATCAATATTGTAGTAATTTTTCCAACAGCTAAACCTTTCCTAAAAAGTTATATAAACCATTAGTTTTTGTTCCTTTTCGCTAGTGACAATTTCCAATAACATATTTTCCTTTAACAAAATCTAACCATAGAAACTTTATTTCAGGGTCAGTTTAATGTGTGTATATATAGAGACAAATAGTAAAAAAATATTATATTTAAACTATCATTTCTTCGCGAGTTTCATATTTCAACTATACATGGTAATTTAGTTGTTTACCTACCTAACTATCACTTCCTTTATATAAAATACACCCTGATATTGAGTTGACCTAACACCTCTACACGCCAGTTGTTAATTGGGAACAATATTTGACCAACTCTCTGTTGTTACGGGTATGAAAATCTGCATGTTTCAACCCAAATTTTAATACGTAGTTCAAGAACAATTTTAAAGGACTACAATGAATTTACAACAACTTCAAATGCTAGTCCAAATAAATAATCAAATGAACTATCAAATAAAGTGTTTATCAACTTTAAGAAGGAAGATGAAACAGAAAATTGTAGAATCAAGTCCACTGAATACACGATGTGCCCTTAAGGAATTTATTCCCCTCAAGTACCCGAGGTTATGGAATCTTTCCTCCCAGGATAAAATAATTCTCTTTATGAAAATAGCGGTGCCTCAAATTTTGAGAAACTTCGAACACACTCAATGATTTGATAATCACACAAGAGTTTTTTTAGAAGAAGAAGAAGAAGGTTGTTTTTCTACTAAAAATTATTGTCTTTACCTGATGAAAATTTAGGTACTTATAGCTATCAAGGTGTTGCTTTATGAAGAGAAGCAATGGTTCAAAAAGGTACACCCATTCATGTAACATCCCTTATTTTTTCAGCATTATCTAAGTCCCATACATGAGTATTATATGAAATTTTTTAAAAATTCAGTATTTTTTATTTTAGAGCCTTCCATTATGTATAAAATTCAGTTAGCTTTCTAACAATATAAAATTCTCCTAAATCTGATAACCGGGTAAGAAGTTATGACGATTTTAAGTTTCAGTCGTAAAGCATCGCCATTTTAAATTTTAGCGCATCGCGGAGCCAGCATAAATGGCGATTGTCAATTTCCAGTGAAGCTCTGTAAAACCACCGCGTCGCGCCGTCAGCCAAAATCCCAATTATCATTTTCTAGTGTCCTGTCGCGATAATGACGCGTCACGCCAAGGGTGAATTTCAGAATCAAAAGGGCATCATGATTCCTCCGCGTCGTGCCATGACCTCAGTTCCCAGTTGTCCCTTTTTTAGTGGCTTGGCACGATAGTGGTGAGTCATGCCAAGGCCAAAAATCGGGATGGTCAGTTTTCAACTTCCGATTTTAAATTCGTTTAAGGGTATTTGGGTCTTTTTTCATTGCTCTAATTGACCTAAAACATGAAATTTAACCCTTAAACACCCTAAGTAGTCATCATTATTCAATTCCTCTTCAAAATTAAAGATCTTCTTTTCAAGAACAAGAAACCCTAGCTCTCAAATTTAAGGTAAGTTCTCAAGAACTCTCCATCAATCCTTCCAAATTCATCATCCCAGGTAAATTAGATGTTCATCCATGGAGTCCAAGCAACACTTTTAAATCATAAAGTTGTGATCTTTTCAAGTTATCATGTTTTAAATTATGATTTTATCCATGAATCTCCATGTACTATTGATTTTATACCATGTTACCATGAAGTTATTATTATTATTCAATCTTCCATGTTTTAATACTATTATTTACTGAATTAAACCATGGTTTAATGCTATTATGATGAATTCATGCTATTCCTACAAATTCCATGACATTCCTATGATTGTTTTAAACCATGAACTACAAGTATTTGATAAAATGCCTACAAGAGTGATTTAATTATTAAGAGCCTTCATGTTTTGATCTTCAAGTGTTAGTGTCATTTTACTATAATTTTTTTGAGTCCTGGGGGTATTGAATACCTGAAATCCATAGCTGTTTATTTAGTCTAGTCTCAGTACATTACAGAAGAGTCTTCAGAATATACTATGATCACTTCAGAATAGTCAAACACCAGTTAGTTAAACTCAGAACAATCTAGTGTCTCAGTGTCTTTCAGTTGGGAGTAGGATTTAGCACCGAGCGAGTGTAGGGATGACGACTTCCTCGTAAGATAGGCAGAGTCGTTAGTAGCAGTCCCAATACTCCAGAACTACGTAGCCAGCGTAGGATATGAGTAGTCACCCATCAGATTAGGCTTGACTATCTCGTAGGGGTCACCCATCAGTTCAGGCATGACACCCTTAGTCCTTTGGACATTATATTAGTTTAGTGGATCCACACAACCATTGATAGTACCCATGGTACGGTATTAACACCCTTCTAGCTGGGGTTATAGGTTGGACCCCGATTAGCTCAAATTGGGGAATGTCGGTTAGATGATACCTCCCACAGTCTCAGATATAGTCTCAGTTACAGTCTCAGTGTAGTTATTCAATCTTAGTGTTGTTTGACCAAAGCATACAAATTTCAGTCATTTCAGTACTTTAGTTTATAGATTTTACTCAGTTCATGTTATATGCTTGGTCATGCATCCTCAGTGTCTACTGATTTTCACGTATTTTCAGTATTTATAGATTCTCATGCATACACAGTATTTACATGCTTCACGTATCTCCAGTGCCTATAGATTTGATGTACTCTATTCAGTATCTCATGCTTTACATGTATATTCAGATAGTTTATTATTCCTATTCATGAAACTATGCATATCATCCTACCTCATTTAGCATACCAGTACATTCAAAGTACTGATCGTATACCCTTTTATTTTATGCTATGATGTCTTATATCATAGGTTCTGACGCTCAGTTCCCGGTTTGTGAGTAGACTTATCAGAACCTCAGCAGTAGCAGTGGTGAGTCCTCATACTTCGAGGATAGGCTTACTTTATTTCATATCTCAGTTAGTAGTTAGTTGGGGCCTGTCCCATCAACTCATATTCAGTCAGTCAGTTATAGAGGTTTTTCAGACATTAGAGTTAGTTATTCAGTATTCAGTTATTATAGTAGTTATCCAATTTATCACTATTTATTCAGATTCAATCAGTTGTTTCTATAGACTCGTATTTCAGTTTTAAATTCAATTATTAAAACCTTATGGTATGTCAGTATTCTTCCATATTTATGATTATATTATTCAGTGCTCACAACAGGTACCAGCTCATGGGTTAGCTTGTGGTCTCTCAGGACCGTAAGCACCGTGTAATGACTAGGGGGTAGTCTCGGGTCGTTACAAACTTGGTATTAGATACTAAGGTTTTAAAGTGTCCTAGGAAGTCTGAAAGTCGCATCGAGTAGAGTCTTGTGCATGGGTATGTAGCGCACCACACTTATGGACGAGAGGCTACAAGGCGTTTAGGAAAAGTTTCCCTTTTTTCAAGTGTTCATGTCGTGCGATTGAGCAGAGCTCAAGTTAAACTCTAAGTCTAATCCACTTTTTCCTTCCGTTTACAGAACATGCCTCCCAAGAAGAACGAAAAAAGAATAGGAACTCAGCCAGCCCCTCAGCCCATCCAGGAAGATCCTCTGTATGAGCATGTCTCTCACGCAAAATTTAGGGCTACGTTCACTACTCTAGCAAACTCTGTAGCATCACAGAATGAATGGCCAGCCGCTATCCAGCCAACCCAGTGGCCAATACTGCTGCAATAAAAATTTAGGATTTCACCCGAATAAATCCTCCTTCTTTTAGGGGATCCAAGTCTGAGGAGGATCCACAGGAATTCTTATATATGGTTCAGAAGGTAACAAATATTATGGAGGTGACGTCTAGTCAGAGTACCGAGTTGGCTACTTATAAATTGTAGGATGTATCCTATACTTGGTTTAAGAAGTGGAAAGTTGATACAGGGCCTATAGAATGGGAAGAGTTTGCCATGACTTTCTTGGACAGATTCTTTCTATTGGAGTTGAGAGAGACCAAAGTATTAGAATTTATTAATTTGAGTCAAGGAAGCATGAGTGTGAGGGAGTATTATCTCAAGTTCACCCAATTAGCTAGATATGCTCCTTATATGGTGGCCGACAGTAGGTCCAAGATGAGTAAGTTTGTGTCTGACGTATCTGATAGTATGGTCAAAGAGTGTAGGACCGTAATGCTGATTAGTGAGATGGACTTGTCTAGGCTGATGGTTCATACTCAACAAATAGAGGAGAAAAATATTAAGAAGAATGAGAGAGGAAACAAGAGAGCTAGGATGAGTAGTTTTAATTTCAATCAGCCAAAGTCAGAAGGTGGTAATCGTCCTCTATTTCAGCAAGGGTCTTCATCCCCAGTACCTTCTTCAGCTAGTGCCCCATTACCTAAATTCAAAAATGACAATAAGGATAGGGAACCAAGCTCTAAGTCCCAGGTCAGTGTTAGCAGTGCTCGTACCAATCCTTTACGTCAGAAGTGTGGCAGACACCATCAGGGTGAGTGTAGAACGGGTAGTGATGTGTGCTTTGTGTGTGGCAAGCCAGGCCATCGGATTCAGAAGTGTCGGGTAGTTGCTCAGAAAGTTAGGGATGCACGCCAACAGGGCCAGTCCCATCAGCCGTCAGTTCAATATGGTCGCCCGACTCAGTAGGGTGCTGCTTCTAGTGCTACCAGTGGTCAGTATCCGAATAGATTATATGCTCTTCAGTCCCACCAATATCAGGAAAATTCTCCTGACGTAGTTACTGGTACGTTGCAGGTCTTTCACTTACATGTTCATGCTTTACTATACCCTGGATCTTCTATTTTTTTTGTAACTCTATATATGGCTGTCAATTTTGGAGTCAGTCCCGAAAATCTAGCAGAGCCCTTTTCAGTGTCTACCCAGTAGGCGTTTCCATTGTAGCCATATAGGTATATAGGAATTATCCGGTTACAATAGCTCAAAAATTTACTTCAGTTGATCTCATGGAGTTAGAGATGACGGATTTTGACGTCATTCTCGGCATGGATTGGCTCCACTCATGCTATACCTCAGTTGATTGTAGAAATAGAATAGTTCACTTTCAGTTTCCAAATGAACCAGTCCTTGAATGGAGGGGTAGTACTACAGCTCTTAGGGGTCAGTTGATTTCTTACCTTAGAGCCAGAAAGATGATATCCAAGGGGTGTGTCTATCATCTTGTAAGAGTCAAAGACTCTAAATCAGAAACTCCTACTCTTGATTCAGTCCCAATAGTAAATGAATTCTCAGATGTATTTCCTGAAGATCTTCCCAGAGTTCCTCCCGAAAGGGAAATCGACTTTGGAATAGACCTTCTCCCAGATACTCAGCCTATATCTATTCCGCTATACAAAATGGCTCCAGCTGAACTCAAAGAACTGTTGAAGAATCTCTTAGATAAGGGATTCATTAGACCTAGCGTCTCCCTCCATTGAACAATTTCCACCAAAGTCCAAATTGTGAATTGTCAATTAAAAAGTGTTGAGAACCGAGGTCAATCATGGACTGCCACATCACCAATTACTGTTCACACGATAAATTTTAAGTTCAAATTTTTATCTTCTACTTTTAAATTGTTGTTTTCTTAGTTTCGTTTGTTGATTCCAATACTAATTTACAACCTATTGACCATTTACTAGATTGTAAGTTAGTTTAGAAACCGTTCTTCGTGTTAACTTTTCTTTATGTGTCTTAATTCTTTTGAGTCATTGTAATACTTTCTTGTGTTTTCCTTACTCTTTGGAGTCATTGTAAATATTAGATTCACCTCTCAATACCTCTCAGAGTACAAGCAAGCTTACAACACTTGTGAGATTGGGTGTGAGGGATCCAAGAGACAAGAAACAAAAAGAGAGAGTGAGGATATTTTTGTACAACTAACGTGTTTTTTTTTGTTTTTTACGTAAATTCTTGGCCATAATGGAAACCATTTTGTCCCATCTTGATGTTGTTTTTTGAGACATGGCTAGGGAAAATGCGGGACTTACAAAATTAGGCTCGGATACATCTACTATAATTGAGAGGTTGGATTGAGTGGAGAGTCAAAGAAACTCTCATGTTTCTACTCCCAAAACTTTACCTCAAACGATCAATCGTCCAAGTCCACCACTAAATGACATAGACATAAGCCAAGCACCAAATGTCCTCAAACCTGAGACTTAAATAAGTCACTTCCCCCTCAATTCGATCAAGTCCAACAAGAAGGACTTGGAAGCCAATTTTCTCCCATCCAAGCTCCACAACTAAAGCTCTACCTTACCAAATCATTTCTCTCAACTGAAACTCCACTTTTCCAAAATTGATATATCCATGTAGAAGAGTATGGTAGAAAGGAAAATAAAAAACATGGAGTCTACAATGATGCTTATATGATGGAAGATAAGTTGAGGAGAAAATATAGAGATCCATAAGGAACCCGCCACCAAGAAAAGAGGTGGGATATGTTTCGGATGAGATTGAAGATAAGGCTCAAAATGGAGAGAAAGCCGAGGTTTAAGATAAAGATATTGGTCGAGACTTGTGTTGTTAATCTCTCGGTTTCCTCATGTTTTTGTGGACTAGTTTGTGCCATGCCATGTTTTGCGGTCTTGTTTGAGTGGTTTCTTTTGAAGTTGCCAATTGAATGAGGTGAAGCCATGAATTTGTGAAAAAATTCCTCTCAAGATGGCTAGGATAATACAAGAATAATCACGGATATAGACTTATGGGAGGGCATGTTGGGTTCGAGACTTGATGTGTGCAATTAAAGCGTAAAAGAGGCCCAAAACACACCAAAATCAGTCCACTCCTAACACTTGATGAGCGCCCTTCAGTGGAGGGGCCTTTTGGCCATTTCAGTTTTTATTATGTAATACACTATATAAAGAACAATGTAGGGTTTCATTACTTAGTTTTTAGACGATATTGAAAGTTGTAATACTTTGAACAACAAGTCCTCTCTCCTTTAGGAGGCTTGGCTGAAACTAGGATAAAAAACTAGTGTGGATTCACTAGTGATTGTATTTTGCTTGGAAACATCAATGCTTGAGAGGTGGAATCCAATCTTGCCTCACGTAAAAGATAGGTCTTTGTTGTGTGTGGTTTTAAGCGTCCAATAGTGGAATAATCTCTTGGTTTCTTAAGATTATACCAACCATTGGTCTATCTATATATCCCTTTTGTTCATTGTAATCTTATAACCATTTTGTGTTGTAATCTCAAGTTGTGTTGTGTTGTTGTTCCTCATATTATTTTTTTGTTAATCCATGTTATTCATATTGTTGTTGTTCATATAGTTTGGGTGGCTGATTTGGTATTCAAAACACCTTGTATTCTTGTCATTCTCTTCTTGTTATTGTTGGTAGTTTGTGTGGTTGTTGGGTTCATGGTTTGTGCTTAAATTGTGGACTGTTTTAGGGCTTTTTTGGTACATTCCAAGTTAGTAGTGTATCATTTGGTATCAAAGTTTGAGGTTTATTTTGTTCCAACAAAATCAATCTTGGGCTATCTAGAAAATACAAAAAAAAAAGTATGCTTGTTCTTTTTCTTGGGCGAGAAGCTTGTAATGTTCTTGTTTTAGTCTTGGCCAAAATTTGTGGAGTCTAGGTATAGGATTTATTTTTTGTTATTATTATTTCTTGTGTTAGTTTTTTGATTCACTAACACTAAAGGTATCTAGATCTAAAGTTGAGCTTGAACTTGTTGAAGTGTGTAGTGAACAATGTGTGGACCATGTGTTGATGTTGTTGTTATAACTTGGACGAATGTTGAACTTGTAGTTGGAAATTGGTGTTGGTGTTGTATATCTTTGTAGGTTGTTGTTGTGTTCTTTTTGTTCATCATAACCTCCATCTCTTGTAAAAACCGAAATACAACACCAAAGAAACTTGGACATTGTGGGTAGTCTTGTTGTTGGCCGAATTATTGTGGACTTGTTGTTCTTGGGAGATTGTTGTTGGTTGTTCTTGTTATGGTTGTTGTGTTCTTGAAGTTCTTCACCATATTCATCACCTTGTTAACATTAAAGTGAACTTTAGATCTTAGAAAGGTGAAAGATAAGGTGTAGTACTTGTTAAGTCTTATAAGAACCCCAACCACCAACAGATTTTACATCACATCTCAACCACTTTCCATAAAACAAGGGTCCCTTTTTTAAGGAGAAGTACAAGTCTAATCAAAGACTTTTGAGTCTTGAAATTTGAATTGAAAAAAAAGCTCCAAAGACTAGTTTGTATTTCCCTCCATTGAGCAATTTCCACCAAAGTCGAAATTGTGAATTGTGAATTAAAAATTGTTGAGAATCGAGGCCAATCACGGACTACCACGTCATAAATTACTGTTCATACAATAAATTTTAAGCTCAAATTTTGATCTTCTAGTTTTAATTTGTTGTTTTCTCAGTTTCATTTGTTGATTCCAATACTAATTTAAAAGCTAGTGACCATTTACTGATTGGAAGTTAGTTTTGAAACTGTTCTTCATGTTAACTTTCCTTTGTGTGGCTTAATTCTTTTGTGTCATTGTAATACGTTCTTATATTTTCGTTGCTCTTTGGAGTCATTGTAAATGTTAGATTCACCTCTCAACACCTCTCGGGGTACAAGAAAGCTTATAACACTTGTGACATTGAGTGTGAGGGATCCGAGAGATGAGAAATAAAAAGAGAGAGTATGGATATTTTTGTACAACTAACGTATTTTTTTGTTTTATACTTAACTTCTTGGCCATAATGGAAACCATTTTGTCCCATCTTGATGCTATTTCCTAAGACATGTCTAGGGCAAATACGGGTGTTGAAAAATTAGGCTCGAATATATCTACTATACTTGAGAGGTTGGATTGAGTGGAGAGTCGAAGGAACTCTCGTGATTCTACTCCCAAAACCTTACCTCAAACGATCAATCCTCCAAGTCCACCATCAAATGACATAGACATAAGCCAAGCCACCAAATCTCCTCAAACCCGAGACCTAAATAAGTCTCTTTCCCCTCAATTCGATCATGTCCAACAAGAAGGACTTGGAAGCCAATTTTATCCCATCCAAGCTCCACAACTGAAGCTCCACCTTACCAAATCATTCCTCTCAACCGAAACTTTACTTCACTAAAACTGATATATCCATGTAGAGGAGTATGGTAGAAAGGAAAATGAAGGACATGGAGTCTACAATGATGCTTATATGATGGAAGAGAAGTTGTGTGGAAGATATAGAGATCCACAAGAAATCTCCACCAAGAAAAGAGGTAGGATGTGTTTCGGATGAGATTGAAGACAATGCTCAAGATGAGAGAGAAAGTCAAGGTTCAAGATGAAGATATTGGCCGAGACTTGTGTTATTGAGCTCTCGGGTTCCTCATGTTTTTGCGGACTAGTTTGTGCCATCTCATATTTTGTGGGCTGTTTTGACTATTTTTTTAGTGGCCAATTGAACGAGGTGAAGTCGTGAATTTGTGGGAAAATCCCTTTCAAGATTGAGAGGATAATACAAGAATAATCACGGATATGTACTTATGGGAGTGCATGTTGGGTACGAGACATGGTGTGTGTAATTGAAGCGTAAAAGAGGCCCAAAACACACCAAAATTAGTCCACTCCAAACACGTGATGGGCGCCCCTTAGTGGAGGGGCCTTTAGATCATTTTAGTTTTTATTATATAATACACTATATAAAGAACAATGTAGGGTTTCATTACTTAGTTTTTAGATGATATTGACAGTTGTAATACTTTAAAAGACAAGTCCTCTCTCCTTTAGGAGGCTTGGCCAAAACTAGGACAAAAAACTAGTATGGATTCACTAGTGATTGTATTTTGCTTAGAAACGTTGATGTTTGAGAGGTGGAATCCGATCTTGTGTCACGTAAGATATAGGTCTTTGTTGTGTGTGGTTTTAAGGGTCCAAGAGTGGAATAATCTCTTGGGTTCTTAAGATTATAACAACCATTAGTCTATCTATCTATCCTTTTTGTTCATTGTAATCTTGTAACCATTGTGTATTGTAATCTCAAGACGTGTTGTGTTGTTGTTCCTCATATTGTTTTTTTGTTCATCCTTGTTATTCAGATTGTTGTTGTTAATTGTAACACCCCGAGTCTGTACCCTGGATGCTACATGGTGCTTACGACCCCAAAGAACCACAAGCTAATCCGTGAATGATATCTGTTGTGAGCACTGATTAATCACATGGTAATAATAATAATAATAATACTGAAATAAATGGGAAAATTATGCTGAAGTCTCCATAAGATTTACAACTGAAAAAAATACTGAATACTGATAAATGAATACTTAAAACTGAATATCTGTCTAAAATACTTTAGTCTAAAAGCCTCTAACTGTCTGAATATGGAGTTGATGGGAAAAGTCCCCAACTAACTCTATCTACTGAATGTTGAACTACTAAAATACTGAAAGATAACATCATCCTTGAACTATGAGGACTCACCACTAAATCTGTTGCTGATTATACGGGCCGCTAAGTGCGGTCAGGAGCCCGTGCATCTAAACTTATGATATAAGACATCATAGCAAAAAATAAAAGTATGCGTCAGTACTTTGAATGTATTGGTATCCTAAGTGAGGTAGGCTGATATGCATGTGTTCATATGCATGGATAACAACTAGCTAAGTAACATGGACACAACTGAATGAGAGTACATGCAAAAATACATAACTGTAACTGAGATCATGTTAACACTGGATACTGAGTTCTGAATACTGATTAACTGATATCTGAGTTTACTGATACTGTAGTACTGATAACTGAGAGACTGTTTCTGACAGTCCTAATTCTGTACAACGGAACTGAGTTCTATATTGAGCTAGGTGATTGTGTCTGACAGTCCTGAATCTGTAGAACTGAACTGAGTTCTATGCTGAGACTGAAACTAAAATTGTGGGAGGTAGTTATCTAAACGACATACCCTTCTCCAAATGGATTGGGGTCCAACCCGTAACCCAGTTGGAAGGATATCAATACCGTGCCATGGTTAAAGACAAGCTGTGAGTTAACCCTCTCTGACAGGAAGCACTTTCGTCAACCCTCGCTGGTAGGAAAACTCTTGTGAGATGTATCAACCCTAGTCTGGTAGGAAGATATCTCATCCTATGCTAGCTACGTAGTTCTGTAACTTAGGGATTGCTACTAAGGGTCAAACCTTATGCTGGTAGGAATGCCCCCATCCCCGAGTTTGCTCGGTGCTGATTCCTACTCCTAACTGAATAGACACTGAACTAATTTCTAAACTATACTAGGCTTGACTAAACTGTTACTGATCGTACTGTCTAACTGAACTGAATTGAGTTCACTGAGTTCTGAATTGACTACTGAACCAAGACTGGGACTGATTACTGAGTATTATTATTCGTGACACTACTGAGACTGTTCTGTAACTACTGTAGCTCTAGGTAAATAGCTAAATTTTTGGGTATTGAATACCCTAAGACTCGATAATATGAAAAGTAACATACTACATGACTTTAGTAGCATAATAGTACTTGCTTACTAATAGTGCATTCATTTAGACATTTTTGTCAAACAGTTGATATACATGAGCTTGTGCATGAATAAAATCACATAATAACATGTCATGCTTGCACTAGTCAATTCACATAAGCATTTTTAAAAACACTTGGGGAGTATAGGTATTTCATATATCAATAAACATGTAATACTATCATGGATACATTCAACTTGTAATTCAAGAGTTCAACATGAAGTTCAGATAATTCATTCCACAATTAACTAGTTTTCATGGAATTTGTGATAAATCATGAAATTGAAAACCCATTTAACATCATAATTAAGATTACATTCAAATCCAACATGAAATTTATGAAATCATTTAACTTGTAATTTAAAAGAGTTTCTTGAACTCCAAGGGCGGAATAAAACCCTTGGATGAACACTTTACATACCTTGGTACTTGAATTAATGAAGGTTGATGGTGAATTTCTTGAAGCTTGAATTGAAATTAGATTTCGTAGAGTTTTGTTCCTGAGTAATTTGAGAGAAATAATGAATGTTTTTGCCCTAGGAGTGATTAATTTTATGTTTTTGGGGCTGAATAGGGGTGAAAAATGACCCATATACCCTCATGAACGTGGAGTTTTAATGACTGAAAATAGATGCGGTGACGCGCAGCCCGACGCGCCACATCGATGGGGTTGGCGCGATGGCTGAAGCACCGCGTCGAGTCTACGTCGGCTCACTGGAAATTGACACTAGGAGTTGGGAAAAATATTTATCAACGCGATAGGTGACACAGCGCATCGAGATCGCCTTGATCCATTGGTTTGGATTCCCAAACGTGATTCAAACAATGTTCGAAAAATTAAAAACTTGTCCGAGAACACCTACTGACATACCTGATCATGAATCAATCTAAAAATCAACACTTTAAGGTCTTCACGAGAAATAGGATCACCAACTTAAGAGGCTAAAAATAATTCTAATTGTAAACACTTAGCTGAAATTTCTATGTATGGGACCCCTTATCAAGCTGTAAGGGTTGAGTTAAGCTTAGAATTTTGTGGGGTCTTACATTAATATAGTTTGGGTGGCTGATTTGGTGTTCAAAATACTTTGTATTCTTGTCATTTTCTTCTTGTTATGGTTGGCCGTTTGTGTAGTTGTTGGGTTCACGATTTGTGCTTGAATTGTGGACTATTTTGGGGCTGTTTTGGTACATTCCATGTTAGTAGTGTATCACTCGTATACCGATCTAATTTACTAATAGAACATACTATGTCAGGTCATGTATAATTCATGATATACATTAAAATCCAAACACTCTTGCGTAGTCCAACTGTGAGTCACTTTCACCTTCATTCTTTTGAAGTGCAAAGCTCACGTCTAATAAAGTCTCGGCAATACCAAAATTCAAATACTTAAACTTGTCAAGTACCTTTTTAATGTAATGGGACCATGACAACACAACCCTTGTGGAGTTTTATGGATTCTTATTCCTAAGATCACATCCGCAATTGCATGGTCTTTCATATCAAACTTATTTTCAAGCATTCATTTCGTAGCATTTATGCCAGAAATGTCTCTACTAATGATCAACATGTCATCTGCATATAAGAAAACAATGACTTTGTGATTTGGTGTGTCTTTAAAGTAAACACATTTATCACATTCGTTTATCTTAAAGTCGTTTGCCAACATGGTTTGGTCAAACTTTGCATGACACTATTTAAGTGCTTGTTTTTGCCTATAAAGTGACTTAACAATTTTGCACATCTTCTTTTCTTTAGCAGAAGACACAAAACCCTCAGACTATTCTATGTAAATTTCTTCCTTCAACTCTCCATTTAGGAATGCTATTTTCATATACATTTGATGTTTCAAGACCATATGTTGCCGCTAAGGCAACTAACATATGAATTGACGTTATCCTTGTTACATGCGAGTATGTATCAGAATAATCAAGGATTTGAAGCCTTCCACTACAAGTCTTACCTTGTTTCTATCAATAGTACCACCCACTTTTATTTTTCCTTTGAAGATTCTTTTAGAACTTAAAGGTTTATTTTCTGGAGGAAGATCAATCAATTCTCACGTATGTTTGCTCAAGATTGAATCAATCTCACTATTGGCTTCCTCTTTCTAAAAGGATGAGTCTGATATTTGAGGCTCATTTTTAGGAGAAACGTTACAAAATTTGATCTAAAGAAATTTGACGTTCTTTGACGTGTACTACACCTTGGATTATCATCATTATGATTATCGCTTGGTTCATCTCGAAGTTGTTTAGACCCCCCACTAGACCGCTCATGTCCAATTTTATACGGATAAATGTGTTCAAAGAACTCAGTATTATCTGATTTAATTACCATATTTTTATTAATATTCCAATGTTCAGATTTATGAACAAAAAACCAATATGTTTTACTTCTTTTAGCATATCCAATGAACACACAATCCATAGTCTTAGGCTTTATATTTACCCTTTTAGACATAGGAACTTGTCCTTCACTAGACACCCCCACACTTTGAAACATTTCAATTTGGATTTCTTTCCTTTTTATTTTTCATATAGAATTGAACGTGTCTTATTATGGGTCACTCTATTGAGTATTAGATTAGCTATAAAGATAGCTTCCCCCCTCCCTCAACAAGTTTTGCGGTAAACCTGAACTTATAATTAGGATATTCATCAATTCATTTAATGTTCAGTTTTTCCTTTCCACAATTTCATTTGCTTGAGGTGAAACGGGGCAGTAGTTTGATGGATAATTCCATTCTCTACACATATCACGCAAAGTAGATTCATATTTTTTATCCCTATCACTTATTATTGTTTTGATCTTTTTCTCTAGCTGATTTTCAACTTCTGTTTTATATTGTCTAAACGCATCTATTGCTTCATCCTTACTATTTAGCAAATAGATATAACAATATATAGTGCAATCATCAATAAAAGTTATAAAATACTTTTTTCCACCACGAAATGGTGTTGTTTCATAGCACAAATGTCTGTGCGGATTAAGTCTAAGGGATTGAAATTCCTTTCAACGGACTTATACGAATGCTTAGCATACTTTGATTCCACACACGTTTGATACTTTGATTTATTGCACTCAAAGTTTGGTAAAACTTTTAAGTTAATCAATTTTTACAAAGTTTTGTAATTGACATATCCTAATAGATCATGCCACAATTCATTAAACTCAAGAAAGTAAGATAAAATAGATTTTTTATTAATCTCAACAGTCATTACATTCATCTTAAAGAGACCCTCGGTGAGGTAGCCTTTTCCTACATACATTTTTACTTTGCTAATTACAACCTTATCAGAAACAAATACACATTTGAATCCATTTTTGATCAAAAGTGATATAGAAATCAAGTTCTTTTTCAACTCCGATACATAAAAGATGTCGTTGAGAGTCAACACTTTGCTTGACGTCATTTTCAAGAAGATTTTTCCCATCCCATCAACCTTTTCTTTTGCAGAGTTAGTCACATAAATCTTCTCCTCATCTTGAGCCGGAGCGTATGAAGCAAACAACTCTTTGTTGGAACAGACATCATGGGTGGCACCGGAATCTATCCACCCTTCTCTAGGATTACCCACCAAGTTGCATTCTGAAAGCATGTCATATAGATCATCCACTTCATTTTTGGATTCAGCCAAGTTGTCTTAATCTTTCTTCTTGCGTTTCTTAGGTGCCCGACTATCTACGGACTTATGGCTAGCCTTGCCACATTTAAAGTAATTCCCTTTGAATTTCTTCTTTGAATGATTACTTTTTTTTTAGATGTTTTCTTTCATTTCTTTGAGTTGTTAGGGTCATCCTCCAGAATGGTAGCTTCACTGATTGCAGAATTTCCTTTCGACCTCTATTCAGCAGCTTTGTTATCTTCTTCAACACATAACCTCACTATGAGTTCTTCAATTCACATCTCCTTCCTCTTATACTTCAAGTAGCTTTTGAAGTCCTTCCACAAAGATGACAACTTCTCTATTATGACCGCTACTTGGAAAGTCTCATTCACAATCAAATCTATAATAAAAGTCATGGATTATCAAGAATATATTTAACATGTTCAAATAAGGTATTTACTATATCCATACCTTCTGACAAGAGATCATGGATGATTACTTGCAATTCTTGTACTTGAAAGACGACAGTTTTACTCTCAATGGTCTTGTAGTCAAGGAACTTTGAAACACAGAACTTTTTAGTTCCTGCATTCTCAATTATATACTTTCGTTCCAAAGTATTCCACAACTCTTTCGAGGTCTTTATACTGCTGTTAGGGATGTACATAGGTCGGGTTGGTTCGATTTTTATTAAAAAAAAAATGAAACCAATCATGTCGATTTATTAAAACTATAAACCAAATCAAACCAACATAAAATTATTTTTTTTTATTTAGGTTTTAGTCGGCTTTTTCGAGTTTTTTGTTTTTTTTTAATAATTTTTAGTTTTTACAATTATATTATGATCGAAGACTAGATCAAATATGTTTTCACTCATGGACTAATGAAAAACCATAATTATGAAATAATGAGGAGCGAAAAACTTTCTTGAAACTAAAAGGTGAGATGAAGAGTGAAAAGTTTAGGTTTTAAGTTTATATTGGGTTTTCGATCATTTAATTAGCAATTAATGGACAAATATTACAACTTAAAGACCCAAATCTAAATATATATCTACATCTACTTTCAAATTATTGAAAATTACTAAAACTAGTTGAAAATGTATTTAAAAAGTAGATTATAATTAATATTTTATGTATAAAAAAGTTTGAATATTGTATATATATATATATATATATATATTATGTCGGTTTGATTCGGGTTCGGTTTGACTTTTGTTGGTTAGCACCAAACCAAACCAAGAATGGTCATTTTTTTTTCTAACGCCAAACCAAACCAAGAATGGTCATTTTTTTTTCTAACGCCAAACCAATCAAACCAAACCATAAGTCATTTTTTTCTCTGTTTGTTGTGGTTCGTCGGTTCGGTTTGACTTGACGGTTTGGGCTGTACACCCCTAACTATTGTACGCATTGTACAGATCGTCTTGGAGGTCATTTAGAATATAATTCTTACAGAAGTCTGAGTGTTTCCATGCCTCCATTACAACAAATCGCTCCTTGTCCGATGTACACTACCAAAAAAATAGGAAAACCGACCACAACTTATAGTAGGAATTTCTTATTTTATTTTTTAAATATTTTTTTTTGAAAAAAGCGACCACATGTGGTCGCTTTTATATTTTAAAATTTCAAAATAATCATTTCAATAATTTTTATATTAATTATTATTACTTTTAAATAAATTAATTAATAAATAAAAGGTGGTCGCTTTAAGATTTTTAAAAATTGGACGTGAAAATAATTTAAAAAAAACGACCACTTATGGTCGGTTTTTTGTTTAAATATAATTAAAAAGTATTTTAAAAACCGACCACATGTGGTCGGTGTTTAAAATTAGTTTTTATTTAAAGTGCTTGGTTTTTAATTTAAAAAAAAAGAAAAGAAAATAATTTTAAAAAAATGACCACTTTTGGTTGATTTTATTTAAAAATTATAATTAAAAATTATTTTTTAAAACCGACCACATGTGGTCTGTTTTTAAAACTAGTTTTTAATTATATTTTTAAATAAAATCAACCACAAGTGGTCAGTTTTTAATTTTAAAAAAAAGAAAATAGTTTTAAAAAACCGACAACTTGTGGTCGACTTTATTTAAAAAATATAATTAAAAAGTATTTTAAAAAAGCGACCACATGTGGTCGGTTTTATCTTAAAAATTAAATTTAAAATATTTTATAAGAGAAACCACAAGTGGTTAGTTTGGGAATTTTAAAAAATAAAAAATAAAATAATTTTTAAAAATGAACCACCTTTGGTTGGTTTTATTTAAAAAATATAATTAAAAAATAATTTTAAAAAGTGACCACTTGTGGTTGGTTTTATTTTAAAAATTAAATTTAAAATATTTGATAAAAGAGACCACAGGTGGTCTGTTTTGGAATTGAAAAAAATAAAAAAGAAAATAATTTTAAAAAACCGACCACTTGTGGTCGCTTTTGCATGAAAAAAATATTTAAAAAAAGAGACCACTTGTGGTCGTTTTTATTAAAAAATAATTATATGTAAAATTGAATATATAATTTTTTAAAATTACACTGATCACACGTATTCGATAACCAATATAATAAATAAATAAATATCAATCAAGCTTAAATTTTGTAAAAAAATTATACTAAGAAATATATCAAATAATATAAATATATTACGTTAAACATAATCATTATCCTTTACTTATGCTTCAATATATAAAATAAATATTTTTCTTTGTATATATGTTAAATGACGTTAAACATAATCTTTGTATAATGAATATGTCTATATCATACAGTTGAGGCATGTATAACTGATAATTCATCAGAATATAATGAATATGTTCTATTATGAGGTAATATATACATATGTGTGTGTGTGCGCGTGTGTGATGTAGTGATCGATCGATGAACGATGTAGTTAAAATGTAGTAGAATCTATTCAAACATATTGAATACCTTGATTTGAAACGACAGAAGTAATAATATATTATACGCTGAAGTTATATTAATGTAAGGTAATTAAATTAATCGATAACTCATCAAAGTATGTATATGAAATACGTCGCATTATATTATAGGATAATATACTCGTGTACGTATGTGATGTATATAGTACGTATTTAGAACTTGATATAGTCGATAGTGTGTATGTTTGTGTAATACCCTGTATGTTTCTAAGATAGAAAGTGAATAAGTTTTCCTACGTATGAAACCTCCTATCCTATGAGTAGCATTTTAGTGAATGACTTACAATAAATATCCTAGCGATAGGATAGCTTGCGATGTCTTAAGCATGCTCATATGAGTCGCTTAGAGTGATGCAAGCGAAGAGTTTTTGAATCCATAAAGTCTTAGTTTTTGATTTTGGAAGGTTCATCTTTAAACAAGAATAACATGATTGATATGTGACATTTTTAAAGATTTAGACCCACCAAATTGTAGAGAATTGAATTAGCTTTCCAACGATACCAATTTCATTAAAATCCGACACCCGAGCAAGGAGTTATGGCCTTTCAAAGTAGAATGCGTCGCCTAACCAATCGCACATGGCCACTGGAAAACATAGGCGATATAATATGCTGCGCCTATATAATCATAGGAGATAGCATATGCGTCTCCTATGTAAGCATAGGCGATAGCATATGCGGCGCCTATGTAAGCATAGGCGATATCAAATGCAGCGCCTATGTATGATTTCAGCCACGAAAATACTTAGTTTTTGAGTTATTTCGAGGGTAGTTAAGTCTTTTAACACTCCTTACATGTCCCTAAACCTAACCTCACAAAATTTATAGATTCTAAACACATTACAACCCTATTAACATCTCAAAGTTCATTATCCAAGAGCACCATAAGAGAAAAACAACTAGGGTTGCACAATCAAGCTTGAAGATCAAATTTCAAGGAAATTCCTCCGTCAATCATCAAGAACCTCCCTTCCAAGGTATGCGTAGTTTTCATCCACGGATTCCTTTCATCCGTGGAGTTCAAGAATCAATCTTTAAAATACAAAAGCTTGGTTGGTTGTGGTGATAATCATACCCATGTTGATGCTTGTTTGTTTTGTTGTATAATAGTATCATGACTGTACATCTCATGAAAGTTATGTTGTTAGTTGAAAAACATGATCTTTAGGTGGATTGATAGAATGCAAGTATGAAATCCATCTATTCCTTAAAGAATGCATGCAAGGTGTTTGATAAAATGCCTAGTATGTTAGAACTTCATATTTACATGATTTCATGATATCTAAATAACAAGTTCATTTTAGCCATACACTCCAATATGAATTTCCATGCAAATTATGTGTTGTTATTGTTGTGGTATAAAATATGTATGATAATGGAGATATAAATTATGTACACAAAATATATCCATGCTTTTCCTATCATGTTTGAAATGTTGAATAAATACATGAAGTATACTATCCCCTACTTATGATATTGTGAATTGTGGACTCAAATCTTGTGATCAAGTCATGTTATATGTGTCAGTTTCCTCCTATCGAGTCCTGGGGGTATTCGTACTCAAAAAATATAGTTGTGTGCCTAGAGTCATGTCATGTTTCACGATATCCGAACTCAAGCTATGATTCCATAGACTTCAGTTAGTCATGTGACTCAGGAAAACCTCATGATCTCAGTCAGTTGTCAGATATCAGTAACATTCCGCCAGTCAATGGAATTCAGTAAGGTTAAGTCATGTATAGTCAGTTATTCATGTCCAGTCCCTCCAGATGGGAGTAGAGGTTAGCACCGAGTGAACCCAAGGATGGGAACTCACCCGCCAGTTCAGGGTGTGATTCTTAGAAGCAGTCCTTGTGTTCCAAAACTACGTAGCCAGCGTAGGTTGAGACATCTTAACCTGTCAGATTAGGGTTGATGAGGTGGTTTAACCTGTCAGTTTAGGGTTTCCACCGTTCTCATTGAGTACCTGCCAGATAAGGGTCACTCACAAGCTGTCCTTACCCGTGGCACAGTATTGACACCCCTCCAGTCGGTGCAGAGATTGGACCCCAGCTTAGCCATAACGGCATACATGGGGCATGTCGGTTAAACAATACCTCCCACAATTTCAGTATCAGTCTCAGTAAAAGAACTTAGGACGTTCTTCAGATTTCAGTATATACAGGACCGTCAGATATAGTCGTTATCTTCTTCAGATTTCAGTATATACACGACTGTCAGATACAGTCGTCCATGTTATCAGCTTGCAGTATCACTCATGACAGTTATTAGTAAACCATGTATTAGCTTATAGGTCTTGGTATCACGCATTCACGGTCCCAGTTACTATATATGTATGTTTGCACTCCCACGTTCATATTAGTCAGTCAGTGTTGTTCATGCATGGAATCCTTTATGTTTAGCCTACCTTCCTCGTATACTCAGTACTCCAGTTGTACTGATGCATTTGCGCTATGGTGCTTTATTTTCATGTTACACCATAGGTTCTGAGACACGAGCTCTATCCCAGCAGTAGCGGTAGCATTCCAGTCGCAGAGACACAGTGAGTCCTCATTGATTCGAGGAAAATATGATTTGATACATTTATTTATTTCTTCAGTTTAGTGTTACGGAGTTAGTTGGAGACATGTTCCTTCAACTCCTTATTCAGATAGTATAGAGGCTTTTAGATTTATGCTCAGATTTACGTTCAGACTTAGCTTTCAGATTGAGTTGTTTTGGGTATTTTCACCCACATGGACGTTATGATTTTCATACATGGTTTTATTCAGTTGAACCTTATAGCCTTACAGTTTTACGTATTCTGTATTATTATGTCATGATTTGCAGTATACAGGTACAAATATCAGTCATGGGTTAGCTTGTGGTCCCTCGGGGTCATGAGCACCGTGTAGCATTCTGGTTCAGCAAATCGGGGTGTTACAAACTTGGTATCATAGCCTAAGGTTCAATAGAGTCCTAGGAAGTCTTAAAGCCGCATCTAGTAGAGTCTTGTACATATGTGTGTTGCGCGCCACATTTATGTACAGGAGTCTATAAGATGTTTTAGGAATAGTCCCTTTCTTCAGTATTCATGTCATGCTAGTGAGAATAATCACAAGTTAAACTCTCAGTATAATCCATTCTTCTCTTATTCCAGACCATGGCCCTAAAGAGAAGAAACCAGCCAGCTCCTCAGCCCGAAGATCCTTTGGGCGAACATGTTTCCCATGCGTAGTTTAGAGCCGCATTTACCATACTTGCTCAGTCTGTGGCTGCACAGAATGAACGGCCACCAGTTATTTTGGCCAATCCAGTGACCAATCCCATAGAAGCTAGGGTTCAGGACTTCACCCATATGAACCCTCCATTTTTTCATGGGTCTAAGTCTGATGAGGACCCTCAGGAGTTCATTGACCAAGTCTAGAAGGTCATTGACATCATGGGTGTTACTTATATTGAGAGTGCCGAGTTAGCCGCCTACCAGTTACAGGATGTTGCTCATAATTGGTAAAAATAGTAGAAGTCTGAGAGGTTAGATGATGCAGGCCCTAACGAGTGGGAGGAATTTGTCACAGCCTTCTTAGACAGATTCTTTCCCCAAGAGCTGAGGGAAGCCAAAATTCTTGAGTTCATCAACTTCAGGCAGGGGAATATGACGGTTAGGGAGTATCTCTCAGATTTACTCAGCTATCCAGGTATGCTCCTCATGTGGTTGCAGATAATAGGGCTAAGATGAGAAAGTTCATGTCAGGGGTCAACGATAGTGTGGTAAATGAGTGTTGGTCTGCGATGCTGATCGGTGATATGACCTTAGCCAGACTCATGACCCATGCCCAGAAAGTAAAAGAGAAGAAGGTTAAGACTAGGGAGAGGCAGAACAAGAGAGCAAGGTCAGGTAACTTCAACTTTGCTCACCCCAAGTCAGATGGAGGAAACCGTTCACAGTTTTGCTCCAAGTTAGCCATTCCAGCCCCTTCCTCTGCCAGTGCTTCAGTGCCGAAGTTCAGAGACGACAACAAAGACAAAGCGCCAGGCTCTAAATCTCAGGGCAGTGTTAGCAGTGCCCGAATGAATCCCCTTTGTCAGACTTGTGGTAAGAACCACAAGGGTATTTGTAGAGCCGGTAGTGATGTCTGTTTTGGCTGTGGCAAGCCAGGCCACAGGATTAGGGAGTGTCCGTAGTCAAGTCTTCAGGGTCAGCAAATTCATTCTGCATCTCAGTCCGGTTGCCCGAACCAGCAGGGTGCCGTTTCCAGTGCTACCAGTGGGCAACGCCTAAACAGACTCTATGCTCTTCAGTCCCGGCAGGATCGGGAAAATTCTCCTAATGTCGTTACTGGTACATTACAGATTTTCCATGTTCATGTTTATGCTTTGCTAGACCCAGATGTATCCTTTTCTTTTATTACCCCATACAAAGCAGGCAATTTCATAATCAGTCCCGAAATTCTAGCAGAGCCCTTTTCAGTCTCTACCTCAGTGGGTAAAACCATCATAGCCCGGCGGGTATACAGATGACTGATTTTGATGTTTATTTTTAGTTGAGTTAGAGATGACTGATTTTGATGTCATTCTCGGCATGGACTGGCTTCATTCCTGCTATGCCACAATCGACTACAGAAACAGGATAGTTCAGTTTCAGTTCCCGAATGAGCCCGTCCTAGAGTGGAAGGGTAGCATTTCAGCGTTCAGGGGTCAACTTGTTTCCTACCTTCGGGCAAGGAAAATAATTTCTAAGGGGTGTGTGTATCATCTCGTGCATGTTCAAGATTCCAGTTCTGAATCTCCCAGTCTCAAAACAGTCCCAATTGTTAATGAATACTCAGATGTCTTTCCCGAAGATCTTCCAGGCATTCCTCCCGAAAGGGAAATAGACTTCAGCATAGACCTTCTACCATATACTCAACCTATTTCTATTCTGCCATGCAGAATGGCACCAATAGAACTCAAGGAACTGAAAGATCAGTTGAAGGATCTCTTAGATAAAGAATTCATCAGATCCAGCGTTTCCCCATGGGGTGCGCCAATATTATTCATGCGCAAGAAAGACGGTTCTCTCAGGATGTGTATTGATTACCATCAATTCAACAAGGTCACGGTCAAGAACAGATATCCTCTTCCCAGGATTGATGATCTATTCGACCAACTTTAAGGTGTCATTTACTTCTCCAAGATAGACCTCAGATCAGGCTATCATCAGCTCAGAGTTAGAAAATGTGACATTCCGAAGACAGCTTTTCGTACTCGGTATGGTCACTTCGATTTTTTAGTCATGTCATTTGGTCTTACCAATGCCTCTGCAGCTTTTATGGATTTGATGAACCGTGCTCTGATATGTTTGTCATAGTCTTTATAGATGATATTCTGGTCTATTCTCGCACAGAGCGTGATCATACAGACCATTTCAGGATTGTTCTTCAGACTCTCAGGGATCACCAGTTATTCGCTAAGTTCAGCAAGTGCAAATTTTGGCTAAGATCAGTAGCATTCCTTGGCCATATTATTTTCGATGATGGCATTAGAGTAGATCCTCAGAAAACTGAGGCAGTAAGAAACTGGCCCAGACCCGTATCTCTATCAGATATCAGGAGTTTCTTGGGTTTGGCTGGCTATTACAGATGGTTTGTCGAGGGATTTTCTTCTATTGCATCTCCCATGTACAGATTGACTCAGAAGAAGATTAAGTTTTAGTGGTCAGATTCATGCGAGAAGAGCTTTCAAGAGTTGAAGACTCGACTCACCTCAGCTTCAGTTCTAGCTCTTCCAGATGGTTCAGACGGTTTTGTAGTCTATTGTGATGCATCCAGAGTGGGTTTAGGTTGTTTTCTCATGCAACATGGTAAAGTCATAGCCTACGCCTCCAGACAGTTAAAGCCACATGAGAAGAATTATCCTACTCATGATCTTGAGTTAGCAACGGTAGTTTTTGCCTTGATGATTTGGAGGCATTATATTTATGGAGTTCATGTAGATGTCTTCACAGACTATAAAAGTCTCCAGTATGTCTTTTCCCAAAAATATCTCAATCTTCGTCAGAGAAGGTGGTTAGAGCTCTTAAAGGATTATGACATGAGTGTTCTTTATCATTCGGGAAAGGCCAATGTTGTGGCCGACGCTCTCAGCAGACTCTCCATGGGTAGTATTTCTCACGTTGACGGTAACAAGAAAAAATGGCTCAGGAGATCCATCAGTTTGCCAGACTAGGCATTCGCTTAGTCGATTCTTCAGAGGGTGGTGTATGTGTTCACAGTAGTTTAGAGTCATCTCTAGTTTTCGAGGCGAAAGAGATCCTAGCCTTGTCAATCTCAAAGAGTCAGTTCAGAATCAGAAAGTCGAGGTTTTCTCCCAGGGGGAGATGGTTTTCTTCATTGTCAGGGTCATCTATGTGTTTCGGGTGTAGAGGAATTGAGGCAGCGAATTCTTGCAGAAGTGCATGGTGCGCGATACTATATTCATCCAGGGGCCACTAAGATGTACCGTGACATGCGAGAGATCTATTGGTAGAGTGGGATGGAGAGAGATATTGCAGAGTTTGTGGCTAAGTGCTCTACATGTCAGCAGGTTAACATAGAGCATCAGAAACCTAGTGGTTCCATGAAAAAGTTCACCATTCCTACTTGGAAGTGGGAAGAAGTGAACATGGACTTCGTGACGGGTTTATCTAGAACTCGTCATCAGCATGATTCAGTCTGGGTCATTATAGATAGAATGACCAAGTCAGCTCATTTCCTTCCTTTTCTACTTCTTATTCCTCAGAGAATCATGCCAAACTCTATATCAGGGAGTTAGTCAAGTTATATGGTGTTCCACTATCTATCATCTCAGAAAAAGGTACCCACTTCACCTCTCACTTTTGGAAAGCATTCCAAAAGGGTCTCGGTACCCAAGTCCATATCAACACAGCGTTTCATCCTCAGACAAATAGTCAAGAAGAGAGGACCATTCAGACTCTTGAAGATATGCTAAGGGCGTGTGCAATTGACTTCAAGGGAATTTGGGATGACCACTTGCCTTTGATTGAGTTTGGATACAACAATAGCTATCATTCTAGTATTCAGATGGCTCCATTCGAAGCTCTCTATGGTAGGAGATGTAGATCTCCGATTGGTTGGTTCGAAGTTAGTGAGGCCTCAGTCATAGGTCTTGACTTAGTATTCGACGCCTTAGAGAAAGTTCAGTTGACCAGAAAGAGACTCCGGGCTGCTCAGAGCCGACAGAAGTCCTATGCAGATGTTCGTAGAAAGTATATCGAGTTTGAGGTCAATAACTATGTTTATCTTAAGATCTCTCCCATGAAGGGAGTGAATAGGTTCGGCAAGAAAGGGAAACTCAGTCGCCAATATGTCGGTCCCTTCAGAATTCTCTGTCGCTTTGGCAAGGTAGCTTATGAGCTTGAGTTGCCTTCAGATCTAGCCTCAGTCCATCCAGTCTTCCATGTCTCTTTGCTCAAGAAGTGCATAGGTGACCCAGCAGTTGTTGTCCCTATTCAGAGCAATGACATTCAGAACGACCTCTCTTATGAAGAGATTCCAGTCGAAATCTTAGATTATCAGACTCGTAGATTGAGGAACAAAGAAGTTCCCCTAGTCAAGGTTCTTTGGAGAAATCAGTCTCATGAGGGAGCTACTTGGGAAGCAGAAGCAGATATGCGTACCAAGTATCCTCACCTCTTCCCCGCCAATTCAGATCAAGATCAAGGTAACAGTTCTCCTTAAGCTTATTCAATTTCATGTTCATGTTTCCAGTATAAACTTGGTACCTATTAATCTTTGCTTACTAAGTCATGCATTCATGTATCAGTTATCCATGCATCAGATATGCACGAGTTTAGTATGTTTAGCATGTCAGTCATGAGATTAAGTTTCAGTTCTTCATGTTCAGTTCAGGTTCTGTTGTCTTGTATCCCTTCTCAGTAAACTTCATTCAAGGACGAATATTCCCAAGGGGGAGATATTGTAATACCCCACATGTTTCTAAGCTAGGAAGTGAATAAGTTTTTCTATGTATGAAACCTCATATCCTGTGAGTAGCATTTTAGTGCATGACTTACAATGAATATCCTAGCGATAGTATAGCTTGCGATGTCTTAAGCATGCTCATATGAGTCGCTTAGAGTGATGCAAGCTAAGAGTTTTTGAATCCATCAAGTCTTAGTGTTTGATTTTGTAAGGGTCATCTTTGAACAAGAATAACGTGATTGATATGTGACATTTTGGCAGATTTAGACCCACCAAATTGTAGAGAATTGAATTAGCTTTTCAACGATACCAATTTCATTAAAATCCGACACCCGAGCAAGGAGTTATGGCCTTTCAAAGTAGAATGCGTCGCCTAACCAATCGCACATGGCCACTGGAAAACATATGCGATATAATATGCAGCGCCTATATAAACATAGGCGATAGCATATGCGGCTCCTATGTAAGCATAGGCGATAGCATATGTGGCGCCTATGTAAGCATAGGCGATATCATATGTGGCGCCTATGTATGATTTCAGCCACGAAAACACTTAGTTTTTGAGTTATTTCGAGGGTAGTTAAGTCTTTTAACACTCCTTACATGTCCCTAAACCTAACCTCACGAAATTTATAGCTTCTAAACACATTACAACCCTATTAACATCTCAAAGTTCATTATCCAAGAGCACTATAGGAGAAAAACAACTAGGGTTGCACAATCAAGCTTGGAGATCAAATTTCAAGGAAATTCCTCCGTCAATCATCAAGAACCTCCTTTCCAAGGTATGCATAGAGTTCATCCACGAATTTCTTTCATCCGTGGAGTTCAAGAATCAATCTTTAAAATACAAAAGCTTGGTTGGTTGTGGTGATATGATCATACCCATGTTGATGCTTGTTTGTTTTGCTGTCTAATAGTATCGTGACTGTACATCTCATGAAAGTTATGTTGTTAGTTGAAAAGCATGATCTTTAGGTGGATTTATAGAATGCAAGTATGAAATCCACCTATGCCTTAAAGAATGCATGCAAGGTGTTCGATAAAATGCCTAGTATGTTAGAACTTCATATTTACATGATTTCATGATATCTAAATAACAAGTTCATGTTAGCCATACACTCCAATATGAATTTCCATGAAATTATGTGTTGTTATTGTTGTGGTATAAAACATGTATGATAATGGAGATATAAATTAAGTACACAAAATATATCCATACTTTTCCTATCATGTTTGAAATGTTGAATAAATACATGAAGTATACTATCCCCTACTTATGATATTGTGAATTGTGGACTCAAATCTTGTGATCAAGTCATGTCATGTGTGTCAGTTTCCTCCTATCGAGTCCTGGGGGTATTTGTACCCGAAAACTATAGTTGTGTGCCTAGAGCCATGTCATGTTTCACGATATCCGAACTCAAGCTATGATTCCATAGACTTCAGTCAGTCATGTGACTCAGGAAAATCTTATGATCTCAGTCAGTTGTCAGATATCAGTAATATTCCGCCAGTCAATGGAATTCAATAAGGTTAAGTCATGTATAGTCAGTTATTCATGTCCAGTCCCTCCAGATGGTAGTAGAGGTTAGTGCAGGTACTTGAAATGTGGACTTGTGTTTTGAATTTAATTAAGTGTGGTCATTTGAGAAGTGAATTAGTGAGTCAAAAATATTTAAGTGTAGTTACTTGAAAGGTGGACTTGTGTTTTGAATATAGTTAAGTGTGGTCACTAGAGAAGTGAGTTAGTGAGTCGAAACTATTTAAGTGTAGGTACTTGAACTGTGGACTTGTGTTTTGAATATAGTTAAGGGTGGTCACTTGAGTAGTGAGTTAGTGACTTGAAAATATTTAAGTGTAGGTACTTGAAATGTGGACTTGTGTTTTGAATTTAGTTAAGTGTGGTCACTTGAGAAGTGAATAAGTGACTTGAAAATGTTTAAGTGTAGGTACTTGAAATGTGGACTTGTGTTTTGAATTTAGTTAAGTGTGGTCACTTGAGAAGTGCATTAGTGAGTCGAAAATATTTTAGTTACTTGAAAGGTGGACTTGTGTTTTGAATATAGTTAAGTGTGGTCACTTGTGAAATGAGTTAGCGACTTCAAAATGTTTAAGTGTAGGTACTTGAAATGTGAACTTTTCATTTTGAATTTAGTTTAGTTTGGTAACTTGTGAAGTGAATTAGTGACTTGAAATGTTTAAGTGTAGTTACTTGAATTATGAATTAGTGACTTTTGTTTTGAATTTAGGTACTTGAAATGTGAACTTGTGTTTTGATTTTTAGTCTTTTGTATGTTTTGTAGTTTGGATTTGGAACCTCCATAAATTTTGTAAATAATTTAATTTTTAATGTTTGTATTTTTATGGTGGTTGATTGTATATTAAATGATTGGTGGGCTGTATTATATAATGGAATGTAACATAGCTATATGTTGTTATTTTTGTTTTTACAAAATTTCCTGAAAAATCGACCACATGTGGTTGATTTTTAAAAATATTTCCATGTGGTCGGTTTCTCTGGTAATTATTTTTAAAATACCGACCACATGTGGTCGGATTACTATAATTAATTACAAAATATTTTATTAAATACATTATTAAATTAAAAAATCAACCACAAGTGGTCGGTTTTTTATTTAAATTAAATAATTAATTTATAAAAAAAAGGCCACATATGGTCGGTTTATTTAAATTAATTATTTAATTTAAATACAAAATCGACCACATGTGGTCGGTTTTTTATAAATTAAATAATTAATTTAAATAAAAAAACCGACCACTTGTGGTCGGTTTTTTTATAGTTAATTAAATAATTTATGTAAAACCGACCGCATGTGGTCGATTTTTTATAAATTAATTATTTAATTCAAATAAAAAACCGACCACATGTGGTTGGTTTTTTATAAATTAATTATTTAATTCAAATAAAAAATCGACCACTTGTGGTCATTTTTTTTAATTTTTTTTTTTAAATAATATTGAATTTTAAATATATATATATATATATAAAAACTGACCACACGTGGTCCATTTTAAAAAAACTACCAGATTTTTATCGACCACATATGGTCAATTTTTGTGGTCGGTTTTCCTATTTTTTCTAGTAGTGGTATCTCTGGGCAATTTTGGAGCATCTTCAGAGATGAACCTCTGAAGACATAAATTCGTCAAATAGAAGAACATATTCTGCTGTCGGCGTTTGAAATCTACACCCGAATTTTTTTTTGGGTTTCTCCGCAGGTGCTATTAATATTGCTGCTTACAAATACTGATTAAAAAGGGAACAAACATACATGTTTATTAATTTTTACAATTTAAAATACGACTATAAAATTTTAATACAGATTCTAATACCTTTTCTCTAGAGTCTTGACCAGCTTCTTCCTTAGCTATTTGATTCATTAAGCACAAGGGGTTTGATTACACGAATGAATGATATTGGATGAATTCTATTTATAAGTGAAAAATTATATTGCATGATCACTTTAAAAACACATAGGAAATGAAAAGTCAGGTGGGGAGTTAATAAGAAACAAAACCATAAATGTAGAGGAATAATGAAGTATAAATGATTGCTTAATTAGAAGATCAAGAGAATGCACATGACATTAGCAGAGAAAATATAACTACAAAACGTTTCTACAATAAATTGCTTACAATTAAAGACCAACACTATGAAGTCTAGCATCTCAAGACATTTTTTTTTCTTATAGAGTATATTCGTTTATACCATCAAATGATAAAATATATTAATAATAATTGTCATTTGTAGCCATTATTTAACATTTACCAGTAAACTTTTGGCTTCTTTATTGTAGGAGTTAATATTATTATTTAGTGTGGACGATTCTTCAACGTATTTGTACAATTGTAATATGAATGTGGTATGTTAAATTATTAAATGTAATTAACTCTTTAAATTTTTCACTTTTCACCTTTTAAATTTTATTGTTATATATATATTGATTATTAAAACGTAAATTACTTGTTCAATAACCCAATCTTCAAAATCTTCTAGTAAAATCCCCCCCCCCCCCCCCCCCCCCTCTTTTGAATTAGATATTAAACTATTTGATAAAAATATTAAAAGAGATAGAAAATATGTATTTAGGATTTTATGAGTAAATCAATTTTTTTTATAAACTTGAAAATAAAATACCCAAAAGCAAATGTATATTTACTTGTCTTAAGAATTGCTTGAGAGAGAGGAGAGTCAATTTTTATGATCAACTTGGATATTTCAAATGAAAGATGTTTTGTGTATCATTCTCATCTCAGAGGAAAAAAACTATTGTTAATTTGATAAACTTAGTCCAGTTAATTATTTTACTCAATTTTTTTGAATTTCATCACATTATACTTCTATATTCTACATATTACAAAATATCATAAAAATATGTTTTAAAATTTTATGAGTGTAATAAGTTTTTCTTATAAAATTTAAACAAAAAATACGAGAAAATTACTCATGAGAATTACATAAGTGTTGTAACGACCTAAAAATTTGATGAAATATGTAAAATTTGTGATTTTGTGTGATTTAACTGTTTTACCCCTCCCTGTAGTTGCATTATGGTATTTATGGGGTGTGAAAGTGGTTGACATGATTTTTGATACATTTTGGTATCATTTATGCAATATTGTGGTTTTTGATGGCTTCGAGAGCCTTATTTTGGACTTATGTGGTTATATTTTGATCCGTACGACGGATGACCGAACGGACTGCGCCAGCAGCTCTGGAATATTGATTGTAGGCTAGCTAGACCTTTGGTTCGGGTCCTGGTTCACTCGAGCTCATTTGGACCTATTGGTCGGAAAGTTGAAAAATTTGGAAGTTGGGTGTGGGACCCACTTTTGATTGAAACGACCTCGTATGGAAAATCCGACTTCGACAACAGATCCAGAATGTCGATTTTAGTATGTTAGCATATTTGGCATGATTTTACGGCTTTTAAATCTCATTTCGACCCTCGGTTTGGAAAGTTATGATTTCGGGTCTCGAGGGTCAATTTTGTGAAAACGATTTTTTCTGGAAAATCTGATATCTCCATCGCGTCCGGAACGTCGAATTTAGTGTGGTTGCATGGTTTGTTTGCATAAATCGGACTCCGAACGAATCTCGAGCACCCCGTCGAAGTCCATTTCGAGTTAGAATAAAAAAACTGCACAGTTATGCAGAAAAATCTGCAATATATATAGCAACTTTTTCACATTTTTGGCCCATTTTGCTCATTTTTCATCTTGTTTCTTGAGAGTTAAACCCTAAATATTTTGGGAGCTTAAAATTGAAGTTTGGAAGATCTTGGGAAGCTAGATTAACACCTATTTCTTGATTTTAATTACGGATTTAAGGTAAGAATTCACCATTTTCTTAAAAATTTCTTGATAAATTTCTCAAAACCCCAAAAATCTTAGGGCATGATTTTAAACCCAAATTTCACCCCCCTTTACTTGAATAATATTTTTATCTTATAATTACTAGTTTTGCATCAATTTAACCTTCAAAACAACTCTGATTCTTGATTTAAACCCGGATTTCAAGAATTTTACCCGGTAAAGCTAAAAAATGGGTTTTCTTCGATTTGAACCTCGTTTTTCACTCGATTTAACTTGGATTTTCAGCTGTTGGTTCCTAAGAATATGGGGAACATATTTTTGAAGTAAAGTTCTAAATGGGGAACATATTTTTGAAGTAAAGTTCTAATTTTTTCCTTCTTTTTCGGAAACCTATTTTGGGGGTTCGTTTTGACCCCGAACCAAAAGTAGTCAATATGAGTGTCGTTGATTTTGTTTTGACATGTAGATTTCATATTTGATGTTTTTAGTAGAGTTCGGGATTGTTCGTGAAAAGTAAGGTCGCGGGTTCAAGTTTAGCAAACCGATTTCGGCTTTCGAAGTAGGTTATGACTTAACTCTTCAGACTGGGCTGGGTAGTAAAAGATGGTATAAAATGCATGTTAAGGGTGGAAACTAATCATGAAAAATGGCTATCTACGTGTTGTGCCCGTGTGGGGCCTATGTGTGATGTAATTGTTGAAATTGAAATATTATGTGATATGTTTAATCGTGTGGGGTCCTATGTGACATTGCTAGCCTTGAATACATGTGAGTAATTGTATTGTATTGTATTGTATTGTATTGTTTAATGTGGTACCATGGGTGTATTGTGATTATATTCATACTTTACTGGCATATGAGACATGTGGAAATTCATGGATGAAATGAAAATAACGAGTGAATATTGGCTCATGTGGTTGTGGAAATATATCATTGTGGTTCGTTATGGAAATCTATCATGTGGTTGGTTGTGAAAATACTTATTATGATTGGGTGTGAGCATTACATCGTCATATCATACTCATTCATGAAACATTGGTACCACCCTGGCAACATCTGCGAAACACTGGCAACACCTTTTTAAAAATATTATAACACCTTATAAAATCCTTTCCGAGCGATGTGCTGAAAAGGAGATATGAGATATATGGATTGTATATGGGTTGACGAACCCCCCATGGGTCCTAAGTCGGGAAGCTTTGGCTCCGTAGGTGTATACGGGGATTGTGCGATGATCCCGGAGGTTGTACGACAACCTCGTGCATCATTATCATCATCATCATTGTTATCATAGACATTGCACTTACTTTATTGTGTTTATGTTATGTGTATTGCCTTATTGACTTGTCATCTATGTATTTGTCTTACCTTTCTTTACTTGTATTTGATGATCTTGTATCTACATGTTCTCTCTTGCTCTATTTTATATGTGATATAATCTATGCTTTTGTTCTATAGCTTGATGTGTTTTTGCAATATATGTGAGATCTATTAGAACTGTTAGTGCAAGCGGTGTGGGCTACCGTTGTGGGACATTTTCTGATTTTAGGTGACGTGCCCTTAGTGTATATTTTTTATGCCTTATTTACTACTTTTCTTAGTCGTCCTATGATACCTACTGAGTACACATGGACCGTACTCATGCCTACTGCGCCCTTTCGGTGCAGGTCCTAGCTCGAGTGCGCCTCAGCTTACTTGATTCGGGCGGTTGTTGGTGCTTCCAAGGTAGAGGTTGGACATTCATGTGTTCGAATTTCACCTTTATCTTTCTATACTAGTTATGTCTTTATTAGTGTTCAGAGACAGTTATTATTTCTTTGTGGTTATTTTTTTGATGTATTTGACTCTTGGATTGTATTAATAGTTCTTACACTATTAACACCTAGTTTTGGACATGATTGGTGTTTTGGATAATTTCTTTCCGTATTGTTATGATTATTTATATGGTTCGGCTTTATTCTAGAAGCCATACCTTGGGTATTTCTGTCCTTTTTTTCTATTCGTATCAGTTTGGGTGATTGACTTACTTATCACGGTACGCCGCGACAAGTGCCATCATGACCCTCATTTTTAGGTCGTGATAAATTGGTATCAATGCAACCAGATTTCATTGGTCTCAATGGTGTAAGAACGGGATATCTAATAGAGTCTCGCAGATCGGTATGTAGACGTCCGCATCTATCTTCGAGAGGCTATAGGATGTCTTTAGGAAAATTCTCTCATTTCATTCTTTATCGTGCAAAATTCTTTCATACCCTATATTCTGAGTTGTGTTTCACTCTTTCTATGCGAATGAAGTTGCTTATACCTCTTACAGTTGAGAGATATAGCGAGAGATTATTGGATATCATTTGTTGGTTGTAGGCTTGTTAATGTTGCTGAGTTGTCATGGGATCAGTTTGTTGATACCTTTCTGGAGAGATTTGTGCCTTTTAGTTTGAGAGATCATATGTGAGACGAGTTTGATAATTTAGAGCGGGGCTCCATGACAGTTTTTGAGTATAAGGCATGCTTTCCATACCCTGTCTTGATATTTCTAAGATAGCATTTCCACCGAGTTTGAGAAGATTTAAAAGTTTGTGAAGGGTTGGGTTGTCTTCCTTCTGTTGGCTACATTTCATATAGTTGTGTTTGAGACTTCTTTTTAGAGTATTATGGATCATGCTAAGATGACAGAGGATATTCTTAGTGCATCTCATGGAGGCGCCAAGAATGCGCGATATTTTGGTGAGTTCAGGAGTCAGACCTTTCGAGGAAGAAATTTTAGAGGTTCTCGTAGATACTATGGTAGGCCAGTACAGGCGACATTACAGAGTTTAGGTGGTGGACCTTCTAGTCTAGCAGTTCAGGGTGTCCGTTCAGGCCTAGTTGTACTTTCTCCTATTGAGACTAGTCGCAGAGGTTGTTATGTGTGTGATGAGATTGGCCATGTGGCCAAGGATTATTTTTGCCGCTTCAACTGTGAGAGGTAGGTGTTCTACCAAAGGTGCTAGAGGTAGAGATGGTAGAGCCCATGTTGGTGGTTATGGGGCCACTCAGCCAGATGGTAGTCATGGATAGTGCTATGCTATATCAGTCAGATCTGAGGAGGACGCTTCAGATGCTGTGATCGCAGATACCGTTCCGTTTGTTTCAGACTTGCATGTTATTATTTGATCCTGGATCGACTTTCTTCTATGTGTCTGTATATTTTTATTTGGGTTTTGATTCTGTTAGGGAGCCTCTTGCCATGCCTATTCGTGTATCAACCTCGGTAGGTGATTTTTTAGTGGTGGATCGGGTGGACCGATCTTGTGTTGTGACTTTTGCCGGACGTGAAACTTTGATAGACTTGGTTGTGTTAGATATGGTCGATTTTGATGTTATTTTGAATATGGATTGTTTGGCTCCTTATCATGTTGTCTTAGATTGTTTTACTAGGACTGTGACTTTAGCTTTAGTTGGTGTGACAAGTATAGCTTGGAAAGGGTACACTTAATTCGGGTCCTAAGAGGGTTATATCTTATGTTCAGGCTTATAAATTGGTTGAGAAGGGATGATTATCTTACTTGGCCCATATTAGTGACACAAGTGTTGTTTCGCCTCCTTTCTTGGATTCTGTCCGTGTTGCCCGTGAATTTATGAAGGTGTTCCCTACGAACTTTCCTAGTATGCCTTCGAATTGAGATATTGATTTTATTATTGATGTTGAGTCGGGAACTGAGCCCATTTCTATTTCTCCTTATAGGATGGCCCCAACAGAGTTGAAAGAAACTGAAGGATCAACTATATGAGTTGTTGGATAAGGGATTTATTTGACTTAGTATTTCACCTTGGGGTGCGTCTGTCTTGTATGTAAAGAGAAAGGATGGGTCTATGCAGATATGTATTGATTATCGGCAGTTGAACAAGGTGATGGCTAAGACTAAGTATCCTCTTCCTCGCATTGATGATTTGTTTGATCAGCTTCAGGGCGCTATGGTGTTTTCAAAGATTGAATTGCTGTTCGGTTATCACCAGTTGAGGATTAGATCTTTGGATATTCTGAAAATAGCTTTACGGACTCGATATGGTCATTATAAGTTCTTGGTCATGTCTTTTGGGTTGACTGATTCCCCTGCCTCTTCATGGAGTTGATGAATAAGTGTTTCGACCATATATTGGCTCCTTTATTTTGGTATTTATAGATGATATCTTGGTTTATTCCAAGAGTGAGGTTAAGCAAGAGGAGCATTTGTGGATTGTACTTTAGAGATTGAGGGATGAGAAGTTGTATGGTAAGTTCTCTAAGTGTGAGTTTTGGTTAGTGTCTATTTTCTTTCTTGGGTCATGTGGTGACTAAGAAAGGTATTATGGTTGATCCAGCTAAGGATGTAGCGGTTCGTGATTTGGGCTAAACCTACTTCGCCCATCGAGATTCGAAGTTTTATTGGCTTGGCTGAGTATTATCCATATTTTGTTGAGGGTTTTTCATCCATTGCAACTCCATTGACCAAGTTGACCCAGAAAAAGATTTCTTTTTAGTGGTCCGAAGCTTGTGAGGAGAGCTTCCTGAAGCTCAAGGATTTGTTGACTTCAGATCCTATATTAGCTTTGCCTAAGGAGGGCGTGGGCTTTACTGTCTTTTGTGATGCTTCAGGTGTTGGGTTAGGTGCTGTGTTGATACAGGAGGGCAAGGTAATTGCTTATGCATCTCGTCAATTAAATTCTCATGAGAGGAATTATCCTACCCATGATTTGGAGTTGTGCGCAGTTGTGTTTGCCTTGAAGTTTTGGAGGCACTACTTGTATGGATTCCATTGTGAGATCTTCTCAGATCATCGTAGCCTTTTTGTACTTCTTTATCAGCGAGATCTTCTTAGGAGGCAGCGTCGTTGTCTTGTGTTGTTTAAGGATTATGACTTGACTATTCTCTACCATTAGGGAAAGGCTACTGTGGTTGTGGATACCTTGAGCTAGAAGTTGGCTAGAATGGGTAACTTGGTGCATCTTTTAACTTAGGAGAGGTCATTGGCCTTGGAGGTTCAGTCTTTAGCTAATCTGATGGTCAGACTTGATATTTCAACACCAGGGCATATTTTGGCACTTGTGGATGCTAGACCCTCTTTGATGGAACAGATTCGAGCTCATTAGTTTGACGATATTGGGTTGAGGTTGATTCGAGATAAGATGTTGAGTGGAGAGTCTAAGGAAGCCTCACCTAATTCAGATAAAATTTTGAGGATTGAGGGCTGAGTTTGTATGCCGAGAGCGGTGATCGAATTAGGTTGATCTTGGAGGAGGCCCACTATTCCAGATATTTCATCCATCCAGGTGTGATTAAGATGTATCGTGATTTGAGACAACACTACTGGTGGGGTGGTATGAGGCTAGATATAGCATATTTTGTATCTCGTTGCCTATGTTGTCAGCATGTGAAGGCCGAGCATATGAGATTTGGTGGTTTACTTCAGAAATTACCCATTCCTGAGTGGAAGTGGGAACACATCACTATGGACTTTGTGACTGGTTTGTCGCGTACATCTCATGGTTCTGATAGTGTTTGGGTCATCGTGGATCGATCGACCAAGTCAACTTATTTTATTCCGGTTCAGGTCTCATTTAGTGCTGAGAGGTTGGCCCGTATCTACATTCGTCAGATTATGCGTCTGCATGGTGTGCCGATGTCTATTATTTCAGATCGAGGTCCTGTGTTCACATCTCACTTTTGGAAGACTTTTCAGGATGAGTTAGGTACTCGAGTGGATCTTAGTTCAGCGTTTCATCCCAGACTGATGGCCAGTCAGAATGGACTATCCAGGTTTTGGAGTATGCTCCGCACGTGCGTGATGGATTTTGGTGGCCACTGAGAGCAACATTTGGCTTTAGCATAGTTTGCACATAGTAATAGCTACCATTCCAGTATTGATATGGCTCCTTTTGAGGAGTTGTATGGTAGGCGTTGTCGCTCTCCAGTAGGTTGGTTCGATGTTTTAGAGGTGAGACCTCGAGGTACGGACTTGCTTCGTGAGTCTTTGGATAGGGTCTGAGTCATTTAGGATAGACTTAGAGCGGCCCAAAGTAGGCAAAAGTGTTATGCTGATCATAGACTTCGTGTCTTGAGTTTTGGTGTTGGTGATCATGTTTTCCTTTGAGTTTCACCCATGAAGGGTGTGATGAGGTTTGGGAAGAGGGGCAAGCTTAGCCCCAGGTATATTTATTCGTTTGAGATTCTTCGAACTATTGGTGATGTGGCTTATGAGTTGGCTTTGCCCCTTGATCTATCTGTTGTTCATCCAGTTTTCATGTTTTTATGCTTCGTTGTTATATTCTTGACAAGTCTCATGTCATTCGTTGGGATTCAGTTCAGTTAGATGAGCGGTTGTCCTTTGTTGAGGAGCCAGTTTCCATTTTGGCTAGGGATGTTAGGCAGTTGCGCTCTAAAGTGATCTTTGTGGTTCAGGTCCAGTGGCAACTTTGACCTGTAGATGTGACTACTTGGGAGATTGAGTCTGATATGCGTAGTTCCTATCCCCAGTTTTTCATTGATTCAGGTATTTCCTTGCCTTAGTTCGAAGACGAACTAGATTTTTAGAGGTGGATGATGTAACGACCTAAAAATTTGATGAAATATGTGAAATTTGTGATTTTGTGTGATTTAATTATTTTACCTCTCCCCGTAGTTGCATTATGGTATTTCTGGGGTGTGGGAGTGGTTGACATGATTTTTGATGCATTTTGGTATCATTATGCAATATTGTGGTTTTTGATGGCTCCGAGAGCCTTATTTTGGACTTATGTGGTTATATTTTGATCCGTGCGACGGATGACCGAACGGATTGCGCCAGCAACTCTGAAATATCAATTTTAGGCTAGGTAGACCTTTGGTTCGGGTCTTGGTTCACCCGAGCTCATTTGGACTTATTGGTCGGAAAGTTGAAAAATTTGAAAGTTGGGTGTAGGACCACTTTTGGTTGAAACGACTTCGTATGAAAAATCCGACTTCTCCAACAAATCCGTAATGTCGATTTTAGTGTGTTAGCATGTTTGGTATGATTTTACGACTTTTAAATCCCATTTCGACCCTCGATTTGGAAAATTATAATTTCGGGTCTCGGGGGTCAATTTTGTGAAAATGAATTTTTCTGAAAAATATGATATCGCCATTGCATCTGGAACGTTGAATTTAGTGTGGTTGCATAGTTCGTTTGCATAAATCGGACTCCGAACGAATCCCGAGCACCCCGTCCATAGGGATGGGCGTTCGGTCGGTTCGGTTTGATTGTTTAATATCGGTTCGGTTTATCGGTTTTCGGATTGAAAAAAATTAGATCCATAACCAAACCGAAATCGGTTTTTACAAATTCGGTTCGATTATTTCGGATTTTTATTTCAGTTTGAAATATTAAAGTAGTTAGCCTCTCTTTTTCATAACTGAACATTTAAAATTGATGGATTTTTTTTTGAAAAATTATTTTTTTTAAACCTGTTTTTCATTCCCAAATATAAATAATTATAAATAACTCAACATGGATGAAACGAAATGAAGTAATCATAAGCTTAACATAATACATAACGTCATTAATCATTACATATAATATAACTTTGCATAAATAGTCTACAAAACAACACAAAACTCATAAAAATAGTCCATGAGACAACATACTTTCTGCATAAATAGTCCATAAAACAATCCAAAGTCACCAAAATAGTCCATAAAATATTTGAGTCACTAAAACAATCCATAAACAACCTGCGGCGTATGCGAATTTTCTATTAAATGTTAATTGTGAATGTGAATTACTAAATATTATATATATATCATATATATAATAATATATATATATTTTTTTTATTTATAAAATTTTAGTTTTTCGGTTTAAACCGATTTTTTTTTAAAACCAAAAATCGAACCAAAAAACTAAAATTCTAAAATTACAAACCGAATCCGATCCAAAAAACCGAAATCAAAAATAAATTTCGGTTTGGTTTTTTGTTTTTTCGGTTTAAACCAAAATATGCCCACCCCTACCCGTCGAAGTCCATTTCGAGTTAGAATAAAAAAACTGCACAGTTATACAGAAAAATCTGCAATATATATAACAGTTTTTTCACATTTTGGCCCATTTTGCTCATTTTTCATCTTGTTTCTTGAGAGTTAAACCCTAAATATTTTGGGAGCTTAAAAGTGAAGTTTGTGAGAGCTTGGGAAGCTGGATTAACACCTATTTCTTGATTTTAATTATGGATTTAAGGTAAGGATTCACCCTTTTCTTAGAAATTTCTTGATAAATTTCTCAAAACCCCAAAAATCTTAGGGCATGATTTTAAACCCAAATTTCATCCCCTTTTACTTGAATAATATTTTATCTTATAATTACTAGTTTTTCATCAATTTAACCATCAAAACAACTTCGATTCTTGATTTTAACGCGGATTTCAAGGATTTTACCCAGTAAAGCTCAAAAATAGTTTTTCTTCGATTTGAATCCCGTTTTTTCACTCGATTTAACTTGAGTTTTCAGCTGTTGGTTTCTAAAAATATGGGGAACATATTTTTGAAGTAAAGTACCAATTTTTCCCTTCTTTTTCGAAAACCTATTTTGGGGGGTCCGTTTTGATCCCAAACCAAAAGTAGTCAATATGGGTGTCGTTGCTTTTGTTTTGACGCGTAGATTTCATATTTGATATTTTTAGTAGAGTTTGGGATTGTTCGTGAAAAGTAAGGTCGCAGGTTCAAGTGTTGCGGACCAGTTTCGGCTTTCGAGGTAGGTTATGACTTAACTCTTCAGACTGATCTGGGTAGTTAATGGTGGTAATAAATGCATGTTAAGGGTGAGAACTAATCATGAAAAATGAATATCTACGTTTTGTGCCCGTGTGGGGGCCTATATGTGATGTAATTGTCGAAATTAAAATATTATGTGATATGTTTAACCGTGTGGGGTCCTATGTGACATTGCTAGCCTTGAATACATGTGAGTAATTGTATTGTATAGTTTAATGTGGTACCATGGGTGTATTGTGATTATATTCATACTTTACTGGCATATGAGACATGTTGAAATTCATGGATGAAATAAAAATAACGAGTGAATATTGGCTCATGTGGTTGTGGAAATGTATCATTGTGGTTGGTTGTTGAAATATATCATATGGTTGGTTGCTGAAATACTTATTGTGATTGGGTGTGAGCATGGCATCTTCATATCATACTCATTCATGAAACATTGATACCACCGTGACAATATCTGAGAAACACTGACAACACCTTTTTAAAAATATTGTAACACCTTATAAAACCCTTTCCGAGGAATGTGCTGAAATGGAGATATGAGATATGTGGATTGTATATGGGTTGACGAACCCCCCATGGGTCCTACGTCGGAAAGCTTTGGCTCCGTAGATGTATACAGAGATTGTGCAACGATTTCGAAGGTTGTGCGACAACCTCGTGCATCATCATCATTATCATATACATTGCACTTACTTTATTGTGTTTATGTTGTGTTGTATTGCCTTATTGACTTGTCATCTATGTATTTGTCTTACCTTTCTTTACTTGTATTTGATGATCTTGTATCTACATGTTCTCTCTTGCTCTATTTTATATGTGACATAATCTATACTTGTGTTCTATATCTTGATGTGTTTTTGCAATATATGTGAGATATATTAGAATTGTTAGTGCAAGCGGTGTGGGCTACCGTTGTAGGACATTTTCTGATTGCAGGTGATGTGCCCTTAGTGTATATTTTGTATGCCTTATTTACTACTTTGTTTAGTCGTCCTATGATACCTACTGAGTACAAGCGGACCGTACTCATACCTACTGCGCCCTTTCGGTGCAGGTCCTAGCTCGAGTGCACCTCAACTTACTTGATTCGGGCGGTTGTTGGAGCTTCCAAGGTAGCGGTTGGACATTCATGCGTCCGAAGTTCACCTCTATCTTTCTATACTAGTTATGTCTTTATTAGTGTTCGGAGACATTTATTATTCCTTTGTGGTTATTTTTTCGATGTATTTGACTTTTGGATTGTATTAGTAGTTCTTACACTATTGACACTTGGTTTTGGACATGATTAGTGTTTTGGATAAGTTCTTTCCGCATTGTTATGATTATTTATATGGTTCGACTTCATTCTAGAAGCCTTACCTTGTGTATTTCTGTCTTTTTTCTCTATTCATATCAGTTTGGGTTATAGACTTACTTGTCAAGGTACGCCGTGACAAGTGCCATCATAACCCTCATTTTTGGACCGTGACAAGTGTTGAGCATAAATCTGTGACAAAAAACAATATTAGAAGAAAATTATAATCTCAATTCTTCACAAAAGATTTATATTTAGAAAAGTAACCCTATAGAAAGATTTTTTTATTAAGATTTTATGAGTGTAATAATTTTTTCTTACAAAATATAAATAAAAAATATATTAAATTATTCAATCACAATATAAAAATATATTTTTATTAAGATTTTATGAGTGTAATAAGTTTTTCATATAAAATATAAATAAAAAACATGAAAAAGAATACCTTTGCTTACCTTGAGAATTGCTTGTAAGAATCACAAAATTTCGGACCATAAATTCGCAACTAAGAAATATAGAAAGAAATTTTTATTAAGATTTTATGAGTGTAATAAGTTTTTCTTATAAAATATAAACAAAAAACGTGAGAAAAGAATACATTTGCTTACCTTGAGAATTGCTTGTGAGAATCATAAAATTTTGAAGCATAAATCTGCAACTAAGAAATAATATTAGAAGAAAATTATAATCTCAATTCAAAAATTACTGGTTCAATTATGATCAAATTTATATAAAAAAAAAAAATACTCTCTTAAATATAAAAGGCATTTAAAAAGAAAGTAACATCAGGAAGAGGAATGGATGTCAATAATAAAGAATCGTACATGATAGGTTGCATGTTTAATTCACACAAATGTATTTGATAGTTTCATGTCTAATAAATGAGATAATTTTTGAATTTTCTTAACATATTACATAATATAAGAAAATAAGAGAAAGCCCAAAAATTTGAGAAAATAAGATAAATAAGAATTTTACCTAATGCAAGGTGCCATATAGGCATACAGATAAGCATCTTTTATATATAGAGAGAGAAAGAGAGATTATGGATACTATTATTAATTAGTTATGTTACCAATTTTAAATATGGTTTAACAATGTCCCTTGTAGCATTATCTCAGATAAGTTATTACCTCCTCCGTTTAAAAAAGAATGAGCTACTTTGATTTGACACAAAATTTAAGAAAATAAAGAAGATTTTTGAATCTTGTGGCCTTAAATTAAAGTTGTGTCAAATGTACCAAAATGTCCTTTAATCTTGTGGCCCTAAACATGTCATGTGGAAAGTTGAAATTAAAGTATTGCCAAAAAAAGAAAAGGATCATTCTTTTTAAAATGAACTAAAAAGTAAAGTAGGTCATTCTTTTTGAAACGAAGATAATTCTATTATTTTCACCTAACTAGAACCCTTTCCAAAGGTTGAACAACTTATCACAGTTTCTGAGAACAATAGAAAATTACATAAGCCCTTTCTTGGTAGCTGGCAGTGAACAAATCCCACTAATTAGAGAACCAACATCATTAAAAAAAAAAAATTTTATTTTTTCCAGATAAGTTCTGTAGTTTTGTTTTCATGGGAAGCTCGTAAGTCATTTTTAATGGGTCATGTGATGCTAATTCAGCCTTTTATTTGGGGGAAAAGGGTAAAAAATATTTCTATACTTTTATAAAATGATTAAATTTATTTCTGATTAAATTATAAAGTCAAATATATCCCTACTATTATTAAAGTACACAAATATATCTCTTTTTTAAATATTTTTTCATATAGATTAATAATTGAATAAGGTGGGTGCCATGTGGCATGCCACCTAAGCGCCAAATTTTTTTTTTTTCTTCTTCACATTTAGAGTCTTTTAATTATAAAATCTTGTCATTTTAAATACTTGTTATCCTTATTCAAAAAAATATTTTATAATACTTGTCATTTTAAAAAAAGACATAATAGTTGTTTATATTATTAAAGAAAAGTACTAATGCTTTTCTTAGACCGGATAAGCCAAAAAGGTAACCAATACTCAGCAACAGAGGGAGTAACACAATTTAATCCTTGTTGAAATTCTCTGTTGTTCTTGAGACAAGAACATTCTTTTCTCTTTGATTTTCCATGAAAAGTTTTATATTTTTTTCAGTAGGCAACTTAGCAGATTTTGTTGGTTTGTGCTTATGGCATCTTACATTGGTGCAGAACTACGGCTAGTGTCTAGTGAGGTTTTGTTCCTGTTCCGTTGGAATCTCTCGTTTGCGCACCTGAAAATCTTGATAAAAAAAGAGGCAGATGCTTTTTGTCATAACTGAGCCCATTGATTTCAACGTGGATCATAAATAACAACAGGGATAATTTTGATTTATGTTAGCTTCTGAAAGTGAATTGTTATGTCGACCTAAAGACAGTTTTAAGTCTGAAAAACAAAAGGATGGCTATGGAAGGCATAGATGTGAACAGTAAATAAGAAAAGAAAAATTAAATAAAAAAAATATATTTAGCGCTGAAGTGGCATGCCACGTGGCACCCACTTCACCTAATTGTTAGTCTATGTGGAAAACCATTTTAAAAAGGGGTATATTTATATACTTTGATAAAAGTAGGGGTATATTTGATCCCATAATTTAATCATGGGAAAACTTAGAAAGTAGAGGGTTTTTTTTGACCCTTTTCCCTTTATTTAGAGCCAATGGAATTACTTTTCCCGTTTCATATTAGTTGGTCTTCTTTTTAAAAATATATGTTTTAATTTAGTTGTCGCTTTTATAAAATTCAGAGAATGTTATTATGTTCTTTCGATACTACCCCTATCATTAATGACTAAATAAAGTGTATAAACTTAAATTTATATTTTTAAAACATAATTAATAAGGTTAATTTAGTAAAATAAATTTCTAGTAATTTTTTCTTAATGAATGTGTCAAGTCCATATGGGCCAACTAATTTGAAACGTAGGGAGTAGTTTCCATAGACATCAAGGACTCTTATTAATCCCCCCCTCCCCCCGTCTCATATAAGTTGTCAACATTACTAAAAGTATTTGTTAAAAATATTTGTCAATATATAAAATCAAGAAAGAATTAATTAACTTCTCTACATTTTCCCCTTAAAATTAATTATTTTTTAAACTAAACAATATAAATTAGTAAAAGAATACTTTCAATAAACGTTTCCAACCGCATGAGACTTGACAAGGATGAAGAGAGTAAAAAAATTTTGACCATCACGAACGCGTGCAGTGGTCTGTGATCGGTAGAATGAAGCCTAGGTTGACCCTAATGATCTCGTGAGCCTTTCTGCAATCGTCTAAAAGGTTTGACCACTAATAAGATGAACAATTAAAATAGGACACAATTAAAATAGAACTGAGGGAGTATTCAACAGTAACAAAACTAGATTCCATTTTTTTTCCATTTTGAGAAAAAGAGGATCTTGTGGTTGATTGTCAATCGATTAGTTTCGACCTAGAGCATTAACGTAATGATTCTCTAATACCTCTGGATAATTATAATCAATTTTAAAGGATTTTTTTGTTGCAGATCATGATATTTGGATGTTGAAATTGAAATCATTGAATTAATTCTTGCTTCTTAATTCGGCAATTTAAGTAATTGATCTAGCAATTTGAGTCAAAATCATGTTTCACTGATCTAAAATTATGGAATTGACCGCGACTAGTATAATTGACTCCCTTCATTGATATTTTGCATAAATCGTGGCCGTGAACATATATATATTTAGGAAGCTAGCCGATTTTAGAGTATGTTGGACTAAATAAATTGCTTGTTTTTCAAAATCATGACATATAAGTTGCATAATTGATTTTAAACTAGGTCAAACACATTGGCAACTCGTTAGATTTGACATCAACTTTCATTTTGACACCTCAACTAGCCATTGTTCATTTTAAATACTTAAACTAGTGTCTCATGTTTCATTTTGATACTTTTTACTTACTTGACAAAGTGAGTGAATCTCACTCACTAATAACGCGTGAAAGACTAATTTAGTTAATCTTAATTCTATTTTCCTCCTCCTCCTCCTCCTCCTTCTTCTTCTTTCTCCCATTGTTGCGCCAAGCGTAAATTTAAATCTACTCTTCAATGATCTCTCAGTAGCAGTACGTAGCCCCTTTCTCCTCACACTATAATTTATTTTATTGATCAGAACTAATTCAACCATCTTTTCAGCATAAAAAGAAAAGAGCTATATACTCAAAAGTTAAATCTTAAGAAATTTTGATGTTAAAGATTGAGGAGACATACAAAATTCTCGTTGTCCATTCGGTTAGCACTTTCATACCATATTTTATTTTTAGAAAAAAAAAAACCCTCCATGCTATGATTTTGTAGTTTTTTTTTATGTGTTTTGAATTGAAAGAAATTTGAAGAATGATGGTGGTTAGAATTTTTGAATCTTCAATTTTTTTAGCCGTCATTTTCTTTATTTCTTGAGTTATTATAAGAAATGATTTTGAAAATAACTTCAAAGGAGTTTTTCTGTATGAGATGGAGAGAGCTTGATGGTTTGACGGAGAAGACAATGCAGGACGTCAAGGGGGAGAGAGGGGTGTGTGTGTGTGGGAAAACAATTTGTGGGGGTTAGAGGTTGGGTATGTTGGAGACGATTTATTGGGGGAGTGCGGGCGGGATAGGTGTGTTGGAGAAGGCAACTTGGAGGTGAGGGTTTGTAAATTATATTTTTAAGTAGTCTTGTATTTATTTGAAAAAAATAACGTGTACCATCAATTTATTGATCACTTTGTCACGTGTTTAATTATTATTTTTCTCTTTAATTTGTTTGTATATGTATATAATGAGGTGGACAGTTAAAATAAGTTGACATGATTTAATTAGTAAATTAGTTTATATAGAAAACATTTGTTCCATGCGTCTGAGGTTGTTAAAACTTCTTGCAAAATGTGTTAAAATGACATGGTAAGACATTTGTTTAGATATTTAAAATAAATAATGACTAGTTGAAGTATCAAAATGAAGGTTGGTGTCAAGTTAGTAGGCTGCCGTGTTTGGGCTTAAAACTATCTAGTGGGGCAAACACTTACTAGGGAATGTATGTCTTTCCGAGCTTGTACTCTACGTTATACTCTGTTAACTTATGACTATAGCATGATGTTGAGATGTAAAATCTAAATTAACTTGTTTTATGATAAACTGAGCATGATTATCATAATTTTTCATTGACATGACGCATGCTAGGGATTATATGACATTGTTATGAGTGTTAATGACGTATTATGTGATACTCATCAATTGATGTTAATCTACTTGTATTATGTATTATATTTGCTTAAGTAAATACTCTCATAATGATGTTAAATCGATTATCTTAGGTATTCCTTAAGAAAACAACACAACATAAAATGAGTTATGATTATAAAATATTCAATAAAAAATAGTAATAAAATCATATAAAATAAATATTACATATTAGTCACGCTAAATTAAGTCTAGTAAGTATTAATTTACATGACTTAATATTAAATAGAAAAATAAATTTAGATTATGTATTTATGCAAAACTAAAGAACAAATATTCAACATTATTATTATTCGTAGTTTTTTAATTGAATATATTTGTTAATATTAGTATTGATTTGGGCTTTCTTTGAGTTACGAATATCTATGAACTATACAACTTATTGGATATATCATTCAAAATTTTAAGTTTAAACTTGAAATAATAGGTTGAAAGATAAAAGCAATGATTTTTTTTTAAAAATATTTATAAAGAGATCACAATAAATATTTTTATGTATTAAATATTTTTTAAAATTGTATAAATATAATATTGGATTGGTTCAAGTAGATTTGACCTTTTTTTTTAGTTAAAACCAAACCAAATCAATTATATTCGTTTTTTTTTTCAAAATCAAATCAAATCATTAGTCAGATTTTTTTTTTTTGGCTTGATTCAGTTTGTGGTTTTGTTCAATTTTCGATTCGATTTTGTTCAACCCTAATTTATCATCAACTGTTACTTTTTTCACCATGCCACTTTCATTATTATTACTTCGAGTATTTTCCTCTATTTTCTTTGACTTCTCTTTTAAGCGTTTTAGTTGTACCTGAAGATGACATAGTTTACTCCCATGAATGCCATATTTGGAATTTTGGTCCTCGGAGAAATGTCGCTAAGAGTTTGAAATGTGTGTTTGCTAAATTGCTTGATGTTTATAAAATCATAAACTAGGGAATTTATGTAAGTAATTTCAAGCCTTTGCAACCAAGGAATGCAATTTTTAATTTATTTAATTTTTGGGCGGCTAATGGTGACCATTGGGCCATAATATTAATTGAACATGACGGTTTAATTTAAAATCATGCTAATGGTGCATATAGCTTTTTACATAAATGGAGTTAGCTGTCAGCTTTCTCTAGCAACTAATTTAACTTCGGATAATGCTTACTTATTTATCTGCCAACAAAACAGACTTTTTTTTTTGCTTTTATGAAAACAATTTCAACTAGAAAAAGAAAAGAATTCACTTGGACATATAATAGTGTTAAGAATAGGATTCTTAATCCTTGCATTTATTAGGTTGGTACATCAATCAATATATATACACATGAGCTTCTTATAGAATAAGATTCTAAACACTACAAGAAATTATTTTATTTATGACCAATATTTAGGGATGAATTAATAATCTCGTCTTTAAAAGTATATGTATTAGGACGAGATTATATGTCGATCCTTAATACTGTATTTTATTGCGAAGGTACAAATCTGGTCCCTACAAAAAATTTTAAGTGGTCCCAAATTGTAATTTAGAGTTTTGAATGGAAAAAACTAACGCCAAAATATGATATTAAAATTTTAATAATTTATTTTTATTTCACTAAATATACTAATACATGCCTTTTTATTTTTTTGTTTAATTTTCTGAAAACGTAATTAATTAAAAGATCAGCTCTCTAGTACGTACTGTACATCGTTTTCATATCCTCAAATAACAGTACGGCTGGTCACAAATTTACCCTAGAGCTCCGATCAGTATACACACCAATTTTACAGATGCACAATGAGTGAGGGAGCAACTTTGCCAATTGCTTCTTCAATTCCTCGGGTTATTGCAACTAATTTGCCCTAATCTCTGTTTCATATCTCTCGCGAATTCGACGTATGATTTTCATTCTATCTAGTTACTCTTTTTCTTTCAAAATTATTCTAAATTAGTTTTATTGCTTGGTTGTTCGAGCTACTTTTATTCTTCCTACTTTATTCGATTAGAATCTGTCATTTTTTTCTATTTGTACAACTCAATAATTTACTATAAAATTTATCAATTTGTGGATGGTCAATTATCATCTCTCTATCGTCTAGCTGCTAGGAATATCAATAGGATTTAGCGGGTGCGAAGTGGGGTGGGTTTATTGCTATGCGTGCAGGGCGGTGCAGTCTCTAAAGGGTGCGGGGCTGGGCGGTCATGTTCGTTTACTCTTGCTGTACATTTTTATTTTCTGTTAATATGATGTGTTATGTACTTTGGATATCCCTATTGCATTTCAGACATTATACATTTTTTTTCTGTTAATATGATGTGCAATGTACTTTCTGCTCACCGAGTATATGACCTTTGATAGGAGGTTATGGAGGATACGATTAGGGTAGCAGGTGAGTAGGTAGTGGTAGTAGAGCGTGGTTTCGCGCATCCTTCCTTATTAGTTGTCGTAGTATTACTTGAATGCATTTGTTGTTGATGCTTCAAAATATGATGAACGAATGTATTGAATTATATTCTAACTTTTGGTTGTTTATATTAGTATTGAAATGCGAAGAATATTAATAATACTAAATAATTGTAATTGTGTAATGGGGCATTGCGTTCTCCTTGTTAATTTGCGTAATATATTGTGTATTCCAAAGAACAAATATCAAGATTATGATGTTTTTCCTATTGCATTTTGGATGTTGTACATCTTTATTTTCTTTTAATGTGACATGCAATGTACATTCAGTTTTCCAAGGAGCTTATCGAGAATATGATTTTAGATAGGAGGTTGTGGAGGACACAGATAGATTGGCAAGTAGTGGCAGTAGAGCCATGGTGGTTTTTCTTATCCACTTCCCTATTAGTAGTCGTAGCATTACTCCTCTGATTTTGTGTTACTAGATTTTTATTACTATCTACTGCTTTTTTAAATTTGATTGTCGTATTTTTTTTTGTAGTTACTTTTGAGAATGTTTGCTCATATTTTCTAGAGTATTTTGCTGTGGTTTCTGTGTTTTTGTTATTTCCTTTTCCGATCTGCTTTGAATTATTTATTTTCTTGAGCCGAGGTTTTTTTTTTGGAAGCATCCTTTCTACCTCTTAGGTAGGGGTAAGGTCTGTGTACACCTACTCTACCTAGACCCTACTTTGTTTCCTAAATATCATCAAATTATCATTGTATGGAAACTGATGTGTCCACCATTCAGTAGTGTTTTCACTTTCTTGTAATAAGGCAATACTGTTTTCACTTGTCATCTTCTACTACTTTTCTCTAGTTGTTCTTGTATGTAATCCTTTTGAGCTATCACATATCATTTGAGGGGAGATGGTAATTTATTGATCCAGTACCAAGGACTGTGATTCCTGCCTATAATTGTTGTTTAAAGAATTTCACCTAAATCACTAAACCTTGCCCTTCTTTTTCTTGTACAAAATTATTAACTCTATGTTTACAACAATTTTTTACTGCCAAAACTAAATAGTGCAGCACATTTCTAATTGAATAGTCAAGGTGCACGCAAGTTAGCACAACCACCACTATTTTGTTGAAGCTTGTACTTTTGTTGAAGAACTTGGATAAATTGGTGTGCTTAAGACAGATGGAAAATAAATGGCCTAGTGTTTATGCTTTTGTAAGAATTGAAAAGCCTAGTCTTCAAGATTTACTCCCACTTTATTGACCACAAGACCACACCTTTAGGTGCACTACAAAACTCTTCTACTAATACCAAATGGCCAACAAGGAAATAGATACCCAATTAGCATTTTTACTTAGCTGCTTATACCGTCTTGCTGCTTATACCAAAGAGAGCAGAAGGAGAAAATATCTTGACAACAAAACTAACAATAAATTATTTTAAACTAGTCCAAGATAGTAGATCATCACTGTTTCAAGACGAAAAGAGAACAAAGAAACATAGGTAATCACCACATAGGGGCTATTGGTTACAACTTTGCTGCGAGTTTCTTTACAGCGAGTTATCTAAGTTATAGGTAGCGACTTATGAAATTTCACTAGGGATGTTGTTACTGTTATTGTAATAGAGACTTTATCTGAGTCAGGGTAAATTCTAGAATAGTTTTTTTGCTACACTGTTGTTATAGTATATGTGGTGTGTCTAATACAATTAAAGGTGATATAGTATAGTTGTTCATGGCCTTATCCAACACGCTGCGCTGATAGATATCTTCCATTGGCAACGTAGAAATAGCATAAGCCAATAAGCAATAAAAAACACATCAAACTAATAAGCAAGGTCCCAAGCACATGTGGTGAGAAGGACTGAACACCTTTAGGAAAAGTAAATTAAGCCAGAGGCCATTGATTTGGTAGTTTAAAACTTATTTCCCCCTTTTCAATTGTATTCATAAATAAGCGCGACAAATTTCCTGATGTTTCCATTATCTAGTAAGCATGACTATAATAATCGAGATATTTAGCATTTCATCATCAGGAAAAACAAAAGAACCACAACATAAAGCCAAGCAAAAGAAATACTAGAAGTGATTTTTTTAGTAAACGGACCATATATGAAATATCTATCGTACACCGACATTATAGTCTGGGCTATCCAATTGGATCCCTAAAACCTTTAGTTTTTGAACCTCTATTGCAATCTGGAACATCCCTGAGGTTAACTCTGATCCCAGTCATATCAAATCTAGTCATTTTAAAAAAATTTCAATGACAAGCAGTACATGTCATGGAACAAGAACACTGAAAAGTTTGTAAGTAAGAAGTTTATTTGAATAAGAAAAAAAAAGATATACTATTAAAGGAAATCATCTATATCATGACTTATGATACAATACCCATGCTTGAATGAAAATAGAGAAGTGCTAAAAATCATCTCTCGTAGATAAGGCTTCATCAAATTGTGTTTTATCCAATTAAAAAAATGGAAGGATGATAATACAAGAGGATGACAGATGAGCTACAAATTTAGGACAGTTAATGATACAAACATATATTGGTATAAAAAAAGAGAAGGTGTGAACATAATGTAAAGGATCTTTAAATCACTAATGCTAATTAAAAAGTGTCTCTTTCAAACTTTCGTAATAAATATATTACAACCTATAAATGAAATAATACATTCAGAACGCTTAACTCTTTGCAGTATGGAACCCGAAAATAAAATTTCTAATCCTATGTAACAACCCAAATCATAAAGATTTCATATTCCCATGTGGTAGACATCCCTCCCTCTTCTAAATATTGAATGTTTCTTATTAATTTTTGATTTTTTTTTAATTTTAGGTATTTGATCCTTTTTCTTTTTGATATGTTATTCTCAAAGCACATGAGATGTTTAAATATTGTTAGTCTGCGATAATTATATGCTTATTGGGATAGTAAGCCAACACTTTCAAACATGTCTGTAAATTTCACAAAATAATATAGTTCTAATCCGAGGAGGAGGTCGTGTTATGTTTTAAGTAGAAATACCCGATGTAGTATGATATAATCATCTGATGGTAACACATTATGTGAATCTAATTATTTTTCTTATCCTTTATATTTTTTTAATATAATATTTATGTATTCTCCAAGGTTATGGCACCTAGTAAGCAATGAATGAAACATTCTCTTCATAATCGAATCGATAAAATCTACTTAGATGGGGTGAAAAAGTCTGTGAATTGTGCTTTTAATGGAAAAGAAGACGAATATGAAATACGGTGTCCGTGTTATGAGTGTTGTAATACAATATTAGGAACTCATAAAATGGTTGAGATACATTTGAAAGTCCATGGAATAATTAAAAATTATACCTTTTGATTTAACACACGGGGACAGTTAGGTGAGGCACTATCAGACTCTAAAGATGAGAATGATGATAAAGCAGAAGATTTTGAGAGTGAAGATGAAGATAAAGTAGAAGAACTATAGAGAGATTTATATCCTAATATTGAAAATGGAGGAGATACACACACTAACTTTGATGATAAACTTGAGGAGGTACCAAATGCTAAAGCTAAAAAGTTTTGTAGCCTTTTGAAGAATTTTGAGCAGCCATTGTATCAAAACAAAAAGGCTTCAAAGATTTCATCTTTGATTAAATTGCTTCACATCAAAAGTATGGATCATTGGAGCAATGAGTCATTTTTCATGCTATTGAAAATGTTAAAAGAGGAGTTGTTGCCAAATGGAGCTAATTTTCCAAATTCATATTATGAAACAAAAAAGGTAATTCAAGAGCTTGGGCTTTCTTACAACAAGATTGATGCTTGTACTAACGATTACATGTTATATTGGAAGAAGGGTAGCTACTTGATTCTTGCAAAATTTATAGTGCGTTCAGATGAAAATTAGATACACATAATGGGGAGAAAAAGAATAAAAAAGATAAAAAAAATAGCCTAAATTTTTTTATGCTATTTTTTCTTAAAGCGTAGGCTTTAGAGGTTGTTTATGTCTTCAAAGACAATTTCTTTAATGACATGCTATATGGATGAAAGAACTGATGATGGAATAATGAGGCACCGAGCTGATTCAATGGCATAAAAGTCATTTGATGAAATACATCCTTCATTTCCAATTAAGCCTCATAACGTTCGACTTGGACTTTCTAGTGATAGATTTCAACCATTCCAAAATTCCAAAACCTCATATAGCATCTGACCCGTGGTTCTTATTCCTTATAATTTATCATCTTGATTGTGTATAAAATAGAAAAATTTGATTTTATCAATGCTTATTACTGGTTCAAGCAGTCCCAAAGATGCAATTGATACATAACTTCAACCTCTAATAGAGAAATTGAACGAGTTGTGGAAAGTTGGTATTGAAATCTTTGATGCATCAACTAAGATTTTTTTTAAGTTGCATTCTTCTTTGTTATGAACGATCAGTGACTTTTCAGCATATGAAAATTTATCTTGATGGAGTACAAAAGGAAAGCGGTCGTGTCCATCTTTTAATAAAGATAATTCCTCAATTCGACTAGCTAATTGTAAGAAGGAGTGTTTTATTAGTCAACGACGTTACCTTTCTTTGAGTCACAGATGGATGAATGACAAGAAGTCATTTGATGGTACAATAGAGAAAAGGGACCCACCAAAAATGCATTGTGGAATTGAGATATTTGATCAATGTAAGATCAGGAAGGGCAACCATTAACAAAGGATCCTAAGAAGAGGAGGAAGATATCACATTAAAAGTGAAAGGATAATTTGAACTAGAAGAGTATCTTTTTTAAACTTCCTTTTTGTAAATATCTCTTGTGGCGACATAATTTAGATGCTATACATATTGGAAAAATATATGTGATAGTTTGTTGGGGACATTCATGAATGTCAAAGGAAAGACCAAAGATACAATTAAAACTCGGTTAGACTTGCAGGTAATGAACATTAGGCCGGAATTACACCATATCCAAAGAGAGAATGAAGTCGAAGTTTCAACTATATGCTACACATTGTCTCCTGAAGAAAAACATAAATTATGTATTTTTTTTAAGAATTTAAAGACCCCAGATGAATTTTCATCTAATAGTTTTCAATGTGTGAATTTGAAAGAACACAAGATATCTGATTTGAAAAGTCATGATTGTCATATTCTTTTGCAGCATATACTCCCTCTTGCACTTCGTGGTATATTGTCGAAAGAAGTGTGTGAACCTCTTATTGAGTTATCTTTATTTTTTTGTATTCTTGGATCAAAGGAGTTGAGGATTGATGAGTTGAAACATATTGAAAAGCAAATTCCCATTATACTTAGCAAGTTAGAAAAGGTCTTCCCTCTTTTTTTTTTGATGTCATGGTCCACTCTCCTATTCATTTAGATGGTGAAGCTAAGATTGTTAGGATTATTCATTATCAGTGGATGTATCCTATTGAGTGATAGTTATATTTTTTGAAATCTCTCATTAGCAATAAGGCATGTCTAGAAGGCTCTATTGTAGAGGGCTACCTTGCAAATGAATATATGACCTTACGTTCAAGGTATCTGCATAGAACTGACACAAAATTCAATCGTCCTAAAAGAAATTATGATTACAGTTTAAAAAATTTAAATAGAGGTTTAACTAATTAGCAAAAACAAGAATAAATGTAGGCAAAGAAGTACCATACAACATACAAATACCAGCACCCCACACTTAGACTAGACACACTGCCCTCAGTGGAAAATAAATAAGGAGAACCTGATTAGTCGGACTCTTTCTCTATGTCTGGGGTCATACCCCCTGCGTCGGAATCATCATCAGAGTCGTCGTCATCAGAGTTGTCCTCTATGTCTGAGTCTGGAAGTCGGCGATTGTTGTCAGTCATCATCGAGAGGTTCCTCAAAATGTACCCCTACTCTACACATAGCCCGCGCATGCTCATTCATCGGGTAGTCATAATCCAACTGCTGAAGCTCTGCATCAGTCGAAACCCGACCCCCACTCATCATGGTAAACCGAGTCATGCCATATAGATGGCGAAAGAAACTTTCATCCCGAGCATGTCTTTCTGCAGTGGTAAGGTTGATGCCATGACCAGTTTCAGGCTCTTTAACTTTTGTAAGATCAACCTTCTTCGGGTTGAGTGGAAGCTTATGATCTGTAGGTTCCTCTTCAATGTTCTCCTTCCTTAAGATCGCAGTCAACAAATTGCCAAAGCTGAAATGGGACCTTTTGTGCAGCCTAGCCTTACGCATTGACGATCGTATAACCGCACCAATGTTGATGGGAATATTAGTCATCAGAGCATACACCAAGCATACTCTATCACGTGTGATCTTTGTGTACTGTGTCCCAGGAATCAGGCAAGAGTTGACTATGCTCAACCATATACGAGCTTCTCTGTTCAAGGAAGCATACGGGAAGGTATTGTGCCGACCGTTATCCTTGTGATGAATCTACCGGGCCATGGACCTTGTTCCACACAGTGTGTGTCTGATTGTCCTGTAGGGAGGTCTGTGATAAAGCTCCTTGAGCAGTGATGGATCCACAGATGGAAGACCCAGAAAAGAGTTGAAAAACTCCGCATTCAGTTGCAAGACTTGGCCCCGAATCTTCACTTCACTTCCGGTAGTCTTTGGGGACCAATTGGCATAGAACTCTCACGTTAGATCAAGATTGCATTCCCCCATATCTCGGAAAATGAAATCAAGATTTAGTGCCATGATTTTCGCCAAAATGCGGGGCTCTCCCTTTGCTAGATTCTCCTTCTGCATCAAATCCACGTGAACTTATTTTTTCACTTTGTTGTTCTTGTACCACTCCTTTCCTTCCTCCTCTAGGACCCACTTTATACCAAAAGTGCATCGAGGTATTTGTAGAGAGAAGGACTCAGCTTGATCTTTTCTTCCCCTTTTCTGACCTTTCTGCGAGGTGGACACTTTTTCTTTTCCTTGTCGTTCTTTTGGGGACAGTCTACCTGAGATTAAAATAGAGTCATGTTAGCTTCATCTCGGAAGATTCAATCGAAAACAAACAGTAATGGCACCACCCCACACTTAATTTGTTAGCACAGACTAATTAAGTGAGTGATGTCTATTACTCAGACTTCATCGACATACATTTAGGCGATATGTTCCAACAACATGTATAGCACAGTCATACTTTCATGTAATCTTTGAATATCCTTTAATGTTTGGATTAATGCACTTCTTGAATAAGACTACAACATAGAGATCGTATTAAGTTATTGCAGAGAAATAATCACAACATCTTATGCTCGTGGTCAATCATGATCGTTATCTCGATGAACGAGTCATTCAAACATTCAAGCTTTCAACTTTCACGATTATGCATTAACTTCACAATTTCGACTCCATAAAAATATGATAGTGTATAACAATCAAGTACAAGTCGGAACAAAGTCATGAACACCCACACGTATGCTTTTACTCAATATAGATGTATCATAACAAACCAATCATATTCTAATCACCAAAAACCACTTCAAAATCTAAAATACCATTATAAACGTAGTATTGCAACAACTACGGAATATAAAAGAATAACTTACTTGGTGATGGTTCGGGAAGATGATCTTGCAAGATTAGATGAGCAAAAAGAAAAATTTTGAGAGATTTGGGAAGCTTAGGCGGCGCCTAGGTTGAGCAAACAAGTGAATTTTGTTCTAAGGTTTAAGATCTATTTATAGACTAAGCCATGGGTCAGGTTTGATCCATGTAAAATCGGGTTAGGAGACAAAAAGTCATAAGTAGGCGGCGCCTAATGCTTTGCCTATGCTTAGCATAGGCGGTGCCTTTGTCAATGCCTAGTTGGACATAGGCGGCGCCTTTGTCAATGCCTTGTTGGGCATAGGCGGCGCCTTTGCCAATGCCTTGTTGAAACAGTGAGCATAGGCAATGGCATAGGCGGTGCCTATGGTATTGCCTAGATTTACATAGGCGGTGCCTATGGTATTGCCTAGATTTGCATAGGCAATGCCTTGTCCGTTGCCTATGTGAGGCAGTAAGCATAGGCAATGGTATAGGCCTTGCCTTGTCCATTGCCTAGATTTGCATAGGCCTTGCCTTGTCCATTGCCTAGATTAGTATAGGCATTGCCTTGTCTATTGCATAGATTAGCATAGGCAATGCCTAGCTGATAGCATTTGCTCCATCATTCCTACTTTACCACCTTTCGCATGGCTCACTTTCAACTCAAAATTTAGGACCAATCTCCTCCTTTATACATCTTTCACCTACACTTAATCAAAAACAACAAAACATGATTAGACGGATGGGTTGCCTCCCACCAAGCGCCTTAGTTTTGGTCGTGGCTCGAATCTTCTTTTCGGATTTTTATTTAACAAAAACAATCTCCTAGTAAAACAATACTATTAAAAACCATGGGTTGCCTCCCATGTAGCGCTTGATTTATTGTCGCGGCACGACATAGTTATCTCTATTACTTTAGAATTCATCAAGATAGACGGTGGCTATACATTTTATCGAGTCAAGTGGACCGATATATGGCTTCACTCGTTGGCCATTCACCTAAAGACACCACCATCATTGTTTTCTAACTCTACTACTCCAGAAGAGTAGACTTGGCTAATTTTAAATGGACCAGACCATCTAGACTTCAACTTACCTGGAAATAGCTTCAGTCTGGAGTTGAAAAAAAGTACCAAATCACCCTTATGTAAGTTTCGTTGGATAATCCTCCAATCATGATACTTTTTCATCCGTTCCTTGTAGAGGTCTGCTCTTTCATACGCGTGTAGACGGAATTCATCCATCTCATTCAGCTATTCCAATCTCAGATTAATAGCATCATCCTAATTTAGGTTAAGCCGCTTCAACGCCCACAACGCTTTATGTTCGAGCTCGATTGGCAAGTGACAAGCCTTCCCATAAACTAGTTGGTAAGGTGACATACTAATTGGTGTCTTGAACACAGTCCTATAAGCCCATAAGGCATCATCCAGCTTTCGGGACCAATCCTTCCTACTAGCATTTACAGTCTTAGCAAGGATCAACTTGATCTCCCGATTAGAAACCTCTACTGCCCACTAGTTTGTGGGTGGTAAGGTGTAGCTACCTTATGTTGCTTGACCCCATATTTCACCAACACGGCTCTGAACAGCTTGTTGCAAAAGTGTGATCCTCCATCGCTTATGATGATACACGGTACCCCAAAACGAGAGAAGATATTTCTCTTTAAGAATGCTACAACACACTTACCTTCATTATCAGCCAGCGCTACCGCTTCGACCTATTTGGATACATAATTCACAACAACTAGGATATATTTCATCCCAAACAAATTCTCAAATGGACCCATGAAATCAATACCCCATACATAAAATAGCTCCACTTCAAGAATTTTAGACATGGGCATCTCATGGTGCTTTGAAATCGCGCCTTTCCTCTGACACTGATCACATCTTCTCACAAAATCATATGCATCCTTGAATAATGAAGGCCAATAATAGCCGCTTTGTAATACCTTCCTGGCTGTCCGATCACCTGCATGGTGACCCCCAACTTGGGAAGCATGACTTTCTTCCAAGATGCTAGGCACCTCCACATCAGAGATGCATCGCCTAATAACACCATCAGCACATCATAAAAAAAGATACGGTTCATCCCAGAAGTAGTGTTTCACATCATGCATGAACTTTCTCTTTTGATAAAAGGAGAGATTTTCAGGCATCACTTTACTTACCACGTAGTTCGCAAAGTCTGCATACCACGGTAAGTCTTCCACCATAGTGGCTAGAATCTCTTCATCGGGAAATGCATCATCAATCTCAAGGTCGGGTTGCGCTATATGCTCACTCTCAAGCCTAGATAGATGATCAGCTACTTGGTTTTCACAACCTTTTCTATCCTTTACCTCGAAATCAAATTCTTGAAGCAATAACACCCACCGAATTAGCCTTGGCTTAGCATCCTTCTTTGCCATTAAATATCTCAGAGCCGCATGATCAGTATGAACCACTACTTTGGTTCCCAACAAGTAAACACTGAACTTTTCAAAAGCATAAACAACTGCTAGAAGCTCCTGTTCTGTGACGGTATAGTTCTTCTGGGCTCCATTCAAGGCCTTGCTCGCATAGTATATTGGATGAAATAGCCTTTCTCTTTTCTGACCAAGTACAACACCCAAAGCTGCCCCACTTGCATCACACATCACTTCAAACGGTAGAGACCAATCGGGTGCTACAATAATAGGAGCTTCAACTAGCTTCCCTTTGAGGCATTCAAATGCCTTCAAGCAATCTTCACCGAAGTCGAACTTTGCATCCTTCTCCAAAAGTTTGCATAATGGACTAGCAATCTTGGAGAATTCTTTAATAAACCTCCGATAAAAACCTGCTTGACCGAGGAAACTACGAACTCCCTTTACAGAAATTGGAGGTGGTAGTTTCTCGATAACATCAATCTTGGCTCGATCCACCTCAATTCCTCTTTCAGAGACTTTATGCCCAAGAACAATGCCTTTCTTCACCATAAAATGGCACTTCTCCCAGTTTAGCACCAAGTTGAATTCAACACATCTCTGCAACGCCATACTCAGATTTGCCAAGCATGATTCAAACGACTCACCTACTACTGAAAAATCGTTCATGAACACCTCCAAGGTGTCTTCAACCATATCAGAAAAAATGGACATCATACAACGCTGAAAAGTGGCAGGTGCGTTACATAACCCAAATGGCATACGTTTGAAAGCAAACGTACCATACGGGCATGTAAAATTTGTCTTCTCTTGATCTTCAGGAGCAATGCAGATCTGATTATAGCCGGAATAACCATCTAAGAAACAAAACCATCCCTTCCCTACCAATCGATCAAGCATTTGGTCCATGAATGGCATTGGGAAGTGATCCTTTAGCGTCCACGAATTCAGCTTCCGGTAGTCCATGCACACTCTCCACCCTGTGACAGGTCTGAGTGAAATTAGCTCATTCTTTTTGTTTGTGAATATCGTCATGCCCCCTTTCTTGGGCCCACATTGTACCAGACTCACCCATTTACTGTAGGAGATTGGATACACCACCCCAGCATCTAACCATTTAATAATTTCTTTCTTCACCACCTCTTGCATAGGTGGATTCAAACGACGTTGATGTTCAATTGTGGGCACGCAATCTTCTTCGTGTTGAATCTTGTGCATACATATCCCAGGAGGGATACCAATGATATCAGCAATAGTCCAACCAATGGCTCTCTTGTATTTTTTTAGAACAGAGATGAGAGCCGCTACTTGCTGTTCCCCTAAATCAGCTGGAATAATAACCGGAAGTGTATCACCACTTCCTAAAAATGCATACTTCAGGTGGCTGGGCAGCTCTTTCAATTCTAGCACTGATGGTTCTTCAATGGATGGGTTTGCTGGTGGTGAAGGTCGATTCTTAAGATCAAGGTCCAGCTTCTTAGGAGCATGAGAATATGACCCTATTCCTCTTAGAGCACAAATAGTTTCTTCATACTCTTCAACATCCTCACGCTCAAAATTTATAAGCACAGCAGCCAATGGATCAACAATAAGCTACTTCTCTACAGATAATTCTTTCTCATCTTCATAATAAACATCAGCTACAGATAACACATTCATATCTTTGGGCTGCTTCATTGATTTGCATAAATCAAAATGGACCACTTCGTCATTCATCCGAAATAAAAGCTCATTAGCTCTTAAATCAATAAGCACACTTCCTGTTATAAGGAAAGGACGCCCCAAGATTATGGGAACTTCAGAATCCACCTCACAATCCAAAATAACAAAGTCTGTAGGAAAAATGAAGGTGGAAACCTTCACCAATACATCATATAAGATACCAACAGGTCGTTTTACCGACCTATCTGCCATCACGAGCCGCATATTGGTTGGTGTAGGATCACCCAACCCCAACTTTCTGTAAATAGATAGCGGCATCAAATTGATGCTACCTCCTAAATCACACAATGCCTTAGAAAAATCCAAAGATCTAACCATGTAAGGAATAGTGAAAGCACCAGATCTGCCTTCTTCTGAACTAACGATCTTGTAGCGATTGTACTACAATGATGAACATTATCTGCCAGCTCATAGCTTGCTGCCCGCTTTTTTGTCAAAAGGTCCTTCATGAATTTAGCATACCCAGGCATCTGTTCCAGCGCCTCCACCAATGGAACATTAATAGTCACCTGCTTCAACATAGTCATGAATTTACTGAACCTGGTGTCATCAGTTTTCTTCTTCAGTCTCTGAGGAAAAGGTGGTGGTGGAAGGGGAATAGTTTTCTCCACCACTTCCTTTTTATCTTGCTTCAGATTATCAATCTTTTCAGGCCGGTGACGTCTAAGTGTAGTGTCATGAACGTTCTGACTTTCAGCTTCTACAGAATCATCACTATCTACTTCAATCACATTCTCTTCTATATTATCAACCACCTGCTTACCTTTAGATGGATTTTCCAACACCTTACCACTCCTGGTAGTAATAGCCATACATGATCCAGCATTCCTTGGATTTTGCACGGTGTTGCTAGGTAGGGTGCCAACTTTTCTTTGATTGAGTGCCGCTGATAGTTGACTCAATTGTTGTTCCAACTATTTTATTGAAGTGGAATGCGAATCAACCAATTGATTTATTGAGGAAAAATCATTTTTTACTTCCGTTACTCCCGTGTTGGTTGCCTCCACTCCTTTCAACAACTTAGCCATCATATCTTCCATGGACATCTTCCCAGAGCCAGATGCCGCGGCCTCACAATTTCCAGGAGGAGCATACAAACCACTCCTGTCAGTTTTATTCTTGTATCCGTATTTATCATAATAGTTCCAACCTTGGTTTCCTTGGACATTGCCTCGGAAACCCCCCTGATTATTCAAATAATTTGCTTCCTCCTCAGAATTGAATTCATTTCTTCCCTGTGATACAATGACCTTAACCTTTTCGGTCTTCCCTGATAATAAATGCTTGGTAAGAAGATCCATCTGCGTTTTCATGTGAGCCATATCCTGGTCACGTTTCTCTTCTCTTCGCCTTTGTTCTACCGTCAAGCCAATAGATACAGCAGAGCTTGCTACCTCAGAATCCCTGGTATGCCAAGCTCTACTCTTCTTTGTCATACGATCTAGCATATCACTTGACTCAATAAAAGTAAGGTCCATGAATGACCCACCTGCAGCATTATCAACCACTGGCTTAGTCACCGAATTCAAAGAACTGTATAATATCTCCATCAAGTGGATATTGGTCATCTGATGGTTTGGGCACCGCATAAGCTTCTTCTTGAACCTCTCCCATGTTTCGTGGAGAGCTTCAGTTGGAAGCTGTCGAAAATTGCTGATCTCATCTCTTAATTGTGCTCTTTTGGATGATGGAAAGAATCTTTCTAGGAAAGCGTCTTTCAATTGCCTCAAATTAGTAATAGAATCAGGAGTTAGCCCATTCAACCATAGAGTTGCCTCTCCAGATAGAGACAATGGAAATAAGCGCAGTCGAATTGCATTCTGTCCAACTCCTGGATTGTCAAACGACTTGCATGTTGAGATAAAGTTGATCAGATGCATATTCGGATCATCGCCTGCAAGTCCACCAAATAACCCTTTGAGTTGTAATAGCTGGATCATGGTGCTAGTGATATTGAACTTGGCTCCGGGTGCCAAGGGCGGAGGAATAATATCCCCTATGGCACCAGCCCCATCCAGATCATCATCATCATCATAAAAAAGATCTTGCACAGCTCGGCGTTTAGGTCTCATTCTAGCTTGATGATCTTTATGAAACTCGTAAGAAAGAAAACAAGCTTGTTGAACCTGAGGCAATTGAAAAACATGTGCGTTTGCTAAATTGAATAGGTAAATTTCTTAAAGTTATTATGGGTTCTAATAAAAAATATCTTTTTATATATTTTGTTGGCTTAGATCAAAGATATTGTGAAAGCCGAGCCATCTCTACGTAGCATAGAGATTGTAGAAAAATATTTTGGACCTCAAAATTATAGCCATGTATTTTGCTTTGGTGGTGGAATAAAGGCGAAAGACATGAAAGGGGACACTTTTTCAAAGACTGAATTACTGTCGGCTCCACGTTCAACTCGAGAGGAAAATAAATCCTTGATTGAGAAAAATAAATCCTTTAATGATCGCTTGTCAACCTTAGAAGATGAGATGGAAAAAATAAGAAAAAATCAATAATTCTTTACTGCTCAACATTCACATATCCCTCATACGACCTCGCCCGCTTCAACTGAATGACACACTGACTTATTTTGCTGACCAAGTAAGTAATAATATACCTTAGTTTTTATAGTTTTTCATTATATTTTTAACATTAGCCACATCTTTTGTGGTGAGCACTTTAACTAATTCTAGTGCAACTAAATAAATAAAGCTCAAGTTAATTAGGAGGAACTCCATCAAAAGATGGTGTCTATAAATGATTGTGGTGTTCTTGTCTTATTTGTACTATATTGTTGTAGTTACTGTTATGCTTTGTTTGTCATGTTTTCCGTAGTATATGGTCACGACTTTTTCACTCCATTATTTTGCTTTTTCGTGTTGTCTTTAGTATATTGTTGTGACTTCTCGACTTCAGTTATTTTTCTTTGTCATGTTGTCTTTAGTATTTTGTTGTGGCTTCTCATCGCTATGTCTTTCTCCCGTCCTACTTTGATATCATTTTTCTATGTATTATATGTAGGTTTAGTAATAATAGTTGTAATAATAGTAGTTTAACGGTGGATTGGTGGTGACAATATTATGGGATGATTTCGATGGTTAATTTGATTATGGATGGTGAAATCTATGGTGGTGGAGATGAGAGTTTTCTCATGGTGGTGGTGGTGGTTTAATGAAGGTTTGATAGTGTATAGTAGAGAATAAGACATTGGGTGATAGAAGCAAATATGAGACAACTGCTTCGAGCTGGACTCAAACTTGCCATAGTTTAATTGCTGTGACCATCTCTGGAAGAGCTGGACCCTTTTGTTGCAAATTTTTGAGTCCATCTTCGAGCAGTTGTCTCATATTTGCTTCTTAGTATAATTAAATTTCGGACAACATGAATATTCTCCAATTCTATTGTCATTCAATCACTTCAATTGCCCGACCTAATGATCATGCTATATAGAGAAAGAACTTACTGTTGAATTTCTTTTTGGCTATCTTGCCATCGTTGAGAGTGTATAGAAAATTCTTCATAGTCTCGGCATTGAATCAAGTAGAATACTGCAATTAATATCATATAAGAAGTGTTTTATGTTAGTCATAGATACTGTTTCTAGACCCCGAAATAGAACTGAAGTTGCATAATAGTTACCCGTACAACAATGATATAGTACTTTGAATTGTTACGATCACTATAATCAGTAATATTAGATGGTGCTTGAGTATTTACATGCAATTGAGAAAAAAAATTTCAAAGTTCAGAAGCACTCAATAACTACTTACCCCCTCACATACACACCTAAATTCAACACAAACAAAAGAATAGGAAAACACAAATCATAACCATTTTGAACACCACAATTTAATTCAAAAATTTGGACGGTATAATGAAATTTTGTTTGAATGTTTGAGATATTTGTGGTTGTTCTCATAACTATTTCTCCAACTTTCACAACTTTCAAAAATGCAAAACCATTAAACTTCTCAAGCTTTAAACTTCAATTTGATCTTTTTCTCGACCAGCTAACTTTTAAACTATTACTTTGCTATTTTCTTTCACTATCACTAACATACACAAGTCAAAATAAATATCTTAAATATTGTGCCCAATAAAACACTATTATAAACTGAAATGGATATGTTCTATTGCACACAAAGATTTTAACCTTTCTTTTTTCCTAAAATCACAAGTAAAAGCTTAATGCATCGATAACCTTCTTGTTTTAATATACGATTCCTCGTTGAGACCGTTTTAATGAAATATAGAACTAGGAGTACATGGTTGATCTGTACATACAAGTCTCATTGACCAAATTCTAGAACAACCCTAACTGTACATATTTTGGAGTTGAATATTTCCGTAGCTTTTTTACTGCAACAACCATATTCTAGTGTTGCATTTCAATATTGTATACAACCCCCGTTTCTCCTATTTCAATAATATTTCCCCTGGACATATTAATAAACACCCTTATTTCCACTCATTACTCTAGATGCATTGCCCATCAACTGTTGTCCAAAATTTTCATCTCACAACAAGTCAAACTTGTACCTTTAGCTACACAATTACTTGCATCAAACCTAACCTGTATATCATTTTTATGGTGTAAATCTGGTTGTTTAGACTTAGAACCACCAATTTTCTTGTGCAAAACCACAAGCCATTCATGACTAGTTTTTTTTGCAATGCTGTTGCCTTTTTCATCAGAAAAATGCTTCCCAAAACTATATTCTTAGCCAAAATTTTACACTTTTTCTCTAGCTGTAGTTCCACTTAGATCAAAATTTTTTGCCCAAAAACTATATTCCAATTTATAGCCCAGAAACTATATTCTAATTTGACCAAAAATTATATTCCATTTCCCATCAACTATATTCCAATTTGCTGTCCAGATTTATTAAGCTAAGGCAACACAATCATGGCTCGATCAAGATCTTGAACACCATCTTGATCATCATCTAAAGTTCCATCCATAACAACTTTCTTTCCAAATTATCTACCAGCGAGAAAACATCTTCTATTCTATTGGCCCTCCCAAATTATCTACCATTGTATAAGGTCCAGAATATAAGATTTTGTCTTTATCCTTTTGGTTATGAAATTTCACTACATAGTACCCCTCATCATGTAAGAACAATTTCGGTAAAGCTACAATTCTCTGACTTTGACTTTATTTTTAATGTGTACCCTAGGCAAGGTGCTTAATGCTTATTCAACTATCAAGCTTCAGCTTTTCTTGAATCATACACAATAATGCTTTCAGACTTATGCAGGAGTTTTACCTGTGTTAACATTTTACACTAGTTCTCACTTCATCCCAAAAGAATATCTAAGTAGTTTCATTGATCTAGTTAATTCTTTTCTCCTTTTTCATGAATCAAACATTGCAAATTGAATGAAAGCGATTACTTTTTTTAAATTCATCTCATAGTTGGACTTAGTTTTAAACTCTTCGTACTTATTTTATTCATTGACTAAGTCAGTTATCCATTGCTATACTGTGTTCCAATTCCTTGCTTCTTATGTATATTAAATTATATACCAATAGTTATTAATTTTCTTTCCTAAATTTTGTTCTTATAGATTTCTGAAGATTGAAGTTATAAGTGAAGATGCAAGTTCAGAAAATGCAGAAGATCATTATTATTTTGCTAAGAACATTATGTAAACTTGACATCAAATTCTAGCTCGGGATGTTAATTGGTTAAGTTTTTTTTTATTTAGCAAATATTGAAACTATTGACATCATATTCTAGCTAGGAATCTTAATTGATTTAGTTTTTCTATTTAGCAAATATTAAAACTATATTTATTATCCTTCGACATTTTCAGTAGCAATCTAGGACGAGTTAGTTGCTCTTCTCTAAAGGTTAATCAAGGACGAGTTAGTTGCTCATCTCTAAAGGTTAATTTTGGGTGAGCAGTTGCTTCTCTCTAAATATTAATCCCAAATGAGTTAGGTGCTCGCCGTGATAGATTAATTTAGGATAAGATAGTTACTCATCGCAAAAAAATATTTAGCAACTAAAAATAACTATTTTTTAAATATGAAAATCATCTTTTAGGGGTGAGATATACAGTCTTTAAAAGTATTTTTGAGACCGAATATGCTATTGTCTCTAATGATATTTAATGATCAGCTAGAGCACCTCGTCGCAGTAGACCTTTAGAGAAGGAGGCTATTCGGATGAGCCACGACCAAAATTTTTCCATCCTAAAAGATCATTTGCGATCAAAATTGGAATTTTAGGGACGGGAATTCCCTTCCCTACAGGTTGTTGTTCTCGTAGTGAAATTTGTCACTGTCAAGGACTCCTAGTCTGAAAATAATTGCACAACTTCGTAAAGTTAAGTAAAAACAATCAGCAAACATATACAAATAAACTTTCATTCAAACTCCTACATGACATTATCCTAATTGCACTCCCCCCCGGACACCTCAGGTTGATGAGGGTGTGGAACAACTGTCCACTGGAGCTTCAAATACAAAAATTAGTCCTTGGACAAAGGCTTGATAAGAGCATCGCTCATTTGATCATGAGAGATTGCATATCTGATTGATAAGGTCTTCTTACAAACCTTATCACAGACAAAATAAAATTTATTTTCATGTATTTTACTAGGAAATAAAAAATGGGATTAGAATCCAACAGGGGGCGCTAAGATTATCACACTAGTGAATGAGAAAAAAGTTAGTGAAATCATCCAAACTCTCGAAGGAGAAACTCGACTCATGCCATTTCAGAGGTAGTAGCAACTAATCCAAGGAGCCTCCTTTGTGCTTAACTGTGATACAGATCATTAGTTTTAGAGAAGCCTAGGAAATTAAATAAGAACTAAGAAAAAATAGTGAATCTAGTGATAGACTCGCGATCATCAACATCACCTCTCCAGCCCAAATCACTTTAACCATGACGTAAGGTGGATGTCCCGTAAGAAAACAATATATGAGAAGTAGTAGACTTTACATAATGGAGAATATGTTTGATGACAATGCAGTTAAAATCCATAAGGTAATGCATAAATTATGATACTTTATTTACCACATAATGTATACCAGGTCTAGTAAACATCAAATTTTGTAAAGATCTAACAATAATCTTTTATAGAGTTTGATCATGAAATGAACATCCACCAGTATTAAATCTTGGATGAGGATGAAACTGGTATGGAGATAGGACCACATGAACCTATTTGCATATGATTAAGCAGGCCTGTAACATACCTTCTGATAAATACAACCTGTCACGTGTCCAATTAGTTTGAATGTGTAATTGAAATAAGATAATTTTATCAACTCTCTAACAAAAAAATTAATTTGTGGTGTAATGATCATCTCTTCCATTATGTATAAATCTTTAGTTAAAATTTCATGTTAATTTTTTTTTTGAATTTGAAGTTATAAATTTCAGCCTAGGTTAGTTTTGAATAAAATTTGAGCGACGTGTAGTCTATGAAAATTCGAGAATGTTTTTGGAAAGTTTGATGGTGTTTGATATTATTTCTAGTTAGACAAGAAGTAAGGAACTCATAGAAATTAACGAAATTAAATTTAGATAAGTAGAACTCCCAAAATAAATCTTAGTGAAAATAACATTGTTTGAAATGTTCCATATTAAAAGTGTATTGTAAAAATTGAGATTTTTAGGTGACTCTGGACTTTCTGTCCCACCGATGTCCCTATAGCGAAAAAATCCTGCAATAGCGACGGTCAACCCGGTTAATGCTTGTTAAAGCGATGAAAGTCGTAGATTTCTTTTAAAATTCTCCAAAATGGTTTATTTTTTAAAACACATTTTAGGGTAAGAAAGAGGCGATTTTCATCAGATTATCATTGTTTGTCTTTGTAAGGATAACGATATCTTCTCCATTAGCTAGTAATTGATAATTTAACCTTAGAATTATTAATTTACGGAGTTCGAGGGGAGGAGGTGGTTTTGGGATGAATTTAATGTTTTTTCTGATGCAAAGGAGTAAATTATGGATAAAATTTAATGATTTTTTATTATTAATGATCAATTTACCCTTGCATTCGTAAATTCACTAGTTCATCCATAAAATTGGTAGTTTTTGATAAATTACGATAGAAAAGCCCTAAAGTGGGGAGGGAATGATTATGAACTTGGCCTTAAGGGTTGGATTTGTGTTATAATTCCCAACATAATATGCCATTTCATTAATTATTAATTTTCATGTGTTTCTCTATACCGAGATCGAATAAAAATTGCTTGGGAGGGCAAAGCTTCGGCTTAGAGGAGTTGTGCAAGCTTGATTTGAGGTAGGTGATGGTATTGTAGTTTAATCCAATTTGTATTATATGTGCATGTTACCTACTTCGTAGTGTGTCTTGTTAGTGCATGTTTTTTGATGTGGTCAATTCAAATAATTTTTATCATGTTGTATACTTTTGACCTACCTTATTGATTATTGTGGAATATCTTGGTACTTGGGACGTTCTCATGGCTTGTTGGTGGAATAAGGTTAGTAGATATTTGTGTCTGAGATATAGGTACATTGAGGGAATTTGTCCCCTGTAGGTCAAGATTAAAGGATGGTTATGATACCCATAGCGTGTATGTACGAGGTTCAAGTGAGTTTGATATTTTTTAGAGTGAACCAGGAAATATGATTAGATATGCTTGATATTTGATTAAATTGCCTTGACTTATTTAACTTGTCTTGACAGAAATTGACTTAGTTGTATGTGTATTAACTTGTTTCTTGTAACTATAAATTGCTTATTTTATGCTTGTCGTTCTAGGTGGAGGTTGATGCGCATGTCTTAACTTGTTATACTATGGTTTAGTCAAGTGCTCATATTCTGATCTTAGGTTGGAAAATGACCCTACCAGTAGATTATTATTTTCTTGTGTGCTGATACTATACCTGCTCTTATTTTTGTTAGTGAAATACATATTTCAGTGGCTCCTTCAAGACCTCACTTGTGGTTCTAGCATTGGACTTTGGATTCAAGGGTGAACAACATATTTTTGAGATACCATGAATTCTTCTTGGATGATAGAGTCTTTATTTCTGGTCTTATGCTTTGATTTTAGTTTTTGGGGTTGCATCCCCTTCTTGGAAATCTTTAGTAGTTTTGTCACAGATGACTTTTGGATCCCAGGGATGGTTTTGGTTAAGTGCAATGTTTCTCCTTAAGTTGTACTTATATTTTATTTCTTTAGAATTGATATTTTATTGATGGTTAGTTCTATTTATTTTCTCTAAGCGTTGATCATGGATCTAGTTTAGGGGTAGTTTATTCTCCTACCGGATGAGTAGTATGAGAGCTACTCACGAAAAAATTGGGTCATAAAAAAATTGATAATAAAAGCTTCAATATAAATAGAATTAGAACCCACAACCATAATTTTATCATATTAAATATAACACTAACATCGGTGCTTGACATACAAAACATATAACACCCCACATTTTTGAGCTAGAATTTGAACTATTTATCATATGTGTATAGATCCAAACCCAATGATTTCTATCTAAAAAAAGTGGTATGATCAATTATTTAGTATGAAAAAATATTTGGATATTAATTAAAGTCACACAAATCTGCTAGCTCAAAGTTTAGTTGAGAACTTTCCTACTGATTGAGTTTTAGTATATAATTTTTCTTGGGTCAACATCCAATGATAGTTACTCTTAGAATAGAATGAATTGGGTGGCTTAATATATACCAAATTAAAGCCCTTTGAGTCTTCTTTTCAACACATCTAATTTTGCCTTAATCTGATACCCAAAAAACAAGTTATGAGCATTTTTGCAAGCAAGCCAGTGAGGGTCTACGATAAGAGTATGGCACGCCCATGGCCCCAGAGATGCTAAAATTCACATTTTTCTTCAGTTTTTTTTGAAGAAAAACTAGTAATTTACATCTTAAATCATCATATAACTAATAGTAACATATTTTCCCTTTTCTCATAACCCAAATACATGATTTCTCTCCCCCCTAATTCTCAAGAACACTAAATAAGGGTTCTTCTCCAAAATTCAACCTTTCAAGGCTTCAAAATTCAAGTTTTTCTAAAATTTCTTTCGTAAAAAAGGCATGTTGAATAATCTCTTACTTTAATTACCATGATATTGTGTTATTGATTAAAATTTACATGTTCTTATCGGTTATTTAAAAACTAGGATTGAGGGATTTAGGGTTGTCACCTACTTATGTTGGTTTTCTCTTGTCCTAATGGTTGTTCATATGTAAATGGTTACTTGTAAACTAAATTTTGGTATTAAAAAGGGGTGTTAGGTGGTAAAAAGGTTTCATAATGATTATAGTTTTGCATGATAGAGACATGAACCTCAACCCCTATCATAATTTGGTTTTCTTAGGAGGAATTTATAGTGTTTAGTCCATCTTTTAAATTATTGCATGACATTAAATGGAAAGATTAAAAAGGCTTTTCAAATTACCTTGGGGGAATTGTCTATGGATTTTTAAAATGAAATTTGAAGTTTAAAATGATTAATAAACATGGTATGACATAATTGAAATGGTTTACAAGTCTTGGTATGACGAATGCTTGAAATCATGTTTGCCGACGTTGTGGGTCTATGACCACTGTGTGCTTTATTCACATAGTAGTACACTATTATACTTTTGGGAGGCTATTTTCTATTGGTGACTTTAGCCTAATCCTTGTTCCATATGGTCATCATGGATTGAGGCTCCTTTGGTGGGTGGGAACCAGACCCATATAGCCCGTGGGTGACTAAAGGTCCGTGAAAACTACATAGTTCAGGACTAAATTTGAAATGGTCATGCCTTTATGTTTCTCATCCCTAGTATCATAATATATTATTATTAATACTACAGATGACGAACTTGTGTTTTATAGCTGATTTTGTAAATGTATATTTTATCTCTTTCCTTGGATTGCATGCCAGTACTCGCCGCACTGAACATCCCTGATGCTACATTATTTTCTGATGTAGGTTAGAGGCCTTTTCTTATGACCCTATGTAGCGTTAGGTTGTTTATTTCTTCTACTAGAAAGTTGGTGAGAAGTGTTGAACCCTCCATCATCTGAAAAGCATTCATACTGATATAATGAGAGACACAATTAGATTCATACAATTGAAAGATGTAATGGTGAAACTAACTAAAACACCACTCAATTGGGAACTAAAAGCACCTAATTTATTAGAATCCTCAATAAGGTAGTAACATTACTTGCAAATACTAGGAAAGTGTTGAAAATCAACATAGGTTTATCAAGATCTCAAAGGAGGCACAAATATACAATCTTCAAAACTAGTGGTTCAACCCTAATCACTAACTATTTATACTAAGGGCTAAAAAAAGTAAAGAAAGAACAAATTTACCTTCATTTAAATTAGAAGCTAATTTAAATGGTAGACACTTAGAATATTAAATATCTTCAAGTCATACATATTGAAACCTTTCAAAGATTCCATATTCATCCATAAAACTTGAAATGCTTGAAGTTCCTTAACTTGACTTCTTGTTAAATGTCTTCTTAAAGTAGCGTCACTTTGATGTACATCACTCTCTTCTTCTTCAAAAGAATTCATCCTAGAGTTCATCAATCCTATATCAAGAAAATGTAAATTACTAACATTAAAAACATTATTGTCCAAATATTCACTTGGTAAGTCCACTTTGTAAGCATTATCTCCAATCTTCTCAAGCACTTGAAAAGGTCCATTCCTCTTGGCATAAGCTTGTTCTTTCTTTTGCTCGAAAACCTCTCTTTTCTATAGTGAACCCATACCCAATCATCGAGTACAAAGATGATTTTTTTCGTCCTTTGTTGGCTCTTTTGGTTGCATCTTTTTTGGCCTTCTCAATGATTATACTTTCTCATGGATTTTCTTCATATCTTTTGCCTTAGCTTTTGTTTATACACTCACAATAACATCTTTGGAACAAAGGAGTTAAATCCAATGGAGTTAGGGGATTAAAGTCATGAATACACTCAAAAGGATTTATACTAATAGATCTATGGATAATTTTATTTTATGCAAACTTAATTAATGGCAGTAGATCCTCCCCATAATTTAACTTTCCTTTAACCATAGCTCTAAGCATGTTACCTAAATTTCTATCAACCACCTCGATTTGACCATCCATTTGAGGATGACAAGATGTAGCAAAAAGAAATTTAATTCCCAAATTGCCCCACAAATACCACAAAAAATGACTAAGAATTTTTGAATCTCTATCACTAACAATTGTTTGGGAAACACCATGCAATTTCATCACATGTGAACAAATAAAGTAACAACATGAGATGCACCATCACTTCTATGACAAGCAATAAAATGAGCCATTTTTGAAAATCTATCTCCAACAACAAAGATGCTATCCTTGCCATTCCTAGTCCTATGGAGGCCTACAATAAAATCCATGGAAATATCTAGCCAAGGACCAATAGGAATAGGCAAAAAGGTATACAAGCTATGGGGTTGGGTACAAGATTTAGCATACTTACGATCCAAACACCTAGCACAAATTTTTTCCACATTTCTTATTATTTTATGCCAAAATAAATGTTCATTCAGAATAGCTAAGGTTTTTCGCACTCCAAAATGACCCATCAAACCTCCATTATGTGCCTCTTTCACTAATAACTCTCTCCATAAAGACATAGGCAAACAAAGTTTTCCATTTATATATAAGTAGCCCTCATTCAATTCAAATTTAGGAGTTCTAACTTCATTTCCCTTTTTAACAACTTGCACACACCTATTCATGTTAGGTTCAAAATCAAGAGGGCGTTATGCGGAAGCTATTAGTCACAAACCATTGTGGTGACAATTCAGAAGACACATAAAATAATACTAAAAACTTAATATTATTATATTATTTAGCCAATTGGCCTATATATAAAACTAATATTGAAAATTATAAACCTATGGGAGAAATCTCCCCCTAAACCAAACTCTTTTAACGACTACATTGTGGATGCTATTGTGCTATTATATGAGAAGGGAGGGTCTTCTATTTATAGAGTTCCAAAAACTTTCCTCTTAGAAAGAGGTTAGCCAAATATGGAAAAGTTTTATATTTTCCTTTCAGGAAAAGTAAAGTAATTATGGTATTAATTTTATTTTTCTTCAAAGAAAAGTAAAACTTAAACTTGGTAAGAAAATGTAATGACCTGGGACTACCCCCTAGTCGTCACACGGTGCTTACAGTCCCGAGAGACCACAAGCTAACCCATGAGCTGGTACCTATTGTGAGCACTGGATAACATGATCATAAATGTGGAATAATACTGACATGCCATAAGGTTTTAATAACTGAATTTAAAACTGCAATATGAGTCTATAGAGACAACTGACTGAATCTAATAAAATAATGATAAACTGGATAACTAACTATAATATTTGAATACTGAATAACTGACTCTAATGTCAGAAAAGCCTTTAAAACTGACTGACTGAATAGGAGTTGATGGGACAGGCCCTAACTAACTCTAACTAACTACTAACTGAGAAATGAAATAAAGTAAGCTTGTCCTCGAAGTATGAGGACTCACCACTGCAACTGCTGAGGACTTGATAAGTCTAATCACGAGCCGAGAACTGAGCATCAGAACCTAAGATATAATACATCTTAGTGCAAAAGAAAAGGTATGCGATCAGTACTTTGAATATACTGGTATGCTAAATGAGGTTGGCTGATATGCATGGTTTCATGAACAAAACTAATAATTAACTGGGCATGCATGTAAAGCATGGAGTACTGAATAAAAAGCATGGAATCTGTAGATAATGAAAATATATGAAAATCTATAAATACTGATGATGCATGAGCAAGCATATAACATGAATTGAGTAAAATCTGTAAACTAAAATACTAAAATAACTAAAATCTGTATGCTTTGGTCAAACAATACTAAGAGTGAATAATTGATCTGGGACTATAACTGAGACTATATCTGAGACTGTGGGTGGTATTATCTAACCAACATTCTCCAATTTGAGCTAATCGGGGTCCAACCAGTAACCCCAGTTGGAAGGGTGTTAATACCGTGCCACGAGTATTGACGATAGCTGTATGGATCCACTAAACTGATTTAATATCTAGAGGACTAAGGGTGTCAAGCCTGTACTGATGGGTGGCCCCTACGAAATAGTCATGCCTAATCTGACGGGTTACTTCTTATATCCTATGCTGGCTACGTAGTTCTGGAGTATAGGGACTGCTACTAACGACTCTGCCTATCTGAAGGGGAAACCTCTATCCCCATACTTGCTCGGTGCTAAATCCTACTACCAACTAAAAGACACCGAAATACTAGTCTGTTCTGAGTTCATCTGACTGGTAACTGTCTGTTTTAATAATGCTCATAGTATGTTCTGAAGATTATTCTGTAATGTATTGATACTAGACTACATAAATATCTATGGTTTTGGGTAGTCAATACCCTTAAGACTCAAAAAAATAATAGTAAAATGACACTAAAGTTTGAAGATCAAAACATGAAGGCTTTTATTAAATAAATCACTCTTGTAAGAATTTTATCAAACACTTGTAGTTCATGGTTAAAACAATCATAGAAATGTCATGAAACTTATGGAATAGCATGAATTCAACATAATAGATCTAAATTATGGTTTAATTCAATAAAAAATAATATAAAAACATGAAGGATTGAATGATATCAATAATCTCATGGTAACATCGTACAAAATCAATAGCACATGGAGGTTCGTGGATGAAATCATAATTTAAAATATAATAACTTGAAAAGATCAAAACTTGTAATTAAATAGGTTACTTGGACTCCATGGATGAACGGAATCCATGGATAAACATCTAACATACCTGGGATACTGAATTTCTTGAAGTTTTGGGTGAGTTATTGAGGATTGGTCTTGAATTTGAAAGCTTGGATTTCTTGTTCTTGAAAGGGGGATTTTTGATTGTGAGAGGACCTAAAATAATGATGACTACTTAGGGTGTTTAGGGTTTAAATTTTGTATTTTAGGTTAATTAGGGCCATGGAAAAAGACCCATATACCTCTGAACAAATTTAAAAATGGAAGCTAGAAACTGAAGATCCCAATTTTTGGCCTTGGCGCGACGCGCCACTAGCGCTCCAATCCACTGGAATTGGACAACTAGGAAACTGGTCTATGGTGCGACGTGGGAAAAATCACGTTCTTTCACTGATTGGGACTTGGAAGTTCACCGCGATGCGGTGGAATTGTGGAGAGACACTGGAAACTGCCAAATGCCAATTTGGCCTTTGGCGCAACGCGCCAAGATCGCGCACCTCCACTGGAAATTTCCAATCATCACTTAGATTAGCTCCAGATGCGCTAAGGGTTAAAATGATGGGGTCTAACAACTGCAAGATAAAATCGCAATAACTTTTTACCCAGTTATCGAATTTTGGCGAATTTATATCGTTTGAAAGCTAATTGAATTTCCTACACCATGGCCGGCTCTATACTTAAAAATAATGAGTATTTCAAAAATTTTATATATGAATACTAACGTATTTGGACTTAGATTTTACTCGAGAAATATGAGGTGTTACAATATCTCCCCCTTGGGATCATTCGTCCTCGAATGAAACTGGTTAAGCTGAGGAAACTGATGGACTAAGCTTACACATTGAACATGAATATCTGATGCATGGAATGCATGGATGAACTAATTCATGAATGCACGACTGACATAAACATGATGTGCAATTGAAACTGAGCATGATAGAGAGAAATCTTAAGAAGATTAGTACCTTATACTGAATCTGGATTTGCGGAGAAAAGATGAGGGTACTTGGTCCACATATATGCCTCTACTTCTTAAGTGGCTCCCTCAATGGAATGATTCTGCCAAAGAACTTTAACCAGTGAAACTTCTTTGTTCCTTAGTCTACGAACTTGATGATCAAGAATTTCGACTGGAACTTTCTCAAAGGAAACATTGTTCTCAATCTCTATACATTCTAAGGGAACAACTACCGCTGGATCACCAATACACTTTTTCGATAACAAGACATTGAACACTGGGTGTACTGAGGGTAAATCTGAAGGCAACTCAAGTTGTAAGCTACCTGTCCAAAACAACTGAGAATTCTAAAGGGACCGACATATCGGGGATTGAGTTTCCCTTTCTTGCCGAATGTCGTCACTCCTTTCATGGGAGAGATTTTCAAGTATATGAAATCACCGATCTCAAACTCGAGATCCTTTCTCCTGATATTCATATACGACTTTTGTTGGCTCTGGGTAGCCCTAAGCATTTCTTTGATCAACTGAACCTTCTCTAACGCATCAAACGCCAAGTCAGGCCCTACTACTGTGACCTCACCTACTTCAAACCAACCAATTTGAGATCTACATCTCCTACCATAGACATCCTCAAACGGAGCCATTCGAATACTAGAATGATAACTGTTATTGTATGTGAATTCAATTAAAGAAAAATATCCCAACTACCCTTGAAATTAAGAATGCATGCTCTCAGTATATCAAGAGTCTGAATGACCCTTTCTGCTTGATCGTCTGTTTGAGGGTGAAAAGCTGTACTGAGGTGGACTTGGTTACATAGACCCTTTTGGAATACCTTCCAGAAATGTGAGGTAAATTGGGTACCTCTATCAGAGATGATAGATAAGGGAACACCGTGCAACCTGACTAACTCTCTGATATAGAGTTTGGCATAGTCCTCGACTGAATAAAAGGTATGGACTGGCAAGAAATAAGTTGATTTGGTCATCCTATCTACGATAACCCAAATAGGATCATGCTGATGAATGGTACGAGGCAAATAAATCAAAAAATCTATGTTCACTTTCTCCTACTTCCAAGAAGGAATACTGAACTCCTGCACGGACCCACTTGGTTTCTGATGCTCAATGTTAACTTGCTGGTAGTAGAGCACTTAGCTACAAACTTTGCAATATCTCTCTTCATCCCACTCCACCAATAGAGCTCCCGTAAATCGTGTTACATCTTAGTGGCCCCTGGATAAATAGAGTAACGTGCACCATTCGCTTCTGCAAGAATTCGTTGCCTCAAATCATTTACACCAGGCATACAGAATCTACTCTGACAATGAAAAATACCATCTACCCCTTGGGAGAAAACCTCTATTTTCTGATCTCTGACTGATTCTTTCAATTTAACTAGACTGGGCTCTCTATCCTATTTTTCCTTCACCTCAGAAACTAGAGATGATTCGGAGCTACTCTATACCCACACACTTCCCTCTGTTGAGTTGACTAAGCGGACACCTAGTTGGGCAAGATGATGAAATTCCTGAGCTAACTTCTTCTTACCATCCTCAACATGAGCAACACTGCCCATAGAAAATCTACTTAGATCATCAACCACTACATTGGCCTTGCCCGGATGATACAGAACACTCATGTCATAATCCTTCAATAACTCTAACCACCTTCTCTGATGTAGATTTAAATCTTTCTGAGAGAACACATGCTGAAACCTTTTGTGATCTGTGAACACATCTACATGTACCCCACACAAGTAATGCCTCCAGATCTTTAAGGCAAATACTACAGCTGCTAACTCAAGATCATGAGTAGGGTAATTATTTTCATGGGGTTTAAGCTGTCTAGAGTAATAGGCTATGACCTTACCTCACTGCGTGAGGACACAACCTAAACCTAATTTGGATGAATCACAGTACACTACAAAACCATCTGAACCATCTGGTAGAGTCAAGACTAGGGCTGAGGTGAGTCGAGTCTTCAACTCCTGAAAACTCTTCTCGCATGAATATTACCACTGAAACTTAACTTTCTTCTGAGTCAATCTGGACATGGGGGATGCAATAGAAAAACCTTCAACAAACCAATGGTAATAGCTGGCTAAACCCAAGAAACTCTTGATATCTGATGGAGAGATGGATCTAGGCCAGTTTTTCACCTCCTCGATCTTTTGAGGATCAACTCTAGTGCCATTACTGGAAATAATATGGCCAAGGAAAGCTACTGATCTTAGCCAGAATTCACATTTACTGAATTTAGCGAACAATTGGTGAGCTCTAAGATTCTGAAGTACTATTTTGAGGTGGTCTCTATAATTATTTTCACTACGAGAGTAAATGAGAATGTTGTCAATGAAGACTATGATGAATATGTCCAAGTACTTTTTGAACACTCGGTTCATCAGGTCCATGAAGGTTGTTGGGGAATTAGTAAGACCAAAGGACATGACTAGAAATTCGAAGTGACCATACAGGGTTTGGAAAGCTGTTTTTGGAATGTTACATTTTTTGACCCTGAGCTGATGATAGCCTGATCTGAGGTCTATCTTTAAAAAATAGATGGCACCCTAAAGTTTATCAAATAAGTCATCAATTCTAGGAAGTGGATATTTATTCTTGACTGTGACTTTGTTCAGCTGATGGTAGTCTATGCACATTTTGAGAGAACTATCTTTCTTACGCACGAATAGAATAGGTGCGCCCTATGGGGAGATGCTGGGTTTGATGAATCCCTTATCTAAGATATTCTTCAACTGTTTTTTCAATTCTTTGAGTTTAGCTGAAGCCATTTTGTATGACAGAATAGATATAGGCTGAGTATCTGAGAGAAGGTCTATTTCGAAGTCGATTTCCCTTTAGGGAGGAACTCCGGGCAGATCTTCAGGAAATACATCTGAGAATTCATTTACTACTGGAACTGACTTAAGAGTTGGAGTTTCTGAGTTAGAGTCTTTGACACGCACATGATGGAAAATACACCCCTTCGATATCATCTTTCTCGCTCTAAGGTATGAAATTAATTGACCCCTAAGAGCTGTGGTACTACCCATCCATTCAAGGACTGGTTCATTTGGGAAGTGAAAATGAACTATTTTGTTTCTACAATCAACTGTGGCATAGCATGAGTTGAGCCAATCCATGCCGAGAATGACGTAAAAATCCATCATCTCTAACTCCACGAGATCAACTAATGTAACTTTCTAAGATATTATGACCGAACAGTTCCTGTATACCTGTCTGGCTATAATGGAAATGCCTACTAGGGTAGACACTAAAAAAAGCTCTGCTAGAGTTTCGGGACTGACTCTAAAGTTGATGGCTATATATGGAGTTAATAAAAAAAGAGAAGATCCGGGGTCTAGTAAAGCATAAACATGTAAGTGAAAGACCTACAACATACCAGTAACTGCGTCAGGAGAATTTTCCTGATCTTGGAAGGACTAAAGATCATATAATCTATTCGGACGCTCACCACTGGTAGCACTGGAAGTGGCACCCTGCTGAGTCGGGCGACCAGATAAAACTGACGAATGATGGGACTGGCCCTGTTGGTGAACATCCCTACCTTTCTGAGAAACTAACCGACACTCCCGAATCTAATGGCCTGGCTTTCCACATTCGAAGCATACATCACTACCCGCTCTACACTAACCCTGATGGTATCTGCCACATTTCTGACATAGAGGATTTGTACGAGCACTGCTAACACTGACCTGAGACTTATAGCCTGGTGCCCTATCCCTATTTTCATTTCTAAATTTGGAAATGGGGCACTGGATAAAGAGGGTTCTGGGGCTATAGACCTCTGATGAAATTGGCGACGGTTGCCACCTTCTAACTTTGGTTGATTAAAATTAAAACTACTCATCCTAGCTCTCTTATTTCCTCTCTCTCTCTCTCCTTAATCTTTTTCTCCTCTATCTATTGATCATGGGCCATCAACCTAGACAAGTCTATCTCACTAATCAGTATTGCGGTCCTACACTCCTTGACCACACTATTAGATATGCCAGACATAAACTTACTCATCTTGGACCAGTTGTCCTCTACCACATAAGGATCATACCTATCTAACTGAGTAAACTTGAGGGAAAAATCCCTCACACTCAGCTGCCCTACCTCAAATTAATAAACTCTAACACTTTGGCCTCCCTCTACACCAATGGGAAGAATCTTTCTATGAAAGTTGTGGCAAACTCTTACCATTCTACAGGCCCTGCATTTACACCCTTATCAACTTTTCACTGGTTAATCCAAGTATGGGCTACATCCTGTAATTGATATGTAGCCAACTCAGTACTTTAACTAGGTGTCACCCCCATAATATCCGTTACCTTTTGCACCATATCTAAGAATTCCTGTGGATCCTCTTCAGACTTGGATCCCGTGAAAGAAGGAGGATTCATACAGGTGAAATCCCTAATTCTAGTCGCAAAAGTATTGGCCACTGGGTTGTCCAGAGCAACAACTGGACATTCATTTTGTGCTGCTATAGAATTGGCTAGAGTAGTGAACGGAACCCTAAATTCTACGTGAGAGACATTCTCATCTAGAGGATCTTCCTGGATGGGCTGAGGGGAAGGCTGGTTTCCTTTTCTTCTTTCGTTCTTCTTGGGAGGTATGTTCAGGAAATAGAAGGAAGAAGTGGATTAGATAGGGAGTTTAACTTGAGCTCAAGCTTACTCGCACGACATAAATACTGAAAGAAGGAAAACTTTTTCCTAAATGCCTTGTAGCTTCTCATCCATAAGTGTGGCGCACTTCATAGCTATGCACAACACTCTACTCGACGCATCTTTCAGACTTCCTAGGACACTTTAAAACTTTACACTCTGATACTAAGTTTGTAACGACCCAGGACTACCCTCTTGTCATCACACGGTGCTTATAGTCCCAAGGGACCTCAAGCTAACCATAAACTGGTACCTGCTGTAAGCACTGTATAACATAATAAAAAATATGAAAGAATACTGACATTCCATAAGGTTTTAATAACTGAATTTAAAACTTACATATGAGTCTATAGAGAAAACTGACTGAATCTGATAAAATAATTATAAACTAGATAACTAACTGTAATATCTGAATACTTAATAACCGACTCTAATGTATGAAAAGCCTCTAAAATTGACTAAGTGAATATGAGTGGATGGGACAGGCCCCAACTAACTCCAACTAACTTCTAACTGTAAGACCCCGTAAAGTTTCCTCGTCGTCAAAGCCTTCAAAGCAAGTTAAAAGAAGCTTAACACTTAGAATTTTAGCTAAGTGTTCAAACACTTTTTTCATTTTAGAGCACTCAAACTTTGATGAATTATTTTGTGACCTTCCTGACCTCCGTTTCTTGATTTTGTGATTGCGTTGTGATGGGGCAAGGTCGTAAGGTATATCGGGAGAGTTTTGGAATTTTTGGAATCCATTTAGGACACGTTTGGTGTGCCAAACTAGTAGCTAAAGGCTATTAAGAGGAGCCGGCCAGCTTAGCTAAGGCTCTGGGCAAGGCACCGCCCACCTTAGCAAAGGCTCTGGGTGAGGCGCCGCCCAGGCCATAGCATTTGTGCCCAGTTTTCAGCTTCTTTTCTCCATCTTATTAAGGGTAAAGTTGGTATGTTCCCACTCCTTTATCATCCTTAACGCGAGATTACACCCCAAAAATACCATATTATTCATACTTTCATCAAAAACTACCAAGAACATAGCTTAGGGTTTCTACACAAACTTCAAGAGAACTCAAAAGATAACCGTCAGTTTTTAATAATTTTTTGAGAATTGGAATCCCCATTCCGAGGGATACAATAAGCACCCATTAGTTTCAAGAATAACAACCCAAAGTTAAGAACTCACTCAAAGTTTTAATTTCAAGGTATGTGGGGTTTGAACAAGCACACTCTTTCATTCTTGTGCCCAAAAGTTTTAGATTTTCTTAAAGAATTTCGTATTTCCAAGATGAATTCATTTTATTTTTCTATATTTCAAGTTTTTGAGATTATGGAATTGTTCAAGTCTTGAATTGCATGATTATTTTGTTCAATTATTATCTAAATTGAAAGTTCATGATATAAATTGCACATTCCTATATTGATATGATGTTTCCAAGAATTTCCAAGCGTTGTTGTCATGAGTTGAACTTTATTGTGAAATTGTGAGTCATTAAGGATGAATTATTGATAGTCCAAGAAGTGTACTTATAAATCAATTTTGTTGAGATTTTAAAACTTTGATGAAAAGTCTATCAAGATTTCAAGAAAAGAATTGAGTTTTGATCCTAAGCTTAGAACGAAATCCACATTATTTGTTTGATTTGACATAAAAAAGGAAGCATATTGGCTCCCATTACATATTTTTGAATTGTTTAAGGTGGATTTTATTAATGTTCTAAGCTAAGTAAGGGAGTAGTATATATCACCGAGTTGGGCTTGATTCTGAGGTCTCATGCCCCAGAACTACGTGCCCCCGTAGGTTTCTGATTTACCCCAAGTGGGTTAAGCTAGTGATCACTAAAATTTAAAGGTTCTACTCTAATTAAAAGGATAGAACAACTCTCCCCAACCTGATAAAGACGTTGGACCCCATGTAGCTCACATGGTTTATGTCGGTTAGAAGAAACTCCCAAAGTTATATAATACCGAGTCCCAAGTGTCCCAAAGTCTCTAAAGTTTTCTAGAGTCTCAAGTCTTAAAGTTCCTAAAGTATCAAGTTCTTGAGTATTAAATAAGTTTTACTATATTTAAGCTAAAGGTTTAAGTTTGAAGGTATATTGATTTTTAAAACTATGACTTTATGATTCCTAAAGTTTTCAAGTATCATGATTATTAAGTTCCCAAGAAGTTTCTTGCTTTCATGAGATTATAGTTTATGTCCTGAAAGTTGATATTTTAAGATTTCTTCTAATTTACAAGTTGTGAACAAAGAAAGAATACAGATCCAAAGTAAAGTGAAATGACTCACGTGATTTCTATTATCTATTTCCTGACCACAACTTATGAGAATTTTATTCTAGCTATGTGAGTCATCTATTATAGCATGCATGTTTTCTATTAAGACTTGTGATACAGATTATTTATTTGCATACACCCCCACATGCTCAGTACATTCACAAAGTACTAATCCACATATATGTCTGTGTGCTACATTGTCTCATATGTAGGTTTAGGTTCTCCGTCCCAGCCTCGTCAGTGATCCCCGAGTGCCTTTATCTATATCTCCATAGTGGTGAGTCCTCATGGTTTTAGGACCGGTTATATTCAGATATTTAGTTAATCTAGTAGTTGTTCATTTTTTTTCAGTTGAGTATAAGTAAGTTGGGGACCTGTTCCAATGACTCTCTAGTTCTTATATAGTAGAGGCTTTGTCAGACTGGTTGTCAGATTGTTAGTATGTCGAGATTTCCAGTATTATGGTTGTTCGAACAAATTATTTTCATTGTATTTCTTATGATTTTATATAACAGTTCTCGTGATTTATCTATTTCATCTCTTAGCAAGTTATTATGTGAAGTAGCAGGCTCAAAGGGTTAGCTTGGGGATACTTGTAGCCTTAAGCATCGTGTGATGCTTCGGGACCCATTTTTGGGGTGTCATAAACTTGCTATCAAAGCCTAAGGTTTAAGAATCCTAGGAAGTTTTACAAGCTGCGTTAAGTAGAGTCTTGATCATCGGTGTGTAGCGTGCCACATGTATGAGCAAGGGGATACAAAACATTTAGGAAAAAGTCATTTCTTTCTTTCAGAGTCTATCATTGTTAAAGATGTCTCTCTAAGCTATTAATTCATGCTCTCTTATTTCAGAAAATGCCTCCTCATTGAGCCTGTAGAAACAACAATGATCAGCAACCTCATCTTACTGATCCCTTGAACAAAAATGTGTTCCCTAATGAGTTTCGGGCAGCTTTTAAGGTGCTAGTCTGAGCAGTCACTGCGAATGTTTAGGACAATAACTAGGGCGCAGCTCTATAGAAGCAGTGAGGTGATTTAGCTACTGCCAGGATTTGTGATTTCATGTGGATGATTCCACCAAAGTTCTATGGGTCCAAGGCAGGTGAGGACCCACAGTTAAATCTTGAAGAGGTGAGAAAGATCACGCAGGTGAAGCATGTGTCTGAGGAAGAAAGTGTAGAGTTAGCGTCTTACAAGTTGAAGGACTTTACTTATGACTGGGTTGTTACATGAAAGAAGAGTAGATGAGAAGATGATGCCCCTATTACTTGGCGGGCATTCCAAGATACGTTCTTGGATAAGTTCTTTGCATTAGAGATGAGGGAGGAAAAAGTAGAGTAGTTTATGAACTTAAGGTAGGGCTTCATGATTGTTAAGGAGTATGTCCTGAAGTTCAACCAGTTAGAAAACTATGCTTCTGACTTGATTACTGACGCTCGCTCTAGCATGAGCAAGTTCATGATAGGTGTTTCTTGTTTGGTGTTGAAAGAGTGCAGGGCTGCTATGTTAAATAGGGATATGGATCTGTCCAAATTGATGATACATGCATAACAGATAGAGGCGGATAATATAAGGGAAATAGATTGGGTAAGGGGAAATAAGAGAACTAGATACGAGCAGTATGAGTATGGTCAGGCTAGGTCCTATGGAGGGAATCATCCTCAGTTCTAGATCTGTTCGTCCATGCCAACAACTTCATATGCTAGTGCTTTTTCACCCAGTGGCAGGCAGGAGCAAGAGAACATGCCTGGTGTGTCTAGATCCCAAAATAGTGTGAGTAACATGCCTAATTTTCCTCCTTATGCTAAGTATGGTAGGACCCATCCTGGTGAGTGTTTGGATGAGTAGAGAGGATGTTTTAGTTGTGTAAAGATAGGCCACAGACTTAGAGAGTGCCCACATGCCAGACAGGAGAGCAGAGATACCCGACCACAGGCGCAGGACACTAGTGCCCCAGCTCCCGTAGCCCATCCAGCTCCTCCACAGGGCGCTTTTTCTAGCATTGGTGGTGGTCAGTGCAAAAATATATTCTATGCCTTACCTTCCTATTATGAGCAGGAGGATTCTCCAAACGTTGTTACTAGTATGCTCCACGTATTTCACTTTGATGTTTATGTGCTGTTGGACCCCGAGTCAAGTTTTTGTTATGTGACACCATTGGTTGCTGTGAATTTTGAAATAATTCCTAAAAATATCCCTGAGCCTATTCTAGTTTCTACTCCAGTAGGGGAGTCCATTGTTGCTAGGCAAGTGTATAAAAAGTGTCCTATTATTATCCTTTATAGAGTCATATTTGCTGATTTGATAGAATTTGATAGAGTTGATTTTGATCTCATTCCGGGTATAGACTGGCTTTACTCTTGTTATGCATCTATACACTGCCGTACCCATGTGGTTAAGTTTCAGTTTCCTGATGAGCAAGTCTTTGAGTGGTCCGAAAGCTTAGTATCTCCCAAAAGTCAATTTATTTCTTATCTCAAAGCCAGAAAGCTTATATCCAAAGGTTGCATCTATCATATAGTCAGAGTTATAGACACTAAGTTCGATATTTCCACTATTAAGTCAGTCAACATTATTAATGAGTTTCCTGATGTTTTTCTGGAAGATCTCCCAGGGTTACCTCCCGATAGAGAGATAGAATTTGGGATTGATCTTCTTCCCAACACTCAGCCTATTTCTATTTCTCGCTATCGTATCGCACCCACAGAGCTTAAGGAGTTGAAAGAACAACTCAAAGATCTTTTAGACAAAGGTTTCATAAGGCTTAGTATATCTCCTTGGGGCACACCCGTCCTATTCGTGCGGAAGAAAGATGGTTCTTTGCGTATGTGCATTAACTATCGCCAGCTTAATAAAGTCACAGTCAAAAGCAAGTACCCTCTTCGTAGAATAGATGACTTATTTGACCAACTCCAGGGTGCAAGTTATTTCTCCAAGATATACCTTAGATCCGGTTATCACCAACTAAAAGTAAGGGTGTGTGACATCCCGAAGACAGCCTTTAGAACCCGTTATGGCCACTTTGAGTTTCTTTTCATGTCATTCGGACTAACCAATGCTCCCGAAACCTTTATGGACCTCATGAATCGAGTGTTCAAGTAGTATCTTGATATATTTGCCATTATTTTCATAGATGATATTCTTGTGTATTCCTGAAGTGAGGTTGACCATGCAGATCATCTTAGAATTGTCTTACAAACTCTTAGAGATCACCAGTTATTCGCGAAATTCAAAAAATATGAGTTCAGGCTAAGGTTCGGAGATTTTCTGGGTTATATTATTTCAGATGAAGGCATTAGAGTTGATCCCCAAAAAACATAAGCTGTAAAAAATTGTCCTAGACTTATCTCTCCATCTGACATTAGGAGTTTCTTGGGTCTTCCTGGCTATTACCACTATTTTGTTAAGGGTTTCTCTTCTATTGCATCTCCCATGACCCGGTTGACCCAAAAGAAAGTTAAGTTCCTTTGGTCAGATTCCTGTGAGAAGAGTTTTCAGGAGTCGAAGACTCGACTCACCTCCGCCCCTGTGTTGACTTTGCTTGATGGTGTTGATGGTTTTGTGGTGTATTGTGATGCTTTTAAAGTTGTCTTGGGTTATGTGCTGATGCAGAGAGGTAAGGTTATAGCCTATGCCTCTAGACAGTTGAAACCACATGAAAAGAATTACCCAACCCATGATCTTGAATTAGCTGATGTGGTCTTCTCTTTAAAAATATGGAGACACTATTTGTATGGTGTTCATGTTGATGTGTTCACTGATCATAAAAGCCTTCAGTATGTGTTTTCTCAAAGGGAGTTTAATCTTAGGCGAGGCGATGATTTGAGTTGCTAAAAGATTATTATATGAGCGTGTTGTATCATCCGGATAAGGCCAATGTAGTGGCAGACGCCCTTAGCAGGTTGTCTATAGGCAGTGTTGCTCATGTAGAGAAGGGTAAAGAAGAGTTAGCTCGTGATGTGCATCGTTTGGAAAGATTGGGGGTTAGACTGCTTGATTTCGCTGAGGGAAATATATTGGTACAGAGTAGTTCTGAATCCTCTTTAGTTTCAGAAGTGAAGGAGAAGCAAGACTTAGATTCTAGTTTAGTCAGACTAAAGGAGTCAGTTAAGGACCAAAGAGTAGAGGTTTTCTCCCAAGGGGGAGATGATGTGTTGAGATTACAGGGTAGATTGTGTGTTCTTTGTGTTGATGATCTGAGACAGAGGATCATGGCAGAGGCACATGGCGCGCGATATTCTATTCATCCCGGTGCTACCAAGATGTACCGTTACTTGCGGGAAATCTATTGGTGTGGTATAAAGAAGGATATAGTGGTGTTTGTGTCAAAGTGTGAAACTTTCCAATAGGTTAAGATAGAGATTCAAAGGCCTGGTGGTGTGATTCAAGAGTTTATTATCCCCACTTGGAAGTGGGAAGAGATAAATATGGACTTTGTGATCGGTTTACCTCTTTCGCGTCGTTATCATATTTCTATTTGGGTGATTATGGATAGGCTGACTAAGTCAGCGCATTTCTTGCCTGTGCACACATCTTATGTAGCTGAGGACTATGCTAGATTGTATATTCAGGAGTTAGTCAAATTGCATGGAGTTCCCTTATCTATTATTTCAGATTAGGGTACTCAGTTCACTTCACAGTTTTAGAGAGCTTTTCAGAGAGGTCTTGGTACCCAAGTGCATTTGAGTTTCTGTTTTTATCCGCAGACAGATGGTCAGGTTGAGAAAACTATCCAAACTTTAGAAGATATGTTGAGAGCATATGATCTTGATTTTAAAGGAAGTTGGGATGAGCATCTACCATTGATTGAGTTTTCTTATAACAATAGTTATCACTCTAGCATCCGGATGGCTCCATTTGAGAATTTGTATGATAAAAGGTGTAGGTCACCCATAGGTTGGTTCAAAGTAGGTGAAGTTGCTGTGATTGGACCTGATGCAGTGTTTGAGGCTAGGGAGAAGGTAAAGTTGATTAGAGAAAGGTTGAAGATAGCTCAGAGTCGTCAAAAGTCATATGCAGATGTGAGGAGAAGAGACCTTGAGTTTGAAGTTAATGATTTGGTGTATCTGAAAATTTCACCCATGAAAGGGGTGAAAAGGTTTGGGAAAAAAGAAAAGCTTAGTCCCCAGTATATTGGCCCTTATAGAGTTCTTAACCGTGATGGGAAAGTAGCTTATGAAGTAGAGTTTCCTGCAGAACTGTCAGCTGTTCATCCTATCTTCCATGTCTCTATGCTTAAGAAGTGTATTGGTGATTTTGTTGCTATAGATCCTTCGAAAAGCACTGATGTTCAGGATAGTCTTTCTTTTGATGAGTTTCAAGTTGAAATACTAGACTACCAAGTCCGGATACTAATGAACAAAGAAGTTCCCTTGGTCAAAGTTTTATGGCGAAACCAGTCATTTGAGGATGCTAGTTGGGAAACAGAAGCAGATATGCGATCCAAGTACCCACACCTCTTCTCCGCAAGTTCAGATCAAGCCAAAGGTACTATTCTTTCTTAATTCAGTCCCCTTCTAATCAAAATTGCAGCTGTATAACTATTCTTATCATAAGCTTATGTATTCTATGAAGTATCCGAAGGTTTAGAATGAATTAAAGTCAGTTTATCCAAATATTTCAGCTATGTATCCTTTATTTTCTCTACGTTTTGAACATGTCTATCTACATTCAAGGACGAATGTTACCAAGGGGGAGATATTGTAAGACCCCGTAAAGTCTCCCCGTCGTCAAAGCCTTCGAAGCAAGTTAAAAGAAGTTTAACACTTAGAATTTTAGCTAAGTGTTCCAACACTTAGTTCATTTTTGATCCTTCAAACTTCTATGAATTATTTTCCGACCTTCCCGACCTCCGTTTCTTGACTTTGTTGTTGCTTTGCGATGGGGCAAGGTCGTAAGGTATCTCGGATGAGTTTCAGAATTTTTGAAATCCATTTAGTGAATGTTTAGGGTGCCAAACCAGTAGCTAAAGTCTATTAAGGGGCACCGCCCAGCTTAGCTAAGGCTCTGGGCAAGGCGCCGCCCACCTTAGCAAAGGCTTTGGGCAAGGCGCTGCCCAGGCCATAGCCTTTGTGCCCAGTTTTCAGATTCTTTTCTTCGTCTCATTAAGGATAAAGTTGGAATTTTCCCACTCCTTTATCATCCTTAACACGAGATTACACCCAAAAAATACCATATTATTCATACTTTTATCAAAAACCACCAAGAACATAACTTAGGGTTTCTACACAAACTTCAAGAGAACTAAAAAGTTAACCGTCAATTTTCAATAATTTTTTGAGAATTGGAATCCCTATTTCGAGGGTTACAAGAAGCACCCATTAATTTCAAGAATAGCAACCCAAAGTCAATAACTTACTCAAAGTTTTAATTTCATGGTAAGTGGGGTTTTAACAAGAACGCATTTTCATTCTTGTGCCCAAAAGTTTTAGATTTTCTTAAAGATTTTTTTATTTCCAAGATGAATTCATTTTATTTTGCTATATTTCATGTTTATGAGATTATGGAATTGTTCAAGTCTTGAATTGCATGATTATTTTGTTCAATTATTATCTAAATTGAAAGTTCATGATATAAATTGCACATTCTTATATTGATATCATGTTTCCAAGAATTTCCAAGAGTTGTTGTCATGAGTTGAACTTTATTGTGAAATGTTGAGTCTTTGAGGATGAATGATTGATACTCCAAGAAGTGTACTTATATTTCTATGTTGTTGAGATTTTAAAACTTTGATGAAAAGTCTATCAAGATTTTAAGAAAAGAATTGAGTTTTGATCCTAAGCTAAGAAAGAAATCCACATTATTTGTTTGATTTGAGATAAAAGGGAAGCATACTGGCTCCCATTACATATGGTTGAATTGTTTAAGGTGGATTTTCTTGAAGTTCTGAGATAAGAAAGGGAGTTGTATTTATCACTGATTTGGGCTTGATTCTGAGGTCTCATGCCCCAGAACTACGGGCCCCCGTAGGTTTCTGATTTACCCCAAGTGGGTTAAGCTAGTGATCACTAAAAGTTAAAGGTTATACTCCGATGGCAAGGATAGAACATCTCTCCCCAACGTGTGCAAGACATTGGACTCCATGTAGCTCACATGGTTTATGTCAGTCAGAAGAAACTCCCAAAGTTATATAATACCGAGTCCCAAGTGTCCCAAAGTCTCTTATGTTTTCTAGAATCTCAAGTCTTAAAGTTCCTAAAGTATCATGTTCTTGAGTTTTAAAGAAGTTTTACTATCTTTAAACTAAAAGTGTAAGTTTGAAGGTATATTGATTTTAAAGGCTATGACCCTATGATTCCTAAAGTTTTCAAGTGTCATGATTTTTAAGTTCCCAAGAAGTTTTTTGCTTTCATGAGATTATAGTTTATGTCCTGAAAGTTGATATTTTAAGATTTCATCTAATTTACAAGTTGAGAATAAAGAAAGAATACAAATCTAGAATAAAGTGAAATGACACACGTGATTTCTATTATCTATTTCCTAACTACAACTTATGAGAATTTTATTCAAGCTATGTGAGTTATCTATTATAGCATGCATGCTTTCTATTAAGACTTGTGATGCTGATTATTTATTTGCATACACCCCCACATGCTCAGTACATTCCCAAAGTACTGATCCACTTATACGTCTGTGTGATACATTGTCTCATAATGTAGGTCCTGGTGCTCCGTCCCAGCCTCATCAGTGATCCCTTAGTGACTTTATCTACATCTCCACAGTGGTGAGTCCTCATGGTTCGAGGACGTTTATATTCAGATATTCAGCTTATTTAGTAGTTGTTCATTTCTTTTCAATTAAGAATGAGTCAGTTGGGGACCTGTCCCAATGGCTCTCTAGTTCTTGAGCAGTAGAGGCTTTGTCAGACTAGTTGTCAGATTGTTAGTATGTCGAGATTTTTTTTATTATGGTTGTTCGGACAAGCTATTTTCACAGTATTCTTATGATTTGATATATCAGTGCCCGTGATTTGTCTATTTCATCTCTAAGCAAGTTATTATGTGAAGTAGCAGTCTCAAAGGGTTAGCTTAGGGTTACTTGTTGCCTTAAGCACCGAGTGATGCTTTGGAACCCATTTTCAAGGTTTTACACTAACTGAGACATGAAATAAAGTAAGCCTATCCTTGAAGTATTAGGACTCACCACTGCTACTGCTGAGGACCTGATAAGTCTAATCGCAAGCCGAGAACTAATCGTTAGAACCTATAATAGAATACATCATAGCATAAAAAAAAGGTATGCGATCAGTACTTTTAATGTACTGGTATGCTAAATGAGGTAGGATGATATGCATGGTTTCATCAACAGAACTAATAATTAACAAGGTATGCATATAAAGCATGGAGTATTGAATAAAGAGCATGGAATCTGTAGATACTGAAAGTGCATGAAATTTGTAAATACTGAGGATGCATGACCAAGCATATAACATAAACTGAGTAAAATCTGTAAACTGAAATACTGAAATAACTAAAATCTATATGCTTTGGTCAAACAACAACAAGAATGAATGACTGAGCTGGTATTGTAACTGAGACTATATCTTAGACTGTTGGAGGTATCATCTAACCGACATTCCCTAATTTGAGCTAATCGGGGTCCAACCTGTAACCCCAGTTGGAAGGGTGTTACTAATGTACCACGGGTACTAACGATGTCTGTGTCAAACCACTAAACTGATATAATATCCAAAGGTCTAAGGGTGACAAGCCTGGACTGACGGGTGACCCCTGCGAGATAGTCAAGCCTAATCTGACGGGTGACTTCTCATATCCTACACTGGCTACGTATTTCTAGAGTATAGGGACTGTTACTAACGACTCTTCCTATCTGATCGGGAATCCACCACCCCTATACGCGCTTGGTACTAAATCCTACTCCCAATTGAAAGATACTGAAATACTAGACTGTTCTAAGTTCATCTAACTGGTAACTGACTGTTCTGATAATGCTCATAGTATGTTCTGAAGACTATTATGTAATGTACTGATTCTAGACTACATAAACAGCTATGGTTTTTAGGTATTCAATACCCCCAGGACTCAAAACAATAATAGTAAAATGACACTAAAGCTTGAAGATCACAACATGAAGGCTTTTATTAAATAAATCACTCTTGTAGGAATTTTATCAAAAACTTGTAGTTCATGGTTAAAACATTCATAGGAATGTCATGGAACTTATGGAGTAGCATGAATTCAACATAATAGATCTAAATCATGGTTTAATTCAATAAATAATAATATAAAAACATGAACGATTGAATGATATCAATAATCTCATGGTAACATGATATAAAATTAATAGTACATGGAGGTTCATGGATGAAATCATAATTTAAAATATAATAACTTGAAAAGATAAAAACTTGTAAATTAAATAGGTTACTTGGACTCCATGGACGAAAGGAATCCATGGATGAACATCTAACATACCTGGGATAGTGAATTTCTTGAAGTTCTGGATTGACCTTGAATTTGAAAGCTAGGGTTTCTTGTTCTTGAAATGGGAATTTTTGATTGTGAGAGGACCTGAAATAATATTGACTACTTAGGGTGTTTAGGGGTTAAATTTCATGTTTTATGTTAATTAGGACCGTGGAAAAAGACCCAAATACCCCTGAATAAATTTAAAAATGGAAGCTAAAAACTAAAGATCTTGATTTTTGGCCTTGGCACGAGCGCCACTATTGTGCCAATCCACTAGAATTGGACAACTAGGAAACTGGTTTGTGGAACGACGCAGGAAAAATCATGGTCCTTCACTGATTAGGACCTGAATGTTCACCGCGATGCGGTGGAATCGTAGAGAGACACTGGAAATTGCTAAATTCCAATTTGGCCTTTAGTGCGACGCGCCATGATCGCGCACCCCCACTGGAAATTGCCAATCATCACTTAGACTAGCTTCACAAGGCGCTAAGGGTTAAAATGATGGGGTGTACCGACTGAAACTTAAAATCGCCATAAATTCTTACCCGGTTATCGGATTTGTGCAAATTTTATATCGTTGGAAAGCTAATTGAATTTTCTATAAAATGCCAGGCTCTAAAATGAAAAATAATGAGCATTTTGAAAAGTTTATATATGAATACTCACGTATTGAGACTTAGATTATGTTAGGGAAATATGGGGCGTTATAGAAAATCAGGGCAAAAACCTAACAAATCTCTCCTTTTTGGCTTGATTTTCTTCACTTGATCCTCTTTCATCACATCACATGCATGAACTTCGTTCTTGATATAATCTTCATAAATGCTACTTGACATGGTTAAAAATAAAGTTTAAAATATCATGATAAAAATGGATTAAAAATTAATATTTTGTTTTTATTTTTAAAGATGCAGCAACAGGAATGTTGAAAATATGGCTGAAACTTGTTCTCCACATGTAGTTGGACAAAAATCTTCATTATCACCCAATTGATTACAAATTGATTAAAACCGCCTTGGACTTCTTGTCAACCTCATTTTTTCAAATCACTAGATCTTTGAACCGTTGGGTCAGGTACTACTTGTTGGGTTTGAAATCGAGAGGGCGTCATTTGGAAGCTGTTAGTTGCAAACCATTGTGGTGACAATTCAAAAGACACATAAAACAATACTAAAAACTTAATATTACTATATTATTTGACCAATTGGCCTACATATAAAACAAATATTAAAAAACATAAACCTATGGGAGAAATCTCCCCCTAAACCTGACTCTTTTAACGACTACATTGTGGATACTATTATGTTGTTGTATGAGAAGGGAAGGTCTTCTATTTATAGAGTTCCAAAAATTTTCCTCTTAGAAAGAGGTTAGCCAAATATGGAAAAGTTTTATATTTTCCTTTCAGGAAAAGTAAAGTAATTATTGTATTACTTTATTTTCCTTCTACGAAAAGTAAAATTTAAACTTGATAAGAAAATCAGGGCAAAAATTCTAACAGTTCAAGCGTACTTGACACTCTCCAAAGACTTTCCAAAAATCATCATCATTAGAATATAACTCTTTCAAATTCTCAAAACCCATCAACTTAGAAGTCAAGGTATTCATCAATGCATATCATCTAGATAAAGCATTCCATATTTTCTTTATCTTGCTCATGATTTATCACATATGGAAAAGACTCAATGAACTCTATCCACTTGGCATGTCTCTTTAAGCTTATTTTTGACCCTAATTTTCTTCAAAGACTCATGATCGGTTCTAAGCACAAACTCATGCACAAATAATATTTCTAAAGCTCTTACTAGGGTATAGAGTTCCTTGTCATAGGTAGAATATTGCAATGGAGCTCCTCTTAATTTCAAATGAGCTATGAACTTATCAAGACTACACCAATGGCTACTCCACTAGCATCACACTCAATTTCAAACATCTTCTCAAATTTGGGAAATTGAAGTAATGATGTGGAACTAAGTTTCTCCTTAAAGATTCCAAAGTCTTCCTCTTGTTTTCTACCCCAAATGAAAGGCTTATCCTTCTTAATGACCTCGGTTAGTGGGGCAACAAAAAAAATAAAATCCTTTACAAATCTCCTACAAAAACTTGTCAATCTATGGAAGCTTCTAACATCACTAATGGACTTAGGAGTTGGCCAACTTCTAATAGCCTCTACCTTGTTATCATCCACCACAAATCCTCTTGGACTTGCACTAAATCCAAGTAAAAAAACACGGAAACAAAAAGAACACTTTTTAAAATTCACAAACGACTTTTTATTTCTCAACACATCAAATATCATTGTCAAATATTGCACATGATCATACAAACACTTTTTATAAACCAAAATATCATCAAAATAAACCACAACAAATTATTAATAAATGGCTTAAGCATGTGGTTCATTAATCGTATTAAAGTTCTTGGTGCATTGTTAGCCTGAAAGGCATCACCATTCACTCCTATAATCCAAACATAGTTTTGAAAGCGGTTTTCCATTTAACACCAAATTTTATTTGGATTTGATGGTATCCGCTTCTCAAATCAGTTTTAGAGAGAACCACATAATTCATCTAGCATACCATCAAGTTTCGCAATGGGATATTGATATTTTTACCGTAATTTTATTAATACATGGAAGTCTTTGTAGATGTGTTTATTATTAGGATGAGAAAGAATTATCTGTAGAGAAGCAGCCCTGCGATATGAATGTGTTCTTTGTAGATGATGTTTATTAAGAGGATGAGAAAGAATTATCTGTAGAGAAGCAGTTTACTGTTGAGTCACTATCTGATGTGCTACTGAATTTTGAACGTGAGGAGGCTGATGAACAAAAAGAAACCGTTCGTGCTCTAACAGGAATAAGGTCCTATTCTCATGATCCTAAGAAGTTGGGCCTTGATCTTAAGAATCAATCTTCACCAATAGCGAAGACTTCCATTGAAGAGATACCAGCGCTAGAATCGAAAGAGCTCCCCAGTTACCTAAGGTATGCATTTTTAGGAAGTGGAAATACACTTCCGGTGAGTGTTGCGGCTGGTTTAGGTGAACAACACGTAGAGGCTCTCATCTCTGCTCTGAAGAGGTACAAGAGAGCCATTGGTTGGTCTATTGATGATATAATTGGTATCCCACCTGGGATATGTATGCATAAGATGCATCTTGAAGAAGATTGCATGCCCACAATTAAGCATTATCGTCGTCTGAATCCATTCAGAAAACGATGCACCAAATATCTCGATGAAGTCTAAGTAATCGAGATAACTATGTCGTGCCGCGACAATAAATCAAGCGCTTAGTGGGAGGCAACCCATCATTTTTAATTGTTTTTGTTGTTTTTGTTTTCCTAGGATTTTGTCGAGCCACGACCAAAACTAAGGTGCTTGATGGGAGGCAACCCATCTTTCTAATCGTTTTTATTGTTTTTGAGTAAGTGTAGGTGCAAGACGTATAAAGGAGAAACTTGGTATCAAATTTTGATTTGAAAGTGAGCAATGTTAAAGGTGGTAAGTGAGTAATGAAGGAGCAAAAGGCTTTTGGTTAGGCATTGCCTATACAAATCTAGGCAATGGACAAGGCAAGGCCTATGTAAATATAGGCAACGGACAAGGCAAGGCCTATGCTATGGCCTTTGTTCTCTGAATCTACAATGCCATAGCATAGGCGCCGCCTATGCCCAAAAATGCCATAGCATAGGCACTGCCTATTCTCAACTAGGCAAAGCATTAGGCGCCGCCTATGCCAAGCATAGGCAAAGCTAAAGGCGCCGCCTATGCCATTGCCTTTGCTCTCTGAATCTACAATGCCATAGCATAGGCGCCGCCTTTGCCTCCCAAATCTCTCAAAACTTTTCTTTTTGCTCATCTAACCTTTCAAGATCATCTTCCGAGTTCAACACCAATCTCAGGTAAAATGGCACCAAAAGGTCAACCAGGAAAAGAAAAACCGTCCATCTCACAGAAAGGTCAGAAAAGGGGAAGAAAAGAGCAAGATGAATCCTCCTCTCTGCAAATACCTCGAATGACGATGTGAAGGACAACTCTGGTAATGACGACTCTGATGATGATTCCGACGCAGGGGGTTTGACCCCAGACATAGAAAAGGAGTCTGACTAATCAGGTTTTCCTTACTTATTTCCACTGAGGGCAGTGTGTCCCGTCTAAGTGTGGGGTGAGGGTATTTGTATGCTGTAGCGTACTTCTTTGCCTGCTTTTATTCTCGTTTGTAGTTAAATTTTTTGATTTTTAGATTTTTTTAGATTTTGCATGAAATTGTTCTGATAGGCGGCATGGTATTATGACAAGAGTTTGTGCTAAAATCATTGCTATTGAGACGTTTAGGCTTCAAGTGTGACTCACTGTGTGATATTTGTGTGGTTTAATTCATTCATCTGTTGGGTCAAGAGTCTATACTGCTCCCAATAAAGTTAACCATGTGCCTTTTGTGTGTGAGGTTATAGTATATTCTGTGTTGTGACTGATGCTAGAACTTGCCTGGTGTGTGTGTAAAGCGAAATAAAGAGTGTGAGTTTAGGAGATGATTTAGGCATTTCTTTGGCAGCCTGTGATTATTTACCTTCTTTTTACCTACCCATGGACATTATCTTAGTTAACCCCCTTTGAGACTATTAGCTATTTTCTTTGACAGCCTCATATGTAGCCTAATCCATTTTTTAAGACCATAATTTGATCCAAATTCCTAAGCACTTTAAATTGTAAAGTCATGTGACAAAATAAAAGGAAATTGGGTGAGAGTGATGCCTTAAAGTGAATTGGTACTTGAATTTGTTATGAAAAAGAATGGCTATTATAGAGGTGTGTTATAAAAAAATAAAAAATAAAATGAAAAAGAAAAATACAAAGTTGATTCTATTTAAAATTGAATAAAAAAAGAGGTGAGAAGGGGTGGTAGATTAAAAGAAAGTAGAAAGGTCGTTCGAAAGAAAGTGTAAATGGCATAATGTGATGTATTAAAGAGCTTAGGGAACTTAGTCACTATTTCTGGCCAAAATAGTCCTACCCGTCCCTTAGCCTACATTACAACCTGTAAAGACCTATTTGATCCTAAGCTTAACATTCTGATATTAGTAGAGAATTACACTAAGGGCAAGCCTATGGTCATCAGTTGCAACATATGAATTCTTTGTGAGAGTGAGAGCAAGGATAATCTTATACCCATGTTATGAAAAATGAAATACTTGTGAGTAATTATGGGTGATATATTGTGAGACACACATGGTTGATGATTTTTGGGTAGTCTTGTATGATTCTTTGTGCCTTAACTTTTGAATACGAATTAACCATCATCACGAGTCTATGTTGGAGGTTGAATTGTTTCTAGAAGTGATTATAAAACTACTCTTTGTTAATAATTGTTGTGCCTGTCTTGATGAATATTTTGTTTTGTTACTGTGAAACCCTAAGTAGATGTTTATATGGACATGATATATTGTCTGAGGACGAACAAAGCTTTAAGTGTGGGGTGTTGATGTTAGGCGTATTTACACGCCTAAAGCACCTTAATTTACCCATATTTTAGCTAAGTTTTAAAGGACAAAGTATATAATTCCTGCACTTTTTGTCCTTTTTCCTGTAAGTGAGCTAACAAACGTGATTAGAAAGTTTTCAGGAATAAATGATGAAGATTTCAGCATTTTATGGACTGTTGGACGCCAAAGGAAACTTCACGTAAGAAGGAAGGCAGCTTCTAGAAGCTTGTGGACTGAAAGTGATGCATGGAGAACTTGTCCCGGGCAAAAACAACATTTCTAAAGACTTGGGGGATCAACAGTAACTTAGTAGGATTAGAACAAGTATGCAGTAACCCAGTAGGACTAGGACAAGGATAAAAACCCTATTTCAGTAGGACTAGGACAAGGATGTTATAAAAACCCTATTTGCTGATTTTTTCAGCAAGCTTTTTATTATTCACTCATTCATTAATTCAAGTCTTTTTCATTCGACTTTTGCTCCTAATTCACATTACAATTGTTAACAGAGAAAAACGCTAACTCGTGGGAAACACCAAGAGGAAAAATGTCAACCTTGTTGTGACGCCACACTCCTCTCCAACGTGAGATCATTCTAGTTTTGATATGATGATGATGTTTATTGTGATCTCCGTTGCGCTCATGAGTAGCTAAACTTCTCTGTTAGGGTTATGGAAGCCTTATGATATACTATCTATTGCTATGAGTTTGTGAATTCTTGATACGTATGCTGCTTATATCTTTACTCTCTTCATCTTAATTGAATTCTTGTGGTTGCAAACATATAGAATACGCCAGTATAGCATTAACTTGTTCGAAAGAAAAGTTACATGTCTGGAAAAGAGAGAATGACAAGGAAATAGGGCTACCAACCCCTGTTTAAAAGTTAGTGCCGTGACTGGATTAACCTCTTGGAGAATTCGTACCATTAGTATACGCTTTAAGATCGAAAGAGTTAAAGTGATATAATCCTTGATGGTCGAAAGACACTAGGGTTTACCATAGAATACGAATCTCTATAAGCGCATGCATGTCTGAATTCCATATAACTCATAGCCAATAGATACGTAAAACTGATAAGGTGGACATAACCCTAACTTACAATTCTCATTGATTAAAACCTACTAAACATTTCGTTTTTCTTTGTTACGTTGATACTCTTAATTCACGCTACAATTAAATCCCCCCTTTTTCGTAGAATTTTCGATCAACAGTCTACTAATCATTGCATACATAGTGACCAAGTATTCCCTGTGGTATTCGACACCCAACCCAGTTGGGTTCTATATTTGACAACGATCGCTTACACTCTTACGAGAGCTATAGTTTGAGCGTTATCAGTCGTCAACTCCTCTTCCATTTTTATAATTTCTACCTAAGGCTGACGATGATCCTGATTCCTTATCACAACTCTGATGCCTTGTCCCAGAATATCGTCACAACTGCTCTTCAACTCCCATTCTCTGGTTAAGTCTGATGGTGTCCTTGATAGCTTATCACCAGACTGACGACTTATCATGAATGTCGTCAACCACACTTGTCATTTATTTGCTTCAGAATTCATCCTTTTTGCTTCCATTATTATTGGTTCTCCTGCAGCTTATCTTTTACTGCTAAATTAAAGTAAAACCAATCAAATACGACAAAATTTGCTTAAGACTTCACAATTATTCATGGCTAAAAGCATAAAATTTGTTAGCATTTGCTCACACATCAATACCCCCAACTTAGAAAAATTGCTTGTCCTTAAGAAACTAAACACACCCAAGACGATATAGAGCACTTTCAGTAGTCAGTTATTAACTTAAGCTCAAAACATACTGACCATCTCCAAGGTCAGTCAAATTAAAAGCAATTGTGTCTATTATTGAAAAAAACCATGCAACTCACAAGGATAGAGATATGGCAAAAATTTAGCAATAACAACCAAGAATATACCCAGATTACACTATCCGAACAAGTCAGTGACTAGCAACATACCCGATGTGCCCTCGCAACAAAGAAATCCCCTTTTCACTTATATCATAATTCACATACATAACATAGGGATAATCACAAGACTCACTCTCAGAATGAAGTTCCAAACATTGCATGTCAAATTCCATAGACTTGCCCTTATAGTTGGTGCCCAAGTCATCAGACAGGTCAGTTAGGATCACTATAGGGCTTTTATTAAGCTTGTAACATAGGTCAGGGGCTGGTATGATATTCATGGATATTTTAGTGACTATGCCTCCTTGACACTACACTAAACTCTTGGGGTTTCAACTCCCAACCTTCTATTCTTCCTCTCTTTTATTAATCACACATGCTCAAGATGGATGCAGTTTTTTCAATTATCATATTATCTTTTTATCATCTTTTCCACAACTTTCTTTTTTCTTATTCCTTTTTCACCACACCCAACTTTTATTTTTTTCTTTTATTCTTCCTCTCTTCATACTCATTTTGCATCACGCATCCCTATGATAGCCACCTTCAACTTAGGTTATTTACCGAAGTCAAGGTGCATAGTATCCAAGGAGGTCCAGGGCCAAAATAGGTTCATTGTGATGTAAACGGGAAGGTGAGAGGTGTCGTAGAAAGAAATAGACTAATTAGGCTAAAAATTGGGATCAAGAGATATTATGCACATAGGGAAGGTCATTTGGGCTAAAATAAAAAATGTCCTATGATCCTTTCCTAACTCCTATCCTATGACCATGGGAAGACTAATAGGGTAAGTTCTAGATTTAACACACAACGGGAACTGAGTAAGACCTTGCACACACATGGCACACAAGTATCTTGCATATCACTACTTATCCGGTTCATGCACTTGTTTAACAAAGGTTATTCAGTTGACAGACTAATGCCACAAAAAGATACATCGTGGTCACAAATGGATGCAATTCACATAGTAATATATCAGACCAATGGAGAGGTGCTCAGCAGTCACAAAATAAGCTAACTTTCTCTAATACCCGTATTACTCCTAATTATCTACCATAAATTTTTACAACAACATTCTGCCCTACACCCTCAACTTAAAATTGAAAATAAAATGAACTCAGGGTTTAGGGAATACCTGGAGTAAATAAAGCGTGAGACTTATGGGTCTCCGACCCTGCTGCTGCATCATCTGCTATTTTCTTTCCATCGGGAGCACCTGGCCTTGCAGTGGTTGGAGCCTTGCAAGATGAAGTACCTGCAGCCCTAGCTTAGATAGCTGCCTCCCATTTAGCGTTGTTCGCTAGGGACTCCATTCTTGCTTTCTTCAATTCCTCTTTTTCGGCCTTTCCCCCCCCCCCATCTTTTTTACTCTTCTTTCTTCCTTGTTGTTCAGTTCTTCTATCTTATCTTTGCCCTTCTTCTCCCCCTTTTTTTTCTTTGGTGAATTTTCTATGATGTCAAGTATTGGAATTTCTTTCTCAGATTCATCCATAGCCGGACCTGTCGGCACCATAAATTGATGCTGCTACAACACCCCAACAAATGCCTTTACCTTGTCCAATGGCGCTCTGAATTTAGCAAGATCATCCCCTAATATTTCTTTTGCCTGTGCATCGAATTGGTTCTCCAAATCTACAACCAATTAAGGTAATGCCATAAAAGTCTCAAGGGCAGCCTTGATTCTCTTATCTACTGCAGTAGCAAACTATTTAGCAAAGGCATATAGTTGTGCCTAACACCATTTGGCTTGTTTAGCCATTTTTCTGATATCAATTGGATGAACTGCAAATCCTGCTGCTGCTGTAGGAGCTGAAGGGTTGGGTTCATTCTCAGGCACTAACCCTGTATGTGTTGAAGAAGTTAGGTACATAGTCACAGAATCTTGCACCTCCATATTAGGTGCTGAACCGGCATCTGTAACTGGAGGGTCTACCGCTACCCTTGCACCTCTACCAAGTCTCAGTCCAGGCTAAATTTTATCATACCATATGGGGTTGTATGTCTTTCGGGTAGGAATATCATCATCAATCCCTGCAATCTTTGGCACATTAGTAGCTCGACACAACTCTGTGATAAGACAAGGTAAAGGATAAGCAGTGTCGGTTCTCGACATTCTATTCTTCATCTCATCAGTAATAATTTCCCTGAAATTTAGGGGGATCTTATGTACCATGCTTGCTACTAGGATAGATCGGTTATCACCCAGAATGTTGTCTCCATCAGTGGGCATCAACCAGATACACACTATACCCCACCAAAACTTTGCCTCTTGAGTCAAAGAGGACTTACAGATTCTCTCATTTAGGTTGGTCACCCATACTGGTTCTCCTTCGGCTATGATATTGGCCAACCACAGACGTTGTTTTGCTCGATTCTTAATCTGAGCATAGACTGATGGTGCAGTGGCATAAAGAGTGAAGTTGGGGCTATGCAAGAACTTGTAAATGGTTCTGATTGAGACATCAACCCTTACACCTCTTACCTGAACTATATACACCAGGGGCTGGTCTGGAACTCTTTCTCCTGGTCTACATATGTTTTCTAACTGAGCTACATGCGTAAAACTCTCATATTAGTGCAGGGAAAAATGAGCCTCCCCCTTTTGTGGTCCATCCCAAGCCGTACTCTTGGAACTTCTATTCCACTTCAGGGTACCTACTTAACCCTTGGGTGATAATCCGCTTTTCTTCCTGAATTGTCCTTTTAGCTCTTCTTCTATCAGTTCTGCGAAGCCCAAAAGTGAAGATGCCGTCTTCTTTAGTAATTTTCCATCTAGCATTGTCTCAAACTTCAGGGTTCTTACATTTGATAAGTGTTCCTCGAGCTGGACTCTTCATCATCTTATTGTTTAGTGGATGGGGATCCGGATGCTGTTCCCTCAGACTCAGACTCCTCGGACCTTTCTTGTTCTTCTTCTTCAGATTCAGTATGTTCAGATTCATGCTACTCATGTTCAGAATGTTCAGATGCATCCTTCTCAGATGCTGTTGTTATTTCAGTGTCCTAACTATCCTTCACCTCAACTGGTGGGGGTGGTGGAGGTTTTGATGGGATTTGCTTCTTCTTTCGCTTCTAGAGTAGAGGTTCTTCCTCTTCATAATCAGATTCTTCATCGATGAGTTTCTGGCGTATACTTTTCTGTTGTTCCTTCTTGGTAAGCTAAGGACTTTTTTATTTGGGTGCCATTATAAGGTTCCTGTAGCAATAGAAAAACATTAGTCAATCCTCAAGAGAATAAAGACAAACACATTAATCATTTAAGCTTCACATCCTTTGAGAAGGCTCATTCATGCTTCAGGTTCCAGGTGTGACGACACTTCTTGATAAGCCATCATGACTGTGATAGCTTATCATAATTGTCGTCAACCTCAGACAGAACCTACGAAACTTTATTAACTTTTGATGATATTTTTGATAAGCCGTCACAATTGTGATAGCCTATCACGAATATCGTCATCTCTAAACAGAATCCACTTCACTCTTAGCAGCCTTTGACGACATTCCTGATAATCCGTCACGGTTGTGATACCTTATCCGGAATGTCGTCAGCTCTTATCAAAACCCTACTTTTGACTTTAACTCAATTTTTTGGTCCCATTATTCCTTACAATCCACTTGAATTCTAATTTGTGAGATGACTTTTAAACCTTGGGCCTGCACAACAAACCCTAGGTGTGATTTTTAGCCCCTTTTCAAGTTGAATTTGGTTAAATCCTCTTGGGAACTTGGATTGTCATCCATATATCACCTACCACAATAAAAGAAGAGTTAAATTTAGAGCATACCTGATGGGACCCCTTAATATGATTACACGCACAAGAGGAAATAGAAAGAAATTCTAGATTTTGAATTTCAAACCCACACACAAGGGAGCTTGTTTTTCTTGATTAACTTGGGGAAATTAGTTGGAATGAGTAAGTAAATAAACTAAGTAAATAAAGAAATAAACTAAAGAAGGAAATAAAATAACATAGGCGGGAACATGAGGAGGTTTAATTGTGGGTCGGGTTGGATTTTTTGAACTGGGTCCAAAATGGTTTAGCAATGCATTCAAGGTCTTCTTGACGACATCTTGTGATGGATTATCACAAGTGTGATAGCTTATCACTGGTGTCATCAGCCTTAATAGAAACTGCCTCAAGTTTGGCCTATCTGACGAGATTTTTGATAGCTTATCACAGTTGTGACGGCTTATCAGAGATGCCGTCATGACCTTTCAGCTGACTTTCTCATTTTTCACTTTCTCTGTACTAAATCCTAATTATAAAAGTAAAAACACTTGCTTAAACATAAAAACTTTGGGTTGCCTCCCAGTAGCGCCTTATTTACTGTTGCGGCACGACTTAGTTATCTTGACTACTCAGACTTCGCCAAGACAACCTGTTGATACCCCTTTGACATCATCATAAAAGACGTCAATGATTGAGAAAACACTCATCTCTTTTTGCTGAATCATGTATTAGTGTATTTTAAAATGTGCTTCTTTGTCATTGAACCTGAACTTTAGCTCATTCAAATCCATGTCTACTACCACTCTCTCAATTGCAAGTAATTGCCTACCCAAGATGATGGGCACTTCAAAATCCACATCGCAATCTAAGACCACAATATCAGTAGGCAGAATAAAATCGGCTACCTTTACCAAAACATCGTGTAGTATGCCCACAGGCCGCTTCACAGACCTATCTGCCATTACCAACCACATATTTTTTGGGGTAAGATCCCCCAAGCCCAATTTCTTTTACAAAGCCAGTGGCATTAGATTTATACTGGCTCCCAGATCGCATAGTGCTTTTGTGAATTTCAGGGAACCAATAGTCCACGGGATGGTAAATGCTCTCGGATCTGCCTTTTTCTGCAATAAAGACCTTGTAGATATAGCACCACAATGGATAAGATTATCCCCCGGCTCATGGATAACCTTCCGTTTCTTAGTTAAAAAGTCTTTCATGAACTTCGTGTATCCTGGCATTTGGTCAAGTGCTTCAACCAGAGGCACATTTATTGTCAGTTTCTTGAGCATTGCTATGAATTTGCTAAATTTTCCATCATTAACTTTTTTCTTCAATCATTGAGGAAAGGGAGGTGGTGGTCTTGGAATAGTTTTCAACACCACTTACTCTTACTTCTCTTTTACCTTATCTGAAGCATCAACAGAACTATCCAGCTTCTCAGACTCCACTGGACTGCTTTCTTCGGATTCCTCAACAACTACTTCACCATCTACAGATTTGCTTACAGATGGGCCAAGTAACATCTTGCCACTCCTAGTGGTAATCTCCATACATGATCCATCATTCCGCAGATTTTGAATCGTATCACTAGGTAAATTACCACTTTTTCTCCGGTTTAGTGTTATGGAAAGTTGACTCATATGCTGCTCAAACTGCTTGATAGAAGTGGACTATAAACTAACTAACTGACTTAGGGTAGAGAATTCACTCTTCATAGTAGTTACCCCCGAGTTGGTAGCCTCAACTCCTATTAATAATTTTTCCATCATGTCCTCCATGGACATCTTACCAGAGCTAGTTGCAGCTGCTTCCCAATTTCCAGGAGGAACATCTAAACCACTCCTATCATTATTGCTTCTCCAGTTTTCTTTCTCCCTATCTTTATAATCAGGTTTGTCATAAAAGTTCTGACCTTGATTCCCTTGGCTACTTCCTCGAAACCCCCCCTGATTACTCATATAGTTTGCCTCCTCATCTACATTTGTACCCATAGTGCACTGAGATTCCACAGCTTTTACCTTTTTAGTCTTGCCTGACAGCAAGTGCTTGGCCAGCAAGTCCATCTGTGTCTTTAGGTGGGCCATGTCTTGGTCTCGCTCCTCATCTCTTCTGCGCTGCTCCGCAGTCATACCAATAAAAATAGTTGGGTTAGCTACTATAGAATCCCTGGTATGCCAATCCCGACTCTGTTTGGTCATCCTATTCAGCATATCTGAGGCATCTTGAAAAGACAGATCAACAAACGAACCACTAGCAGCATTATCTACAATTGTCTTTGTTACAAAGTTGAGAGCCCTATACAAAGTCTCCATCAAGTGTAGGTCTATCATATTATGGTTCGGACACCATGTCAGCTTCTTTTTAAAACTCTCCCATGTTTCATGCAAAGCTTCGGTGGGGAGCTATCTAATATTGCTGATCTCGTCTCTCAACTGTACCCTCCTGGAGGGTGGAAAAACCGTTCTAGGAATTCTTTTTTCAACTCCCTACAGTGGGTGATGGAATCAGGAGTAAGCTCATTTAACCACATTGTTGCCTCTCCAGACAGAGACAATGGAAACAATCTTAATCGGATCACATTCTGGCTCACTCTCGGATTATCAAAAGATTTGCAGATGGTTATAAAGTTCACCAAGTGCATGTTCGGATCATCACCAGGCAGGACACCAAACAATCCCTTCAGATTCAGGAGCTGAATCATTGTACATGTTATGCTAAATTTTGCATCAGGTGCCAACGGTGGAGGAATGATCACACCCATTGCTCCTTCTACGTCCATTCCTTCATCATCATCATCAACCTCATATTGGATAGGCTGTTGACCATACCTTCCTCTGACTAGATGGTTTTTATTGAAATTTCGCTACGCTGGTACATCAATTTGCTCTGGTCGCCTTGGGTTTTGAGGATTCAACAATTCATCATCACCCAAGTCTTCATCACCAAGGTTCGGATGACGTACTTGTTGACTCTCGTTCTGTACGTTCAGCTGAGCTCTGGCCAAGGCTGCCAGTCTGTCAGCCTCTTGCTGTTCTGCCATTCCCCCGATCAGTTGCGGTTCCGGATTAATTGGTAATAATGTTTCTCTAGTACTTATGGTGCTTGTCATACACTATAAAATCCTGCAAATAAACAAAACAAAAAAATAAATGTAAATCTAGAAAACTTAACTAACAGTCAATTAGCGCACACAAACTTTCAGTTTACAACCGTATTCCCCAAAAATGGTGCCATTTTTGATAACGCTCAAATTACACTCTTGAATGGGTGTAAGCGATCATTATCAATATAAAACCCAACTAGGTTGGGGTCGAATCCCACAGGGAATAAGGTGTGAATCCAGGTTGTTTACGATTTAATTCATTGATAGTTTAATGTTTCCTGAAATGGGGGGTTTAAGTTTCACAAATAATTGTTTGTCACTTTAATTTAGATATTTGTAATCAAGAGTTTATGAAATAACCAGAATTATGTTAACTAGGGCTTACGGTACATGACAGATGCTAAAGGTGATTCAAGATTCTCATGGTGGGTAGGATAACAAGCTAACTTTATCGATGTTATACTCAAATGTCTCTCGACCTACTTAAGCGTTTAATTTCCTAATCCTCTCGGACTTAGGGAATTTCTATTAATATCCCAAATTTTACCTCAGGTTAATCAACCTTGTTATAGTGCTGATTATGAAACGAAGTATTTTCGAGTCTTTGTTGATAATTCACTTCCTACTATATTTGATTTCTTTCTCAAGCAAATCAAAGTAGGTGTGTCTACTGTTTGTAACCAACAGACGTCAATTAAAGCTTCAGAATTATCAAGAAATCCTACCACCTATTGAATCTTGAATACTTAGTACCTTATCAAGACCTAACCCTAGATCCCATAATTCAGGTTAATGGAGTTTAGCCACTCATGATGCAATAAACAAGTACACAAGTTGAATTCATAGTTGGGCAGATTAACTTACAACGATGATGAAAATCAAGAAGTGTAACTTGAACTGAATCTTAATACAAAACTCCCAAAATATTGACGACAATCTTCTCTCAACAATAATATTCTAGAGCGTATTTGAACTCGAGAGAGAGACAAAAATTGTGCACACATATATTGCAAGATATGTAAATGATAATTAGAAAACCCTAAAAGATCCTATTTATACTTGAGTCTAATTAAGGAAATAAAATAACAACTTAAGTAAATTTCTCAATCAGGTGATGCCATTAGGTGACGCCTTATCAAGGGTCTGATGCCTTATCAGGAATGGCGTCAGATTTCCTTCAATATTGACAAGCTCCGCCTAAGGATGACGATGTGAATGACGACGTGTCAGGAGTCTGAAGGCGTATCATGGATGTCATCAGCTCCTCTTCCATTTTTATAATTTCTACCTAAGGTTGACGATGATCCTGACGCCTTATCACAACTCTGACGCCTTGTCACAAAATGTTGTCACAGCTTCTCTTCCACTCCCATTCTCTGGTTAAGTCTGATGGTGGCCTTGATAGCTTATCACTAGGCTGACGACTTATCATGAATGTCGTCAGCCACACTTGTCCTTTATTTGCTTCAGAATTCTACCTTTTTGCTTCCATTATTATTGGTTCCTCTGCAGCTTATATTTTACTGCAAAATTAAAGTAAAATTAATCAAATACAATAAAAGTTGATTAAGACTTCACAATTATTCATGGCTAAAAGCATAAAATGTGTTAGCATTTGCTCACACATCAATCTTCTAATTTTTCCTTCATTCCTTCCAATAGATTTTGAAGCAAAGTTGCCATTTTGCTAGAGGATTCTCCCTCCAATTGAGTCATTGTACCTACAAAATAAATAAAAAGTTAGTAGAGAGAGTTCCTCACCACTCACTAACATTATGTTTCTCTATTTTTGTCACCCGCACTCGTGTATCACTCTAAGGACAAAGGCTTTAAAGTCTACCCTCAAATGAACTCACCTCAATTTTGCTTGTTACCACTCTTGAATAACCCAAGGTTGAGATTCAACATCGTTAAATAATCCACAAGTGGTACTACTTCTTGAGGATAGAGTGGAGTTTATGTAACCAAGAAGGGTCAATTAAAACTAACAGATAAGGAAATAAATAAGCATAAAATGAAATGAAAGAAAAAAGCATGAAAAAATTTAACACGAATAAATTAAACAGACACAAAATTGTTTAACATTAAGTATGAATTAATACTCAAAGTAAACTAGCTAGAATTAACAAGAAAAGAAAAGAAAATAAGTTTGAATGATTTGGACTATTTTGTAGTTCTCAAATTCATCTTCTTCAATACCCAAGAAAATGATCTCAAATTTGAGATATAACTTTCCCACAACCCTATCAACAACCTCTAATCAACAATTTTTCAACCAAACACTAAATCAATGAAACCCATTTTAAGGTTTCTTCTTCAACATGATTTTCAATTTTTTTGAGCCATGTATTCTTTGATTCATTTTTTTCAACAAGGAAACAACAACATGTAACTCAAGGAATAATATCAAAAAACATTCAATCAAATTTAATTTTTTAAAGATTCTTTTTGAAAATACAAAAACCCCATGACTTAGATTTGTGAAAACAAATATAATTCAAGCTCTTGATACCAATTAGATATGAAACAAGAAAATGGAAGTAGGATAAAAATTAATAAAAAGATAGACACAGTTAGATCCAAGAAATTAAATATGTAATGGTAAAACAAACCAAAACATCACTCAATTTGGAACTAAAAACACCTAATCTTTTAGAATCATCAAGAAGGTAGTAACCTTACTTCCAAATCGTAGGAAGATATTAAAAATCAACAAAGGGTGATCAAGCTCTCTAAGGAGGAACAAATATCCAATCTTCAAAACTAGTGGTTCAACCCTAACAGGTAACAATTTTTACTAAGAGTTAAAAGAAGTAAACAAAGACCAAATTTTTCTTCACTTAAATTATAAGCTAATTAAAATGGTAGACACTTAGAATATTAAATATTTTCAAGTCATCCATTTTGGAACCTTCCAAAGATTCCATTTTCATCCATAAAGATAGAAATAGTTGAAGGTACTTAGATTGACTTCTAGGACTTCTTGAAGTAGGCGTCACTTTGATGTACATCACATACTTTTTAGTTATTTATCATTTTAGTAATTTTGATTTTCTTTGGCATAGTCGGGGTCATGTCCTGACTTAGTGGATATTTTAAGTATAGAGTCTTTGTAGATGGTGTTGGGTAATTGATTTTGATTTTGTTCTTAAGATATGAATATTACTTTATTTAAATGTTAAACTTTTTTTTATATGGGTTTGTCTCACGACCCCAACAGGGTTCTTGTCATGATAGGTATCTCAAGTCCATCAAGGACCAGAGACCATCCCTATGGCCTGCCCAACAGAGCATATTCAAAATAACAACGAAAAATAACCAAAACACAATAGCATAATGAATAAATATATCAAAGGAAATAAGAGTCAATACATTAACCATTCCCACACTCTGTCCACTAAAGCCTCTAACAAAACATGAATACCAAATAGGTCGAGACATACCCCCGACCATGGCCAAAAGAACCCATAAGTACTAAATCAATAATGAAATAACAAGGAAATGATAAGGCCTTCTGGAGGATGAAGGCACACCACTTTGCAACAACTCAATAGATGTTCTAATTCACCTAACACTACATAGGGGTAAAAGAAGTGTCTTCGGACCCTACATTATGAAAAGATGTAGCATCCTAGGACAGCTAGTGGGGTGAACGCTATCATGTAACTTATGGAAGGGATAACTAATGTCATTTCAACATCAATCCAAAATCCATGTACATGTTCATATACATACACACACACACACATATATAAGATGCCGAGATAGGGTACGGGGTTTAAGCATCAAATTTAAAACTAATAACCTGGACTGTGTAGCTCTAACCGTCCTAAGGTCAGCCATGAGCTATATGGGTTTAGCTGCGCCTGATGAAAGGGCCCTAGTACATGTACCCGTACGACGAGCTACATAACCCCCTTTAATCCCAATTAAAACATTTGCACATAACCCATATAATTAACTAAGGAGTTATCCATTTAGGCGTTAAACGTTGGTATCATCATACCAATTAATTATGCTTGTAAGCCAATTCCATTATGCTAAACAAATAAGCCAATTAGACTCCAAAGTTCCAATTTAAAACCATTACATGGACACCAAGGCCTTTTAAAATATTTTAAAACAAAACTGTGGCTACCAAGGACTTTCCAAAATCATTTATATTCCATTTAGCCATTAATGCAATGCATTAGTTTAGAAAAAAGTAGGGAAAGCCATATGGTTATTCATATTTAAAAACTAATTATGCAAGTGGGTTGAGGTTAATACCAATTCCAATACCAAAATTCATCCCATCCACCATGCCCATGCACCCCAATGGGCTTTAAAATTCATTAATAAAGCATAAACAAATGCATGTAAACTATGTGATACCATTTAAACAACAACCATCCAAAGCCCTTAACCTAAATTCGAAAACCAACCATTAAACGATGTGAATATCAAACCATTTCATGCCATAATGAAAGTACAAACTAAGGGAAGAGATATATGCTTGAAAATACCTAGAATTTTGGAGAAGAACCAAAATTTAAACCCTAGGTTCTCAATCCTTAGAAAACCTAGCTTTGTTCTTGACTTAAGAAGTAAAGAGAGAAAAAAGTGTGTATGTTATGTTCATTGGTGGAAATAAGGCTAAGGGAATATTTTATGTCGTGGAATAGTAGTGGGATAAGAGAAAAAGACCATAATGCCCTAACTAAAATTGGGCAGGAAATATAACTCCCAATTGCTACGGGTCTCATAACGACTCATGGTCACTGGTCACCATGACTCATAGTCTGGGAAAAAACTTGGGACATCAACACTTTTATGGTCACGAGTCCTACCCTATGACTCGTGGGGTCCAAGTCGTAACCACAATAGAAACCATGGATCAACTTACTGGATGAGCTACGTCTGGCACTATAGAATCTGGATGAGTGTCTATGACTCGTGAGGGACTAATTATAATTCTAAAACAAACACCAGACAACCTTACTAGTTAGGCAACAATTGACAAAATATGACTCGTGAGGGGTCTTCATGACTCGTCACCTTAGGCGTAGCCTGAGCACTGATGGCAAGAGTTGAGAAATTTTTAGAGTCCAAAACTTGAGGTATTGCATTACCCTCTTCCCCAGGTTCATTCATCCATGAATGAGGAGTTAGGGCATCTATTGGAATAAATACAAGACAAAATGTAACGACAACCCAAAGACAAATTTGAAAAGTGATAAGAATAAAAGAAACACATACTTTAAGCGCGATCATCCAACCCTGGGAACAAAAATAGGTACTTAGACTTCATATCATCCTTTGCTTCCCAAGTAGCTTTCTTTACCTTTTGATTCCACAAAAGAATTATCACCGTAGCCACATCCTTAGTTCTCAATCTACAAATTCTCCTATCCAAAATCTCAACTGGGACCTCCTCATAAGATCAGGAATCCAAAATACCTATATATTCCACAAGAATAATCAAATAAGGATCACCCACACACTTTTTCAACATTGACACATGGAATATCATATGAATATAAGATAAACGTATGGGAAAATTCAACTCATACACAACATTACCAACTCTTCTCAAAATCTATTATGTACCAATATAATGGGGATTGGTCTTCCCCTTCTACCCAAACCTCATGACTTCTTTCATAAGAGATACCTTCAAGAATACCCAGTCATTAACAACAAACTCTAACTCCCACTGCCTTACATTTGTATAGGACTTTTGGTGACTCTGAGCAGTCTTAAGTCTTTCCCAAATTTTCTTTACCTACTCCATGGCTTGGTGAGCCAAGTCAAAACCAAGCAACCTAGTCTCACCAACCTTAAACCACCCAATTTGAGACCTACAACTCCTACCATAGAGAGCCTAAAAAAAGCCATCTGAATGCTCGAGCAATAACTGTTATTGTATGCAAAATCAATAAGAGGCAAATAATCCACCCAAATTTCCTTAAAATCCATCACATATGCCCTTAGCATATCTTTAAAAGTCTGAATAGTCCTTTCTGCTTGTCCATCCATTTGAGGGTGGAAAGCAGTGCTAAGGTTCACCTGCGTACCCAAACATTTCTGAAACAAATGCCAAAAGTGAGAATAAAACTGCGTACCTTGGTCTAAAATAGTGGACACTTGTACATCATGCAATCTGACTATCTCCTGAATAAACAACTTAGCATAATCCTTTCCAGAGTAGGTAGTCCTCATAGGTATGAAGTGAGTAGACTTAGTCATCCTATCCATGATGACCTAAATTGAATCATACTGGTTGCGAGACCGCGTAAGTCCGATAAAAAATCCATGTTGATCATCTCCCACTTCCATATGGGAAACTCTAACTCTTAAGACATACCATCAGGACTCAAGTGTTTAGTCTTAACTTACTGGCAAACCATACACTTGGCAACAAAATTTGGCACATCCCTCTTCATATTATTCCATTAATAGATCTCTTTCAAATCATGATACATCTTCGTCGAACTCGAATGAACTCTATATCTAGACTTATGAGCCTCAGTCAAAATCATAGTCCATCTATGATTAGAATACACACTCTGCCTTGGTACCTCAAGATACCATCACCACCAATCTCACTCTGCCTTAGTACCTCAAGATACCATCACCACTAATCTCAAAGGAAATAACCTTTTGCTGACCCACATCATCTTTAATCTGTATAAAAATAGGGTCCAAAGCCTGTTTCTCCTTTATCTCAGCACAAAGATATGATTTAACCACTTCTTAAATAATCGCTCTCCCTATCCTATGGGTTCAAAAGATGAACTCCCAAGTTAGACAATCGGTGAATATCCTTCACCAATCCTCACTTCTCCTCATCCATATGAGATAAGCTTCCCATAGACAACCTGCTAAGAGCATTAACAACCACATTAGGTTTACCTGGGTGATAATAAAGACTCATGTGATAGTCCTTAAGCAACTCGAGCCACCGCTTCTTCCTGAGATGTAACTCCTTATGGGTAAACACATATTGCAAGATTTTATGATCTGAAAAGATATCCATATGCACTTCATACAAATAATGGCGCCAAATCTTTAAAGCAAAGACCACAACTTCCAGCTCCAAATCAAAAGTTAGATAATTCCTTTAATGAACCTTAAGCTGTGTAGAAGCATAGGCCACAATCTTACAATGTTACATCTATAGATAACCCATCCCCATACGAGACACATCACAATACACTACAAAACCCTCAGTACCCTCGGGTAGGGTCAAAATTGATGCAAAAATTAACTTATCCTTCAACTTCTCAAAACTAACCTCACAAGCATCGCACCATAAGAACTTAACTTTTTTCAGGATCAACTTCATCAATGGAGCAGCAATAGAAGAAAAACTCTCCACAAACCTCCTATAATACCCAGCCAAGCTAAGAAGCTCCAAATATTGGCTGGAGTCATGGGTTTAGGAAACTTATTAACCGCCTCAACCTTCTATGGATCCACCTTGTTCCCCTACTAGAAATAATATGTCCTAGAAAGGTCACTGCATTCAACCAAAACTCATATTTAGAAAACTTAGCATAAAACCACTGATCCTTAAGAGTCTGTAATGAAATCTAGAGGCGATTGACATGATCCTTCTCACTCTTAGAATACCAAGATGTCATCAATAAATACTATCACACCCCTTTTTTGTTACGTACTAAAAAAAATGGATACATTTTTTAAGTTCGAAAGGGTTTTATTATTTAAGTGACAAGAAATGAAAATTTATTTCGGAAAAGGATTATTTGCATTTTTTATTCAGAGTCGCCACTTGGCATAATCCGGTATGCCAAGTCACCTTTGAAAAATCCTTTTCGAAACCATTTGACTCTTAAACCGGTCTGCGCACAGAGATTCCGGCTAAGGAATTTTGTTGATCGAGGGGAAGGTGTTAGGCACCCCTCGATCCCGTGGTTCAACCACGGTCGCTTGGGTAGAGTGTATCAACTATTTTGGCATTACGAAATGTACAAACCACACAAAAAGCGCGTAAAATAATCAAACAATAACAGAACAAAACAAAAATGTAAAGTCCAGTCCAATTATTACAACCCGAAATAAAAATACTGAAATAACCTACACTAGTCCTAAACCATGCTTTACCCGATGCCTTGGGCCTTGATCACGAACATCCTTAGCGTTCAAGATTCTTTGGGGCATTCCCCGGTGAGTAAATACAAATTAGCTCGGGGCATTCCCCGGTTAAATAAATACATTTTCCAAATACGATAAACAAGACATTCAACAAATGTTCCAATCATTCCAACACTACACCAATCCTAAACTTGCCTACCCGAACCTACGATTGCCTACCCACCTGACTTACCATGATACTATTACGAAATTGATAATTAGATGTGAAAGTAACAATAACGATGAATCAAATCAAAATTAATCCTAACTCACTTTAACAATTTTAACTCGCGCCCCGAATTCCCTTTAAACCCATGATTATTACATGCTTCGATTTTCCAATCACATCTCATAATCCGAAGCCAACATCAAACACAACACAAACAACGAAGATTCAAATTAAACACGCAACCAATAAAATCATCCACACCCACAACATCAATAAAGTAAAGATCGGTAGAAGATATGGACCTTAATGAAACTGATCCTTGTCGATAGTAAAGAAATCCGAAGACCAAAATACTCGAACGGAGAACCTCAATCACGAATCTTTCCGAATCCGAACTCGGCGTAGAAAATTGGAACACGAAATAATAATGCTCGAGTTACGATTAGCTCGAAATTGCGTAAACAGACAGAAACAACTCAGAATCTAACCGAAATTCAATGATAGCACAGGGATTTCGGTGAGTCTAAACTTCAAATGAACTTTTGTGCGCTAAATTTCACAATCAAAAGACGGAGCCCAACCCGAACGTCGACTAACCGGGTTTTCCAACCAACAACGACATAAACCCGAACCTATTTCGCACCTCCTAGCTACTGTTCCGACCGATTTCCGGATGACTTCGCCGGATTCGAACCAACAAACCTCAACCAACCTTAATCTGAATCAACCCAGCCTCAGGATTTCACTACTTTTTTGTCAAACCAGTAACAGAATCACAAATGGGAAAAGCCCGTACCCATTTTTGCATTAATTTCTGGCGAAGCTTTGCCCAGATCAGCTCAACATAATCGATTTTGGATTTTTTTTGTCACTGGTTCAAAGAATTGGGGGAATAGTGGTTGTTATTGTGGTGGCTGTTTCCATCGACTGGTGGTCCAACGGTTGAAGACGATGCGGATCGGATCATCTCGGCTCATCGTCGGCGGAGGCATGGAGGTCGAGGGAGAGAGAGAGGGAGATGAGAGAAGGAAAGGAGGCCGACGACGTGACAGCTGTGGCACTATCACCGGAGGATCTGGTGTTTTGTTAGTTTTCGAGAGATCAAGAGAAGTAGAGCAGAGAGAGCCAGTGAAAGAGATGGGTTGCTCCTTTTTTTTTCTCCCCACTATTCGTGAGAATATGTGTGTATATATATCAAGATGGGGGTAGTGGGGTTGGGTAGTGAGGTAGGGGTAGGGGTAGGGATAGAGTTTGTTAGAGTAGGGTAGGTAGGTGTTGTTTTTTAATTGGAGGGATAAGGGTTAGGTGTCCACTTTTAATTGGGAAGGTTGTTAATTTGTTATCAATTGGGATTATGTGGGAATTTTGGGATAAGATTTGTTTAGAGTTGGTTTTGATTTTTTTCATTTGTGGAGGGATAATTACATGATTGAGGGTACACAGTAGGATAAGGTAAAAAATGGGTAAAAATGATATTGCGGAGGGACGAAATTAGGTATCTACAAATACTATCACAAAAAAAACCTCTAAACTTCCTAAACACCTAATTCATGAGATCTATAAAAGCGGCTGGAGCATTAGTCAACCTAAATTACAAAACCAGAAAATCATAGTGACCATACCGAGTACAGAAAGTAGTCTTGGGAATATACACCTCCCTAATTATAAACTGATGATAACCCAAATGGAGATTAATCTTAGAGAAATATCTAGCACCCTGAAGCTGGTCAAAGAGATCATCAATCCTAGGAAGAGGATACTTATTCTTCACTGTAACTTTATTCAACTAATGATAATCTATACACATTCGGATAGTCCTATCTTTCTTTCATACAAAAAGCATAGGAGAACCCCAAGGAAAGATGAAACTCTTATCAAAAAGATCTTTTAATTTCTATTTAACTATGTTGGAGCCATTCTATAAGGAGGAATAGAAATAGGACGGGTATTCTGTAGAAGATCAATCTCAAAATTTATCTCCTTGTTGGAAAAAATGGCAGGAAGATCATGAGAAAAGACCTCGGGAAATTCATTAACCACAGGGACAGATTGCAAAGAAGGAACCTCGAAATTAAAATCTTTAACCCAAATGAAATGATAAGGACACCCCTTGGAAATCAACTTCCGGGCTCTAAGATAGGAAATAAACCTCTCTTTAGGTACCAAGAATCTTTCCTCCTATTCTATTACCGATTCATTAGGAAATTTGAAGCTAACCTTAAGGGTCCTACAATCCATAGAAGCATAGTACGATTGAAGCTAATCCATCCCCAAGATAATATCCAACTCCACCATTTCCAACTCTTTCAAATCTATCAGTGTCTCCTTATAAAAGATAGATACCACACAACCCCTCTAGACCTTCCTAGACATAATAAAATCACCCACCGAGGTAGGCACAGAGGGGGACTCAAAAATAGTTTTAGTACTATAACCAAAATGCGCATCTATATAAAGGGTCACATAGAAAAGGATAGACCCCGAATCAAGCAAACAATATACATTATGAGAGAAGATCTTTAATGTACCAGTGAAAACATCAAGAGATGCGTTAGATTCCTGATGGGTGGTAAGAGCGTAGAAATGATTTTGTCTAGTGTCGATACTAGAAGTAGCACCCTTTGGTGTAGGGAATGGTGAAGTGGAAACCGAAACCTTATTAGCTCCAGTAGCTACCTTATCCGTGAGATAATTCCTCTACAGTTCCTTCATTCATCACAATGACCATAATGCAACTGCCCAGAAAATCGACAAAGAGGTAGCGTGGGGCTGACTAAGCTTCACCAGCCTAAGATTGGGCATCCTTTGCCTTAGGACCATTATTATTATAAAATGATAATTACAAGAAATCTTAGGATATAGAGCACTAGCTGTAAATATGAATTAGAAATCCCCCAATTTTTTTCTTAGTCCATTGACTACCATCCATCCTACTATTTTGTTGACCTGCACCCTATTCTGAAAACCTAAACTTTTTATTCTGCCTTTCTACTATCTCCATCAATTTATTTTTTTCATTCTCCACTTGTTGCATATAAATCACCAGTCTAGAGATGTCCATATCGCTATTCAACATAACAACCTTACACTCTAAACCCAAATCATGAGACAAGCCAAAAGCAAACTTCCTCATTCTAGCCTTCATACTAGACACCAACTCAGGAGCATATCGAGACAATTAATGGAATTTCAAACCATACTCCTTCACACTCATCTTATCCTATTTTAGATTTACAAACTCCTCTACCTTCACTTCCCTCAACTCTTGAGGAAAGAAACGATCAAGAAAAGCATCGAAGAAATCATCCCATAATATCGGCTTAGCATCATCATCCCTCAACTGTTCTTACTCCCTATACCACTCATAAGACACATCCATCAACTAATATGCGACAAACACCACACCCTCAAAATTAGTAAAATTCATCACCCTAATGATTTTCTCCATCTCGTCATAAAACCTTGAAGATTCTTCTTAACCTTAGAGCCAGTAAAGGTTGGAGAATTCAACCTAATGAAATGTACAACCCTAGTAACCTCAGAAGAACTCACAACAACACTAACAGGACCAGATAAAAATGTGACTCCCAAAAAATCTATCCTAAGACGTCACACGACGTTTGGAACCACAAGTGATCCCAAGCTAACCCATGAACTGGCATATTGTTAAGCAACTGAATTATCATATAATAAATAACTATTCTACTGTACGAAAACATAGTCATACTAAAGATCTAAAATAGATACAATACTGATGAAGCTTTACAATCTGATAAATCTAAAGAATGAAACTGAAATTTACATAGCTGACTCTGAATGACATATATGAAGCCTTTACTATACTGACTATAGATAGTTGGGACATGACTCCAACTACCACAAATCAATACACATGAAATTAAATTAAATGTACATGAACAAAAACTGTCTGGAGTTCCCGAAGTAGGAGAACTCATCACCTATTGGCTGGAATTTGCAACTGTCTGATCGGGATACGTAGGCTATAACTGGTACCTACATTATGAGGAAATGTAGCCACACAGATGTATATATGGATCAGTACTTCTGGAATGTACTGAGTATGAAGGGGTGAATGCAATACGTAAAACTGATTTCATAGATAATTGTAAAACATGGATGCTCACCAATAAGCTGAAATAAACTGAAAGATGAAAACAAGATGGCGAATCTCTACACTTAGTTTTTGTAAAACTTACTTTAATGATAAAAGTATAACTGAAGCCAAATACTGGGAATATGGAATTGGACTGTACTTAGTATGAATAACTAGACTAAAACTGTAGAGTATTATGCATATGAGAAAGGGACTAACTGAGTAACATGAGGCAACTAAGAATGAATTCGTCAAGACTATATTATCTTAGAATGCAAGACCAAGCGCATAACATGATTCTAAAATAGTCTGTAAACTGAGGTATAGTAATACTGATAACTAAATAACTGATAATTGTATGCGATGGTCAAGCAAACTTGAAACATAACTGAGTTACTGATTTGATTACCGGACTGGGTCTGGGACTGAGACTGTAACTAAGACTGTAATTGATACTTTATACTGATTTTTGATAACTAATTAACTGATATTTAAGTTGACTAATACTATATTATTGATAAATGAGAGACTGTATCTGACAGTTCTATTTTTGTGGAACTATGCTAAGTTCCGTACTTAGCTGAGTGACTGTATCTGACATTCCTGAATCTATAGAACTGAACTGAGTTCTGTATTGAGTTTGAAACTGAAACTGTGAGAAGTAATCATCTAACCGACATACCCCTCTCTGAACTGATTAGGGTCCAACCTGTAACCCCAGTTGGAAGGGTGTCAGTACTGTGCCATGGGTAAAGACAAATGAAGAGATACCCTCATCTAATAGGTACTCTAATGAGAATGGTGGAACCCTCAACTGAAAGGCTAAAAAACCTCATCAACCCTCATCTGGAAGATTTGATGTCTCAACCTATACTGGATATGTAGTTCTAGAATGCAAGGATTGCTTCTAAGAATCGTACCCTTTATTAGCAGTTGAGTCTCTATTCTTGGGTTCACTCGATGCAGAATCCTACTCCCAACTGAATAGACACTCAACTGATTTCCTAGTTCACATTAGGCATGACTGAACTATTACTATCGTACTGTTTAACTGAGCTGAACTGAGTTCACTGAGTTTCATTGACTGGAAAAAATATTATTAAATTCTGTTAACTAACCAAATATTACAAAGGTATGAACTGAATACTGAATATTACTGAGGTCTGAACTGCATACTGAATGCTACTGAGGTCTGAACTGAATACTAATTGCTACTGAGGTCTGAAATGAATACTGAATACTACTGAGATTTGAACTGAATACTGAACTATACTGATACTGAGTTTACTGAGTTTCTGGCTGAGTTCTATTGAGTTTTGTAACTGACTGAGAATACTATTGATCGTGACATAATTGAGACTATTCTGTAACTGACACTGGCTCTAGGTAAGCATCTAAATTATTGGGTATTAAATACCCCCAGGAGTTGATAGCATGAAAGTAAAGTATGGCATGATCATAATAGCATAACAATAGTCAATTGTCAACAATGCTTTCATTTAGACATTTTGTCAAACACTTGGAGGTGATGAACTTGTACATAGATGAGAACACATGGTCACATGTCATGATTACACTATTCAATTCACATGGTCATTCTATCAAGGACATGGAGATTAATACTTGGACATAGAAATATCTTAAAAACATGGGAGAATAGCATGGTTTCATAACCAACACCGTGAATTGGAGAAATTACATGAAATTCACTTGAAATAGGACATGGGCATTTCATCACCACATGTAAGGATCAAACATATGGAAAACATGAACTTAAAATAAGGAATTATTTCTAATTATCTTGAATATAGGATCCACCATGGAATCAAACTAAAACTCTAAGGACATGATATGTAAGCCTTTGTTCAAAATCATTCTTGTAGGCATTTCATCAAACACTTGTAATTCATGGGTTAGGCTAAGCATGTGAGTAGTTAAAATAGTAGTAATAGCCAGATTCCATATCTAAAATCATCAATTAGGGTATAAATTTAGCAAACAATACCATTCAAACATGTGAGATTTAATATCACCCATAATTTCATGGAAACATTTTATAAGCTTGAGATTCATGAAAACTTATAAACAAAATTCATGGGATCATGTAAAGATTGTGACTTTAAACTTGAAATTTGAGTTTTGGGCTCCATGGTGAAAGAGGACCCATTGATGAACTCCCACATACCTCAATTTTTCTTGAATTGCGAAGAAAGCTTGAATCTTGGATTCTTGAATGATAAACTTGTGAAAGAAACTTCATTCTTGATTTTTCTTGAAGGTTTATTGAACTAGAAAACTTTAACCCTTGGGTTCTTGAAGAAATATTGAATTCAAAACTTAAATCTTTGTGTTCTTGAGAGAAAGTTGAACTTTGTTCATGGTTGAAAAAGAGGAGGGTTTACGTGAGTTTTGATGATGAAAAGTAGGCAAATAATGCCCTTTGGAGTGTTATAAATCATCCATTGGACGTTTGGGGTTGAGGGGAAAGGGAAAAAATGTCCCTAGACCTTTTAGGAACTAAATTAGCATGAAAATTGCTTTGGATCCATGTCAATTTTTCATGTTGGGGCACAATCGACGCGATGCGTTGAGATCGCGTCAGCTTACTGCCTCACACGAAAAATGCCATAACTTTTTACCCGGTTATTGAATTTTAGAGAAATTGATATCATTGGAAATCTAATTCAACTATTTAAAATTTGATGGGTATTGATCTTTAAAATTCAATGTATATAAAAAAATTATACACATTTAAAGTAGGCCCTTGTAGAATCGAATATCAAATTTTGGACGAATCAATTGATCTTAGCTCAACTTGGCTCTAAGTGGTTCCTATGGACATTTTTAACCTGAAGAGCACTTCACACACTAGGATAAAGATCATGAAATTATATTCACATGGGAGTCACTTGGATTATAGCTTATACACATAAGAACGATGGTTCATAGACTAGCCCAAAAATGCAGGGTATTACATTATCTCCCCCTTGGAAACATTCATCCTCGAATAAGACTAGTTAACCTGAGAGTACTATACGAAGGTAACTTAAATCATATTCTAAACATGCATGACTGAAAACATGATTGCATAATTGATTCTGAAACATGATATATGACCTGAATATCATGAACTGAACTGATTTCGTGAATACATGCACTGATATGAGAATGATTATAAGGCTGAGATAGAAATGAGAGAGTCAGCTGATGAGTAACCATTACTTCAAGATGGATATTGTTTATTGAGGAAGAGATAAAATATTCAAGACATGAATACTCAGGGTATTACATCTCCCCTTGGGATACATTGTCCCCTGAATGATACTAACTTGGCTGAAATACTAAATAAAGACTGAGATGATGCACATGAAACTTATAAACTAAAACATGACTGAATATCTGGCTCTGAAACTGATGCATGATGCATGAACTGAACTAAATTTATGACTTGCATGGTCATGAATTAATTACCTCATGAATAAGAAATATAGAAAACCATAGGAACTTTTCTGTCTGACTACTAGACTGGATTGCTGGCTATACTGACTGAATTATACTGATATCTTATACTCAACTATACATTCCACTTGTACACCAACATGACATTCAAGCCTATCTTCATAGCCACACATGAACTTGTAGTCAAACAACCACAAAAGCATCTTTCTCATTTTCTCTAAACCTCTATCCCTAAAACTTTCATACACTAGCCCAAGAAAACACACATAGAATCTCAACTAATCATAACATAATGAGAGGTCACTGAAAGTTAGAATATGAGGACCTGAAGCATAGAGGAATAACTTTGACACTCAACTGAGGCCTGATGAATAAAGTATCAATGACATGAATTCATTAGAGAGGTCCAAATTGAGGACACACATGACATAAAATGAATTTCATTGATCATTATGAGTGAAACATGAGTATTTGGATCTCATCATACTGTAAAACATTAGTACGTGAGTCATGAGCTGCATGACCTATGTTTGGAGTTCATGATTTCATGGAACATAATTTAAACTACTGAGTGAACTGGAACTCCTCATACTAGAAACTGAAAGCATACATGGTTTTTCTATAAAGTGCATAAATATGAGCTGTGATGAGGAAGCTGACATGTTAGGCATAAGTAGATATCGTGATGGCTGAAAAACTTTGTACTGAGATAATAATAGGTTGGGAATCATCCTCTCTTACTGCTTTTCTACACCCACTGGCACTACTACTAGAATATGAGGGTCCGACTTGGTTACTTGTTCTATCATTTTCCCTTTAGCTTTAAGCCATTACGTCAAGTCTGTGGCTATTTTACTAAACTCTAAACTGAACTGCAATCACTTTACTCTAAAATCTAGGGTATAATAATACACATTAATGATAAACTCATCCACACCATTATACTTAACCTCGATTCAACAAACTTAAATTCTTGTATACCCTATTCAGGCCTACTGATTCACCTTTCGTACAACTAGTCCCTTGAATAAATAATCTGCTCAATCTAAATAATACTATCCCAACTCTACTACTGCTAAACACCTGGGCTCATGATTCTAATTCTAGATCATATACAGAAAAAAAGATTCTAAGAAGAAATTTGAAAGCACATTTGACTTTGGCTTAATACATGATTTTAATGAACATGAATGAAATATTTCAAAATTTAGGACATAAGGGCACTGATGGGTACTTTCTGACCTAACATGACATCCCAAAATTATCCGTAGGGACTGACTGAGGAAACACTGTCTGTAAGGATTTAAGCTTCACTGTTTCTGTCCCCTCCAAACTAAGGCAGAGTTAGCGTGAATTATGCAAGTTAAGGATCTGCATAAATTTCTTAGATAATACTTCTACTGCATGATCTGAGACTTGAAAGAAGGGAAATATTTCCTAAATGCCTTGCATCCTCTCGAAGAAAAGTATAGATATCTCCGTACAGTTCCACAAGACTCTACTAGAAACGACTTCATAGACACCCTAGGACACTTGAACTCTGTGCTATGATACCAAGTTTATCAAAAATCTGTCCTGAGACGTCACACGGTGCTGGGAACTAAAAGTGATCCCAACCTAACCCATGAACTGACATACCGTTAAGCAACTAAATTATCATATAATAAATAATTATTCTGCTATGCGGAAACATAGTCATATTAAAGATCTAAAACAGATACAATACTGATGAAGATTTACAATATAATAAATCTGAAGGATGAAACTAAAATTTACATAACTGACTCTGACTGAACTCTATGAAGCCTCTACTATACTGACTATAGATAGTTGGGAAATGCCTCCAACTACCACTAATCAATAAACTTGAAAGTAAATGAACTATACATGAACTAAAACTATTTGGAGATTTCTAAGTAAAAGAACTCATCACCTACTAGCTGGAATCTGCAACTGTCTGATCATGATGCGTAGTCTATAAATGGTACCTACATTATGAGGAAATATAGCTACACAAATATATATGTGGATCATTACTTCTGAAATGTACTAAGTATGCAGGGTGAATGCAATAAATAAAACTGATTTCATACGTAATTGTAAAACATGCATGCTAAGTGTAAGTAGAGTCACCAATAAGCTGAAATAAATTAAAAGTTGAAAACATCTTAAAACATGAGAAATAAACATGATATGATAAGCTAGTGAATCTCTACACTTAGTTTCTGTAAAACTTACTTTAATGATATAAGTATAACTGAAGCTGAATACTGGGCTTATGGAATTGGACTGTACCTAGTCTGAATAATCGGAATGAAACTGTAGAGTATTATGTATATGAGAAAGGGACTGACTGAGTAACATGAGGTAACTTAGCATGAATTCATAAAGACTGTATTTCTTGAGAATGCAAGACCAAGAGCGTAACATGATTCTGAAATATTCTGTAAACTAAGGTACTGTAATACTAATAACTGAATAACTAATAACTGTACGCGATGGTCAAGAAAACTTGAAACTTAACTGATTTACTGATCTAATTACTGGACTTGGAATGGGACTGAGTCTGTAACTAAGACTGTAACTGAGACTGTATACTGAGTTCTGATAATTGATTAACAGATATTTGAGTTTACTGATACTGTATTACTGGTGAATGGGAGACTATATCTGATAGTCCTATTTCTGTGGAACTATGCTGAGTTCCATACTGAGCTAAGTGACTATATCCAACAGTCCTAAATCATTAGAACTGACCTGAGTTTTGTACTGAGTTTAAAACTAAAACTGTGGGAAGTAATCATCTAACCGACATGCCCCTCCCTAAACTGATTGGGGTCTAACCTGTAACCCTAGTTAGAAGGGTATCAGTACCTTGCCACGAGTAAATACAACCAAAGAGCAACCCTCATCTGGTAGGTACTTTAATGAGAATGGTGGAACCCTCAACTGACAGGTTAAAATACCTCATCAACCCTCATCTGGCAGGTTTGATGTCTCAACCTATGCTAGCTATGTAGTTTTAAAATGCCAGGATTTTTTCTAAGGATCACACCCTCTATTAGCAGGTGATTTCCCATCCTTGGGTTTACTTGGTGCTGAATCCTACTCCCAACTGAATAGAAACTGAACTGATTTCCTAGTTCACACTAGGCTTGACTGAACTATTACTGATTGTACTATTTAACAAAGCTGAACTGAGTTCACTGAGTTCCGTTGACTGATGAAAATATTATTGAATTCTGTTAACTGACTGAATACTACAGAGGTCTAAACTAAATACTAAATATTACTAAGGTATGTACTGCATACTAAATGCTACTGAGGTCTAAACTGAATACTAAATGCTACTGAGGTCTGAACTAAATACTAAATACTATTGAGATCTGAACTGAATACTAAACTAGATTGATCTGATACTAAGTTTACTGAGTTTTTTCCTAAGTTCTGTAACTAACTGAGAATACTACTCATCTTGACATGATTGAGACTATTCTGTAACTGACACCGACTCTAGGTAATCAGCTAAATTGTCTGGTATTAAATACCCCCGGGATTCGATAGTATGATATTAAAGTATGGCATGATCATAATAGCATAACAGTAGTCAATTGTCAACAATGCTTTCTTTAGACATTTTGTCAAACACTTGGAGGTTATGGACTTGTACATGGATGAAAACACATGGTAACATGTCATGATTACCCTATTCAATTCACATGGACATTTTATAAAACACATGGAGATTAATACTTGGACATTGGAATATCTTAAAAACATGGGAGCATAGCATGGTTTCATAACCAACACCATGAATTAGGGAAATTACATGAAATTTACTTGAAATAGGACATGGGCATTTCATCACAACATGTAAGGATCAAACATGTGGAAAACATGAACTTAAAATAAGGAATTATTTCTAATTATCTTGAATATAGGATCCACCAAGAAATCAATCTAAAACTCTAAGGACATTTTATGTAAGCCTTTGTTCAAAATCATTCTTGTAGGCATTTCATCAAACACTTGTAATTCATGGTTTAGTCAAAGCACGAGAGTAGTTAAAAATAGTAGTAATAGCATGATTCCATCTCTAAAATAACCAATTAGGGTATAAATTTAGCAAACAATACCATTCAAACATGAAGGGTTTAATATCACCCACAATTTCATGGAAACATGATATAAGCTTGAGATTCATGAAAACTTATATACAAAATTAATGGGAATATGTAAAGATTGTGACTTTAAACTTGAAATTTGAGTTTTGGGCTCCATGGATGAAAGAGGATGCATGGATGAACTCCCGCATACCTCAATTTCACGGCCAACAAGGCCCCCACGTCGGCAACCATGGTTTCCAGTTTTGGTCCCCCCCGGACCTCCACCTTACATGACGAGCTATACAACCCCTTTTAAGCCCAATTAAAATAGTTGCACATAAACCATCCAATTAACCAAGGAGTCATCCATTTAGGCATTTATCGTTGGTATCGTCACACTAATTGATTATGCTTGCAAGCCAATTCCATTATGCCAAACCAATTAGCCAATAAACTCTAAAGTTCTAATTTAAAACCATTCCATGGCCACCAAGACCTTTTAAAACTAAACTGTGGCCTCCAACGGCTTTCTAAAATTATTTATATTTCATTTAGTCATTAACGAAATTATGCAAGTGGGTTGAGGTCAATACCAATTTCAATACCAGAATCTATTTATTTAGGGGAATCCACGACCCCCATCCCATCCACCATGCCCATCCACCTCAATGGGTTTCAAAATCCACTAATAAAGCATAAAAAAATACATGTAAATCATGGGAATACGATTTAAACAACAAACATCCAAATCCCTCAACCCAAATTCCAAAACCAACCATTAAACCATGTGTATATCAAACCATTGCATGCCATAATGAAAATACATGTTTAGGGAAAAGATACATGCCTGAAAACACCATGATTTTTTTAGAAGAGCTACAATTTGAACCCTAGGTGCTTAATTCTTAGAAATTTTAGCTTTGTTCTTGACTTGAGAATTTGAGAGAAAAGAGAGTATTTATGTTATGTTCAGTGGTGGAAATATTGCTAAGGGAAAGTTTTTTGTGGTGCAATAGTATTGGGATAAGAGGAAAAATGTAATGCCCCAGAAATCTATCCCGAGATATCACACAGTGCTTACGACCACAAGTGATCCCAAGCTAACCCTTCTACTGGAATAACTCATAAGGAACTGAATGATATACATAAAGCAACTGAGTTTACTGTGCAGAAACATAATAAGGATGGAATCTGGGAAAAATACAATATCAATACAACTTTTACATTCCGATAAAGTCTAAAAGAGGTACTGAAAATACATAACTGACTCTAACTGATATCTGTGAAACCCTTACTATACTGACTATAGATAGCTGGGACGCGACTCCAACTTTCACTAATCAATACATATGAATAAGAAAATAAAGTACATCAATAACATCTAACTAAAGTCCCTAAAGTAGGAGGACTCCTCATCTGCTAGCTGGAATATGCAAACTGTTTGAATATAGTATGCGTGTTACAACTGAGCTGATACCTACATTATGAGATAATGTAGCACATAAACATATATGTGGATCAGTAATTTGAGGATGTACTGAGTATATGGGGGTGAAGTGCATAATTAAAACATCATATTATCATCATAATTTGTAAAAGTATGCATGCTAAATGTAAATGACTCACATAAGCTAGAATATCTGAAATACTGAAAATAATAATCATGAGAAACAAATTATACTTATAAATCTAGTAAGCCATAACATTTAGTTCTAAAAGTTGTGCTAATACTCTGTCTTTAAATCATACTGTCTAAGTGTAGAAAGGACTCACTTCTAAGTCTAAAATCTAAAAACTGAAATCTGTAACTCTTATCTTTCTGTAAAGCATAATCCGAGTAATGAGCCTTTATACTTAGTTTTATAAAATCTGGAAAATACCTTATCTTAGGGCTTAAAATCTTAAAACCATGACTTCCAAAACATATGCTTGTATCTTAAATCTTTAAATAAATAGACTGTTGAAGAGTGGGGGACATCTGTTGGGAGGTTCTTTTAACTGACATACACCATGTGAGCATCCATAGAGTCCCATGACTGGCCCCCTGCCATCGGAATAGAACAATCTAATCTGAGTAATCACAATCAGAGTCATCCACGTAGAAGTGGGAATAAGCTAAAAATCTGTACCTACAATGGCATGCAGTTCTGGGGTATGAAACCTTGGTAACACACCTAACTTAGTGCTAAATAATACTCCCAATGTTATGCTCAAAATCTTAATAAATTTACTTTAAAACTAGCACAAGGGATTATAAGAAAACCAATTATGCCTTCCTTTCTTTAAATCTCAAGTTATCTGAACAAAGTGGATTCTTATCTTAGCTTAGGACCAAAAGATCAAATTTTGTCAAAATCTGTGAATAATCTTATCTGAGGGTGCTCATGGCATAAATAATCTTGAAATAACAATCTTAAATTGGGGCTTAATGACTCATGCATCAATCTCATGTTAAAACTTCTAAAAATTCATGCTTGATAGTGTAAACACTTACAATTCATCATAAAATCTTGAAATTACTGCACAATGCATAGAAATATGAATAAAGTCATGTAATTTCAACTTCTAAATCAATGAAAGTCTCATACGTTTGTAAACAACAATAATGGGTGTAAAACCTAACTTGAATTTCATGAAAAATCATATAAAAATTCAGTAAAATTGGAATTATAATAAGTTTTTGGACACAAGGATGAAAGGATTGTCCTTATTCATTATCCCACATACGTTGATTGAAGATTGGATGAAGAATCTTGAAATATTGATTCCTAATTGAGTTCTTAAATATGAGGTATTGACTATTTTGTCCTGGGAATCTTCAATCTAAAGCTTTCTTGGAGAATCTATGGTGGAATTTGATTTCTTGAGAAGGGGATTTTGGTTTCTAGGTTTTTGCTTTTGAAGAGAATAGTGAATAGTGAGCAAGAATGCTTGGAAATATGATTAATCTTATGTTTAAGATGGATTGGGGCCTTGGGAATTGACCAAAATAACCTCTTTAAACTCCTAAAAATAACTGGAAAAATGACCAAAAATACCAATTTGGCTGGCCACCCTGACGCGCCATAATCGCGGTGGTTCACTGGAAAAGACAGAGTAGGAACTGGCTTTCTCCACGATGCGAAGCTATTGCAGTGCCCTATAGTTGTTCCATTTTGTCCAATGGTGCGATGAGCCACTATCTCGTAGGCTTGCTGCAAATTGACAAATGTGAAATAGGATTCCTCTACGATGCGGTGGAATCGCGGAGTCTCACTAGAATTTGACAACTGCCAATTTGATTAGCTTCGCGACGTGCTGAGAGTCCAGATGACATACTATCAACTTAAAAATTCCATAACTCCTTCGTCGAGTGTCGATGTAGGCTAATTTGGTATCGATGGAAAGATTATTCAATTTCCCACACAATAAAAAGTCAAAATCTTAAAAATTCTACATGTAATAAATATTATTCATTTTGGAAGATATCCCTTAACATTTTAGAAAAGAATTTAAGCTATAAAAGTTTGGGGTATTACAAAAAAACCACAATGCCCTTACTGAAATCAAGAAGGAAATATAACTCTGTCGTTATGGGTCTCATAATGACTTGTGGTCACTTGTCATGAATCATCACCAAAACTCATAGTCTGGGAAGGAACTGAGGGCATCCATACTTTTATGGTTATGAATCCCATTCTATGACTCATGACCTGACCCTACAACTTTCGAGGTCCAAGTCCTAACCATAACAGAATCCATGAATCACTTTACTAGTTGAACTACAACTGGCACTATATGACTCGTATTGAGTGACTATGACTCATGACAGTCTAATCGTGATCACGATAGAAATAACAAACAACCTTACTAGTTAGGCAACATTAGCATTATACGACTCATGAGGAGTCTTAATGACTTGTCACCTTAGTCATAGCTTGAGTAGTGATGGCAAGAGTCAAGAAATTTTTAGATTCCAAAACCTGGGGTATTATAGTTTATTTTTGCAACTTTAGTTTGACTATGCTTATGATGTAAGGCTAAAGGGTCATCTCAGGCCTTGGTTGAGTTAGAGTACCCATCATTATTAGGTATTTGATTTGGGTCATGACATACTTGGTATAAAAGAATGGTTCAAGGTACTAGGGTGTCTATGAAGCCTTTTCAAGTAGAGTCTTCCTTATGGGTATGTTTTGCAGCACACTTATAATCACAAGGCTACATGGCATTTAAGAAATGTTTCTCATTATTTCATACTTCAAATCATGCAATAGTGTTGTCCATATAAAAATTATTAAAAAATTCCTTCCTTTGTTTATTTCTTGGCTATGTCCCATTATCGAGGCGATACAAGTAAAAATGTTTAGCTTTCTAACAATGTGGTCTTTTTTGAATGAGTCATCAAAGTTATGAAATGGAACAAGCACTTGAAAAGAGTGAGATGATACCAAGGTTAGTGATATGAAGTCCTAAGTTTAGAAGTCAAAGTGAGGGTAACTTTTCAGTGAAAGGGGGATAGTTTTATTTATGTAACCTTAAAGTGAGTACTGGGGTTGTGATGTCCTTATGGTATTGATTAAGGTGTACAAAAATTAGCAAACATATGGTAGTCGGTAAAAAGAGAGTGGTTAATTAAAATATTTGCATCTTTAGTTGAAATAAGAAAGGAGCTCATGAGGACTAGATATTGTAGTAGTAAAATTAATCATAGGTTGTGAATGGAAGATTGGTCAGCTAATAATTTATAAATTTAGCATTCACTTGGGGAGATCTTAGAAAAGGAGAATCAGTGATGTTCATAGAACTTTGAAGATAGTTTAGATATATGCATGGATAAGTGAATCTAATGTGAGGGAGGTAAATGTTCTATAGATAATAATTGGTTAGGTTATTGGATTAAGATTGACTATACTTATTATGTGATTTTACTACACTGAGGGTCCCTTGATTTTTATCTAGTAGTTGTAAGCCAGTTTAGTAGGTGAGAAGATATGAAGTAAATTTTAAGGTATAGTAGTAATGTTACGAAAAAGATGTTCTTGTAGGCCTTATTAAGTGAAATAAGGAATTAGGGTTGATTTTCCTATGCGTAATGATTGGTCGGTAGTACATGATTGCTGCTATATACTAAGTTTGAACTTTAGATGTTGATTCTGGTGATAAAAATGGTAACTCAAGAATTATGTTGCGAGATTTATGGGAGTGAATTAGTTGGTTTGATATAATGTGTGAAAGAGCTTAGGTTGATGACTTATGAAATATTGGAGTGGATAGTTGTGATATATACATGAGTTCTAGTGTTGAAGTAGAAATTGTGGCTAAATCATTAGATGGATAAGAACCTAAAGTTATAAGAATAAAGTGTATTCAGTCTTGAGTTATAAGTGTCATGTGTACCTAGTTCATGTTCTTTAATTTCTTAGAATGGATAAGTCTAGGGAGTTGTTATACAGTGCTTTTTAGAGCTGAATTGAGGGAGATATAAATAGACTATATGAACCCTTGGTATAGTTTTAAAATTTTTGTTAAATTATGAGGTTATGATGTTAGATGTGTAATACTAGTATACTAAGGGGTTGAAAATAGATTGTTATGTGGTAAGAAGCATGGATTTGTATGTCCATGAAAATATTAGTTATAAGGTGATGACTTTGGAGGCTAAAGGAAGCTAAGAGTAGTTCCCTCAGAAGAAATGTCATAGCAAGAAGTTAGTACTTTTCTTATAATAGTTTATTAGTGCGAGTCTAGCATTCATATGTATAGTGATACCCCAATGGTGTTGAGTGTTGTGCTCACAAATTTAGTAAGGGGATATATTTGCAAGATTAGGATACTGACCTTTGATATAAGAAGGAGATGATGCAGATCTTGAATTTTCTCATGGTGATGAGTTTCAAGGAAGATTCATGATAAATCTATTCTTATTATAGCAAATTCCTCCCACTTCGGTTTAAGAGGATATTCTACCAATATCTTATGTATTTAATTTATGTCAATGCCTAAGGGCCGAGTTCTCGATGCAACCTATATCTATGCTTCGATCCTTTATTTATAATCTACGTGTTTGATATATGAAGCCCTTCATACCTATTAGATCGTATCTTACATCACAAGCCCCACCTTGAGTAATGCAACAAATGTATGTTATAATTGAATAATGTCACTCCTATTCCCAAAGCGCATACTCTCGTCCCTCAATTACTCTTCTTTTGTTAGGGTGATAGTGGTTATGGAAGTATGTGTTTTAGATAAGAGAGTAGATGTTCTTTATTATAAAAATTTTGGTGTGACTACTAGAGCTAAGATTATAGATGAACCGGGAAGAGTGAGATGAACTTTTGTTAGGTGAAATATTTAGGAAGGGGATATGTGGAAAAAAATCTTTGTGAAAGTGATTAAGGTAGTTGGTTTTGATGGGGAGATCCATAAAATGGGTGTAGTAAAGATAGGGTAGAATATTATGATTGATAGATACACAAACCATTGTGTTATGTGGCTAGTAATCCTTGATTAAAACATAATGTTATTTTATTATAGTGATAAGTTGGAGTAATATCTCTGGAGGGATGTATAGTATATGGTCCCATAGTTTAAGCTAGCACCCTTTTACTTCGGGATATGCTTTAATATAGGAGAAATATGCAGTTAGAATCAGGATCTTGTAATGTGTGTTTCACGAGGGAATTATAAGATTGGAAATAGTGAAGGGTGGTATTCGTAGCTGAATTCATAGTTGAGAAGTATTGTTATATTTAAGGGCTATTAGACGTATCATTGGATTTTGAGAATGCTTCTATCATTATGTCCTGCAAAAAATCTTACATCATGTCTTGTATCAATCTTAATCAGGCTGATGATCTTTTGGAAATTAATACCAGATGTTGAAATGACCATGTTCCATAAACTCATGTCCTATATCATGTTTATGTCAAATCTCGTTATCTCATGATTCGTACTTACACGATTAACTTGGTGATGTCATGGATCTCTTTTGATTCCTATGTACATTTTGTTGAGGGAGGATTATTAATGTGAAGTTACCTCCCTTATTCCATACTTATTGAGCTTCAATAAGTTCCTATCCATCATTTGAGGACGAATAATTCCAAAGAGGGATAATATAACACCCCACATTTTTAGCTAGAATTTGTATCGTCTCTCATATGAGTATAGACCCGAATCCAATGATATGTATCTAAAAAAAATTGGGATGATCAATTATTTAGTGTGGGAGCATTTTTGGATATTAATTGAAGTAAAAAAAACCTCCTAGCTCAAAATTTTAGTATATGTGTTTACTTAGGTCAACTTTCAATGACAATTTCTCTTAGAATATAATGAGTTAGGTGGCCTAATATACACCAAATTAAATTTCTTTGAGTTTTTTTTTCAATGCAACTAATTTCTCCTTAATCTAATACCCGAGCAAAAATTTATGAGCTTTTTTACAAGCAAATCAGTGAGAATCCGCGATAAGAGTGTAGCATGCCCATGGTCCTAGAGATGCTTAAACTCACATTTTTCTTCAAATTTTAGAGGGAAAACTAGTAATTTACATCCTAAATCATTCTATTACAAATAATAATGTGTTTTTCCTCATCCCATAACCTAAATACACGATTCCTCTACCCCCAAATTCTCAAGAACACCAAATATGGGTTCTTCTCCAAAATTCAACCTTCCAAGGCTTCAAAATTTAAGTTCTTCTCAAATTTCTTCCATAAAAAAGGTATGTTGAACACTCCCTTACTTTAATTACCATTATATTGTGTTATTGCTTAATATTCACATGTTTTTATCAGTTATTTTAAAACTAGGGTTGAGGGATTTTTGGTTGTCGCCTACTTGTGTTGGTTTTCTCTTGTCCTAATGGTTGTTCATGTGTATATAGTGATTTTTAAACTAAAGTTGGGTATTAAAAAGGGGTGGTGGGTGATAAAAAGGTTTCATAATATTTATGGTTTTGCATGTTAGCGACATGAACCTCAACCCGTATCATAATTTAATTTTCATACAAGGAATTTATAGTTTTTAATTCATCCTTTAAATTATTGCATGACATTAAATGAAAAGAGGAAAAAATCTTTTAAAATGCCATTGGGGGTATTGGCTATGGATTTTTAAAATGGAATTTGGAGTCTAAAATGGTTTATAAACATGGTATGACTTAATTGGAATGGCTTGCAAGTCTTGGTGTGATGATACCCAATTGGGAATGCCCTAATGGAAAACTCCATAGTTAATGATATGTGAAAAAAATATTTTAATTAGAATTTAATGGGAATTATGTAGCTTCACCGAGATAGTATAGTCTTGGTGACCAACATTTGAAACTATGTTTGCCAACATTGGAGGTCTATGACCACTATGTGATTGCTTCGTGAAGTATTACGCAGTTATACTTTTGAGAGGCTATTTTTTATTGGTGACTTTTGCCTAATCCTTGGTGCATGAGGCCAACATGGATTGTGGCTCCTCCGGTGGGTGGAAACTGGACCCATATAGCCTGTGGGTGACTAAAGGCCAGTGCAAGCTACATAGTTCATGATTAAATTTTAAATGGTCATGTCTTTATATTTCCCATCCCCATTATTTAATTTATTATTATTAATATTATGGATGACAAACTTGTGTTTTATGACTGATTTTGGTAAATATATATTTTATCTCTTTCATTAGGTTGCATGTCAGTACTTGTTGTACTGACCATCCCTGAATGCTACATCATTTCATAATGTAGGTTTGGAGGTCTTTTCTTGTGCCTCTGTGCAACGTTAGGTTGTTTGTTTCCTCTACTAGACAACTGTTGAGAAATGGTGAGCCCTCCATTATTCGGAAGGCATACATATTTTTCAGTTATTCTATATTTTCGTACTTTGATTTTTATTGACATAGTCGAAGTCATGTTCCGACTTAGTGGATGTTTTAAGGATAGAGACTTCGTAGACGGTGTTGGGTAATTGGTTTGAATTTTGTTCTTAAGATATGAATATTACTTTATTTAAATGTGGAGCTCCTGTCTTATGGGCTTGTTTCCGCAACTTTTATTTGACTATGCTTATGATGTAAGGCTAAGGAGTCATTTTAGGCCTTGGTTGACTTGGGGTGATCGTCATGGAAAGGGCCCCGATTCAGGTAATGACAGAATAATGAACAATCAGTTTTGAATCTCATGCACAAAGCTTAGAAAAAAAAATATAACAGTTAAAAATTTATTCCACGTTGAACATGTTAGAGACTATATAAAGAAACTTTTAAGTAAGAAAAGTGATCCACATGATTTGGATGAGATGTATGCACTCTCATCTATGTTTCCATGAAAAAATCAATGATATGTTGCCCAAGATAACAAAAATTGTTGGATGCCGGCTTAGACTAAATGTATCAACAAAATCGAGTCTCAATCTTTGATGATATCTTTTAGCCACAAGCTCTGCTTCATGTCAATCCAATAAACGATTCAACTTTAAATTCATCTTAAAGGCCCATTTACAACCAATTATATTTTAAATTGGAGGGTGGAAGTAGCAGGGGCACCTCAATAAAATTAGTGGCCTAAAATCAAATTTTAATAAGAGGCCTAAAATATATACACATACACATGAAAATAATTGTAATTTAGGATTTATTTGGTTCTTATTGATTTTAGTGTAGTATTTTTAAAAAATATAAAACATTTAACTTCACATAGAAATATTATTATTTATAAAAGTAAAGATTAATTCTAGCCAATAAGATATTAATCACTTATTTGAAATGCATTACCTTGAATGTTGTTGTAAGATTTTTATTTATTAATATGAACATTTGAGTTGTTTAATTTAAAGTTTTAAAGTATTTATGAAAAAAATAGATAGTTTTCTTTCTTTCCTTTTTATTTAAATTTTTGTACTTTTAATGTTTTTATAATCTTTAATATTTTTTTTAAGTGAAATCAAAATTATAAAAGTCACTATTAAAATGTTTTTGGAACCTCAAAATTGAGGGGGCCTAAAACAAACTCTTTACTAGTTTCACCCTTGAGCCACCCTTGAAAAATAGTTCTCAAGTATCAATTTAAATAAATACATTATACTGCCAGGTAAGGGTCGATTCCTAGGTAGGGTCAGGTCTCAGGTCGAAATCGAGTCATGGTATCAAGTCTTCGGTCATGTTCAAGTCTCGGTTAGGGATAGGGTCCTAAGTTATGTTTAGGTCCTAATTAAGGTTCAGGTCTCAGGTCTCAAATCAGGGTTGGTCTTGGTCAAGGTTGTGACTCAAGTCAAGGTCGAGTCTTGAGTCAGAGTGTCTTAACTAGGGCCCCAGGCCAGAGTTTGGTCATGATTCTTGTTTTCCATATCATGGTCGAATGATAGGGATCGAGATTGGTCAAGGCCTAGTGTCCCTAATATGGGGCCTGGTCCTAAGTCAAGACTGGGGATTTTGGTTTGGCTATCCCGAGTCTCTGATACTTGGTCTCAAATCTCAACTGTTGGGTCAAGGTTGAGTTATAAGTCCCGATTCAGGGTTTGGTTTTGATCTCGAGTGCGTGGTCAAGGTTTTAGTATCAATTCTCGAGTAAAGGTTGGGTTGGGGGTATGGTCCTTGAATTCAAGGTATGGGTTGGGTCTTGATTCTAGTCGAGTCTCGGGTTTGATTCTGGTGAAGTTGGATCACGTGTGGTCGGGTTGTTGTTCAGTCCTGAATGCTTGAACCTTGATGGATGGTAGAGGAAGTGTGGGCCTAAGCATAGGGTGGCCTAAGCATAGGGTGGAGCGAAGGTGGAGCCAACCAATTTTCATATCATTCAAACTCATTTCAGCCTAAATAACTTTTGAATTGATTTTAGCCCTGTCCATTTATTAACTCAACCTATTTTAACTTGCCTAATTTCATTCCAACCCGTCTATTTGATACCTTTTTTCATGACCATATAGGCATTGATGGCGCAAGCTAACATTTTTAGCTGCAAAAGGCAGATGATTATCTCCACTAAGACAAATTGTCCCTTCATATAACGACGTTTAGATATAACCATTCTTTATGCTTGTCCAATTGTCTTGTGGTTATTTTTTATATAATACAAATACGTAATGCATATATCAAATTAATTAACTTTATTTGAATCATATAGATCAACCTAAAACTTTCCTAAAAGGTTATACAGTTAGGTTTTATTCCTCTTCGTCAGCATGACAATGTCCACCAACATATTTTCCTTTAACAAATAAATTAATCTGTTAATCATAAATACTTCATTCCAAGGTCAATTTCAAGTAAAATATATATGTTGTCTTTCATGGACTGCATGAATGATTATTTAATTAATCACTCAAGTTTTTTCCCTCAAGTGTATACTAGCGTTAGTTGTTAACGAATCATTAGCACATGTCAAGAGCTTAAGATGTCCACATAGGAAAAGCAAATTACTTACATTGTTAGCATTTATTTATGGTAACCGTCTTTAGGGTCTTTGATTAAATTTCGACTATTTTTAGTCTGTAAGATGAGATAAATTTTCTCCGTTAACTTTTATTTTTCATGCTTCATTTCTCGAGAGTCAAATTATGTGGACTTTGATCAACATTTTAAGATATATTTTTTCATCTTATTAATGTGAGAAACATTACAATTTAAAATATTTTTCCTATAGTTTTCAAGCAAGTATATCTTTAATTTAAAATATTGAATTACTAATATAATTCATTTAACTATGAAGATTAGTCAAATTGATTTGTAAAATGTGACAAATAAAAATGTAAGGAGGAAATATAAGTATGGAAACTTAAAATAGAGATAACCCACTTCTTCTTTTCTTAAAAAATTATACTTTCCAAACAAGTGGTGCAGTTTGGTTTTCATGCGAAGCTTGTGGTTCATTTTTAATGAGTCCTATGATGCTAAAGTGCTAATCCAGCCTTTTATTTGGAGCCAATGAAATTAGTTTACTAATTAAAGACATTAAGTATATAATTAATTTCCTTATACGGGGAGGTCTCTATGAAATATTCATTTTTTTCTTAATTGATATTTGAGATCTATTGCTAGTGTCATATACACTCTGTTTGGATCATTTTACTTGTAATCTTTTTATTTATACGCTCATTAAAACGTTGTGTTTTGGTTATCATATTTTTATATTATCTTCAATTAATTTAAATGTTAATTTCTCTTCAATAAATATTTTCTTTAACTTTCCTCAATACATAAAAGAAAAAAATTAATCTAAGCAATCATATTATTGGAATATGAATATGTGTCATTCATTTAAGTTTCTATACTAATTGATCAATGTTTATTATTTTCAAGATTAATAGTTATCCCTAAGGCCAAAATAAAAAAAAATTACTCAATTATAATTTAGTTTTTTAAAATGACTAACTACTTTGAACTATCTATTTTTAGTAACGAGAAAGAATAAAGTCGTCCGGAGGGAGTAATGATTTTATAATTATATTTAGCAATATTCCGACCTCTCATTTAAGTGTTTGCGTTCCAAATTGAGAATGCACATGTATTAGACATATTAACTGATCTTTATTACATCATTCCAACTTATAAAATTTATTTAAATATTTTTAGAATTTATGTATCACATCAACGTCAGTATCCACATGCTAGATATAGTAAAGACGAATTGAAGTATCTAAATATATATTATATTCTTAAAATTAAAATATTTAATTATCAATCGAGGTAAAGTTAAAATATTCATCCATGTATAATACCTTTTTTATTTTATTGACATTTCTGCAGTTAGAGGTCTGTACTTTCTTAGTTTCTTTGGCAGTGTTCGAATTGTTTTAATCAATCTCTGTTTGTTTCTGATTAGCAGTCCAACCATTGAGCGCCCAAAAATAAAAAATATTCATCCTTTCATTTTTACTTGTTATATTTTGATTTATAAAAATTAATTTGACTAAATTTCAAAGTTAAATTGAAGTAGATTAGTTTAAATTTTAAATTTAGATTTTAAAAATGTCACTAGAAAAACAACCTATAAGGAAGGGAAATATGGTCTCAGAAAGTCCAAATCTTGTCCCATTAGATCTTTTAGGACGGAAAAAATCTGGTCGCGTTCCGTCCTAATAGGCTCCGCCGCAAAAATTCATTAGCGACGAGTCTAATAAGCCGGTCCTTAAAACCTTTTTGAGACGGCAAAAAAACTGATCGTAATTATCTTTTAGTGACGGTATATCTTGTCCCAATCGACTAACTACCTCGTCTTAATTATCTTTTCGCGACGGTATTTCTCGTCCCGAATAGACTAACTACATGGTCATAATTATCTTTTAGCGACGGTATATCTTTCACAAATAGACTAACTACCTCATCGTAATTATCTTTTCGCGAAGGTATTTCTCGTCCCAAATAAACTAACTACCTGATCATAATTGTCCTTTAGCGACAAGCAAAATTCTTTTCCTAGATCAACCTTTAAGGATGAGTAACATCTTGGTCCTAGATCAACCTTTAAAGACGAGCCACATTCTAGTCGTAGATCAACCTTTAAATACGAGCAACATCTCATCCTAGATAAACATTTAAAGACGAGCAATATTTCTAGTCTGTAATTGACCACAAATGAGCCTAATATCACAAAATAATAAATTTCCTCAAATAAATATCAAAATGCTATCGAGAATCTCAATACAAAAACACGATATAATTAGAGACCAGGAAAATTAGTTAACATCCCATGTTATTATTTTCAATATTTGTTTCACAAAAAACATAGTTACCATCCCGATCAAGCTAGAGTATGATATCAAATTTTTCATAACATTTGAATACATAGCAAAAAAATAATCAAGTAACTCCTGTTTCTACTGCTTAAGTCCCGACTTTCAGCTCAAATTGCCTGCTTTCATCACAGGGCCAAAAAATAATCAAGTCCTCGACTTTCAGTTCCTACCGTTTCACTTAAATCAAGTACCTCCTGCAACAGTAAAGCAAAAATTTAGTACATCGCTTTACCTCATGAGGAAAATCAATTTCACATCCATCTTAACATTGGTATTTATGTGATACTCAGATTGTGGATATGTTGGGACTTAAAACACAACAGTCATCCCATATAAAATTGATGATATCACAGTAATTCTAAGGTACAAGAAGGCTTCCATGTTCAGTAGCAGCCACACACTACTAGGATTGGGACATCAATTTGATTTTACCATTCATAAAATCTTGAAAGGAATCTTACATGTAATGGAGCAACAAATGGCAAGCATACTACTTCAAGGGCCTTTATAGCATGTTCTGAAGAAAGTTCTGTAATAACCATACTACAAAAGGCCGGACCCGTGTGTTTATTTCACAGGGTGGGTGTTGAGAATAAGAATTTAACAAGATAAAGAACCTAACTAACTTAGGATCAGCTTCTCAGAAACAGATAATACTTTAAAGCTTCAACCAGATGCAACGAATCTTCAGCAGAAACTTTGAAGGGACCTTCCCCATTGACTGCCATTTGGTAAATTTGAAACAAACCATCTAGGGATCCCCACAAAGCTTTTCCTTGAAATTTACAATGACAAAACAAAAAAAAAAATTAAAAGTTTGAAATAAAGAACAAGGAACTTTTCCAGAATGTTAACTCTGAGAAGGAGAAAATTCACGAGGTCATATATGAGAGGAACTAACCAAAATCCAATTTCACAAAATTAAGAAAAAAATGATCCTTATATTCTCTTTATGAAGAAACTGCCATAGAAACTGGGCGTGAATTTGAAACAAGAGGCATATCAGAGTTTACTAATTATTCTCATAGATATTACTTAAATATTGACAGAGCCCAACCATAGAGTGAGAAATCGCGCATCTCACTCATCTTCGAGTGATTGATCTTTCACACAGTTTTTTTAATAGAACAATCCCAGCTGCATTAGGAGAGCTTCATGACTTAGAGGAATTGCATCTTTTCTCCAATGTTCTCACTGGTGAGATTCCTCTGGAGATTGTTCGTTTGAGAAAGCTGTAATTTCTTAGACTTGGAGCCAATATGCTGACATGATAAGTGATACCACAAATTGGTAACTTGTCTGAGCTGAGTGTTTTTGCTCTTGCTTATTGCCAATTCAGTGGAAAGATACCATATGAGGTTGGTAAGTTGAAGCATCTGATAAATCTTGACTTACAACAAAAAAGTCTTAGTAGCCACATACCAGAAGCAACTGCCGGCTGCAAAAATCTTCAAAATCTTGGAGCATCAAATAACAATATTGCAGGACAGATTCCTACCTTAATTGGTCAGCTCGAATCACTAGAAATCTTGAACCTAGCAAACAACAACTTTTCTGGTTCAATTCCTGTTGAGCTGAGCCATCTCTTAAGTTTGAAGTACTTAAACTTGTTTGGCAATGAATTGGAGCGCGAAATTCTTTTCGAGCTTAACCAGTTGGTTTAGCTTGAAACATTAGATTTTTCAAACAACAATCTTTCAGGAACCATAAGGCTTCTCAACACTAAGCTGAAGAATATTATGACTTTAGCACTCTCTGGCAACTCTTTAACAGGAAGCATCCTGAGTAACTTCTGTCTTTGTTGTTCAAGATTAAGCCTACTTATTCTGACTGACAACAAGTTATCTAAGAACTTCCCATTGGAGCTACTAAACTGCACATCCCTGCGACAACTGGATCTCTCCAGTAAAAGCTTTGGAGGAATGCTGCCACGATGCCTCGACAAACTAGAAAGTCCCACAGACCTCCAGAGATGGTCACAACAACTAAACCATGGCAAATTTTAGAGTCCAGCTATAACAGGATATTACATCAATCTCTAAAATGATTAACTAATCACATAGGCTGAGACTTGAGACAAATGGACTCGGATAAAATATAGAAGGAGGTGGTTTTACAATATATGTATCCTATATTTGAATCACTAGCCATTTGCTCGGCGACAATGATCCCTCTAAATCTAATATGCAGTTTTTTCACTATTGTTAAACTCTTATAAAGATTTCTATTTAGTATGCTTTAGTTTTTCATCTGTCTATTCATAAAAGAGTTAGCTTCAAGTAACTGAGTCATGAATTCATCAAAGTTTAAAAAGAATTTTGGATACATTGAACTCAAACTCCTGATGCCGTAGATAGCTCTTAACAAAAGGAACTAAATTAGCAGAAATGGGTGCCTTAGATAGCTCTTAGCAGAAGCTGAATATATTAACCTGAAACTCTTAACTGATATCGTAGATAACTCTATATTTGCAAAGTAATACAGGACTACTGGAAGCTTTTAAAGGAAATATACATGAAACTAGAATATGTGGTTAATTGATGAACTGGTGAAAAATATATTTGATATACTAATCATATTATGCCTTAACATATGACTTCAACTAAAAAATTCTAAGTTTCATTGTATAACTAGTTGGATAACTACTATGTTTCAATCCAACATTCTTTATCTATGATTTCGTTAAGCATTAAAATAACCCTATTGAACATTCAATTTTTTCCCAAAGCATCAGAATAACCGATAAAAAAGATCCAAGATCGGGAAAAGAGATGCGGCTCCAAAAATGAATCTTACTATTTCTTGGCGGTAGATTTAGAATCTTATCTCTCTCTTGTTACTCTGAAAATCTCCACTCTCCGAACAAATCATATGGCTTCTTCAGATCATGATAAAAGAGCACCTCTACTTACTGACAGGAACATCATTGCAAGAGTCTTTACTATTGGAATTGGTGGCCCTGTTGGTTACTTACTGGGAAAACAACTCTTATGCTAGAATTATGTAAGCTCTCAAGGTGAAAATATAGTTTTGCAGCAATAAAAAATGATATATTCAGAATAAGATGGAGAATTCTTAATAAAACATGGAGTACTATCAGAGGAAAAGATTTGAATTATGGAAATAGGAGGATGACCACATACTTCTATTCAGGAAGATATAAGTATTAACCTTGGACCTCTTGAGGAGCTTTCTAATCTGTACAACGCAAATATATGTGAATCTGGTAGAGACAATCTAGCAGCAAACTTTAACAGGGAGCATTCTAACTACATAATCTACATAATAATGTTTCAGCTGGTGATAAAATTCCTAGAAAAGGAGGTCCTAAAATTACACAAGAAGACCTCCTTGTGATAAATAATTTAGCATTAACTGTTGGAGAAAATCGTTATAAGGGGTTTGAAGAAGTAAGGAAACTAAGAGAAAGATTTGGAAAACTTTACCAGCTTGTGTTTCTCGGATATTATGGAAGGAAAGAAAATGTATGATGTTTTGAAGGAAAAGTTGATTCAATACAAAAGATTAAGTTTAGATGCTTATGGATTTTTTTTATGTAATCTTCAGGATGTCAAAGATGAAAATAGCTAGTTGATTTCCTCAATTCAATAGAAGGATAGGAATTGACAGAAGGAACCCTTCTTTTTTCTTTTTCGTTTTGGTAGGAGGGATCTGACTATGTAAATGTACTAGAGCCAGCTTGGTGCTAGATTTTTTTTTTTTTTTTTCTATCAATGCATTCCTAACCTGTTAATTAAAAGAGCTTTTCATGCTTGGCAATTTGACGTTGTAAACAGGCCAATATAATCTTACAGTCCCGTTAGTATATTAACTGTCCTATCACATTGAGGACATAGTAAACCACATCTTACAAGCTTGGGAAGTTGCAACAAGCAATAAGAAGTGCTGAAATATTCAGCGGAAACTTTACTTGAACATATTGGATCTTTTGTGAATTTTTTTACTTCTTCGATGCTATCTAAAATTTAATTATCTAGACTAAAATTATTGATCTTCTGAATAATGTGTATTTACATGGTTTTTTAACAAGCACTACATAATATACAAATTTCTATATTTATTTTGGTTGGTTCATTTGGTTAAAATAGAATCCTATTGTATCTTATCATCATGTAGCACATGAGATTTTTTTTTCAAAAAAGATATTAGAATTATCAAAATCATGATAAAAAAGAAATGAAGACATCAGAATCATGCATTTGAGCCTAGGAATAACTTTCAATAGGACATACGTGAAACAAGACATACGTGAAGTTGCTTCACTAGCAAGGAATATATAGAAATCTAGGGAAATGTGACTATGAAGTGCAAAGGGCTAGTAACCATGCTAAAGGGAGGTGAAAAATATGAAGTCTGCAAGATGACAATAGCTGCAGCAACGTAATTCTTATGGAGGGATACAAAAAAATCGAGCATTCTAGGTGAAATTGACTTTTCCAGAGGCTATAGTAAAGAATGTCATACAAGAGATTCATGTTCGATGAAGAAACAGGTCATATTGCTAGATGGCTATATACTATTGAACTATGCACTCCAATATCTAAATAGGAATAGCTCATTTTATACGTAATCTATTTTCAATCATGTGTGACAGTTAATAGCCGACATGATGTATAATATTTGTATTATTGTGTGTAATAAATTACATATAGTTCATAATTTTCAGGTGATGACCAACTCTTCGATGATTGATAACGCCCAAACTACAACTCTCGTAAGAGTGTAAGCGGTCGCTGTCAAATATAGAACCCAACTAGGTTGGGTGTCGAATCCCACAGGGAATACTTGGTCACTAAGTGTTGTAACTATTAGTAGACTGTTGGTCGAAAATTCTACGGAAAGGGGGAAATTTGAGTTTGGCGTGAATTACTACGATGGAAGTAAAAACGGAATGCTTGATTTAGTAAGATTTAATCACAGAGAATAATAAGTTAGGGTTATGTCCACCTTATGAGTTCTACGTATCTATTAACTATGAGTAATGTGGAATTCAGACATGCATGCACTTATAGAGATTCGTATTCTAATGGTAAATGCTAGTGTTTCTCAACCATCAAGGATTATTTCACTTTAACTCTCTCGAGCTTAAAGTGTATAACTAACGGTACAAATTCTCCAAGAAGTTAACCCAGTTACGGCACTAACGTGTAAATAGGGGTTGGTAGCCCTATTTCCTTGTCACACTCTTTTTTCCAAACATATAACTTTTCTCTCAAACAAGTTAATGCTATAATGGCGTATTCTATATGTTTGCAACCACAAGAATTTAATTAAAACAAAGAGAGTAATGATATAAGTAGCATACGCATCAAGAATTCACAAACTCATAGTAATAGATAGTATATCAAAAGGCTTCCATATCCCTAACAGAGAAGTTTAGCTACTCATGATTGTAAAGGAAAACAACGAATACATCATCATCATCATACAAAAACGATAACAATCTCACGATGGGTATGTATTGGCGTCACTATGAGAATGACGTGGTTTCCTCTCTAGCCGTTCTTGTAGCGTTTTTCTCTGTCTAAAATTACAGAATCTGTAAACTGAATAATACTCAAAGTGTCGACTGAATTCTGAAAAAGCAATCGTGAATGCATGCATGAATGCTGAAAAATTCAGCAAATAGGGTTTTTATAACATCCTTGTCCTAGTCCTATTAAGTTACTGCTGCACCCCTAAGTATTTAAAAATACTGCTTTTGCCCGGGACAATTTCTCCATGCGTCACATTAGTCCATAAGCTTCCAAAAGCTGCCTTCCCTCTTCTGTGAAGTTTTCCTTTGCTGCCCAAAGGTCCACAAAGTGCTGAAATCTTCATCATTAATACCTGAAAATATGCTAATCACGTAGGTTAGCTCACTTACAGGAAAATGGACTAAAAGTGCAGGAATTATATATTTTATCCTCAAAACTTAGCTATAACATGGGTAAATTATGGTGTTTAGGTGTGTAAATACACCCAACATCAATGATCAGATGATATATAATATCATAGAGAAGGGTAGAAACCTGTGTTTCTTAGAGAAGGGCATGATGTTTGTTCTCTTTGGCCTAATAATCCATATGGGAAAACAAAGAAATCTAATAATTTTCCACTTAAATTTATTCTAAATGAAACCAACATTTGAGTTCTCTATTATGATATAGTACCTTATCTTTAGCAGCCATTTTATTATATCTACATAGTTAATGGCTCTTAATACATCAATAGAAGAAACCTACGTTAAGAGACACAAATACATAGCCAACATTTGTATCAACTTTTTCTCATAGGAATAGATTCAGGCTAATGAGGAAATGATCGATTCTTGTTTGAAGCTTTATATCTTGCTTAATGTATAACTGTGTTAAGTTTCGAATGCAATAGTACAAGATAAAAAATAAGTCAAAGTTCACAAAAAGTAAAAGAATCTCACTCATTGTCTACTTATCAATCTCCTAGACACCATGGATTTTATAAACTTCACTTCTATTCTCTGACATTCTTATTAAAAAACGTACATTCTTATAAAAAATGCCGCCTTCTTATTTAATTGTGACACAAAAATTACATCTTTTTAAGCAAACACAACCGACTCCACAAACAGATAAAAAACCCAATAACAAATTATCACGTTTCACTAAATAAACCCCAATACTACAACTTCACTTTGCTCTAAACAACCCCTAATAAATCAAACTTGAAGACACTTCAAAAACTTTAAATTATTAGTTGAGAATTCCAGACCAATAACCTTTTCACTAATTATTAAAGAAAAAAGAGGGAGAACAGAAAGAAGAAAACAACTAGAATCAAACAAACAATAGAAAGAAGAAATCATCGAAATAAAGTGGAACAAATAAACAACTTGGTGGATGAGAAATCATACTTGAGCTGCTATGGAAACTGAATATGATGGAAATTGAGATTAGGATAAAAACTTGATGGAAAAGCAAAATTGACAAAGCTATGAGAAGAAGCAATATAAAACAAAGTTAGGGTAAACTTAAATTGCAAAAAGAAATTGGCAAAGATGCCAAAAAGACCATTTGGGAAAACCTTAGAGGGATGACCTATATTTTGAAGAGAAAATCGATTTTTTTTTATAAATTCTTTTTTTTGCCTTAGAATATATATGTTTTGGCAGTGAAAACAAAGGTTTTTATTTTTTCTTAAATTTTTTAATTAAAATTTGGCGGTACTTTACCCGCTCAAGGCTCTAAATTATCAGTAGGGACTGGTTTGTAATTTTCTTTGGACCATATTTTATACCTTCACAATAAATTACATAATTAGGGACCGATATATAATCTCTTCCCAATAAATATTTATTTAGAGACGAAATTATTAACTCGTCCCTAAATGTTGGTCTTAAATAGACCTTTTTGTTGTAGTGTGTTATAATTTGCAACCTTTCCCATACTAATATGATGAAAAAATACATCTTAGAGTATTGGTCAAAGTTTATGAAGAAAGCTTGTTCCAACTCTTTTCTCAAAGATCTGGTCCTTAGCAAATTTTTCACTTAAACAATAAAGGAAATCAACAAGGTCAATTTTATGCGGAAAATCTCTTCTTTCAAGGAGTAAAAATTACAATTCAGCTTCACTAGTCTTCAAACAAGGTTTAAAATTACAACTCAATAATCAAACCTTATCTTCAACACCTAGACTCGAACAGTTAACTCTAACTGTTTCACTGCCAACTCTTCAAAAAGTCAAACTCACTTCTTGTTACAAAACCTCACTAACATACCTCAATAACTATTATAACTTTTCAACTAACAAACTTAATAAGAATCAAAACACAACCACAAAACTGGACAATTAAGAATCAACTATATCTTGCAAGTGCATGTCAAGATCTTCTATTGCGTCAGGAAAATACTTTCATAGTATGTGCAACATGTACTTGAAATTGTGTTGTTTTCCTCCTTTTATAGATGCTCTATACTCCTCTCCTAATATATGTATGAAACTCTGCCTTCTTGACAAAAAAATTTCCTTGTTAAACAAGGGAATAAAGCCTAAAGGGCAAGTTTTTTCATTCAAAATTTTAAAAGGACATATAAAAAAAAATTCAAAATGGACAAGGCAAATGAAGGTGTTTTCCCTGTCCATAAAAAGGTAACGTTAACAGATAATGGTAAAGTGAAGGGCGGAAGCACGATTTTACCTTACAAGATAAATGGCATCCCTTACCTTATCCATTGAGTAACAGAGGGTGGGGTTTGGGAATCTAAATTAAGGTGGCGGGGTTGTCAACTGACCCCTAGGAAAAGAGAAATATTAATTTTTAGGAGCTGACGCTGATGTATTTCCTTCATCCATTTTTACTTGTCCATTTTGTAATTTTGAAATGTCCAACAATACTTATTCAGTTTATAAAATCAATGGGTAAATTACTCATTTTTATATATTTTTACCTTTGATATTAAATACAATACATCACTCATTGCATTTTTCAAAATAAAAAATTTATTATATTCAAAGGGTGATATAATACAATCATCCATCTATTTATTGTTTCTTAAGTCATGTGAAAAGTTAAAATTGAACAAGCATATATGAATGGAGAAATATTTAGTGAAGAATTTATTTTAACTATTGATAGTTCAAGGTTGAGAGACTGTTTTTGTAACGACCTGAAAATTTGCTAAAATATGTGAAATTTGTGATATTATGTGATTTTATACCTCTCTGTAGTTGCGGGTGTAGTGGTGATTGTCACGATTTTCAATGCATTTTGATACCATTTATGTGATATTGTGATTTTTGATGGCTTCAAGAACCTTATTTTTGGACTTATGTGGATATCTTTTGATCCATGCGAGGGATGACTGAATGGACTGAGCCAACATTTTTGAAGTATCAATTTTAGGCTAGATAAACCTTGGGTTCGAGTCCCGATGTACCCAAGCTCATTTCGACCCGTTGCTCGAAAAGTTGAAAAATTAAAAATATGGGTGTGGGACCCACATTTCGTCAAAATGATCTCGGATAGAAAATTCGACTTCGCCAGTAGATCCAAAACATCGGTTTTAGGGTGGTAACATATTTGATGTGATTTTACAGCTTTTAAATCTCATTTCGACCTGCGGTTTGAAAATATGTGATTTCGGATTTCGGGGGTCAACTCTGTGAAAATGATATTTTTTCAAAAATTTAACTTCGTCAACACGTACGAAACGTCGAATTTAGTGTGATTTCATAGTTCGTTTGCATATATGGGACTCCGAAAGAATTTCGGATTCTCCGTCGAAGTTTAGGTTGGACTTAAAGAAAAAAACTGATTTTTTAAAGCTGGTACTGTATATAAAAACACCCTTTTTTACCCTTTGTTGGCCCATTTTGTCCATTCTTTCACCTTGCCTCTTAAGATTTAAATCCTAAAAGAGAGTGAGAGCTTAAAAGTGAAGCCTGTGAGAGCTTGAGAAGCTAGATTAACACCTATTTCTTGATTCTATTACAGATTTAAGATGAGATTTCATCCTCTGCTACTCTAATTCCTTGATTAATTTCTCAAAAGCTCAAAAATTTCATAGCTTGATTTTAAACCCCAATTTTACTTCTTTTCACCTGAATAATATTTTAATCTGATAATTACTAGTTTTTCATCGATTTAACCTTTAAGACAACTCTGATTCTTTATTTTAACACAGATTTTAAAGATTTTACCCGGTAAAGTTTAAAAATGGTTTTTCTTCGATTTGAACCTCATTTTTTACTTGACCTGACTTGGATTTTCATCTGTAGTTTCCTAAAAATATGAAGAACACATTTTTGAAGTAATTATGATTTTGCCCTTCTTTTTCAAAAATCTATTTCGGGGGTCCATTTTGATCCAAAACCAAAAGTAGTCAATATGGGTATCAATGACTTTTTTTGACGCATAGATTCTATATTTCTTGATTTTAGTTGATTTTGAATCATTCTTGGAAATAAGGTCTTGAGTTCAAAGTGTAGTGGACCGGTTTCGACATTCGAGGTAGGTTATCACTGAACTCTTCAGACTGAGCTGGGTAGTTAATTTGTGTGCCAAAATGCATATTAAGGGTGAGAACCAATCATGAAATATGAATATCTATATGTTGTACCTGTGTGGGGGCCTGATTGCGATGCAATTATTGAATCTAGGATATCATATGATATGTGTGACCGTGTAGGGTCTTATGTGATACTGATAGCCTGGAATACATGTGAATAACTGCATTGTGTTGTCATAAATGTCTATTGTTATGCCTATTGGCGTATTATGATATATTCATACTCGTTGGTCATATGAATCATGCGGAAAACTCATGGATAGTGGAATAATGAGTGGATATTGTCTCGCGTAGTTGTGGAATTATAATATTGTGATTGTTTATGAAAATACATCACATGAATTGGTTGTGAAAATACTCATTTTCAATAGTCGTGAACATTGCATCATCATTCTCATATCATCATACGTACCATTTCACTTGTTTGTTGTATTAATTTATATATAATTGTTATCATGTATGTGTGTTTGATTTGTGTCTTATGTTATGTGTGTGCTATGGAAACACTGGAAATTGAATTTTATAGGCCTTCTCTGAGGGATATGCTGGAGATGGATTATGGATATTAGTTGTATTGAAATACTAAAAACATTGGAAATATCGGAAACACTGGAAGGTTGTGTGCCAATCATAAGGTTGTGTGTCAATCTCAAGCACTACAAGAAATGTGGTTTTTAGTGGCACAAAAAGTAGCCACGAAACAACAAAATATTGCTGATAACGCTCAATCTACAGCTCTCGTAGGAGTGTAAAGCGGTCGTTTGTCAAATATAAAACCCAACCTGGGTTGGGTATCGATCCCTCAGGGAATAGCTTGGTCAACAAGTAAGCAACAATTACTATACTTTTAGTGCAAGTCTCGTAAAAAGGGGGGAATTGTATTGTGAAAGTAATGTAAGCAAAATAAGAGAGTAAAGTAGAAAATAGCAAAGTAAAAAGAAAGAATGTTTAGTAGGTTGTGAAACAATGAGAATTGAGGAGTTGGGGTTATGCCCACCTTCTGAGTTATACATCTCTATTGACTATGAGTGTGTTGAATTCAGACATGCATGTGCTTATAGAGAATTGTATTCGATGGTAAATCCAGGCGTCTTTCGACCTATTCGAGGATTATTTCACTTTAACTCTTTCGAGCTTAAAGCGTGTCTAACGGTACGAATTCTCCAAGAGGTTAATCCAGTTACGGCACTAACTTTTTAATAGGGGATGGGACCCTACTACCTTAACATTATCTCTTTTCCAGACAGATAACCTTTCTTTCGAACAAGTTAAATGTTATACTGGCGTATTCTTGCGTTTGCAACCACAAAGAAATTAGATTAAGATGAAGAGAATAATGATATAAGCAACATACGTGTCACAAACTCACAAACTCACAGCAATAGATAGTATCTCATTCGGCTTCCATAACCCCAACAGAGAAGTTTAGTTACCCATGAGTGCGAAGGAAATCACAATTGACATTGTTGTTATACCACAATAAATATTTCACGTTTGTAATGGTATGGTAGGCGTTAGGCGTGAATCCCTTAGCAAAGTAACGTTTCTCTTGTTGCGGAATTTAAGAATAGATGAATAGAAGAAGAAAAATAGAATTAATGGAAAAATGATTGTTTAGAACTAGAATGTCTTAGAAGTAGAATAGAATAGAATGTAAGAAGATGTCCCAAAATCTCTAGCAAGATAGGGTATTTATAATACCCATATCCTATTCCTACTAAGCTAATGAAATGCTTAACCAAATCCTACTAAGCTAATGAAATACTTAACCCAATTGTACTAGGTTAATGTATCATTATCCTAATCCTAATAAATTACTGCTAGTCCCTAAAGTCTTCAGAAATGTTGTTTTAGCCCGGGACAGATTTTCCATGCGCCATCTTTAGTCCTTGGCGTCCAAGATTGGCTTTTCTCCTTTCGTGAAGCTTTCTTTGGCGTCAAGTTATCCATAAAATGCTGAATTCTGCATCATTTATACCTGAAACTTTGCTAATCATGTTCGTTAGCTCACTTACAGGAAAAAGGACTAAAAGTGCATGAAATATATAATTTGTTCTCAAAAGTAGGCTAAAATATGGGCAAAATATAGTGATATAGGCGTGTAAATTCGCCTATCATCAACACCCCACACTTGAAGCTTTGTTCATCCTCGAACAAAATATCATGTCCCTCTAAACATCAACTTAGGGTTTCACAGCAACAATACAAAATATTCGTCAAGACAAGCACAACAATTATCAACAAAGAGTAGTTTTTCGATCATTAGTAGAAACAGTTTAACCTCTAGCATAGACTCGTGATGGTGGTCAACTCATATTCAAAGGTTAAGGCACAAAGAATCATACACGACTACCCAAAACTCATCAACCATGTGTGTCTCACAATATATTACCCATAATCACTCACAAGTATAGCATATTTTTCAAACATGGGTATCAAAATATTCTTGCTCTCACTCTCACAAAGAATTCATATGAAGCAACTGATGACCATAGGCTTGCCCTTAGTGTAATGCTCCACTAAATGTCAGAATGCCAAGCTTAGGATCAACTAGGTCTTTTGATGGTTGTAATGTAGGCTAAGGGACAGGTAGAACTATTTTGGCCAGAAATAGTGACTATGTTCCTAAGCGCTTTAATACATCACATTGTATCATTAACACTTTTCTTTCAAACAACCTTTCTACTTTCTTTTATTCTACCACTCTTTTTCTCCTCTTTTGTTTTTCAATTTTAAACATAACTAACTTTTCAGTTTTCCTTTCCTTTTTCTTTTGATAACATACCTCTTATGATAGCACTTTCTTTTTCATAACTCATTCAAGCACCAATGCATTCTAAAGCATCATACTCACCCAATTTCCTCTTATTTTGTCACATGACTTTTTCACTTTAAAGCACTTAGGAATTTGGATCAAATTATGGTCTTGAAAAAAATGGATTAGGCTTACATACGAGGTTTGTCAAAGAAAATAGGCTAAAGGCTCAAAAGGGTTTAACTAGGATGATGTCCATGGGTAGGTAAAAAGAAGGTAAATAATCATAGGTTGCCAAAGAAATGCCTAAATCATCTCCTAGACTTGCACTCTTTATTTTCGCTTTACATACATACCAGGCAAGTTCTAGCATCAGCCACAAGCACAGAATATACTATTATCTCACACACACAAGGCACATGGTCGACTTTATTGGGAGTAGTATAGACTCTTGACCCAACAGATGAAGGAATTAAACCAAACAATATCACATAGTGAGTCACAATTAGAGCCTAAATGTCTCAATAGTCATGATTTTAGCACAAACTCTTGTCATAATCTCATGCTGCCTATTAGAATAATTTCATGCGAAGCTAAGCTAAAAAAACAATTAACTACAAACAAACATAAATAAATGCAAATGTGGATGGAGAAGTATAGCATGCAAATACTAAGAAGAACCTGGTTAGTTGGACTCATCCTCTATGTCTGGGGTCATACCCCTTGCATCGGAATCATCATCAGAGTCATCATCCTCAGAAGTTCCTCATAAGTATCCCACTTAATTCCAAGAGTGAGTCGAGGTATTTGCAGCGAGGAGGGTTCTCCTTGCTCTTTTCGGCCTCTTTTCTTGCCTTTTTGTGAAGTGGTAGCCTTATCTTTGCCTTGTCTTGCTTTGGGTGCCATTGTACCTGAGACTTAAAACAATGTTCATGTTAGCATCATCTCGATGGATACAATCTATAAACAAGCAGTAGTGGCACCACCCCACACTTAGTTTGTTGGTACAGACTAGTAAAGTGAAAGTGGTCGATTACTCAGACTTCATCGACATACGTTTTAGGGGCTATATTCCAACAAGAAATTCAGATATGTAACACTTCTTGCAATCTTTGCAATACTTTCATGTTAGGTATATCAAGACTTCTACATAGGGATTACATCATGGTATAGTTTCTATCAATAATCACAATCTCCTATGTCGGTAGGCAACTATAAGTCTTATTCCGATGAACGGGACATTCTAACATGTAAGCATTCTAGTGACAAGATTATGCAATGTTCATGACTATAGCAATTCCGAAAGTAGTATAACAATGCATCAAAATCAAATTCAAGTCGGAAACAAGTTAAGAGTATCCTAACGTACATGTTCACTCACTTGGTTTTGTATCAACAATTCAAACACATTAACATCACCAATATTTCTTCAAGATGTAGCAATTCATAATAGACATAGCAACGTAGCACTTACGAAAAATAGATGAAGAACAAAAGAGTACTTACGTGATTGAAGCCTTTGGAGATGTTCTTGTGAAGTGGGAGAGCAAAAAGAAAAGTTTTGAGAAGATTTGGATGCTATGTGCGGCGCCTATGTTAGGTTTTCAATGTGTTTGTGCCTCAAGACTAAGTCTCCTATTTATAGAAAAAGATTGGGTCGGGTTTTGACCCATTTAAAATTGGATTTGGAGACATAAAGTGACCATAGGCGGTGCCTAATGCTTTGCCTAGTTGAGCAGAATGCCATAGCATAGGCCATGCCTTTTGCAAAGCATTTGGTGAGCATAGGCGGCGCCTTTTGCAAAGCATTTGGTGAGCATAGGCGGCGCCTTTAGCATGGCATATGAGATTCAGAGACAAAAGGCATTAGCATAGGCGGCGCCTATGCTATGGCATACTTGGGCATAGGCGGCGCCTATGCTATGGGACACTAGATTCCGAGACCTTAGGCCATAGTATAGGCCTTGCCTTGTTCGTGGCCTAGTTTTACCTAGGCCTAGCCTTTCTCGATGCCTATTTTGTCATGAGCAATGATCAATCCATAGCCTTATGCATCTTAATTCCTAACTTACCACCTTTACCATGCCATACGTCCAAATCGCATCTGAAATCGATCTCCTCGTTTTATACCTCTTGCACCTACATTCGCTCAAAACCAATGAAAACGATTAGTACGATGGGTTGCCTCCCATCAAGCGCCTTAGTTTTGGTCGTGGCACGACTCTTATTTTTGGATTTTTATTTATCAAAAACGAAACACGTACTAGAATGAGAGAAAGACAAAAAAATGAAAAATGATAAACGATGGGTTGCCTCTCATCTAGCGCTTGATTTATTGTCGCGGCACGACATAGCTATCTCGATTACTTAGACTTCATCGAGATAGATGGTTGATCGTTTTCTGAATGGATTCAGACGATAATGAGGCTTACTTGTAGGCATGCAATCTTCTTCGAGATGACCCTTGTGCATGCCTATCCCAGGAGGGATACCAATTATATCATCAATAGTCCAACCCATAGCTCTCATGTATCTCTTCAGAGCAGAGATGAGAGCCTCTACGTGCTGTTTACTTAAATCATCCGTACTCACCGGAAATATATTTATACTTTCCAAGAACACATACCTTAGATAATCGGGGAGCTCTTTCGATTCTAGCATTGGTGGCTCTTCAAGAGGAGTCTTCGCTGTTGGTGACGGTTGATTTTTAAGATCACGGTCCGGTTGCTTAGGAGTATGGGAATAGGACTCTATTTCTGTTAGATCACCCATAAGTTCTTCAAAATCTTCATCGTCCTCATGCTCAACATTCAGTGGCGCAACAGACAATGGCTCAACAGTAAGTTGTTTCTCAACAGATAATGCTTTCTTATCCTCATGATGAACATCAGCTACAGAGAACACATTCATATCGCTGGGCTTCTTCATTGCTTTGCATATATCAAAGCGGACCACTTCGTCATTCAACCGAAATAAAAGCTCATTAGCTCTCATGTCAATAAGAACACTTCCCGTTGCAAGGAAAGGACGTCCCAAGATTATGGGAACCTCTGAGTCCGCTTCACAATCCAAAATAACAAAGTCTGCTGGAAAGATGAATGAAGAAACCTTTACCAAGACATCACATAGGATACCAACAGGTCGTTTTACCGACCTATCCGCCATGACGAGCCTCATATTGGTTGGAGTAGGATCACCCAACCCCAAATTTTTATAGATAGATAATGGCATCAAATTGATGCTGGCTCCTAAATCACATAATGCTTTGGCAAAATTCATAGATCCAACGGTGCAAGGAATAGTGAAAGCTTCGGGGTCAGCCTTCTTCTGAACTATTGATCGGGTAGCGATTGCGCTGCAGTGATGTACATCATCTTTCAACTCATAACTTGCTGCCCGCTTCTTTGTCAAAAGATCCTGCATAAATTTTGCATACCCAGGCATTTGTTCAAGTGCTTCCACCAATGGAACATTAATGGTCAGCTGCTTTAACATAGTCATGAATTTGCTGAACTTCGTATCATCCGCCACCTTCTTCAATCTTTGGGGAAAAGGTGGTGGTGGGTATGGAATTGTTCTCTCCACGGATTTCTTCTTCTCTTGCTTCCATTTTTCAGCTTTTCCAGGCTGCACGTCGTGAGGAGTGACGTTAAGGACGTTAGGATCGGCTGCTGCGGCATCTTCCCCTTTTGCCTTATCATCAATTTCCGCTTCTTCGTCAACCACTTGCTTGCCTTTTTCTGAAGTTTTCAGCACCTTACCACTTCGGGTAGTGATGGCCATACATGACCCATCATTCCTTGGGTTTTGCACTGTATCTCTAGGTAAAGTGCCAGCCTTTCTTTGATTGAGTGCTGCTGAAAGTTGGCTCAATTGCTGCTCTATTTTCTTGATTGAAGTGGAATGTGAATCAACTAATTTCTTCATAGAGGACAAATCATTTATTACCTCTGTTACTCCCGCGCTAGTTGCTTCCACTCCTTTCAGTAGTTTAGCCATCATGTCTTCCATACTTCCAGAACTAGATGTGGTGGCTTCACGTCTTCCAGGGGGAACATACAAACCACTTTTGTCATTCTTGTTCTTCCAACTACCTTGGTCCTTGTTTCCATATTTATCATAATAGTTTCGACCTTGGTTTCCTTGGGTATTACCTCAGAAACCCCCCTGATTGTTTAAGTAGTTGGCTTCTTCTTCCGAATCAGATTTGTTTCTTCCTTTTGACGCAATGGGTTTGACTTTTTCGGTCTTCCCTGATAATAGATGCTTTGTAAGAAGATCCACTTGTGTCTTCATGTGCGCCATATCTTCATCACGTTCTTCTTGTCTTCTCCTTTGGTCTGCAGTCATGCCAATAGAAAAAGTGGGGCTTGCTACCACAGAATCCCTGGTATGCCAAGCTCTACTTTGCTTCGTCATACGATCTAGCATATTGCTTGCCTGACCAAAGGTGAGATCCATAAAAGATCCTCCGGCCGCATTATCCACCACTGGTTTAGTTATTGAATTCAAGGCTCTATATAGTATCTCCATTAGGTGAACATTAGTCATATGATGGTTGGGGCACCTCATAAGCTTATTCTTGAATCTCTCCCATGTTTCATGAAGGGCTTCAGTTGGAAGCTGATGAAAGTTGCTGATTTCATCTCTCAATTGTGCTCTTTTGGATGGCGGAAATAATCTTTCTAGGAAAACGTCTTTCAATTGCCTCCAATTTGTAATAGAATCAGGAGTCAGCCCATTCAACCATAGAGTTGCCTCACCAGACAGAGACAATGGAAATAAGCGTAATCGAATTGCATTCTGACCAATGCCAGGATTGTCAAATGACTTGCATGTAGAAATAAAGTTGATCAGATGCATATTTGGATCATCGCCTGCTAGTCCACCAAATAATCCCTTGAGTTGCAAAAGATGAATCATGGCGCTAGTGATATTGAACTTTGCTCCGGGTGCCAATGGCGGAAGAATAATAGCTCCTGTGGCACCAGCTCCGTCCAGATCGTCATCATCATCGTCAAAAGCTGGCTGCATAGCTTGGCGTTCAGGCCTAAACCTAGCTTGACGATCTCTTCTGTTGGTAGGTGGTGCGATCTCAACGGCATGCCTAGGGTTTAGTAGCTCGTTATCACCTAGATCTTCATCGTCAGGATTTGTTGCTCGCCCAGGGTTATCAATATTCTGTTGATGCACTTGAGCGGCGGCTAGCGCAGCTAGTCTCGCCTGTTCCTGTTGAGCAGCCATCCTTTCAATTGCGTGTTGTGCCTCCATTCTGCGAATACATTGTGGTTCAGGATTGATAGGTAATAACGGTTGACCAGAACTTCGGGTATGGGGCATGCACTGAATAAAAACCTGCAGTAAACAAAAACAAAAACTAAAAGTAAAAGTACGAGAATCTTTGACCAAAGGGTCTAGTAATTATTACGAACTTAATTGACACTTGTATTCCTCGGCAGCGGCGCCAATTTTTGATAACGCTCAATCTACAGCTCTCATAGGAGTGTAAAGCGGTCGTTTGTCAAATATAGAACCCAACCTGGGTTGGGTATCGATCCCTCAGGGAATAGCTTGGTCAACAAGTAAGCAACGATTACTAGAATTTTAGTGCAAGTCTCGTAAAAAGGGGGAATTGTATTGTGAAAGTAATGTAACCAAAATAAGAGAGTAAAGCAGAAAATAGCAAAGTAAAAAGAAAGAATGTTTAGTAGGTTGTGAAACAATGAGAATTGAGGAGTTGGGGTTATGTCCACCTTCTGAGTTATACGTCTCTATTGACTATGAGTGTGTTGAATTCAGACATGCATGTGCTTATAGAGAATTGTATTCGATGGTAAATCCAGGCGTCTTTCGACCTATTCGAGGATTATTTCACTTTAACTCTTTCGAGCTTAAAGCGTGTCTAACGGTACGAATTCTCCAAGAGGTTAATCCAGTTACGGCACTAACTTTTTAATAGGGGATGGGACCCTACTACCTTGACATTATCTCTTTTCCAGACAGATAACCTTTCTTTCGAACAAGTTAAATGTTATACTGGCGTATTCTTGCGTTTGAAACCACAAAGAAATTAGATTAAGATGAAGAGAATAATGATATAAGCAACATACGTGTCACAAACTCACAAACTCACAGCAATAGATAGTATCTCATTCGGCTTCCATAACCCCAACAGAGAAGTTTAGTTACCCATGAGTGCGAAGGAAATCACAATTGACATTGTTGTTATACCACAATAAAGATTTCACGTTTGTAATGGTGTGGTAGGCGTTAGGCGTGAATCCCTTAGCAAAGTAACGTTTCTCTTGTTGCGGAATTTAAGAATAGATGAATAGAAGAAGAAAAATAAAATTAATGAAAAAATGATTGTTTAGAACTAGAATGTCTTAGAAGTAGAATAGAATAGAATGTAAGAAGATGTCCCAAAATCTCTAGCAAGATAGGGTATTTATAATACCCATATCCTATTCCTACTAAGCTAATGAAATGCTTAACCAAATCCTACTAAGCTAATGAAATACTTAACCCAATTGTACTAGGTTAATGTATCATTATCCTAATCCTAATAAATTACTGCTAGTCCCCAAAGTCTTCAGAAATGTTGTTTTAGCCCGGGACAGATTTTCCATGTGCCATCTTTAGTCCTTGGCGTCCAAGATTGGCTTTTCTCCTTTCGTGAAGCTTTCTTTGGCGTCAAGTTATCCATAAAATGCTGAATTCTGCATCATTCATACCTGAAACTTTGCTAATCATGTTCGTTAGCTCACTTACAGGAAAAATGACTAAAAGTGCATGAAATATATAATTTGTTCTCAAAAGTAGGCTAAAATATGGGCAAAATATAGTGCTATAGGCGTGTAAATTCGCCTATCATCAATTGCCAGTAAAGTCTTTTGGCAGCAACAACTATGGCGTTGGTAGTACTTCCGTAACTAAAAGTTATTTGCAACGACAAAGCTTGGTCACCACAATAAAAAGGTATTTGTTACGAGTTTTATCGCCAGAAAAGATAGACAAATATGCTGCAAATTGTATTTTGAAAAAACACATATGGGTTAGGTCGCCACTAATATGGAAGCATTAACAGCGACATTATCACTGCAAAATCACCATTATCTGTGACGACTTATTTCTCGCCATAAAACCTTTCTATTAGTTGTGACAACTTATTTCTCGTCACAAAATCACCATCATCTGTGATGACTTATTTCTCGCCACAAAAACCTTTTTATTATTAGCGAAGTCCTTTGCTCTAACCAGCTGAGCTACCTGAACCACTTTCCTAAAGTCTGTTTTCTTCATCGAATAGCGCCCTACCTTACCACTTGACTAGTAAGGGACCTTTGTCGCCGCAAAATTAGTATCACTAGTGACGGCATATTTATATTAGTAGCAATCCATGTCGCTCCTATACCTTTAAATATTAGTGGCAAAACTCATATCTTGTTGTTAAAAATAAACTTATAATAGCAAAATCCGTTGCCACAAATCTACTAAATCAGTAGTGGCAAGTCTCATTTTGCCACTAGATTAAATTTTGTGCTCAAATAAAAATATTATTTTCATCTGGGCAAAATTGACGATAAATTTAAAAACTACATATAATATTAGCTATTAAAAGCATCCCATAGTATTTTACAAAATCATTCTCCGACTAAATATTATAAGTACTTCACCTACTAAGAAGTCAACGACACATACATTAATAATGATATATATATATATATAGTACTCCAGTTTTATCATATTCATACATATGATCAAAAATCAAAATGCATTCTACGCCTTCATGCTCCTCCTTGGTCAACCCATTGTTTAAGAACATTCCTGCCATGAAAACACACCAAGTCACTTTATGATTCTAGAAAGAAAAGTGAACATATATATATATATAACCTATACATCATAACAAGACCAATTTTATCCTGCACATTTTTTAAACAATTAGAAACTGAGAAATAGAGTATAACGACCAACACATCTCCAGACCTCTCAACATAATAATTAACTCTTAAAGAATAACATTAAAATATTGTTTGGTCTGCAAGATTCACTTCCAAGCACATAACGTGTGGAGTCAACTTACAAGCTCAATTTTTTCTTTTTATGCATTTGAAAGAGAAAGAAACCAACATGTCATGGCTGCAGGCAATTAAGGTTTGCAAACAAATGCTATACTAGGTCGTCCCCCAAGACACGGGTAATATTTCTCCACACAGGAATGTGGATTTCCCGAAAAGAAGCATTCATCATCACAGCCCATTTTCAGGCGATTTGTGAAGATCCCATCACTTATTATCCTTATTGATAACTAAACAGAGATTTTATCCAGAAAAAGTATTTTCAATCATACAAAGACACCATAACTAGTCAATCAAACAAACATCATATTTTGCCGAAGCTCATAGACCATGCAAGATGCTTTCCATAGAGAATATGATACAATAATAGTCAAACAAGATGCTTTCCTAGCTCAGATTTTGCTTTTTTATGAACAAAAAAGAGAAAGAAACCAACATGTCATGGTTACAGACAACAAAAAAAGTATTTTCAATCATACAAAGACATCGTAACTAGTCAATTGAACACACAACACAATTTACTGAAGCTCACAAACCATGCAAGATGCTTTCCACAGAGAATATGATAGAATAATAGTCAAATAAGATGCTTTCCAAGCTCAAATTTTGCTTTTTTATGGATATAAAAAAGAAAGAAACCAACATGTCATGGCAGCAGACAGTTAAGGTCTGCAAATGAATGCTATACCCAGTCGCCCCCTAAGACACGTGTAAGATTTATCCACACAGTAATATAGATTACCTGAAAAGAAGCATTCATCATCATAACCTATTTTTAGGCGATTTATGAAGATCCTGTCACTTGTTATCCTTATTGATAACTAAATATAGATTTTATCCAGAAAAAGTATTTTCAATCATACAAAGACACCGTAACTAGTCAATCGAACACACATCACAATTTACTGAAGCTCACAGACTATGCAAGATGCTTTCCGCAGAGAATATGGTATAATAATAGTCAAACAAGATGCTTTCCAAGCTCAGATTTTGCTTTTTTATGAACAAAAAAGAGAAAGAAACCAACATGTCATGGTTGCAGACAACAGAAAAAGTACTTTCAATCATACAAAGACACCATAACTAGTTAGTCAAACACACAACACAATTTACTGAAGCTCACAGACTATGCAAGATGCTTTCCATAGAGAATATGATACACTAATAGTCAAACAAGATGCTTTCCTAGCTCAGATTTTGCTTTTTTATGAACAAAAAAGAGAAAAAACCAATATGTCATGGCTGCAGACTACAAAAAAAGTATTTTTAATCATACAAAGACATCGTAACTTGTAAATCAATATATAACACAATTTACTGAAGCTTACAGACTATGTAAGATGCTTTCCACAGAGACTATGATATAGTAATAGTCAAACAAGATGCTTTCCAAGCTCAAATTTTGCTTTTTTAGGAACATAAAAAGGAAAGAAACCAGCATGTCATGGCTACAGATAATAGAAAAAACATTTTCAATCATGCAAACACACCGTAACTAGTCAATCGAACACACAATATAATTTACTGAAGCTCACAGACCATGCAAGATGCTTTCCATTGAGAATATGATATAGTAATAGTCAAACAAGATGCTTTCCAAGCTCAGATTTTTCTTTTTTATGAACATAAAAGAGAAAGAAACCAACATGTCATTGTTACAGACAACAGAAAAAGTATTTTCAATCATACAAAGACATCATAACTAGTTAACCGAACAAAGAACACAATTTACTGAAGCTCACAGACCATGAGAATGAAGCCAATACAATATTAAGAGTCATTGCCTTGACCCTAAACCACATTGCTTCTCCATGTTTTAAAACTATATTATTCCAACTTCCATCTCGAAATGAGATAGTGGTTCTCATGATCCAACCACAATAATTGCTAATGTCTCTAGCTCCCGAACCTGTAGCTCTATCAATGTCATCTGGAATCATTATTTTGATTTTTCCTCCATGTTTAGTCTTAAAATCCACAGTTTTAGATTTGTATTTCCCTATTCCTTTCTTTTTATTGATGCGGGAAACTGTAACAAAAAAATATATTATTATAAAATAGAACGTATATTTAGATTGATCCAGCAAAGTGAACTAACCTGCACCAGTTTCAGTCTCTAGATTAAGGCATACACTTTCATCTAGATTTCTTGATGATTGTGTCTCTGGGGATGTACTTTGGACAGGTAGTATTTATATTTGCTATGTTTGCAGAGGTCCTTTGCTTGGATTAGATGATTGTTCAGTCTCTATAGAAGTCCCAACAACTCCTATTGGTTGTATTTGTTGTTGTGATGTTGTATCAGAACTTACATGTTCTGTAAAACTGCCACGTCCACGTCCACGTCTCGCACCTCCTCTTCCACTTCTACCTTGTCCAGTTCCTCTCATTTACTGTAATATTAGGTTAAAAAGGAGACATATATTAGAACCAGAAACTAAAGATGCCAAAATATATATCTACTGCCAAGGAAATTATCAGTTTATAAAATGAAATTTAAAATCAAAAAATTAAAAAATATCAAACACTTTGTTGAACTTTATAAATTTATTGATTCTATTTAAAATCACTATTTCATTGATAAATAAAAGTTGCAAGCATAATAACACCAAATACAAGATGTCATTCTATTAAGAACACAAAACACAAGATGCTAGCGTAATATAATAACTTCTCAAAACAAGATGTCAGCCTAATAAGAGCACAAAATACAAAGAACCTTTCATCCATCCTTTTTTCTCAATCTTCAGTAGGATATATCACTGTCTTCTCCATCATTATCATCAAGTAACTCTTCTTCACTTTCTTCATTATCTGATACGTCTATATAATTGTCATTAATGAAATCATCTTCTTTATTTTCTTGATCATTGGTTCGTAAAATAGATTCTGATTCAACATCATCCCGGTGTAAAGGCACCTCAATATCAGTTTCATAATTATTGGTACATAAAATATCTTCAACTTTATCTTGCTGGTAAATTTGTTCATTCAATGACGTGTCTCCTTCAACTTCAGGCACATTAAAAAGATCGCGAGGATTAGTCTTTACAACAACAAGCTAATCTTTATCGACCATGCCATTCAAATATAAGACTTGTTCAGACTGAGATGCCAATACAAATTGCTCATTTGTATTCAAGACACAACGAGTATTCACACTTGTAAAGCCATATTTGTCAATCTTATATCCTCTTCCTAGGTGAGCCAAATCCCACCAATGACACCTGAACAAATGAACTTTTCTATTTCCTGCATAATGTAACTCCTAAATATCTTTTAATATACCATAATACTCCTTATTAGTGTCTGTAATATCTCCCCTCACAAAAATTCCATTGTTCTGTGTTTTTCTCATAAGCTCTTTTGTTTGAAATCTAAATCCATTCACCATACATGTTGAATATCTATGTATCAATGGTTCTGGACGAACAACTAAGCTTATGAGCTCATTATTTGCACGTCCTCTGGAAGATAGTATGAATATCTACAGAAACAAGCAATACTTTATCACTAGTAAAAGAAAATTGAATATATTCTAATATTTATTGTGTCGTTTAATTAGACACCTATGCGTACACGAAACCAATTAGTAAATCCATTTTCATGCACCCTATGAGCATATGTTGAACCTTATACTTCAACCTGTCTCATGTATTCCCTACAATTTGCATTAGTTGAGATTAACTGAATTATATTAATGTCAAATTATATTAGAATTAAAAAGAAACTTACTCCCTGTATCGTGAAATATCTTCATAATTTTGAAGCACATAAATACATGCTTGATTGAAATCATCATGAGGTAGCCTATTTCCTCCATATGAAGCCCCTTTTGGTAGCCCACTATATTTAAAGATAGACATCTCACCATTTGACATGGATTTATTGTCATTTCAAGTTGATTTATTAAGTTTAGTTGAGATGTTCCTTAAATATCGTGAACAGAACGTTAGGCTTTCCTCTGCCAAATACCCTTCGGCAATTGAACCTTTTGGACGACCTTTGTTATAATTATATGCTTTAAGGTCTCACAAATACCTATAAAGAATTATCATTTAAATAATTATAGAATATGACATTTTAAATATATTGACATTTAATTTTAGAATGAGACAATACCTCTCTAAAGGGTACATGTTTCTATATTGAACGAGTCCACCAAGTTTTGCCTCTCTTGCCAAGTGAACTGGCAAATGAATCATGACATCAAAGAATTCCGGAGGAAAAACCATTTGAAGTTTGCACAATATTATAGGAATTTCAGACTCTAGGATATCAAGATCCTTAATTCTCAGGCATTTAGAGTATAGATTCTTGAAAAACTTGCCTAACACTATAATTGGTTCAAAAACTTCCTTAGACAATAAACCATGTATAGATACTGGTAAAATATCTTGCAATAATGCATGATGATCACGATACTTCAATTCATGTATCTTTTTCTCACGCACGTTAACAAACCTAGAAATATTTGATGAAAAGGCACCTGGAACCTTCAAATTAGCTAAGAAATCGTATAACTTTAACTTCTCTTTAGGAGACAAAGCATAGAATGCCACCGGTAACAAAATATTATCTCCATCCTCAATTGGAAACAAACTTTGCCCAATTCCAAGGTCCATCAAATGATATCTACTTTTCAATGGTTCTTTAGTATTTCCAACCATACTCATCATAGTTGATAAAAAACTTTCAGACATATTTCTTTCTATGTGAATTGGATCAAGGTTATGTCATAAGTCAAGACCATCCCAATAAGGAAATTTAAAAAATATACTCTTCTTCCTCCAATTATAATCATCATTGGAAATATTACGCTTTCTTTTTTGGCCTTTACCAAAAGTCACATTGCCCAAAGCTTGTAATTGCTCAAGTGCTTCAACACCTGTTAAAGGAATAGGAGCAACCCCCATTTCCACTTTTCCATCAAATAAAACTCAATTTCTACGCCATGGATGGTTCATCGGAAGAAAATGGCGATGACATATATAACACAACTTACTACGTAAAGAAATCGAATATGTATCTTTGTGGAAACAAGGGCATGCAAGTTTGTGTTTGGTTGATCATCCTGAAAGGTTACCATATGAAGAAAAATCATTTATCGTCCACAGGAGAGCAACACACATAAGAAAATTAGATTTTGAGTATGCATCATAAGTCTCCACCCCATTCCATAATTCATTCAACTCTTCAATCATTGGTTGTAAGTATACATCAATATCATTGCCTGGACACTTAGGGCCTGGAATAAGAAGAGTCATTATGAAATATGGACTTTTGATGCAATCCCATGGTGGAAAATTATATGTAGCTAGCACGATGGGACAAATACTATAATTGGAACTCATATTCCAATTAGGTTGAAACCTGTCACTTGCTAAACCTAATCGAACAAGTCTTAACTCAGCTAAAAAGGTAGGATAACGCTCATCAAGAGATTTTCATTCAATTTAGTCAGATGGATGTCGCAAGACACCATCATCAATATTTTTGTCCTTGTGCCACCTCATCTTTTTTGCCATATCTTTTGCCATGTACAATCTTTGAAGCCTTGGTTTGATTGCAAAATGCTGCAATACTTTATGAGCCACTTTCTTTCCGTTATGTTCTTCCAACTTCCATCTAGATTCACCACACTTGGGACATGATTGGAAATTCAACTAATCACGCCAATATAATATACAATCATTCTTACATGCATCAATTTTGTAGTACCCCAGGCCGAGATCGAAAATAACTTTTTTTTCTTCATAGAAAGACTTGGGTAAAAATGACCCCTTAGGGAGAACCTCTAAAAAAAGTTCAACAACTCATCCATCGATTTGTTGCTCCACAGGTTAAGACACTTCAAGAGGAGTAATTTAACAACAAAAGATAATTTTGAGACTTTTGTGCAACCAAGATAAAGTTCTATCAGAGCATCTTCTAACAATCTATAAAACTTTGTTGCATGCACATTTGGATCTTCATTACCCTCTCGAGAATTAGTATTATCCTCTAAATTTGTATATCCATAAGCATCATGAATCATTTCAATAACATCATCCTCTTTAATTTTATCATCTTCTACTTCATCACTACCAGCAGGATTATAATTTTCACCGCTAACTAATACTTCTCCATGATAATCCCACACTCGATAAGAATCCCAGAAGCCCTTATTTAACAAGTGTAGTCTTACATCAATTCTCAACTTAAACACAGTGTTCCTACACTCCTTACAAGGATATCGAATAATTGTTCTCACCCCAAATTAATTGAATGCCTAATTAAGAAAGTTATCTACTCTATCTCTATATCTTTGGTCAGCTCTATTCATAAAATCCAACCAACTTTTATCCATTCCTATATTTTCAATCATTAAAAAAGATAATTTATTAATAAAAGATACAAGTTTGACAACAATCTAAATAAGTACATGATCGAAGTGTATTGTAAATATCACAAAACACTCTAAATCCTTACAAACTAAGAAATAAAGTTACCAGCCAACACATCGCCAGACCTCTCAACATGATAATTAACTCTTTGGTCTACAAGATTCACTTCCAAGCACACAACCTTTGAAGTCAACTCCCAACAGTACCTATGTTTTCTTTTGTTAATTAATTTTCTGATTGAACACCGACCTTCTTTTCCTCCATATTTTTTTAGTTATATGTCTAAAATTCATGAAGCTACTAATATGGATATATCATCCTTAGTGAATGAGGAGGCATGCTTATCATCCTTGGAAAATTCAAGGCTCAAATTTAGCTTTTTTAGGAACATAAAAGTGAAAGAAACCAACATGTCATGGCTGCAGACAAGGTTTGCAAATGAATTCTATACCAGGTCTCCCCCCAAGACACCGGTATGATTTCTCCACACAATAATGTAGATTAACGGAAAGAAGCATTCATCATCACAACCCATTTCCAGGTGATTTGTGAAGATACTATTACTTGTTATCCTCATTGATAACTAACTATAGATTTTATCCAGAAAATAATTTTCAATCATACAAGGATACCGTAACTAGTCAACTGAACACATATCACAATTTAGTGAAGCTCACAGACCATACAAGATGCTTTCCATGAACAGAGAATATGATACAGTAATAGTCAAACAAATAGAAACTAATAACAAATGTAATGTTCTGGACAAACATAAAAAATGAAGTATACAATGTGATTTTAAATTATTATAGTTTCCCATATGCAGGTGCAGGGGAAAAAAATCAAACATGCACTCATTAATATTTTGAAGAGTATGAGCAAATTAGTTTAGTGATTATGCTAGCAGTACAAGGATGTCGATAAAAAATACTGGTGTGACAATTAGTGTGGTGAATGAGGATATCAGTGATGTAGTTAGAGTTGCACCGGCAGCCATAGAATTTCTATTCTCAGGGATCGTGCCCCCAACCTTTGAACCAAAAACAACTGGCTCAACCTCAACCAAACCTTGAGTCATGATCTATAGAACCTCTAAAAAAATGATCACTAAGTTTGAGAGGCCGTCAATGTATTTAGTCATATCAAAAAGACTTGAGGCTCAGACAAGTGATTAACTCAGGCAATGAGTTCTCTAACACTACCATGGCTGCAAAACCGATAATACGGGTTGTCCCACCAAAACATAGGCCTGAAACAACAATGCCAGGTTCCGTATTCTAAAAAACAATCATTCATCACAGTTCTATCATTTTCTTTCCATTCCATTGTTATATGGTTTTGTTGTTGCTTTGCCAATGTAGCCTCTGAGAAATAGAGTATAATGGCCAACACATCGCCAGGCCTCTCAATAAGATAATTAACTCTTAAAGAATATTATTAAAATACTGTTTGGTCTGCAAGATTCACTTCCAATCACAAAACCTGTGAAGTCAACTCCTAACAGTACCCATTTTTTTTGTTAATTAATTTTTTAATTGAACACTGGCCTCCTTCTCCCCCATATTTTTAGTCATATGTCTGAAATTTGTGAAGCTATTAATGCGGATCTATCATCCTTAGAGAATGAGGAGGCATGTTTATCATCCTTGGAAAATTCAAGGCTCAAATTTTGCTTTTTTATGAACATGAAAGAGAAAGAAACCAACATGTCATGGATGCAGACAAGGTTTGCAACTGAATGCTATACCAGGTCGCCCCCAAGACGCAGGTAAGATTTCTCAACACGGTAATGTAGATTGCCCAGAAAGAAGCATTCATCATCACAATCCATTTTTAGGTGATTTGTGAAGATATCGTCACTTGTTATCCTCATTGATAACTAAATACTGACTTTTATCTAGAAAAAGTATTTTCAAACATACAAAGGCACTGTAACTGGTCAACGAAACACACAACACAACCTTCAGATCTTGAGTCAGACATGCTACCTAACACCATGGACGACCCAATAAAGAATTTGAGACTCGGGTATACTAAGGAAAATAAAATGAGAGAATGAAGACATTATCATGGCTACAAATCCTATCAATGTTGTAACATGCTGTGAGAACAAGAGCAATTGTATCTTGACTCCTTTGTACATACAGTAAAGATTACTCGTCTATAATGAATACTACGAAATTGGGTGGACTAAGATAACACAAATCCCATGTTGGTGGAACGATCCCTGAGACTAGAATTTCTATGGTTTCCGGTGCAACTGTAGCTACAACACTGATATCCTCATTCACTACACTAATTGTCACACCAGTTTTTTTCTCCTCATCCCTGTACTACAAGCCTAGTCACCCATTAAATAATAAAAAAATATTTTTCTCTACAATAATTATTGATTCAACATACCCAATCTACAAACATATAGTCACAATAACAATACCAAAAGGTCTACAAATTCAAAAATAAACTTTCAGCTTACTCAAATAAAGTCAACGATAATTCGGAGACAATTTTTAAGAACGAAAATTAACAAAATACAAAAAATAAATTAGGGAGAACAATAAATTGTACCTTCATCTCTATAACCTCAAGAATTTTGAACTCTAATCCTTTTTCCTTTGACCTTACAGAATTCCATTCCTACAAATTTTGAAGAAATTGCACATGCAATATAAAAAATTACATATATACTCAAAAGGGTTTTGACCACATACCTTGGAGCACAAATTTTGAGAACCTTATTTGAGAAAAAATACAAATTTCTAGCAAAGAGACATCCTGTTCCTGCAAAATATTTGAGTTAATAAAATGGCATATGAAAATTAAAAATGCATACACCCACAAATCAATTTGAGAAATAACTATAAAATACACTTTTAGTAAAGTGGAAATATTTAGGCATTTCAGCTAACTAACGAAGCTAACCCATTTAGGAAATTTGAGATTTGAGCAAAGTTTAACCAACAAACCTAACAAATTGCAGCTAACTCATTTAGAGAATTTTGTTTCTTCAATAGGTTTGTGATTTGGTTGATAAAAATGATGAAATGATACTTTTTTCTGAGCAAAAGGTTGAGCAAAGACGATGAGAGAAGTTTGACAAAGACGATGAAGTTCGACAAAGACGATGAAATGATATTTTTTTTTGTTTAATTCGTGAAAATGTCCTTAGTTATATACTACCTAGAAGTCAATTATTATAGTTTTGAAAAATAAAATATATTACTTTTAGTGGCGATGACTCGCCACTAAATTAATTCAATGGTGACATTTTATTAGTCATCACTATAAAAATGGAGCCAAAATTTTATTATTAGTGGGAACTAAAATTTTTAGTATAGTGACATGTATTAGAGGTGAGGAAAATTATCTAACACTAAAAGATGATGTATTGCAGCAAAAATTCAATTGTCCAACGCTAAAAGATAATGTATTGCAGTCAAAATTCAATTGTCGCCACTAAATATTATGTTTCTGCAGCAACAAATTGACTCACCACTAATTGTCGCCACTAAAAATCATATTTCTTGTAGTGAAGGTTATGTGCCAACATCATCATCATCATCATCATCTTATACATTGCGCTTGTAGTGATTGAATTCCCATATTGAATTGTTATAAGTCTACTTGATTTATATCCTATTATTTATACTTGAACACCTTGTCTATACATGTTCTTCTCGGTTTATACTTGTATGTGACATTGTATACTTGTGTTATACTTTCTGTATTATTGTTATTAGAAATATCAGCGCAAGCGGTGTGGGTTATCATTGTGGGACACCTTTTGATTATAGGTGACGTGCCCTTAGTATGTATTTTGGATACTTTATTTTTGACTTTGCTCGGTCGGCCTATGATACTCCACACTTTCGGGCTTAAGTTTGAACCGTTATTCCTACGTATATAGACCCAAACTTAATGATTTTGTATCAATATAAGTGTGATGATAAATTATTTAGTGTGGAAAAATCTTTGGCGATGAATTGAGATCATAAAAATCTCCTAACTCAAAGTTAAGTTGAGAACTTTTCTACCAATTGAGTTTTGGTGAACGTTCCAACTTGGGTAAACTTCCAATAAATATTACTACTAGAATATAATGAGTTACGTGGCCTACTATATACAAAGTGACATTTCTATGAGTCTTCTTTCCAACGCCACTAGTTTTGCCTTAATCTGATATCAGAGTAAAATATTATGTCCAATTTACCGAAAAAGTGCCTGTCTGCTAGGTCATGATGACCAGGGTGATGGACTGTCGCACCAAACCATCAAACTTAAGTTAAAGACCAAAAATTGGTCATTTTGGGACAATTAGAGTGAAGGACAGTCAAAGGAGTGATGGTTCGTCGCCTAAACGGTATGTAGAGACCATTTTGCACTGTTATAAATTTTTCAAGGGGATATTTAGATCTTTTCTCCACCACCAACTCCTCCCCCATGACTTAACTCACACTTTAAATCCTATTTACTGAGAAAATATTAGTTTCTCATTACATCTTCTCCTCTCCTCTCTCAAGAGAAAAAAATTAGGGTTTCCTCCCATGACTCATACTTCCAAGACTTAGATTGAAGATATATCAAATTTTGTTCATCAAAAAGGTATGTGGGACTATCTGAACTCTTATGGGAGTAAGTTTAATATTTTAAGAAGCTTTAAATATGTATATGTATGTATATGTAATAGGTTTCTGAAGCAATTTGAAGAGCCTTGTGAACTTATTTTGACGAAAGTATGCATTATTAATTATGGGTTTTTCCCACAAACTTGAGTTATAATCAGGAGCATATGTGATATGAGTTCAAAAAATGATTTATGAGCATGATTTGTGAAATTTTCTCTCCTATGATAAAATTAATGGTTCTAACATATTATGAATTATGAAATGGGTTTGAGCAAGAAATATAATAAGTCCCCATTTTCGATCATGAGATTTGTGTGTGACTAGTTTTAGGTTTGTTTTATGACTGATGATAATTTTTGAGTTTTAAATGCCTCTTTAACTATTATTAATTATTTTTTTGCATATTCTAAAAAGGGTATTTCCCATGCTAAAGGCTCTTGTATCTTAATGAATAAATTGCATGTCATTAATGAAAGAATTGGCCACCATGTGTTAAGGACTTGAAAAGAGAGTGTTTTACATAAGTTTTAATATCCTTTTGAAATAAGAACTCTCATGTGATGCGCAAATCTTTTGGTGGTCATTAACATATTTTGAATGAGAAGGGTTGTGGGTTTCATATGATCTTGTAATTCCAGGTATCATGATACCAATTATGAAATTCCCTTGACATGAAAGTAAATGGAAATTTTTAAGTATGAAGCATGGTTTTAATGGACTAAAATTGGGAATAAAGAGAGTTAGATGATTACCCTAATGAGGCATTTGAGTGTAAGGTCTCATTGCTGGAAATCGAGTTTTGCCAACTCAGGAGACATTATTGGCAATAGCCAATGTATACTTGCCTTCGGGCACTGGTATACTAGAATAGTATGTAGGATCCCTATCCTTGCGGCAAACTTAGATTAGGGGACTTGGTCGATGAGTTAATGGAGGATTCCATATAGCCCATGGGATTTTATAAATGTAGAGTGTACCATCTAGTTCAGAAGTAAATTAAAGAGTTGAGTTAATATTTTACAAGTATGAATCGAAGCTCTTTATATTATGCCCATGTGTCTTTTTATATATATATCATGATATATGGTTTTCACAATGCACTTGATTATTTTACATGAAATATACGTTATTTTTGGATTTTTCTACATACCGATACTTTCCAAGTATTGACCATTATAACTCAGTTTCTAAGGCACAGTCCCATGGTCCATCATATCAGTAAGATATTTGGGATAATGTCAGAGTTGGTGAGCTATCCATCTGTTGGAGGGCATTTATTCATATGTTGACTTCTTCTAGTTTATAGTCCAGCTAAGAGCCTTGTCCCGGCCTAGATAGTTAGTATTCAGTAGAGGCTTCATAGACAAGATTTGAGTATTTGTATTGTAACAACTTGTTGATAAAGTTTGATTATGTGTTTCCTTAGAATGTCATTATATCTTTCGCACTTTGGTTTATGAATGGATTATTCTTATGATAGTATGCTAAAGGGTCTCTCGAGCCTTTATGGTTCAGGATGCCCATCGCAGCCAGGGCCTCAATTCATGATAAGCTTGGTATCAGAGTATAGTCTATGGTCCCAGGGTATCTATGAAGCTATATCTAGTAAAGTCTTGCTTATGGGTGTATTGTGCACCACACTTATAATCAGGAGGCTACCGGGCATTTAGGAGATGTTTCTTAATCTTTCATGATCTAGATTGTTCTAAAGTGTTCTCCATATGAAAGTCATCCAAATTCCTTCCTCTCTATAATTTTATAGGCCATGCCTCAGTATTGAGGCGATACAAGTTCAAGAGTTTAGATTCCTAATGATATGGTCCTTTCTTATTGAGTTATCCATATAGTCGTGAAATAACGCAAGGACTTGAGAGGAGTCTATTAGTGCATCGAGTGTATTGACTTAAATGTATACCTCTATTTATATCAATCATGTATTTGAGCCTTAGGTAGGAATTGTATTTAGTCCCTTTTTAAAAGCTTTGGTAGCTTAAGGGTAATGATGTGTAGCAGCATGTTGGAACAATATTTTCACCCGAGTAGTAGTATATTTTAACTTGTTATAATCTATGTGTAGTACGATAGTCCCAAAGTTAGTGATATGAATTCATAAGTTTAAAAGTCAGAGTGAAGGTAGATTTTGAGTAGATAAGGTAGTTTTAGTTGTATAATTTTGAGTGAAGGGTGTCATATTGTTTCATAGTGATTGGCTATTATTGTAGAAATTTGTAAATTGTATGGTAGTTTATGGAGGAAGTGATTAGTATGATAATTATTTATTTAAAATAGGGAAGGAGTTCACGATCGATAGTTATGGTGGCTGTAAGGTCATTTATAGGTTGTGAATAGAAAGGGGTAGATCAACCAATAAGTTATAAGTATATACTAATTTAGGGAAATCTTAGAAAAAAAGAGCCTCATTGGTGCTTATAAAATCTTGAAAGTAGTTGGGATGTATACATGGGTAAGTAGATATGACGTGAGAATGTAGGACATGCTGATAGATCGTAATGGGTTATAACATAAGATTAAGATCAACTATCCTTATTATGTGACTTTACCCCCACACCCTTGATTCTCTTTCCTCTAGTAGTTGTAAACTAGTACTGTATGTGAGGAGGCGTGTAATGAATATTAAGGTGTAGTACTAATATTCTGAAGAAAAATATGTGTGTATGCCGTAGTTAAAGAAAATAAGAAATTTAGGTTGATTTCTCTATTCGTTAGACTAGTATGTTATGTGGGATGTTTCATCGATTGTACATGATTAGTGTTGACACTAGGTTTGGACCTTAGATGAGGATTGTTGTGGTAAGAATGTTAACTTGAGGATAGTGATACGAGAATTGTTGGAGTAAGTTAGTAGGCTTGATTTGATGTGTGCCCTAGCCTAGGTTGGCAACTTGTGGAAAAAAATTGAGTAAAAAATTGTGATATATATATATATATATACATGAGGACAATACGATGAAATACGGATGAGACGTTAGGTGGATAAGAGCATTATGTATATAAGAATAAGTTGAACCCCGGGTAGCATGTTATTAGATAAGGTTTTATGTGTATAAGTTCCATGTGTACCTAGTTCATGTTCTTGAATTTTGAACTATGAAGAAGCCTAGGGAGTTGTTATATGGTGTCCTTTAGAGATGAATTGAGGAAATATAGATAGGTAATGTGTGCCTTTGATATAGTTCTACAATGTTTGTTAAGTTGTGATTTATGTGATTAGAGGTTTAATGCTAGTATATTAAGGAGTGGGGAATGGATTGTTATGTGTTAAGGGGTGTGGGTATGTATAATCACAAGAGTGTGAGTTGTAGGGTGATGGCAATAAAGGCTAACAAAAGTTAAGAATAGTATCCCCGGAAAGCAATGCCTTCAAGTTATAGTTTATCGGGGGGTGTTTAGCATTTATGTGTATGGTGATACCCCACTGTGCTGAGTGTTGTATTTATACATTCAATGAGATGATGCATCCATAAGTCTAGGTTTTGTGAATTTGATCTAAGAGGGAGATGATGAATTTATGTAGATCTTGAATTTTCTCATGGTGGTAAGTTTCAGAGAAGAGCCATGGTATAACTCTATTCTTATTCTAGCAGAATACTCTTACTTCGGATCAAGAGGACATTCTACCAATGTCTTCTATATTCAAATTGTGTCTATGCCTATGGTCTGAGTTCTCTAAGAAAATTATGTTCATGCTCCAATCCCTAAACTGGAAGAAATAACGTATCTCATCAGTTTAAGCTTCCAAGTATTCAAGCTCCATATTATGACATTCATGATCCATTAAACTCATGACTCACTTTATGATTAGTTCAAAGAAACTATACTCTCTATATATTATTGATTCATTTTATGTTGGGTCTAGCCCAAAGCGATAAGGTTTATGCAAACTCATGACCATTTTTTAGTTCTTAAAATGAGGAGCAAGAGCTTCAAGTAGCAGTCCTTGTCTCAATCGTTGACTATATGAATTCTGGCTTTATGCTATACAACTCATGATATATACATTCATGTCTCTTATTGTGCCCAGTCTAAATAACTCATGTTGTGTTATGTTTATGCTTGAATGACTCTCTAATCAAGATCCAGGCATTTGATATATAAAGACTTTATGCCTATAGTATCGTACCTTACATCTCAAGCCCCACCTTGAGTAGTGCAACAAGTATACATTATAATTGAATAGTGTCATTCCAATTCTTGATGTTTGTGCTTTAGTTCCCCAACGACCTTCCTTATGTTACCAAGATAGTGGTTATGAAAATGTAGTATTATTTTAGATAAGAGAGTAGATGATTCTTATTGTGTTAAATTTTTTAGGGACTAGTCGAGCTAAGGTATAGACAAAGAGCAAAAAGGGATACAAACTTTCTTTATGTGAAATAATTAGGAAGGGGATATGTTGTGCAAATCTTGGAGAGAATGATTGAAATTTCTTGGTTTTAGGGGGTCCATAAAGTGGTGTAGTAAAGATAGGCTTGAATGTTGTGACTGATTAAAACACAAACCAATGTGCCATGTGGTTAGTACTCCATGATTAAGACCTGAGGTTGTTTGATTATAGAGGTAAGGTGAAGTAATATCCTTAAAATGATGTAGAGTATAGGGTCCTATAGTTTAAGCTAGAACCTTTTAACTTTGGATTAGGCTTCAACATGAAAGTACTATGTAGGGGGACTCACACACGTGTAGTTAGGTGTGTTGTGGGGAAATTGTTAGTTGGAGTGATAAGGTGTGTAATTCATTGTATAGAACATAGTCAAGTATTGTCACTAAATTTAAGGTCTATTGGTTGTATCATGTAAGGTGGAGGATAACTCTATTCCTATGTACCGCAAAAACCTTATTTCAGGTCAGGTGTCATATAAATCAAGATTGATGATCACCGAATAAACTCATTCCTTATGTTGTGATGATTATGATCCATAGAACTCATTTGCAATGTCATCTTTATGTCAAGTCTTATTGTCTCTTGCCTCGTTCTTACATGATTCACTTGGTGATGCCATTAAGCTCTGCTTGAATGCCTATGTATGTTTCGTTGAAATTTGTTTTCTCATGTGAGGTTTTGTCCTTTATTCCATACTTCTATAGCTTCAACAAGTTCCTACCCATTATTCAAGGATGAATAATTCCAAGGGGGGAGATAATGTAACACTCAACACTTTTGGGCTTAAGTTTGATCCGTCGTTCCTATGTATATAGACCCAAACCAAATGATTTTTATCAATATAAGTTGAAGATTAATTCTTTAGTGTGAAAACATATTTGGAGATGAATTGAAAGCATAAAAATCTCCTAAATCAAAGTCAAGTTGAGAACTTTTCTATCGATTGAGTTTTGTAAATGTTCTAACTTTGGTCAACTTCCAATGAATATTAATCCTATAATATAACGAGTTAGATGGCCTACTATATACCAAATGAAAGGTCTTCGAGTCTTCTTTCCAATACCACTAGTTTTGCCTTATTTGATATCGAAGGAAAACGTTATGCCCAATTTACCAAAAGGGTATCTATCGATCAAGGCGCGACGACCAGGGTGATAGACCATCACACCAGCGATGGTCAGTCACTCCAAACCGTCACCCTTAAGCAGAAAAACCAAAAATTGGTCATTTTGGGATAGTTGGAGTGATGGACAGTCACAAGAGTGACGGACCGTCGCCCAAACCGTCTGTAGGGACCATTGTGCACTGCTATAAACTTTTCAAAAGGGTATTTGGGTATTTTCCCCACCACAAACCACTCCTCCATGACTTAAATAATACTTTAAACCCTATTTACTGATAAAATATCAGTTTCTCTTAGTTTTTTTCCTCTTCTCTCTCAAGAGAAAAAATTAGGGTTTTCTCCCAAGACTCATACTTCCAAGGCTTAGATTGAAGATATCTCAAATTTTGTTTATCAAAAAGGTATGTAGGACTATCCTAAATCTCATGGGAATAAGTTTAACGTTTTAACAAGATTTAAATATGTATATATATGTAATGGGTTTTTAAAACCGTTTGAAGAGCATGCATTATGAACCCATTTTGATGAAAGTATGCATTATATATTATGGGGTTTTTCCACAAACTTGAGTTACAATTATGTGCATATATGATATGAGTTTGAAAAGTGATTTATGAGCAGGATTTATGAAATTCCCTCTCCCATGATGAAATTTATTGTATTAACATGTTATGAATTGTGAAGTGGGTTTGAGAGCACGGACTATAATAAGCCCCCTTTTTCGATCATGAGATTTATGTGTGACTAGTATTAGGGATGTTTTATGATTGATGATAATTCTTGAGTTTTAAATGACTCTTTAACTACTATGCATTGTTGTTTTTTATGTTTTAAAAAGGGTATCTATCATGCTAAAGGCTTTTGTGTCCTAATGAAGAATTGCATGTGATCTTAATGAAAGAATTGGCCACCATGTGTTAAAGTCTTAAAAAGAGAGTGTTTTCCATAAATTTTCATATTATTTTGAAATAAGAACTCTCATGTGATATGCAAATATATTGGTGGTGATTAAAATATTTTGAATGAGATGGGCATGATATGATATGATATAACTTGAAAGTCTAGGTATGGCGATACCTATTATGAATTGCCCTTGACATGAAAGTAAATGAATATTTTTAAGCATGAAGCATGGTTTTAAAGGACTAAAATTGGGTTTAAGGAGAGTTAAATGATTACCCGAAGAAGGCATTTGATTGTAAGGGTTCATAGCTGAAAATTGAGTTTTGCCAACTCGGGAGACATGATTGGCAATGGCCAATGTATACTTGCCCCCAGGCACTGGTATACTAGAATAGTATATGGAACCCCTATCCTTGCAACAAACTTGGATTGGAGGGCTTGACCGACGAGTAAATGGCGGATTCCATATAGACCATGGGATTTTAGAAATATAGGGTGTACCAACTAGCTCGAAAGTAAATTAAAGAGTTGAGTCAATGTTTTACAAGAATGAATTGAAGATCTTTCCTCATGTGTTTTTATATATATTATGATAAATGATTTTCACAGTGCTCACGATAATTTTACATGAAATAACGTTATTTTTGGATTATTCTGCATACCAATACTTTTCAAGTATTAACCCTTATAATACAGGTTCTAAGGCACAATCCTGTCTATCGCATCAATAGAACATTTGGGATAATGACAGAGTTGGTGATCCATCTATCTTTCAGAGGGTATTTATTCATATGTTTACTTCTTTCAGTTTATGGTCCATCCGAGGGCCTTTTCCCAGTCTATAAAAGTTAGTATTCAGTATAGGCTTTGTAGACGAGATTTGAGTATTTGTATTGTCACAACTTGTTGACCCAATTTGATTATGTGTTTTCTTTGAATGTCATTATATCTTCTGTACTTTGATTTATCTATGGATTATACTTATGATAGTATGATAAGTGATCTCTCGGGTATTCATGATTTGAGATGCCTATCGTGGCCAGGGTTTCATCTCGGTGATACGAGACATGCCACGAGGACTCGAATCGAAGACACAGAAAAGTAAAGTTAGAAGGATAGGATAATGATGATAGAAAGATAGACACAAAATTGATAACGAAAGGGCAATCGAAGGGATTTTCAAACCCTATAACCTCCCTTAATGACTATCAATAAGAACCTATCTCTTACGTGACTGCAAAGGGGATTAGGTCCTACTTACAACCAGCGTTTCTAAACAAGGTTCAATATCTGCCTTTCCAAGCACTCAAACACTCCCATGGAGTCTCATGAATACATCATATAAATTAATCAACAAAAACTATGAATACATCATATAAATTAATCAACAAAAACTAACTAATAAAATATCTAAGGCACATATTTATAGTAGTTGCCTTTGGCATAGCTAGCCTATTATAAAAATAGCCAAAAAGTGGCTATTTCGGAAATAACCCACAAAGGCTTTTTATTCCTTCTCCATGGATTTACTCGGCTCCAAGCTATCTTACAAACATGACATTGCTTTATTAGGAGCTCAAAGAAGGGCCTCTAAGAACATTCTTGGATCCTTAGGGAGATCAAGGCTTGGACCCCCTCATGTTGGCCTCGAGTTCTGTGACAAAAGCGTTGATGCCCATTTGACTTGTATCATCCTTCCCTTCTTGAAAAGGATTTGACCTTGAATCCAAACCATGCAAAATCAAATAAAGGACAAACACAAATTACTCATGACATGAGGGTTAGGGTTAGCATAAGAAGTCATTTCACCATGCCAAGGTTGCACACACTTAAGATATAACCAAGGATCCTTTGTGTTAGTCATTAAGAACTTATTGAAAAATGCACAAAGGAGTTGGCTATAGGAATCACCAAGAGGTAAGGAAACCACAAGGGTCATAATGGCATCAATAAATCCAAAAAGAAAGGTTACCTTTACCTTAGGAGCCATAAGACACAATTGCCTCATCACCTCTTTAAGAGACCACATCAAGAGTGGTGCCTCAATTGGTAATAAAGTCCATAAGATGCATATAAAAATGTCACTTAAATAAGTGGACCAACCAACAAATTTTCAACCTCCACATAAAACAAATCCAAAACTAGCATGGATTCCATCATAGGCAAAGAGGTAGTATAGGAAGGAATCAAGTATAAAGGCATCATCCAAGGCGCTATCATCTATAAGTTTGCCATTTGGCTCAAAAGATATAGCACATAAGGCATACAAGGATAGAATCAAGAAATTTAAGCACATATTACTTCTTACTTTAAACTAAATCATCAACTTGGCTTCCACAAGTTGGGATTCATGCTACTTAAGCACAAGTGTCTCAAATAAGGATGCAAAGTTATACGTAATACACAAAGGAGACAATTACATATTTTCCCTCAGGTTCTCAAGAATGATACCGCCTTTAAGAAGGAGTTCATCATCTCTACTAACATAATGAGGAAGGGTATCACACGAATGGAGTTCATCCAAAGTAGTTTCAATGGAAGACTCTCTTCTTGAACTACAAGTGGTGAAACCTTGGTCAAGAAGGGAAACACACAATAGTGAACTCTCTTGGATATTTTGATAGATCACTTTCTTTAAAAACCCTCTATCTTGGTTAGAGTTCTTTCCCTTACACAATATTGGTCCCTCAAAAGAATTTTTGTAACAACCCGAGACTACCCCCTAATCGTTACACGGTGCTTACAATCCCGAGGGACCACAAGATAACCCATGAGCTGGTACCTGCTGTGAGCACTGAATAATAATACTGTAATAATTGCAAAATAATGGACTGAAATTTCATAAGGTTCAAAACATATAAAATATTTATATGAATAATTACATCTGAATCTGAAATACTGTCTAAAAATTTAGTCTGAAAAGACTCTAACTGAACTATCTGAAAGTGGAGTTGATGGGACACTCCCCCACTAACTCCATCTACTAAAATACTACTAAGTTGAAGTACTGAAATAAAATTATATCCTCGATAGATGAGGACTCACTGCAAAATTTGCTACTGTTGGTTGAATCTAGCTAGGCGCGGTCAGGAACTTGAGCATCCGAACCTATGATATGAAACATCATGGCGCAAGAAATGAGTGTGCGATCAGTACGTGGGAATGTACTGGTATGCTAAATGACGTAAGACTGAATAAATGTGTTTGTATGCATAAACACTAACTGACTGAATAATATACAAGAGCTGGATTAGCATACATGGAGGATCTATAACTACTGAACATACTGTGCATACGAGTATACTGGAACTGAATTTGATAACTGATAACTGAATATACTGATAATCTAAGATCACTAATAATTTGAATTACTAATAACTGAGTGTCTGTATCTGACAGTCCTGATTCTGTAGAACTGAACTGAGTTCTATTCTGAAAACTGAAACTGAGACTGAAACTGTGGGAGGTAATCATCTAACCAATATTTCCCAAATGAGAGAAGACAACTGAGCTGGAGTCCAATCTGTAACCCCAATTGGAAGGGTGTCAGTACCGTCCTATGGGTAAAGACAAGCTAAAGAGTAACCCTTTTACTAGCAGGTTCCCTTAATTGAGAACGGTGCTACACTCTACTGGCAGGTAGAGCACCTCATCAACCCTCAACTAGCAGGTTTGATGTCTCAACCTATGTTGTCTACGTAGTTCTGGAACACAAGGTTGCTTCAAAGGATCACACCTTTTACTGGCAGGTGAGCCCCCATCCTTGGATTCACTCAGTGCTGAATCCTACTCCCAACTGAAAGACACCGAACTGTTATACTGAATTAAACTAGACTGATACTGAGATTATTGAGTTTTCCTAAGTTCTGTAACTGACTGAATTCTACTGAGTTCTGTAATACACTGAGAGTACTACTAATCGTGACATGACTGATACTACTTTGTAACTGACACTGGCTCTAAGTAACAACTAGATTGTCGAGTATTAAATACCCTCAGGACTCGATAACATGAAAGTAAAGCAAAGCATCATCTTGAATACATGTTATGGGAATACATGTTAGCTTGCTATAATGACATTATTTCATTCTCATAGATAATTTATCAAACACATAAGAAGCATACTTGGTTCATTAAATAATAAACACTTAGGGTTAACATGGTTACAACAATCTACTTGCTAATTAAAGGATTTATCATGAATATTATGTAATTCAACACACACTAGAGTCAATTCTTGGAACTTGTAATCTAAATCATGGATTAAAACTCAAACAGCATCATGAACATGAATTCAAACTAATTCAAACATGGAAATCATAAATCATAAATCTTGTATTTTGAAAAAGAATTCTTGGGCTCCATGGAAGATAGGGATCCATGAATGAACATCTAACATACCTTAATTTGTGAGATTCTTGAAGTTCTTAAACAAATTCTTGGGATTGACCTTGATTATTCAACTAGGGTTTGTTTTCTTGAGAGAGAAATACCTTTTGATTTTGGGGGAAAAGTGAATAAGGGTTTAAACATTTTTGGGGATTAAATCCCACATCTGGGAGGAATAAAATCATGGGAAAAGACTTTTAACCCTGGGCGCAACTTTATTTTGTGAAATTTTCCCTATCTGGACCCCTGGTGCTACGCGGTGCTATCGCGTCGTGTCACAGGAAAATGACAACTGGGAAATTGCATGGTGGCGCGATGCGGTGGTATCGTGTTGCCACTTTGTTTGTGAACTGGAAGTGTACCGCAACACGGTCGTATTGCATTGGAACACTGGAAAAGGATAATTATGAACTGGGTGTATGGCGCGACATTCTAATATTACAGAGCAACACTGGAAATTGACAAGTGCTAGTTTGACACATTCCACAATGCACTACTGGCCTGAATGATGATGTTTAACAACTGAAACTTAAAATCTCCATAACTTCTTACCCGATTGTCGAATTTAGGCGAATTTTATATCATTGGAAAGCTAATTGAATTTCCTACACAATGGAAGGATCAAATCTAAAAATTACTTAGTATTCCAAAATTTTTATTTAGGATAACCCATGTACTGAGGGTTAATCTAGGCTAGGGAAATACGGGGTATTACAATTGTGAATCCCCAAGAAAGACTTTCCATCATAGGGAAGGATACCAATATCTTCATTCAAACTTTGTTTGTCATGTAGACCATAAATAAGTTGGGTGTGCCATAATCACCACATCCAAATTTGGCACCAGGGTCAAACAGAAAGAGTGGCCATAGACATGGGTCTAGAGAACACTCTTTTTCCCCAAAGACTTCACCCAAGCTGAAAGATATACTCTCCACATTAGAATAAACATCATCAAAATTAAGAGGAGAGTAGAGAAAGGTATCACTCAAGTCAACTTCAACTAAGGTTCCCTCATGTAGGTACTCACTAGTAGATCCAAGATCATCCCCACTAGTATTCTCAACAATAGGATCACACAAAGTAGAAGAAGAAATTGTGTCCAATCAATGGATACTTTCTATTTCCACGGAAGAAATCTCGAGTAGAACATATCACCACCAACACCAAAGGAGTTATTACTTAAATCTTTACAAGAAGCAAGAAATTCATCCTCATAATTATCAAACAAGGGTGGGGTATCATACAAAAGATCACATCCACAATCATTTTTCAAGGAATAATCACTTATTGGGTTTCTTAAGGATTCAAGCATATCAAAGTTATCATCACCGAATTAATTATTCCTTTCCAAGACTTCACATTCCTTTTTCTTAAGAGTAATCTCATCTTCCAAGAAGAGATTTCCTTCTTTAGGAGGAATGTTATCACACCATAATGGGTTGACATATAGGCTATAGCCTTTAAGACAAGCTATACCTTCAACATCATTCTCACCACTAGGTTTAATGGGAGTGACTGGACCATCTTCAAACATGATTATACTTAAATAGATAATGATATATACCAGAAGGAGATTTAGAACATGCAAGTTCATTCTCTAAAAGACAACTATCAGGTTCCAAAGAAGTTTCAAACATATAATCATCCTTATGAGCAAGACAACCCATAGGATCTTCTTTAAAAGTCATGCCCAAGGGGTCACTCCTATCTTCTTGACCAACATTATCAATTTAATAACTCACTTGAGGTTCTTTAACCATATTAGACACATCCTCGAGCGGTGGACTAGTTTCGCACATAATTTGGTCAATACAATTTTCACAAGACGATGTACTATCATTCAACACAATGTCTTAAACACTAGGTGGACACAAATTGATCTTAAAAGAAGAGTCAATTAGGTCATCAATAGGATCAACTGGTGTATCCACACTCACAACATATACATCACCATCAAGAGGCAAAGAATTAATAGACTCACATGTAGGTAAGATACTACTCATACTCAATGGGATACTAGCCGCACAATTATCATTCACATGCACAAAAGTATAAGAGTTATCTATGTCACCATGAAGTTCTTGAGCACATTCTTCTTTACCTTTGTGTGAAGGTCCTCCACAAGTTTTGGAATCATCTAATATTACCCTCGTCAAATCTTTAAAGGGAATCTTCTCTTTTGTCACTTGTTCTCCTCCGCTTTCCATATTGGTACCTACATACATGTCCTTATTAATTGAAGGACAAATAATGTTGACTCCAGTTGGTGGAAACCCTCTCACTTCACTCCTCACAATCTCTCCTTTTTCCTCTTTTACGTTGCTACCTTGCACGCCCTTACTTCTCTCAATCTTTTGTCTTTCATTTTCATAAGGCTTGGAATAAATGGTCATCTTTCCTTGACATTTGGGAAGGGTAGGTGGAAAGATATAATTTCTCCATTGGTCCTTTGCAAAATTAGGCCAATTTTTCATATTTGGAATCTTGTGTTTTGTAAACAAATCGACACCCAAATGTATGTGTCCACATTTCAATGGGAATATGTCATACCGCACCTCCTCATAGTTCCCATCTCGGGTAAAGGAAACCTTCACGCTCTCGAAGACTCTATAGACTTCCAAGAAGTATGGGAAACGTTTAGACACTCGAGGTATCTCTAGTTAATAAACCATAAGAGGAGTTATGTAGTTTACGTGAAATAAATCACCAAGTATAAGAACACATCTTGGAACTCTACAAATCTCTACCTATCTTTAACAAGGTTGCCTCCTTGGATCACTATTATACATCTTCATATAACCCTTCGGCACATAAATTGGCCTTAAGAACTCTTTCAAGGCACCCCAAGTTTAAGTGGGATTCCTTATAAGTTTGAAATTTTCCAAGGTCGGACCTTGAATGTACTTATGGCCATATGTAGTTTGTTCGGCTTCGCTTATAACATAATCCTCGAAGACCCTTTCACATTGCCATTCCTAATCAAGGTAAACTTTGGGATCCCATTCTCCTTTGAAGATAGATAGAGTAGGAAGACATTGACTTGTACTATACCCTCCATTTATACCTTAGTTATCTCTTCCATACATTTGTCCATGGCTATATTCATTTCCCCCATATTCTCCATCTTCTTCATAGCCATAACATTTTTCACCACAATCATAGTTTCCTATGTTGTTGTCACAATTATCTGAGGCTTCAAATACGTATTCCCCTTATATCCATCCCCTTTTACCTACAAAATGAACAAATAATATTAGTAGTAAGGCTCCTCACCAACACTCGTATGAATTCACCTTTGTGATCCTCACAATTGGAGCGGCATATGTTGAAAGTTTCTTATACTCCTATAGAAAATAAGGTGTCAATCTCTACTTTGCGGTTGGATAGGATTCTTATTTGATCGACTCAAAGAAATAAAAATCTACATATGGACTTGAAAAAAAGAAGTTACAATGAATTAAAACTATAAAAGCACACAAAGAAATAGGACGATGAAAGAATTCAGACTCAAGAACTAATCGATCAACTTTGTAGACGAAGTACTAGTTGATGATTAGTTTAAGAATCAAAAGAAGAGATTAGAAATAAAAAAAAATGAAACTAAAGAATAAAACCTTGAGCAATGGAGTTTTTAAAGTGTTGAGATATGTTTTAGAACTTGAATTGATGTTGGAGAAGTGTTGGTATGCGTTTGAGGCTATTTTGTGTTCACTGGAGGTGATCTGCGTTTAGGGATGCTTTGGGACCTGCTCCAGCAGGTGCGGAGAACTTTGGACGCAGGTGAGAAGGCTTGGCTACTGTTTTGAGGTGTTGCATCACCTTGGGCGCACCTTAAGGGCACTTCAAAGGCAGATTGGCTAAAAAACAGCTTGCATTGTACCACTTGTACTTCCAAATGGTCCCCCCATGGAATGTTCTTTTGGATCTTCAAAAGGTGATTTGCACAAACACTTTTGTAAACCTTTTTATTCACTTTTGAGTATCAAACAACCACCTTTTCCAACAATTTCTCTTGAAGATTTGAATTTCCCCAAGAACACCAAAACTTCGAAAATCTCTATCTCTTAAACCATTGATCGGAATGCGACGAAATTTTAAACCAAAGCTATTTTCAACCTTCTAAACATATTCGAACCATCATTTTGTTTAAATTCTCAACCAATAATTCCAGATTTTCGAATCCACTTCACTTTCTTCAAATTCAAACCATCAACAATGGTTGAACACTTAAAATGACTCTGATTATGCTCAAATTCGAAACCTAAACTTTTATAGTGTTAGAGAACACATATCTAATACTAGAAACACAAGAAAAATACAAAATAACAATCTTTAAATTTGAAACACCCTAAAAAAACATTTTGGGACTCTTTTTCTATTTTTTTCCTATTTTTTTTGTGATTTTCAAGATAACAAACCCAAGTCTAGAATCTTGGGAATGATCCTAAGCTTGGCTCTGATACCAAATGATACAAGACAAGCCACAAGGACTCGAATCGAGGACATAGAAAAGTAAAGATAGAATGCTAGGATAATGATGATAGAAATATAGACACAAAATTGATAACGAAAGGGCAATCAAAGGGCGTTTCAAACCCTAAAACGTCCCTTAATGACTATCAATAAGCACCTAGCTCTTACGTGACTGTAAAGGGGATTAAATCCTCCTTACAACGAACATTTCTAACAACCTTTAACATATGCCTTTCCAAGCACCCAAATACTTCCGTGGAGTCTCATGAATACATCATGTAAATTAATCAACAAAAATTAACTAATGAAATTTCTAAGGAACCTATTTATAGTAGTTTCCTTTGCACAACTAGCCTATTACAAAAATATTCCAAAAGTGGATATTTCAGAAATAACCGACAAGGGCTCTTTATTTCTGCGTCATGGATTTCCTCGGCTCCAAGCTATCTTCAAAAAACAACATTGCTTTATTAGGAGCTCGAAAAAGGGCCTCCAAGCACATTCTTGGTTCCTTAGGGCGATCAAGGTTTGAACCTCCTCATTTTGGCCTTGAGTTGTGTGATTAAAAGCGTTGATGCCTATTTGACTTGTATCACTCGGCTTATGACAATTATTAATCATTGATCTTGGGTGTATTTATATGTCCAATCATTGCTATTTACCCATATTTGAACTTATTTTGAGATTTAAAATTGTGCTAATTATATTGAATTGTGAGTTAAATTATATTTCATGGCTAACCGATGTGATTAGAGATACAGGGTAAATTTCTCATGAATTTGAAAAAAAATTGTATACACATCATGAAGATGCAAAAAACCATGTAGATCAAAGTCAAAAACATATGGAGATGCACGAGAGTAAGAAGAAAAGAAAATAGCTGAGGATTGCCAAAAAGAAAGGAATAAGAGAAAACTTCCAATGACGAAATGCTATCTCAACGTGTCGCGTCGACTGGAAATATGTGTGCCTTAGCTAAAATTTGAAGAAAAATTTCCAGTGCATCGACGCGATGTAAATGCGTCACGTTAATGCATAAGTTTTGTACCTTAAAAAATTCTTCTTCTGCAAATTCCAGTGCATCAATGCGATGTCAATGCGTCGCGTCGGTACTTAAAATTTTGACACTTAGCCAAATTTTGAGGAGAAAATTTCAGTGACACGATGCAATTTCAACGTGTTGTGTCGTGTGGTAAATAACTTGACTTAGTATGACTTTTAAAGATGAATTCCAGTGTGGCAATGTGATGTTGACGCGATGCGTTGGATGTGGCAACGCGATTAGCGATGCGTCGTATCATGGCTTCAGACCTGGTGAAATTTTTGCAATTATAAAAGGAACATGTGAGCACAATTCCAAGGACTTTTTGACAGTATAGCAACGGAGGAAAAGCATAGAATTCTTTCTTTTAGGTTTCTTATTATTTCTTTTGAACTTCTTTACCTCAATACTAATTTTGGGTATGATTAATTAATTGTTTTTGATGTTTAATTCAAACATGAGTGGCTAAATACCTTTGTTCTAGGGTTGAGGCCAAGAACATGATATCTCTTTGATATTCTTTATAGTAGTTTCTTTTTGTGTTATAAACTGGGTTGTTCTTAATTTCTTGAGCTTACTATTTTAATGCTTGGCCGCCATTAGAATAAATTTATATTTCTAAGTGTATCTAGGAAGAGAATCGTAGATTAGAAAGAGGAAATTAAGGAGCAAGGTTTTTATCCTTTAATAAAATAAGGGGTTTAAATTAGCATCTAGGATAGGGATATACCTAGAATCCTTGTATGGTTCAATTGCAAGAAGAGTACTTAATGAATCTAGAAGAATTGTTGTATCTCTGTTGGAGTTGTAGCTGCAATATTCAATAGATAGAAGATTTGAGGTCGGGAGGTAAAAAAATTATTGCTTAAACCTTGCGAACCAACAACCCAATAACCAATTAGACTACTATAAGAATGGAGATTTGTATGATTGTTCGAAAAGACTCAACCCTGGAATTCTTATCCTTATTGTTTACAACCGTTTCTTGCCATGCTTTAGTCAAAAACTTTTATTTCTAATTAATTAATTTATATTTTTATTCTCAAGTTCAAAATCATCTTACTACTTTACAAAACTTAGTACTCATTGTCTAAAACTAAAAGTTGATTAAATTTCTAGTTGCTTAGTCCTCATGGGAACGACATTTAATTGTCTAAATCACTATATTACTTGAACGATCACATGCACTTGCGTGTGCGTCTAAGTCGCAACAAGTTTTAGGCACCATTGCCGGGGACTAATATAATTAGTAAATTGCTAAATTTTTAGTTTTTGATATTAAGTTTACGTGTTAACAACTTGATCTTAGCGGCTAAAGTTTTACAGGTTTAGCTGAATTCAGGACTGGCGAGAGACAAAGAGTTGTTAGAGCCTTTTGCAGAACCAGAACAGATTTTTCAACAAAGGCGAAGAATGGCTGAACAAAGAAATATACCGGCTGATCCAAATGCTGGAAATGTTCCACCTTCTGTTATTCCTGTTATTCCAATTTTTCCTGCTCAACAAGATGCTAGACCTGTTCATTTGATAGAAACCCTACTCACGAACTATGTGACGAGTAGTATTCTTAAGCGCAAACCAGAAGGTCGATTTGAATTGAAGCTGAATATGGTGAAATTGTTGAATTCAGCAGGATAATTTTATGGCCTTTCACAAGAAGATCCGCAGTAGCACATACATACCTTCTTGGGAATAAGAGATACTTACATTCCTGAAGGGGTGAATTCTAATTATGTCATATTGACGCTCTTTCCTTTCTCCCTAATGGGGAATAAAAAAGGTGGTTACATGCTGAACTACCACTCTTCATCACTACATAAGAAAATCTAGCTTAGAAATTTCTTATTCGATTCTTTCCATTTGGGAAGACTGTACGCTTGAGGAGTGAGATCTTGAGTTTCAGACAGAAAGAGGGAGAGAATCTCTTCCAAGCTTGGGAGAGATTTAAGGGTATGCTCAGAAATCGCCATCACCATCATCAGTAAAACGATATTGTTGTGCATACTTTCATTGAGGGATTGGAGTCAAATACAAAGATTCTCTTAAATTCAACAGTAGGTGGACAGGCTCTTTAGAAGACATATAAAGAATTTTACACACTGCTGAATCGGATTTCATAAGGGAACCCTGGATGTCATGCAGATTTGAGGAGTACTCCTAGAAAGGTTGCAGGGCTACTGGAGGTAGATCAGTTCACCTCATTATAGGTACAGATCTCAGTCATGCAAAATCATATGCTTACTCAGCTTAATACCATAAAGTCGGGTGTTACACAACCAGCAACCACAACAAATGCAGTCCAATAGGTGAATTCTTGGTGTGAGATTTGTGGAAGTGGTGAGCACACAACAAAAGCATATTCTATTAATCCAGATTCTTCCAACTATGTGGGAAATGTAAATCGGCAGGGACAACAAAATTTTGGTAACACATATAATCCCAACTGGAGGAACCATCCCAATTTATCATAGGGTGGGAATCAGGCGTTGAATGCAAATTAGTACAAGGGACAAGTGCAACGAAATCAATAACCGGTTCAGAACAACTAAGCTACCACTGCTCAAACTGGGAATATGGAGGAATTAACAGAGTATTTTATGGCTCAACAAGCACAAATTGCAACTTAAATTAAGACTCAACAAGCACAGTTTGCAGCTGAGTTGAAGTGTCAACAATTGCTTATGAGAAATCTAGAGTTGCAACTGGGTCAAATTACAGGGGCACAGAATACAAGACCTAAAGGAGCATTACCTAGCGATACAGAGACCAATCCCAAGTAGGTAAATGTGGTTACAACAAGGAGTGGGCTGCAAACTAAGAAAATAGTTCAGGAGCAGGTTGGTCCCACAATTAATGATGAGGGTGCTAAAGACAATGCAGAGAAAAAAATCAATGAAAAAAAGGAAAGTAAAGAAATTCATATGGATAAAAAGACTATTCCGTTACCCTTTTCTCAAAGGGAAAGGAAACATCAAGAAAAAGTGAGTTACAAGAAATTCTTAGATCTTCTGAAGAAGGTTCAAGTGAATCTTCCTCTTATTGACATTCTACAGAGTGTGAGAAAATATGCAAAATAATTGAAGGACATAGTTTCAAATAAGAACCGGTTGACCGAGTATGCTACAGTTGCACTTACTCAAGATTGCACGTCTAAGATTCAAAACAAATTTCCCACGAAGCTTAAAGATTCGGGTAGTTTCACCTTGCATATTACCATTGGACAGACTATTTATTCATGTGAATTGTGTGACTTGGGAGCTAGCATAAATATTATGCCCACATCGTGGTATCGAACGATGGGTCTTGGGAGTCCCAAACCCACTACTATTATTTTACAGATGGTGGATAGATCACTTGCTAGGCCGGATGGTATTATCGAGGATGTTTTGGTGCAAGTGGGATCCTTAATATTTCCGGTGGATTTTGTAATTCTTCACTTTGAGGTTGATCATGTTGTTCCATTTATTTTGGGATGACCTTTCTTAGTAACAGGGCAGTCACTGATTGATGTAGCGGTAGGGAAAATGACAATGTGAGTGTATGATAAAGTAGAAGTTTTTTGTGTGTACAAGGCGTTGAAACTACCAGCTATATATGAGGAGTTTTCGTTTATATCGGTTATTAATATTGCTTCTGATTGGAATTTGTTGATATCTAATGATCCATTAGAGAGAGCTTTGATGGGTTATGATATTTATGGAGATGTGAAAACATTGGAATTAGTCCAGGTTATGAATTTTGCAGTGGTTATGATGAAGAAAGTGTCTGTCGAGCCATTGAATAGGCCAATTAGTCTATGCCCAAGCCCTCAGTTAAAGAAGATCCTAACTTAGAGCTTAAGGTTCTTCCTCCGCAGTTACAATATGTTTTTCTTGGTGATCAAGATACTTTGCCTGTTATTTTGTCTGTAGGGTTATTAGATGTACAGGTAAAGGAAGCTATAGTAGTTCTAAAGAGGAGAAGAAAGGCGATTGGTTGGTAGATGTATGATATTAGAGGAATCAATCCAGCATTTTGGATGCATAACATCTACATAGAAGAGGGTTAAAGACCTAGAGTGCAGCAACAAAAAGGTTGAAGCCAACGATAAAAGTGGTGGTCAGAAAAGAAGTGATCAAGTGGTTGGATAGTGGTATTGTCTACACAATTTTCGATAGCAAATAGGTGATTCTGGTGCATTGTGTACCAAAGAAAGGAGGGAAGAGCGTGATAAAAAATGATGATAATGATTTGATTCCCACATGTGTGGTGATCGGTTGGAGGATATGTATTGATTATCGGATATTGAATGAAGCAACTCGTAAAGATCACTCTCCTATTCTTTTCATTTACCAAATGCTGGATAGATTGGTGGGACAAGAGTATTATTGTTTTCTGTATGGGTACTCCATCTATAATCAGATAATCATAGCACCGAAAGACCAGGAAAAGACCACTTTCACTTATTCCTATAGAACATACGTGTTCAAACGCATTCCCTTTGGCCTATGCAATGCACCTGCTACAATTCAGAGATGTATGGCGGCTATATTCTCCGACATGGTAAAATACATTGTGGAGGTATTCATGGATGATTTCTCTATGTACGGTAATTCTTTTGAAAAGTGCTTGCAGAATCTTGACAGAGTTCTAGCTCGATGCGAAGAGACAAACTTAGTGCTAAATTAGTAAAAGTGCCACTTTATGGCTGAGGAAGGAATTGTCCTAGGCCATAAAGTGTTATGTAAAGGACTCGAGGTAGCTAAGGCGAAGGTAGAAGTGATTTAAAAATTTCCAAATCCAGTTACAGTCAAAGGAGTGCGAAGTTTTTTGGGACATGCAGATTTCTATAGGTGGTTCATTCAATATTTCTCAAGAATTGCAAGCCCCATGTGCAAATTATTAGAGAAAGAAGCCAAATTCGAGTTTGGGGCTGATTGCCAATAAGACTTTGAAAAACTAAAGAAGAATTTGACTGAAGTACCAATTCTGATCGTACCAGATTAGGAGTTACCATTTGAGCTGATGTGTGATGCTAGTGATGTTGTTGTGGGAGCGGTTTTGGGTCAGAGAAAGGATAAGGTATTTCACTCGATCTACTATGCTAGCAAAGTATTGAATGATGCTCAAGTTAATTATATATTTACAGAGAAAGAGATGTTGGTAGTGGTGTATGCATTCGACAAGTTTAGATCTTACTTAGTTGGCACTAAGGTCATTGTTCATACTGATCATACTGCCATTAAGTATCTTGTGAACAAGAAGGATGTAAAGCCTCGACTAATTATATGGATTCTGCTACTCCAAGAATTCGATCATGGGGTGTGAGATAGGAAAGGAGCCGAAAATTAAGTTGTTGACCACTTGTCACGGCTGGAAAGTCGAAACCATATTGTTGAGTACTCTCTTAGTATTAAGGAAGAAAATTTCTACACCACTTGTGAGGTGTACCCTCCTAATACCACCATACAACAAAGAAAAAAATTGCTCCATGATTCACGTTCCTATATTTGGGACGAACCGTATCTCTTTAAGCAGGGTCCAGATGGAGTTATTCGTAGGTGTATCCCAGAGGCTGAATTTTCAAAGGTTCTTGAAGATTTCCACTCATCTCCTTATGGTGAACACCATGGGGGTGAGAGGACTGCTATAAAAGTGCTGCAATCGGGTTTTTTTTGGCCTACGTTGTTTAGCGATGCAATTGCTTTTGTGAAAAAATTGTGATCAATGTCAAAGGTTGGGTACTATATCTAGGCGTCATGAGATGCCCCTAAATAATATTTTAGAAGTCAAAGTCTTTGATGTTTGGGGGATCGATTTCATGGGACCATTCCCACCTTTAAAAGGCAATTTGTACATTCTTGTAGTGGTTGACTACGTCTCTAAATGGGCGGAGGCTGTGGCTAGTCTGACTAATGATGCAAGGGTGGTGCTGAATTTATGAAGAAGAACATATTTTCTAGATTTGGTACACCTAGAGCAATAATTAGTGATGGAGGTACGCACTTTATCAACACTTGGTTCAAAAATCTTCTTTTTAAATATGGTGTTAGGCACAAGGTTGCTACTGCGTACTATCTCCAAACTAGTGGACAAGTTGAGGTGTCCAACCGAGAGATTAAGCAGATACTTCAGAAGACTGTGAATGGACAGAGAAAATATTGGCCTGAGAAGTTAGATGATGCACTTTAGGCTTACAGAACAGCGTACAAGATGCCCATTGGGATGTCCCCATATCGCTAGGTTTATGGTAAAGCATACCATTTGTCTGTGGAGCTGTAACATCAAACATATTGGGCTGTAAAAAAGCTAAATCTTGAGTTGACTGCTGCGGGAGAGAAACGGTTACTGCAGCTGAATGAGCTTGATAATTTTAGGATTCACACCTACAAAAATGCCAAACTATACACGGATAAGACCAAGAGATTGCATGATAAACAAATTCAAGAAAGAGTATTTGAACCTGAACAACTTGTTTTGTTGTTCAGTTCAAGGCTTAAGTTATTCCGGGGTAAATTACGATCGAAATGTTCTGGACCTTTTGAGGTGGTACGAATGACACCTTATGGAGCTATAGAGTTGTGGAGTAAAGAGAAGATAGAGAAGTTCCTAGTGAATGGACAGCGTGTAAAACATTATTGGGCTGATCATCCGGATAAGCACAAGGAGTCCATCACCTTTGCTGAGGTGTAAAACTGAGCTAACTCATTCCACGATGTAAAATAAGGCACTGCGTGAGAGGCAACCCACAAATGTAATGTAATATGTAGTTTAATTTTTAGTAGTTGAAGAACAAAAAGAAAAATACAAAAAGATGAGTTATGCCACGACAAAAAATAAGGCACTAGGTGGGAGGCAACCGACTTTTACTTACATGATTTTTGTTGTTTTTTATTGTTGTACAGAAATGAGAGCCTTGGTGGAGAAAGAGAAGATGAGAAGGTGATGAACATGGGCCTTTGAGTAAGTAAATAGGTGATACATGGTAAGAAAAAGGTAAGGGGTAATAAAAGATGTATTAAAATATGGGAAATTTAGCCTTAGAAAATTTTTTGGAGGAAATTTCCAGTGAATCGATGCTATCTTGGTGCGTCATGTCGAGGAGCATAAATTCCATACTTAGAAAAATTTTCTAAAGCTATTTCCAGTAAACCGACGTGATTCTAATACATCGCATCAGTCCTATCAATGTGGTAAGCCTCGCGCCGCATTGATTGGCATGTAGGCAACAATTAGACTAATTTTTTGATGCTACTTCCAGAGAAGCGACGCAAACATGATGCGTCACGTCGATTTTGCAACGCGATATATAATGTGTCGCGTTGACTGTTATATTCTGGGTGACCTCTATCTATATGACTTTAAACTATTGACCCATTTACCCTAACCCTAAGCGCCATCACCGCCCCAAAAATCCTTCATTTCGAAAACTAGCATCTTTCATTTGTCATTAAGTCAAAGGTAAGTCTTTTACTTTTTTATTTACTAAAAATTATTTTATAGGATAAATAATGTTAGAATGCTAAATAGTTGATGATAAAGGAGGTGACTTAGTTTTGATTTATGGAATTGAAATAATAAATGGAAAGAATAATAGAATTAGTGACAAGTGATTGTGTTAATTTGGGGATTTCTGTTGAACTCATTTTGTTAATCTTGAATGGTGGTTTATTGAATTTTTTTTTACTAATCTTAGTTCTTATGGTGTATTTTCATGAATGACTTTAAGTTGTGGAGAGTTTGGTTTGTTTATGTGTTTATTAAATTGATGAATTGCACTTTCAATTTGACTTAGTTTCTGAATAAATAAGTTGGTTTGCTGAATCTTAGGGAAATTTCAAGAATATTAGAGTGATAATGTTCAATATATGATGGAAACTAAGTGTGGGGTGAATACCTATGTCACAATACCTTAGTGGTAGCTATGAGGGACTGAAGTTAGTGTGGTGAAGAGAGGTCAAGTAGTCATAAGTGGAGGTGTTTATGTGAAAAATTATTCATTCATTAGTGCTTGATCTGAGATTGTAAATTATGCCAACTTTGAAATGTCTTTGTGTGTTTATGTTGAATAACCAATGCTTGTACTTGTAAAATATAAAGGGGAAGTCTGAGTACCCTAGTGCATTTATATACAAAACTGTGCTAGCAACTAAGTGTGGGGTAGATTTCACACTTAGTGGTGGATAGATTTGAAGGTGCTTGTTTTATATGTTTGTGGGATGTTATGTTTAATAGGTACAATGTCGAGTAGCCACCAACAAAGAAGCAAAGGAAAAAAATGCATCTAGACCATTTGAGCCCAGATAAAAGAGGAGTTGTGAAGCTGACCGGGTTCCTGCAGCCCACATGTTTCTAGGTGTCAAAAGAGGTTTGGAACTAAGGCTTTAGTTGCAGCAGGATGAAAGTGTACTCTCAGCACAAAGAATCAAATAATCAGTTGATTAATTTATCAATAGGGCGAGTTTGATGAAGGTATATACCTCTATGGTGAGAAAGATAGAGGCCCAACACATGAGTTTTCTCTTTGAGCAGCCGGGTGTATGCAACTTGAGCCTGGTGCGGGAATTTTATGCAAACTGGAACCCAAAAGATTTTGAGGTTGATGTACTTGGTCATGTGATAACTTTCACTGTAAACATTGTTAATGAGCTATTAGGTGCACCCTATGTGGATCCGGATCCATTGAAGACAATGATCATTGAGCTACCTTATTAGTATATCCGTCATCTCCTGTGCGGCACTCGATCTATGATGAGGTTGATTCACCACAAAGAGGGAGGTATGTATGTTTCACTTCCATTTTCTCACTTGAACAGGGAGGCACGTTTAAGGGCCAGAATTATTTATGCTTGTCTTGTTCATGGGACACATATGACGGAGGTGACTTGTGATAAGATGTGTCTTATCTATGCTTTGATGTGTGATTATGTGGATGTGAATGTGGGTGCCATTATTTTTTCAGCGATGAGGAAGGTCCAATTCTTAGAGAGTCAAAGATATGGGTTTGGTGGGCTGCTTACCAGATTTTTGAGGTAACAAGGTGTGCCAGAGGAGGAGATAGATTATTTACCGCCTGTTGGTGACAGGCCACTTTATATTTCTCGCACCAAAGGACCATCTCCTCATGGTGTGAATTTGACTATGCCCGAGTGTAATGCTCGTACTGATAAGATCACAACCTATATGTATGGGCTAACTATGCTGCAGTTGAGGACTGGGGGGCATCTAGCCACCCAATAGGAAATTTGTGCGATGGAGATTGACTACCCACTAGGACCTCATGCTCGGACTTTTCTATGCATTGGGCCTGACTTTGATAAGCCCGTTGATGATGACGTCCCCATAGATGAGGAGAGACGCATGACTAATTCTGATGATGAGTCTGAGGAAGAGGAGCAGTCTGATGATGGTGACTCAGGTAATGATTTTGGTGATGATGATAACGTGATGGCCATGGTGACATTCGACTGAGCAGGGAGTACGACGCCACCCTGCCTTATGCTTATAGTTAGCATTGGGACAGTGCTCTGTTTAAGTGTGGGGTGGTTGGTCTTTAATCTTCTTCATCTTCATCTCTTTCATTTTTAATATTTGAACAATGTTGGTTTTAGGTTGTGTTGGATGAACAATTTTTATTTCTGTTTTTATGTTTGGTGGGTTGTAAGTTGACAATATTGCCCTTTTTGGCAAGATGATTGCCCTCTTTGGCAAATTTAGTTTAAAAGTATTTGCTTTATTTACAGTATTTTATTTTCACCCTTTCTGATAAATTTTCAGACTATGAGTATTATATGTGCCCTTTTTGGCAATTTTCATTATGCAACGTCATAGCTAGTTGCCTTTCTCTATGATAGATGGATGACGGCCATCTTAAGGGGAGTGTGTCTTTAGAAGCTAAGAAAATAATAGGACCCTGATTGCTACCTTTGAAAAATGTGGTGTGTTGGGCAAAATGTTTTAATTTGATTATAAATGAAATTGTGTTGAAACAAAATGAGATGTTTTTAAATGTAAGTCCCAACAATTGTAGTTTGGTTTGATTGGATTAATGTTGAATTTGATAAAGTACAATATCGAAAACCGCAAGAATCCGACTTGATTCTAAGCAAGCACTGAGTGGGTGAGTATTTGTTTATATTCTACATGTATAGGAATGACTAGAACTTGCCCGGTGTGTTTACAAAGTGAAATAAAGGGTGTTAGGTGTAGGAAGTGATTTAGGCATTTCTTTGTTAACCGAACTGTAAAGACCTTATTTACCTATCCTTATGCATGACCTTAGTTAAGACCAATTGAGCCTATAGCCTAATTTTTTTGGTAGCCTCATATGTAGATGAATCCTTTCTTTGATAGACCTTAATTTGATCCATAGTTCCTAAGAGCTTTAATACAAATAATGGAATAAGGGGGAATGTGAAGTACAAAGAAAGAAAAAGGTGAAAGTGAAGCTCTAGGGAAGTAATTTGTGCATTTAATTATGACGGTTAGGAGTTAGAAAATAATATGTAATGAAAATTTCAGTTATTGTTACCCGGTTATTGCATTAGAATGAACCTGTTTTTGCCCTGATCTGATAAGAACAATCTGCACCTCAACTAAGGCAAATTGCTTATGTTGAGGGTGGCTACTGTAGGGGTGCGTAACGAGAATTGAGATTTGAAGAAAATCTGAAAATTGAATTATGATGTAAAAAGAAAAATACTCCTACCGTAGTGTGTTAATATGCTTAGAAAGATTGGGGTGAAATAATAGATGTGTAAAGATAATGAAATGAAAAGTTGGGTCGACAAAATTTGATGCTGATTGAATGTGGTTAGGCATTAAAGTTCTTAGGGAGATTAGTCACTATTTCCCAAATAGTTCCTATCTGTCCCTTAGCTTGCATTACAATCATAAAAAGACCTATTTTATCCTCTACTTCAACATCCGACTATTAGTGGAGTAATACACTAAGGGAAAGACTATGGTTCATTACCTATTATGTATGAATTCTTTGTGAGAGAGAGTGATTGAAAATTGACATTCCCCTCATGATAAATAGTGAAAAATTATGAGACATATAGGGAAAACTTTCTTGTTGTGAGGGTGCATGCGGATGGAAGTCTGGATTACTTATTGAGTTGCCTGATGAAGTGCTTATATTAAGTTTGCTAATGAATTGAATGTCACTGTTAGGACGATGAAGTGTGAAATAAAGTGTTTATGTGCCCAACACTAGCATGAATCTTAGGTTGTGATTAGAATGTTTGATGATGGTGTTGTTTGAATTTGTTCGAGGACGAACAAGGTTTTAAGTGGGGGTGGTGATCTTGGGCGTATTTATAAGTCCAAACACTGCTATTTACCCATATTTGGACTTGTTTTGAGAATAAAAATTGTGCTAATTATATTGAATTGTGAGTTAAATTATGTTTCGTGGCTAACCGATGTGATTAGAGATATAGGATAAATTTGCCATGGATTCGGAAGAAAATTGGATACACATCATGAAGATGCGAAAGACCGTGTGGATCAAAGTCAAAAACATATGGAGATGCACGAGAGTAAGGAGAAAAGAAAAGAGCTGAGGATTGACGAAAAGAAAGAAAGAATCTGGAGAAAAATTCTAGTGACGCTACGCTATCTAAACACGTCGCGTCGACCGGCAATATGTGTGCCTTAGCCAAAATTTGAAGAATAATTTCCTGTGCATCGATGCGATGTCAACGCGTCTCGTCGATACATAAGTTTTGTACCTTAGAAAATTCTTCTTCTGCAACTTTCAGTGCATCGATCCGATGTCAACGCGTCGCGTCGATGCTTAAAATTTTGACACTTATCCAAATTTTGAGGAGAAAATTCTAGTGACACGACGCAATGCCAACGCGTCGCGTCGTGTGGTAAAGAACTTGACTTAGTCTGATTTTTCAAGATGAATTCCAATGTGGCAATGCGATGTTGAAGCGACGCGTTCGTTGTGGCAATGCGATTAGCGACACGTCGCGTCATGGATTCAAAGCTGGTGAAATTTCACCAAGTATAAAATCAACACGTGAGCACAATTCCAAGGACTTTTGGAAAGTATAGCAACGGCGGAAAAGCATAGAATTCTTTATTCTAGGGTCCTTATTATTTCTTTTGAACTTCTTTACCTCTATACTAATTTTTGGTATGATTAATTACTTGTTTTTTATGTTTAATTCAAACATGAGTGGCTAAATACCCTTGTTCTAAGGTTGAGGCCAAGAACATGATTACTCTTTGATATTCTTTATAGTAGTTTCTTTTTGGATTATCAACTGGGTTGTTCTTAATTTCTTGAGATTACTATTTTAATGCTTGGCCACCGTTTGAATAAATTTATATTTCTATGTGAATCCGGGAGGAGAATCGTAGATTAGAATGAGGAAATTAAGGAGCAAGGTTCTTATCCTATTATAAAATAAGGGGTTTCAATTAGCATCTAGGATAGGGATATACCTAAAAGCCTTGTTTGATTCAATTGCAAGGAGAGTACTTAATGAATCTAGAAGAATTGTTGTATCTCTGCGGGAGTTGTAGCTACAATATTCAATAGATACAAGATTTAAGGTCGGGAGACAAAAAAATCGTTGCCTAAACCTTGCAAACCAACAACCCAATAACCAATTAGACTACTATAAGAATGGAGATTTGTATGATTGTTCGAAAAGCCTCAACCCTAAAATTCTTATCATTATTTTTTACAACCGGTGTTTGCCTTACTTTAGTCATAAAATTTTATTTCTAATTAATTAATTTATATTTTTATTCTCAAGTTCAAAATCATCTTGCTACTTTACAACACTTAATACTCGTTGTCTAAAACTAAAAGTTGGTTAAATTTCTAGTTGCTTAGTCCTCGTGGGAACGATATCTGATTGTCTAAATCACTATATTACTTGAATGATCACGTGCACTTGCGTGTGCGTCTGAGTCACAACAATCATTTTTTTCGCTTACTAAGTTTTCAAATATTTTCATTATAGCGAAATGTTCAACTGACGCATACATGTCAAGCATCTGTAGATTAATGTGATTACTGAAAATTTCAACTGTACGAAGAAATAAAGATAAAAAATCATCATTCTAAATTGGCTTTTCACTAAATATTGGTTGTCCGTTGTCCGTAAAATAATTTGGATATTGACCAGAAATAACCACATCATTTTTCATATTAGTAATATCCATTTTACTCCTAAACAACCTTTTCAAACAATTATATTTGAGAGATAAAAGAAACAATTGAACCACTATAGGACTCCGACTATATCACACCAAATCCCCATCATGCAAAACTTCACCATCCCCATGTAAATTTACTCTTATCTTATTATTATCCATCTTAAAATAAGAAATGAATAAGGTTCAACAAATATTTTGAGTTATGCACTTTGATAAAATTTATTAGGATTGCTGCAAATGAAAGAAACCTGCACTTTTTATATAGCACCATGCAATGGCGTTACAAGGCAGACATGGGATCCTACCTTACAGGGTGAGAACCCATACTTGACTTACAAGTAAGCCCCATCAGCCAGTAAAAGGAAATTTATTCCCTCACTTGTCAGCAAAAGGCAAAAGGGAATTTATTCCCTAACTTGACTTACAGATACAAACGAGTAACGTAAGGAACTCCATTTACCTTGTAAGATAAAATCGTGCTTCTGCCTTGCACTTTACCATTACCTGACGACGTTAACTTTTTATGAACAAGGCAAACACATTCGTTTGTCTTGTCCGTTTTGAAATTTTTTAATTTTTATATGCCCTTCAAGCTCTTGACTCTTAAATAAGGACATATTTTGCTTCTTCCTTATTCTTTATTGTTGAGGAAAAGTGAGTTATTATAATTAGACTTACACTAAAAATAGGTTTTATCAAATCATCAAAACTTGGGATTCAAGGAACCAAAAACTTTCAGCTCATGCAGTTTAATTATCAAAAAGTAAAATGTAACAAATAAAATTGAACTAAGTAAATAATAAGTAACTCTTTTTGAAACTTCTGCTGTAAAAGAGAAATGCTAATTATCCTTACAAATAAAATATTGAAATAGGAGGAGTACATGCACTAGTAAAGTGAATGCTTCATCACATCTTGACTGACAGGAAATTAAAATATAATTAGTGAAACATGTTTTTTACAAGAAAATACCGAGAAATATAACACAAGCTTATGAGGTACATGAACTAGCACTTTTTTTTGACATATGTACGAGTATATGTCAAAAACACTACCCTTTATTGTGTATAGTCCAAATTGCTTCTCTCAATTTTCACCGAAGTTTTGATTAGACTCAACTGAAGCAAAGTCACCCGGGTAAATTTTCTTACCCTTGCTACATTTACCATTTGTGATTAATTTTTTCACTGTGCCACCCTTCTTATTATTACTTTGAGCATTTTCCTCCTCCAATTTCTTCGACTTCTCTTTTACGCTTTTTTGTTGTACGTGAAGATGGGCATAATTTACTCCCATGGATGCCATATTTGGAATTTTAGTCCTTAGAGAAATATTGCTAAGTGTTTGAAATGTGTGTTTGCTTAATTGCTTGATGTTTGAGTAAACCATAAACTACTCAATTTATAGAGTGAATTTCTGCCCTTTGTAAGCAGCCAATGCAACTTCTATTTTATTTTAATTGGGTGGCTAATGGTGATCATTAGGCCAAAATATTAATTAAACATGACGGTTTAATTTACAACACAGGAAGGAAGTGGAGGGTTACAACATATATAAAGTCGTTATCTTTAATTGTTAAGGTGGATTAACCACTATCATTAACAAAAGAAGGAATTGTGATAATGAAGAGAATGCTAATGGTGCATATAGCTTTTAACATTAATGGAGTTAGCTGTCAGCCTTCTCCAGCAACTAATTTAACAATTTGGATAATGTTTAAGACAGCTGCCTTATACAATAGACTGTGTTTCTCCTTAAGAAAAAGAATTATTACTAGTATTAGAAGAAGAGAAAAACTAAGGTCAAAGTTAAGCGATGAGGATGGCACTATTTGTTGGACATCTAGACCAAATGGTTGTGCAAAGACCAACAATATATTTCATCAGTTAAAATTGAACATTTTTAATGTTCAATGTCAAGTATAACCATGGTCCATGAGCCTACATGGGCTGCTAGGTTAACTCGGTACAACCCATATCAATCCATCATCAAAATCAGTCTAGCAGCATACACCATTAAGATCCTACACCTTATATGTACATTTTCAGTCTTTTAGCTATCAACGTAGAACTTTTGTTTGCACACCCAGCCTAGTGTTTCACCATAGATTTTGGATTAGATATTGATAATATATCTTCAAATATCTTTATGACCATGAAATTAAATCACATTTGAGCCAGTTTGCGGAGAAATTTCACTTTCATTTACAAAACTTTAGCTTTTTTTCAAGTAAAATGAATGTCCAAACTCCAAACACAACTTCAAGTTCCAAAGTCACAACTTCAGAAACTCATATTTTCAAGTTAAATTTGAAAATCTATGATCAAACATGCCCAATGTAGTCCCAACAAGTGGGGACATGACAAAGATAGAATATATTCAGATCTTACTCCTTTTGTGGGATGAATAAATTTTCGATAGACCCTAGCTCAAATTAAGATTTGAACGAATTACATGAGCATTGAGCCAATTTTTCCACCCATAGTCTAGCCATATCAAGGAAATTTGTCTTCATCCCCATGCATGTAACAGTACTACTGGATTATCAACACTAAAGTGAAAGTCGCCTTAAATTGCCCTAATTTTTATTTTTTATTTTTGTTTTATTTTATTTTGCAAATGAGAAAGCCTAAGTACTTACAAGGGGCATTTTATTAAAAGTGACAAAAGAGTTTCAAAATGAGGTGTAGGTGACTCAAGTCTTAATAATTGAGTGGAGTTGACAATTACTGTGTTATGGATTAAGAAAGTTGGAAAAATTTGAGAATAGCCCACGAGTTTTGAAATTTACACTTTAACCCAAATATTAACCTAATATAACTGGAAACAGAGGAAAAAAAGGTGTGTTTCTCTCTCTTTTCATCGATTGTTGTTTTCTCTCTCTTAGCGATTTTTTGTTGTTCATTGTTGTTGCAGTTTTATTTATCATCATCTTCTACTTCATTATCATCTTCTTCTTGTGTTGACCATTGTTGTTTTTGTTGTTGTTACCGCTACTGCTGCTAGTTGACCAATTTCTTAGGTCAAATTTTATTTTGTACATCACTTTCTACTTTGGCGTTACTTCATAGAAACTTTGGTAAGTCAAATTATGATTTTTAGTTGAATTTGTCATCTGGGTAACAACTAGTGTGCTGCTTTTTCAACAGTAGATAGCATGCGAACATGAATGCAACATAAGAGCCATCTGCTTAAACAGACCACTCATCTTTTGCGATAGATGATCCATCTGTTGCAACGAAAGACTCATATGTGGATTCATGTTGATGGTTCTATAGTGTCATAACATGAATCAAATAGATGGGTTATCTATTTCAACATATGATCCCTCTATTGCAATAGACTAGTTATCTGTTGCAACAGACTAGTTATCTGTTGCAACAGACTAGTTATCTATTGTAAAAGGGTAAATATCTATTGCAACAAATTAGTAACCAATTGCAATATAACTTGAACTCGATTCCAACAAACGCGTTGTCTGTTGCAATAGGTAAGTCATTTATCGCAATATGTTAGTTATCTGTTGCAATAAAATCTAAACTCGATTCCAAAAGACGCGTCGTCTGTTGCAACAGGTAAGTCATCTATCGTAATAGGTTATTTATCTGTTGCAATATGTCACTCATCAATTAGAATTGGCTTCAAAGGTTCTTTAGTACTGCAATATTTATCCCCACAGGCGCTTTATCTGTTGCAAATGATGTATAGTCTGTTGCAACATATGATTCACCTGTTACAACAGATGACTCATTTGTTAAAATCAGCTTCAGCAGCGTTACATGATTCCCAACAGGTAAATAATCTTTTGCAATTGATCACTTACACGTTGCAATATATTTTTCACCTGTTGCAATAGATTATACATTTGTAGGGGTTCATGTTACGGTACTATGAACTCACTATTAATTTTAATATGATATTATTATTAAATATCTTTAACAAATGACTTTATTTAGGTACCACTAATGGAGAGATCAATAATAATAGGGGTATATTGTCATGATCAATGGATCAGGAAGAGCAATAGATATGTATGGCATTAGAGGGGGGGTGAAATGCTAGAGATGATAGCTAAGACAGTCCAAAGTGATATTTCGTAAAATGATTTGTGAACTTAATCATCAGCTATTGTGGACTAAATTGTCAATCGAAAGAACTCATCATCAGCTACATGCACAACTCCTTTGAAAATTAGAGGGTACTACTTTTCAAGATAACCGATCAGGTTCGGTTGCGTGCTTATCTTAGTAATTCAGTCAGGCAGGTGTTAAGGGTATATATGGTTGAAAAGACGAGAGATAATAAGAACCAGAATCTAGAACAAGAAGAACAACAACAAGACATCTTTGATCATACGTTGGATGATCTGGACATGAATATTGCAGATGATGATCAAACACCAACGCCCATTGCTACGAGAAATACAGTGGGCATTTCTTCTCAATCGACACAGTCTGGCAATCATAAAGATAACGAGACCAACTTTTACAAGGGAATGTCATTCAAGGATAATAAAGAACTTTCTACTTCTTTTTTATTGCTTGCTGGAAAAAAGATTTTAGAATAGTGAAGGTGATCAATTCGAGCAAAGTCTTTTGCTTTATATGTGCTAATCCAAACTGCAAGTGGTGGTTGAGAGCGGTGACGTACTTAAGTTTTGATAGATTATTCATTCATAAACTTGAAAATTATCACACATGTGGTTTGGAGCTTATTTCAGGCCAAAATCCTCATGCCACAACAAAGGTCATCAGTGAATATTTCAAGAATAGATTCCCCAATGGAAAAGGCCCTTCTACAAGGGATATGGACAATCAAATCCTTACGAAATTGGGTGTCATGGTTAGTTATTGAAAGATATATACGGCCATGGGGATTTCCAAGGACGTTTTTAGGGGGACACAAGAGCATGGGTATATAGTCCTCGATACCTACTGTTACATGCTTGAGTCCACAAATTTTAAAAGTAAGACGGTATTGCATGTTAATGAAAATGAAAGGTTCAAGTACTTTTTTGTATCCTATGGTGCTTTGATTCAAGGTTTTCAACATTTGGGAAAAGTCATAGACATCGACGGGACCTTCTTGAGGAGCAGGTATAATGAAGTTTTGCTAGTGGCGGTGGCACAGGATGCGGGGAATCACATCTTTCCTGCCATTTTTTGTGTAGCAGACAAGGAATGTGATTCCACTTATGGATATTTTCTTGAAGAAATACAAAGTTGCATCGAAGATACCAAAGAGTTGTGTTTTATTTCGGATAGGCATTCATGTGTTCCAAAGATGGGTTCAATTTTCTACACTTCAGCTCACTTTGATTGTTGCATGAAGCATTTTAGAGATAACATTTGGAACAAATTTCACAATGAAAGGGTCATGACCCTTTTTAATAGAGCAACTAAAGCATATAGTAGAGAGGTGTTTTTAGACCATTTCAATCAAATAATGGATATGCATCCCAAGGCAGCAGAACATCTTGTACGTGTTGGTTTTGAGAAATGGAGCCGGGCATTCTGTCTGGCAAATAGGTACATTCTTATTAATTTAATGGCTTGTTTGATTTACAAGTTTAGTATGATGTCGTACTAAGTGATGTTAATTCATTGTTTGGTGATGAAAGAGAATTTTCCATCGTGGCTCTATTTGATAAAATAAACCAGAAGTATGGAATTTTTTTTTGAAAGGCATGTGAAGTTCAAGAATGCAGGAACCAAATTTGTTCTAGAAACGAAAAAAATAATATCAACTAGCATAGTCTGGGGAATAGGTTATTTGCTCATAAAATAGCAGATTACAAGTTCAGTATCAATGGTCATGGCGATGTTTCCACGGTCGATCTTCAACTAAGAACTTGTACATGCAGAGTTTTTGACTTAGATAAAATACTCTGTCCATATGCTATGGCAGCGCTTCGACTCAATACGGTGCACAATATGGAAATAAAATTATGAGTACTCCTCTTCATATTATTCAGTGGAAAAATATATAACAGCATATAGTGAGTAAATTACTCCAGTGCCTCCCGAAGAATCTTGGGTTATTCCTACAGAGCTTTGGCGGAGATTAATACCTCTTCCATATATTGACTCAAGCTATATTAAATCGGAAAGAAGGCCATATAGGAGGAGGCATGAAGTCAGAGAATTACTTCCATCAAGAAAAACTAAGTGCTCTATATGTAAGATTTCTGACCACAAAAGAACTACATGCCCGGATCGTAATCCACCATGATCGTTGTAATAGCAAATCCTTGCGTTGTTGTTTGTTTTGTACTTTTATATATTTAAATCATTGTTGTGAACATAAATGTTATCATTTATTATGTAAAATATCTTTTTAATAACTTGTGCACCAATAAAAAGAGGCAAAACATGAACTAAATATAACAGACCATAAAATTATTTTCAACAGATTACCCATCTATTGCAACAGATGGACATTAGCTGGACGAACACAATACAGTTCATCAAACTGGAATGTTTTCCTCTAACAGATGACAAATCTATTGCAATAGATGGATAATATGCTGACAGAAGGCCAATCGATGGCCAATCTGTTTCAACAGATGGTCCATCTATTAAAAGAACTCAAAACTCTTGCCATTTCTACTGGATTAAAAATTATTCTTTACGTTTAACCATCGACATATTTGTTGAGAATAAGAAATAGTTTGAATAAAAATTAAATAAGAATTAAAAACCAAAGTCGACCAAAAATAATTTTTTTATTAAATAAAAATAAAATGCATTAGGTATAGATCCGATATAAAAAAATTAAAATACATACGCTAAAAAAACATCACATAATTATTATTATTATTATTATTGTCAGCCGGCCAATCATCAACCAGCAGTAGCAGAGTCCTTATCAGCCTCTGTATCTTTCTAAACATCCTTGCTCTCACAGCGACCAACTCCCTCTACAGGTCATTAACCCTCCTCGGAAGTTCCCGCACGGTGTCACGTAGAATAGCAATGTCCCAAACAGGATCAACCATATCTAGAACACACATGAATTGACAAAAAATGTAAACGCAAAAGTAAAGAAAAGAGTTTGAATGTAACACAACATATACTACCAATAGAAAGATTTACACTCACAAAAAAACTTACCTTAATGAGAAAGAAATATGCTCTTTGAAGAGAAGTGGTTAAAGATGTAATATGAAAAGAGAAAATGCAAGAAATAAATAAAATGGAGCAGAATGAAGATAAAGGAAGGACCTATTTATAGAGGATTGAATTAGAATGTGTTAGGAAAAAAGGCATGACTATTCAACTCCATTGTATTAATTACATTCAAACTGGTGACTGTTTGTTTTTTGTGGGAAGTCATGACTTTTTCATTTAAATTCAAAGTTCTCACCTTTTCAAAATGGTTTATCTCTTAATAACAACCATTATTATTGAGTTGTTGCAACAGATTATCAACATGTCGCAACAGATAACCTATTTGACAAAACAGATTTGCCATCTGTTGCAATAGATGGTCTATGTGTGCAACAGATGAGACATCTATTGCAACATATGTATTATCTATTGCGATAGATGGACCATCTTTTGGAGGACATGTTTTGATTTCTTCTAACAGTTGATTCATTTGTTGCAATATATGGGGAATTTGATTCATCATAAGTCACGACTGTTCACCTTTTTTTAATATTCATCACATTCCTTAATTAATCCAAATTTGTGACTATTTTATTATATAAAATTAAAAAAATAGACTTAAAAACACAAAAGGTGAAAAGTCACAACTTGTTGCACTTGTTTTTTTTACGGGCATATAGATGGTTATCCTTTGAGCCTCTGTAGTATTGTACACTACTTAGCGATGGTAAGTGAAGAATAAACTCTGTCTAACATTGATTGGGTTGGAAGAATAAGCTACGTGCAGATGGATGAATCTACTTTCATGCGTGGGAGTTATGTATTACTGATAAGGCTTTCATGATGGACACACATAAAGTACAATGATTTTGTGAATGCAGTTATTTACCTATTAAACATTGATCCTTCAAACATGATCATGCATTTTATAGTTTTTTTTATAAGTGTGAACTGATAAGGCCGAAGGGTTCCAAGAAGGTGGTGTCAATACCCTGTTACAATTTAATAACGGTTTTGTTCATGTTTATGCGTCAAGTTTTGAGGAAGGTTTAAGTTTTTGGTGGCATTGTGAATATTCAATATTGATTGGACTGATTTTAAGGGTTCAATAGAGTTTTGAAAGGCCTCCGAAGCCTCGCACTACTGGAACCAAGAATGGAAATGAATATTGTTATTGCCCTGGTCTAAATTTATATATATGGGTTGCTCGAGTAGACTATTATACGACAGAAGGTGCTTGGGAGAATACTTGTGTGGAAAAGAGGAGGTGGAGAAGACCATATATCATCTCAGACCTTGTTTAAGAGGAAACACAGGGAAGCAAGCAAGGAACTTCTAGCCAATCTGGCCAATGAAATTGACTTGAAAGATGAAAAACTGAAAGAGCTACAAATGTGAAAGTGTATCCAAATATTAAAATCCAACAATCATTCTTGAAAAAGAAAAATTCTAAAGAGGACTAGAGCTAGACACTTTTCTAGGGTCTACAACTAGCTAGCGTGGCCTGAATGAAGACCCACAAAATGCACGACCAGAACTCTGAAGAAGCATCATAGCGAGCACAATTGATTGGTCAGATTTTTAGTCATGAATGAAACCTAAACCAACAACTCCAGAAGTAAAAATAAGGGAAGCCAAGGCGTCAATTTCTAAAGTCTAACTTGCATCCCATGCTTTCTGTTTGTAGTTCTGATTAGGTCTGAAGCTCGGTAGAAATCCCATGCCTTGTTGTTTCCACTACCTTTTACAAGACCAGAACCACAAGCTTAAGGCCTGGGATGCAAGTTTAACTTCTGAAATTGCCACCTTGGCTTGATCCCTTATTTTTACTTCAGGAGTTGTTGGTTCAAGTTTCGTTACTGACCAAAAATCTTATCACCATCGGTTCTTGCAAAGCTACAACTTTAGAGTTCTGGTCCTACATTTTATGGGCCTTCATTCAGGCCACGCTAGATAGTTTCAGTCCCTTAACAAAGTGCACAACTCCAGACCACTTCAGTATTTTTCTTTTCCAAAAGGACTGATGGATTTTCATTTTTGGATACACTTTTACATTTCTAGCTCAGTCAATTTATTTCATTTTTCGTGTCAATTTCATCAGCCAGATTCGCTACACGTTCCTTCCTACCTTGTGTTTCTTCTTTAATAAAGTCTGCGTTAATATATGGTCTTCTCTACCTCTATCTTCCTACACAGGTATTCTCCCAAGCACCTTCTGTTGTATAATATTCTCCTCGAGCAATCCATCCATATAAATTTGGACCAAGGCAATAACTATATTCATTTCCATTCTTAATTGCAGTAGTGTGAGGCTTTAGAGGCCTTTCAATAGTCCATTGGACCCTAAAAATCAGTCCAATCAATATTGAATATTTACACTACCACCAAAAACTTTAACCCTTCTCAGAACTTGACACATAAACATTAGAAAAATCTTCATTAAACCGTAATAGAGTATTGACACCACCTACTTGGTCCCTGAGCCTTATCAGTTCGAACCTAACAATCTTAATTGTAAAATGCAATATCTTGTATGAATGATTAATGCCTAATATAGGTAAAGAACCAACATTCACAAAATCAGTGTACTATATATGTGTTTTCACGATAGGTTGATCAGTAATACTTACCTCCCACATATGAAGTGGTTTCATCTACAAGCAGCTTATTTCTCCAAACTCATCTTTACTCTAGCCTTTAATGTTGGTCAGACAAAAGTTGATCCACTTTTACTCCCTTTATCAGCAAACAAGAGAAAAATATTTGATGTCAAACAAGAGAAGAACAAAAAGAACATTACAAAAGGGTAACATTAAATTGATGAAGACAACGCATTACAACAAGAATTCCAACAAATGACCCATCTGTTACAAAAAATTTCCCATATGTTCAACAAATGAGTCATCTATTGGAACAGACGATGCATCTTTGGCAACAGATGGCTGACATATTGCAATAGATAGGTCATTTGTTAGAGTAAATCAAACCAACATTGTTGCTGGTTTGATTTCTTCCAACAGTTGTTCCGTCCATTCCAACAGTTGATTCATCAATTGCAACAGTTGAGGAAATTATTGCAACACCACCAATGACATCAGCAACAGCAGTAACAACAAAGAAACAACACCATATATTCCAACACCATCAACAACACAAACACCACATGTTCCAACAACACCAACACCCCCAACAATAGCACCACCAATAAAGAAACAAACACAAGACGTAAAAAAATAATACTAACAACAAGGCTTTTTAAGTTCTCCCAATAGATAACTATTTTGTATATTGTAATAAGAACAACAGTTCATTCATTCAAGACTTAAAAGTCACCTTTCCTTCAATTTTCTCAATAAATAGGATACTGGTAATGGGTAAATCAATAAAACAATAGATATAAATATCTAATTTAAATAAAATACAAAGAAGATGATGAGAAAGAAAGAGCAATAATGAACCATACCTGCAATGTCAAAAAAGCAAAGGGATCAGAACACCCATTTCAGTCGAGAAAAGATATAGATCGATTCTAAAAAAAGAAGAGAGATGAGTTAATTTATGGCTGAAGGAGAGAGAATTCAAGATATGGTTTTTAAATATTCATTAATAACTTTGAGGGGAACGAGGAGATAGTGACATTAAAAAGACAAGATAAGACTACTCAAGGAGGAGATTTTTAAGTTATCCAAGTAATATTTTTTACCGCCTTAGTATTTTATCTTTATTATCTCATATAGGCAATTGCTTTAAAACAAAAAAATCCTAAAACATATAAGTCATCTATTGCAATAGATGTCAATTTTTGTTTAAAATTTTCAAATGGCTCAGTCATCTATCGCAACAGATAGTAACATCTACTTGATAATTAACAACAAATAGGTAATATGTTGCAACAGATTCATTCATTTGTTTGATAAATCCAACCAGATATGTCATCTGTTGCAACAGTTTGAACATTTATTTTTATACAATTTCAATTGAGTTCATATGTTCAACTACAACTTCAATTGATTTATAAACAACTATGGATGAATTGATAGGGTAAACTATATTGCATGATATTGGTATTGAACTCCTCCTAACCCTAGTTGTCCATCGATCAATCTGAGTTGAAATGATTCATATTAGCTTATTATTTAAAATACCAAAATTGATTTAGTTATAACTAGGGATGAGTTGATAGTGTCAACTATATTGCATGATAGTGGTATGGTGATCCTCTTGACACAAGTGGTCAATCGATTAATATGAGTTGAAATAATTCATATTATCTTATTATTTGAAATATCTAAATTGATTTAGCTACAACTAGGGATGGGTTGATAGGGTCAACTATATTACATGATATTGGTATTGCGCTCCTTCTGACACGAGTCGTCAATCGATTAATCTGAGTTAAAACAATTCATATTAGCTTATTATTAGAAATACTTAAATTAATTTAGCTAAAACTAGGGAAGAGTTTATAGGGTCAACTATATTGCATGATGTTGGTATTGCACTCCTCCTGACCCAAGTCGTCAATCGATCAATCTGAGTTGAAATGATTCATATTAGTTTATTATTTGAAATACCTAAATTGATTTATCTAGAACGAGGTATGAGTTAACAGGGTCAACTATATTGCATGATGTTGGTATTGCGCTCATCCTGAGTCGTCAATCGACCAAACTGAGTTGAAACGATGCATATTAGTTTATTATTTGAAATACCTAAAGTGATTTAACTACAACTAGGGATGAGTTGATAGGGTCAACTATATTGCATGATGTTGGTAGTGTGCTCCTTCTAACTTGAGTCGTCAATCAATCATTATGAGTTGAAATAATTTATATTAGCTTATTAATTGAAAGACCTAAATTAATTTAGCTAAAAATAGGGATGAGTTGTTATGGTCAACTATATGGCATGATGTTGGTAGTGTGCTCCTCCTGATCTGAGTTTTTAATCGACCAATCGTAGTTGAAACAATTCATATTATCTTATTATTTGAAATACCTAAACTGATTTAGCTACAACTAGGGATGATTTGATAAGGTCCACTATATTGCATGATGTTGGTAGTGTGCTCCTCCTGATCGGAGTCGTCAATCGATCAATCTGAGTTGAAACAATTCATATAAGCTTATTATTTGAAATACCTAAATTAATTTAGCTACAACTAAGGATGATTTGATATGGTCTACTATATTGCATGATGTTGGTATTAAGTTCCTCCTGACCCGATGTAATACCCCGTACTTTTTCCTAGATTGAAATCATCCCAAGAATGTTAGAAACTCACTTTAAAATATGAATCCATTTTTGTACACATGGAATTTTGAAGATTTTCCTTGTTTATCATGTGGAAAATTGAATTAGCTTTCCAACTATACCAATTTCTTCTAAATCCAATATCAGCGTGAAAAGTTATGGATGTTTTAGTCAGAGCTGCCAGAATCACCCAGGTGCGATGGTCAGGTTAACGGATCGTCGACCCAGCGAAGGACTGTCGCCTTGATCATCTCAGCCAAGGCATTTTGGCAACCCTCTGGATAAGGTATGACGGACAGGTTGACGAACCGTCGAACTTGCGATGGACCGTCACCCAAGCCGTTGCTACTTAGGTAGTGAGTCCCTATCCTGGTCCACCTACGACGGTCGAAACGTTGGACCGTCAATCCAGCGGCAGGCCATCATATAAGTTGTCGCAACTTCCGTTCAGTAAATTTTTAAACCATTTTTAAAGGGGGGGTTTAGTCTTTTACCACCCGTTTATATACCTAGTAATATCCGACCAAGGCTCATAATTTCATTATTCATCCACAACATTAAAAACTAGGTTTTCTTTCTAAGAGAAATCCTAAAGAAAACAAAATTCAAATCTTCTTCAAGAACTAAGATATTCAAATTCTTCAAGTGCAAGAACTTCAATAAACTCACTACCAAGTATGCATAGTATTCATTCATGGACTCCTTTCATCCATAAAGCCCAAGAATCTCTTTCCAAATTTTAGTGTATGGATTTCTTTATGAATTTCATATTAGGTTTGCTTTTGTTCATGTTGATAATGACCAATTGAATTCTAATCCATGTTGGGTGATCAATTTTATGTGGAATTGATTAGAATAGGTGTAGATTCATGCGAACCTATGATTAAACCCATGGATGATGAAATTAGAGGTGAATTATGATGTTTATTTGTTGTATAATGTTGTCTACATATACTATGCTTACCATGTATTTGATTAAATTTCTATGTGAAGGAAAAGTACCCAACTAGTATGATATTATGCAATCCTCATGTATTTACAAGTTTATGCATATCACATGTTTGATGAAATGCCTCAATAAATGAATTATGGATTGTGATATTGGTCATGTATTCAAGAAAGTCATGCTTTGCTAGTATCTTTCCATTGAGTCCTGGAGGTACTTGTACCCAACAATTTAGCTATGCGCCTAGAGCCAGTGTCATGTTTTCACGATATCCTCAGTCAAGTCATGTTTAGTATAATTTAGTTAGTCATGTGACTCAGTAAAACTGAGAAATCCTAGTAATCTTAGAAAGCTCAGTAATACAGAAATCTCAGTAATATTCCGTCAGTCAATGGAACTCAGTTAACTCAGTCCAGTTCAGTTCAGTAATTTATGTACAGTGTCTATTCAGATGGGAGTAGAAATTAGCACCGAGTGAACCCAAGGATGGGAACACACACTATTAGATGAGGGTGTGATTCTTAGAAGTCATCCTTGTGTTCCAGAACTATGTAGACAGCATAGATTGAGACATCAACACTGTCAGATGAGGGTTGATGAGGTGGATAAACACCATCAGATGAGGACTCCACTGTTCTCTTTTGGGGACACTGTCAGATGAGGGTTACTCACAGCTTGTCTTTACCGATGGCGCGATATTGATACCCTTCTAATTGGGGTTACAGATTTGACCCTAACTCAGCTATAATGCATTATTTGGGGCATGTCAGTTAGATAACTACTTCCCACAGTTTCAGCTATAGAAATCAAGACTGTTGATACAGTCATTCAGTCTCAGTAATAGAACTCAGATAATTCTACAGAATTCAGGACTGTCAGATACAGTTAACTCAGAATAGTACAAAACTCAGCTAGTTCCAGCAGATTAAGGATTGTCAGATATAGTCACTCATGTTATCAGTTATATCAGTCATCAAAACTCAGTTACCAGTCATGTTAGTTATCAACAAATTCATGTTATCACGAACTCAGTTATGGTTATTATGTATTCATACCTGCATTTTCACATTTATGTTATTTAGTCAGTTAGTATAGTTCATGCATGTGAACCCTTTGCATTCAGCCTACCTCATATGCATACCAGTACATTCAAAGTACTGACGTATTTGCGCTATAGTGTTTTATACCATAGGTTCAGAGACACGAGCTCCAGAGCATCAATATATCATTAATTAATTTATTAGTTGGAGTTAGTTGGGGACATGTCTCATTAACTCCTTTTTCGGACAGTTCAGTCAGTTAGAGACTTTTCAGACTATCATGTTCAGACAATTATTTTAGTTATTTTGGGTATTTCATACCTCATCCAGATGTTATATTTTTATCAATTATGTTATAGTTTTGAAACTTATGGTTTTTCAGCCTTTATTTCCGCAATGATTCAGTATATTATGCAGTGTTCAGGTACAAATATAGGTCATGGGTTGGCTTGTGGTCCTTCTAGGTCATGAGCACCATGTAGCATTCTGGGTACCAGATTCGGGGCATTACACCCGAGTTGTGAATTGATCAATCTGAGTTAAAATGATTCATACTAGCTTATTATTTAAAATACCTAAATTGATTAAGCTACAACTAGGTATGAGTTGATAGGGTGTACTATATTACATGATGTTGGTATTGCACTCCTCCTCACCCAAGTCATCAATCAACCAATCTGAGTAAAAATTATTTATATTAGCTTACTATTTAAAATGCCTAATTGATTTAGCTACAACGAGGGATGAGTTGATAGGGTCAACTATATTGCATGATGTTGGTAGTGCGCTCCTTCTGATCAGAGTCATCAATAGATCAATTTGAGTTGAAATGATTCATATTAGATTATTATTTGAAATACCTTATCTAATTTAGCTACAACTAGAGATAAGTTGATAGGGTCAACGATATTTCATGATGTGGGTAGTGTGTTTCTCGTGACCGGAGTCATCAATCTATCATTCTGAGTTGAAACAGTTCATATTAGCTTATTATTTGAAATACTAAAATTAATTTAGCTACCACTAGGGATGAGTTGATAGGGTCTACTATATTGCATGATGTTGGTAGTGTGCTCCTCCTAACCCGAGTCGTCAATCGATCAATCTGAGTTGAAATGATTCATATTAGCTTATTATTTGAAATACCTAAATTTATTTAGGTACAATTATAGATGAGTTGATAGGGTCTACTATATTGAATCATATTGGTATTACGCTCCTCCTGACTCGAGTCATTAATTGATCAATCTGAGATGAAACGGTTCATATTAGCTTATTATTTGAAATACCTAAATTGATTTACCTATAATTAGGGATGATTTGGTAGGTTCAACTATATTGTGTGATGTTGGTATTGTCCTCCTCCTCGCCCAAGTTGTCAATCGGCCAATCAGAGTTGAAACGTTCATTATTAGCTTATTATTTGAAATACCTTAATTGATTTAGCTACAACTAGGGATGAGTTGATAGGGTCTACTATATTGCATGATGTTGGTATTGCGCTCCTCCAAACCCGAGTTATTAATTCATTAATCTGAGTTGAAAAGATTCATATAAGATTATTCTTCAAATACCTAAATTCATTTAGTTGCAGCTAGGGATTAATTGATAGGGTCAACTATATTGCGTTATGTTGGTAGTACGCTTCTCCTGGCCCGAGTTGTCAATCGATCAATCTGAGTTGAAATGATTCATATTAGCTTATTATTTAAAATACCTAAATTGACTTAGCTACAACTAGGTATGAGTTGATAGGGTCAACTATATTGTGTGATTTTGAAATTGCGCTCCTCCTGACTCGAGTCGTCAATCGATCAATCTAAGTTAAAATACTTCATATTAGCTTATTATCTGAAATACCTAAATTACTTTAGCTAGAACTAGGGATGAGTGATCTGTGAGTAGATGCTAACACATTTGAGGCTTTTAACTCTAAATAATTGCGAAGTCTTAAACAACTTTTGGTTATTTTTGATCGTTTTCTTGTGATATTATATTTGTAGCAAGGATGGGAGGAAAACATAGGAAAGATGAACAAAATAAGTAAAATCTGGTACAAGTGAGCTGATATGAGTATGACGGCATTTCTTGCAAGCCGTCAGAGATGTGGTAAGCTACCATAAAAAGGCGTCGGGAAGAACAGTGAAGAAGATTTGCTGGATGAAGGTGACAACATTCTCAATTTGTCATCATAATGTGGTAAGCCATCAGAAGATGCCGTCAAGTAGGATAGAACATGATGAAATAAGATGAAGGTCTGACGATATTTGCAATACGCCGTCACTCCTCTGGTAAGCCATCGGAGGACATCATCAGAGTGAGGCAGAACAGGTTAAGAAGGCACGACTTCTGACAACATATCTGAGACGTTGTCAGAAGCCTGACGATCAACACCAATATGCCGTCACCTAAATCCAAGCCTAGCTGTTATTTTGTTATTTAATTACCTTAATTAGGATTTAGTTTAAATAGCATATTTTAGGGTTTCATTCATTACTTGGGAAGCAACTTTTGACATCTTGTAACTTAGTAAAGGGGAGTTCACTTGTTTTTTACTCTCTTAACTTAGAATTCAATTTTCCATCCTTTGATTTAGTTGTGGGAAATTCTTATTGTACTTGAAGGAGAAACAACTTTGAATTTCATCTTTTGTAAGTTCACTTTCTTTAAGTTATGAATTTTATCTTTGTTATCTCTTTCTATCTTATGAGCAACTAAAACTCACAACTAGGGTTGTGGGATCTATGATTATTATTTCATTGATTTAATAGTTGGATTAGGGTTTAAGTGATTATGGGAACGTCTTGAAATTCTGTTGTTTTAACTTTAATCTATTGGTTGCAAACATTAGGTTATGCCTTAGGTTTTATTTGCTTCTAACAGAGAAATATACTAGAGGTCGTGAATTATCAATAGGGACTCGGAAGCTACCAACCTTCTATTTAATGATGGATGCCGTAACTGGATCAATCTACCTGAGATAAAATCCGATTGGAAATAGATATGTTATCTAAGTTCGAGAGAATTAGATAATAAATTTTCTGTTAAGGTCGAGAGATAAGTCAGATAGTATTATCGGCAGGGATAATCTGCTGTTCCCACCTATCACGAGAATCATGAACAATTATTATTCAATGGAGATTAATAGTCATAGTGATCACAACCCTAGTTTCTCTATATCATTGATTCGAAATATTGAAATCTAAGTTTTGAGTTCTAAAATAAGTTGAAACGTTAAAATTTGTTTGATTGATAAAAACCCTTATTTTGTCTTTTCTTATTATTTATTTGAATTTAACTTGTAGCTATAGTTTTGAACTAGTTTAATCGCCACTCACATTGTTCCCTGTGGATTCGACCCCGACTCCGAAGTTGGGTAAATATATTGACGACGACCGTCTTGCACTTATTTGAGGTGTAAGTTGAGCGTTATAAAAAATGGCGCTGTTGTCGGGGAACAATTTGGTGTATTGAGTAAGTTTGGAATTTTGGCTTACTTGCTTGAATTCAAACTTGTAAATATTTGTTGTGATTTCCTTTGTTCTTGTGTTAGGTAGATTTTCTTTATTTTTGTTTATTTCTTACTATGGCATCACGGAATTAATGTAAGTTTGATGGTTGGAAATCTTATCTGGATGATCCATGTCTATATTGTGATGGACCCCACATTTAGCAAGATTATAGATATGCTCCCCGGAGAGAGATGTGTGCACCATCTCCATCCTACCGGGAGTATAATTATTCTTTATGTGGTGGTCAAGATGGACATTGGAGTGATTGCCCAAATGCCCCTTCCCCCTATAGCTCTAACCCAGGTTCTAGTTCTTCTTATGAGTATGACAGGTCTTATGGTTAAGAAAAGGAAGAACGAAGCACTGGAAAGAGTGACATTGAAGCTATGCTTCAACTAATGTTGGATCATATAGACACAACAAATGATACCATATGTGACATATGTTAAGACATTAAGGTATTTAATGAGGGAAGAGAAAGGATAGAAGAGATGGATATCGAGGTCAATCATCCAAAACACTTTTCTACATTATGCTTAGATGATATATTGTCTGTGGAATTATTTAAAATAATGGAAGAGTGTGACTATGAAGAGAAAGATTCCTATACTGATCATGAGATTGATGTTGATCAACCCTTGGAGATTTCCCAACCAACCGATCCAACCATGAGGAATGATGCCAAGATTGAGGGAATGGTGCTAGAGACAAAAGAAGAAGCCAAGTCAATATCATATGAAGACTCTATCCCAATTCAAAGTAAAAATATTGAGAAGATGAATAAAAGTGAGTGTGTAGAGGATAGTGTAAATTTTGAAGTAGGATTTGTTGGACCACACTCAAAGCATTTTTCCACATTATGTTTAGATTATATCTTGTTTGTGGAGTCATATAAACTAGTGGAAGACTGTGAAGATGAGGAACAAGAATCCTATATTCTTTATTTTACACTTGATAAACAACATAAAAACACACCTCACTTTAAGGTCGAGTTGTTTACCATGCATCATTCATTACTCAGCTTCCTAATCTTTGTAGCTCCTCCCTATGAGCGAGGCAAGAAGATGGACTCTAAGTTGGGGGTGAAATTCATGTCCTCAAGGTGGAGGAAAAAGCTGAGTTGGGTCATGCCACGACGTTAAACTAGGCGCTTCTTAGGAGGCAACCTAAGGTAATTTGTTGTTTGTATTTGTATTATGTGATTGACATCAAATCTTCGCACCCATGATGCCACAGGTATGTTTCTAACTCTTTTTTTTTGATTTGACGTTTTGGGAACAATGCATGATATTAAGTTAAGGGTGGGGCTACTTATGGGTGTTGATGTCCTCCTGGGGTTTTTGTTGCCGTGCCTCTTTTTCCCGGAGTCTTGATCCTAGTAGAGCCGGCATGTTTAGGCGTACTATTTTTATTTTGTGATGTGTTGTGGTTAACTGGAGAAAAATAAGTATCTAGAGCAGTTGACATATTTTTGTTGATTTTTTAGACTGATAAACACCTCTCCATTGGTCTGTTTTATAACTGTCTGTTATACATTTATGTGTGACCACTGTGCATCTTGTTATGGCATTAGTACTAGTGACATGATATCCACTGCTAAACAATCACATGAACTGGATAGGTAGTAGCTTGTGATGCACCTTTGTGCTATGTGTGTGTGAGATACTACTTAGTTCCTTTTGTATGTTAAATCCAGAACTTGTCCGGTTAGTTTTACCTTGGTTGATAGATAGGGGTTAGGAAAGGATCATAGGCCATTTTGATTTTTAAGTTACTTTTTGCCTAAATGACCTTCCCTGTATGCATGATATCTCTTGATCCCTATTTTGAGCCTGAATTAACTATTTCTTTCTATGACACCTATCACCTTCCCGTTTAGATCATATTGAACCTGTTTTGGCCCTGGTCCTCCTTGGACACTGTGTACCTAGACTTAGGTAAACAACCTAAGTTGAGGGTGGCTATCATAGGGGTGCTTGATGTAAACTGAGTATGAAGAAAGATAGAATAAAAGGAAAAGAATAAATGAAAAAGAATAAAAAGCTGGGTGGTGTGGAAGAAGAATAAAAAAAGAAAAAGAATGAAAAAGAAAAGCCACATCCATCCTGAATAATGTGTGATCAAGAAAAGGAGAAAAAGAAGAAAAAGGTTAATAAGTGAACCCCAAAAGTTAAGGTAGTGTCAAGGAGGCTTAGTCACTCTAAATGCCATTGAATATCATACCAACCCTTAGCCTACATTACAAGATGAAGAAAAGACCTATAGTGATCTTAACTTACCTGTCTGTACACCTTGGTAATGAAAATAAGGGCAAGCATATGGTATTTGACATGCATTGATCGGAATTTCTTTCTGAGAGTGAGTGTCTCTTGACCGTCCCCACATTGACATTCTTGAGTTCATATATGAGTGAGGAGGGACTTCTTTGTTGTAAGGACACATCTATTGCATTGCTAGCTGTTAACTTGTTTGGATAGTGTAATATTGGTACATGCATGGTTGTTGTTGCTGAATTGATGCCATATCTTGATTCCTTTGGGTCACATTGTTAATCTTCATGGATATTCACAATTGGATTGAACGTAGAGAGTGGCATGAGTTTTGAGCTAAACTTGATAATCAACTGTGATAGGTATCTTATGTGTCTCTTTGTTAAGCATCGTAGTATGGTGTTATGTAGTTTCTTGAGGACAAGCAATTATTTTAAGTTGAGAGTGTTGATATGTGAGCAGATGCTAACATATTTGAGGCTTTTAACTCTAAATAATTACGAAGTCTTAAGCAACTTTTGGTTGGTTTTGATCGTTTTCTTATGATATTGTAGTTGTAGCAAGGATGGGAGGAAAACATAGGAAAGATAAACAAAATAAGTAAAATCTGGTACAAGTGAGCTGATATGAGTCTGACGGCATTTCTTTCAAGCCGTCAGAGATGTGGTAAGCTACCAGAAAAAGGCGTCAGGAAGAACAGTGAAGAAGAGTTATTGGATGAAGGTGACGGCATTCTCAATATGTCGTCACAAGTGTGGTAAGCCATCAAAAGATGTCGTCAAGTGGGACAAAACATGGTGAAATAAGATGAAGGTCTGACGACATTTGCTACACGCCATCACTCCTCTGGTAAGCCATTGGAGGACATTGTCAGAGTGAGGCAGAACAGGTTAAGAAGGCACGACTTCTGACGACATAACTGAGACGTCGTCAGAAGCCTGACGATCAACACCAATATGCCGTTAGCTAAATCCGAGCCCAGCTATGATTTTGTTATTTTATTAGCTTAATTAGGGTTAGTATAAATAGCATCTTTTAGGGTTTTATTCACAATTTGGGAAGCAACTTTTGACATCTTGTAACTTAGTAAAGGGGAGTTCACTTATTTTTGACTCTCTTAACTTAGAATTCAATTTTCCATCCTTTGATTTAGTTGTGGGAAATTCTTATTGTACTTGAAGGAGAAACAACTTTGAATTTCATCTTTTGTAAGTTCACTTGCTTTAAGTTATGAATTTAATCTTTGTTATCTCTTTCTATTTTATGAGTAACTAAAACCCACAACTAGGGTTGTGGGATCTATGATTATCATTTCATTGATTTAATAGTTGGATTAGGGTTTGAGTGATTGTGGGAACGTCTTGAAATTCTGTTGTTTTAACTTGAATCTATTGGTTGCAAATATTAGGTTATGCCTTAGATTTATTTGCTTCTAACGGAGAAATAGACTAGAGGTCGTGAATTATCAACAGGGAATCGGAAGCTACCAACCTTCTGTTTAATGATTGATGCCATAACTGGATCAATCTACCTGAGATAACATCCGGTTGGAAATAGATATGTTATCTAAGTTCGAGAGAATTAGATAATAAATTGTCTGGTGAGGTCGAGAGATAAGTCAGATAGTATCATCGGCAGGGATAATCTGTTGTTCCCACCTATCACGAGAATCATGAACAGTTATTATTCAATGGAGATTAATAGTAATAGTGATCACAACCCCTAGTTTCTCTATATCATTGATTCAAAATATTAAAATCTAAGTTAAGAGAGTCAAAAACAAGTGAACTCCCCTTTACTAAGTTAAAAGATATCAAAAGTTGTTTCCCAAGTTGTGAATGGAACCCTAAAAGATTCTATTTATACTAAAGCCTAATTAAGGTAATAAAATAACAAAATCACAGCTAGGCTCGGATTTAGGTGATAACATATTGGAGTTGATCGTCAGGCTTCTGACGGCATCTCAGATATGTTGTCAGAAGTCGTGCCTTCTTAACCTGTTCTGCCTCACTCTGACGATGTTCTCTGACGGCTTAACAGAGGAGTGCTGGTGTGTAGCAAATGTCATCATACCTTCATCTTATTTTTCTATGTTCTATCCCACTTGACGACATCTTCTGACAGCTTACCACACTTGTGATGACATATTGAGAATGTCGTCACCTTCATCCAGCAACTCTTCTTCACTGTTCTTCCTGACGCCTTTTTCTGGTAGCTTACCACATCTCTGACAACTTGCAATAAATTCCGTCAGACTCATATCAGCTCACTTGTACCATATTTTACTTATTTTGTTCATCTTTCCTATGTTTTTCTCCCATCCTTTCTACAACTACAATATCACAAGAAAATGATCAAAAACAACCAAAATTTGCTTAAGACTTCACAATTATTTAGAGTTAAAAGTCTCAAATGTGTTAGCATCGGCTCACACATCAATGAGTTGATAGAGTCAACTATATTTCGTGATGTTGGTATTGCGTTCCTCCTGACCTGAGTCATCAATTGACCAATCTAAGTTGAAACAATTTATACTAGCTTATTTTTTAAATACCTAAATTTATTTAGCTACAATTAGGGATGAGCAAATTATTTGGACCAAATTAATATTTTCAAAACTTTTCATTCTTTCCCAAAATAACAAATCAACTCATACAAATCATCTATTTGCAAGAAAAATATTTTATCATTTCAAATCTCGAGTTCTCGCTCTTTTCATTCTTTCCCAACTATATAGACAACAACTACTCAACATATTGCTCAAACCTTCATAACAGATCATTTTCTTCCCATTTAGGACCACATAGTTGTTATTTTGGACTTTATTCTTGCTTGTATCCGTTGTTTTCTTTGCCTTCGTAGGTAACAGAATTCGAGAAGAGTTCTTCATTTGTTCATTTTTTCTAAAAATTAGGATTTTTTAGTTAATGATGAAAAAATATTTTTAGTTGTATTATCTTCGAGAATAGGTTAACAATTTTAAGCTTTTATGCTAAAATCATCGAAAGAACCGGAGAAAACCCTAGTTTTTGTTGCAGTGTTCCATTGACTATCGTGGTATTGTTAGATTGTGTTTGTGGTATTGTTGGTGGTTGTTGGTAGGGATGTTATGGCATTGTTGGTGGTGGTGGTGATGTTGGTGGTTGGTGATGCTGGTGTTGGTGGTTGTCGTAGTCGCATTGGTAGTGTTTGTAGTGGTTGTTAGTGGTGGTGTTGGTGGCATTGATTAGTGTTGTTGGTGGTGTTTGTGGTGGCTATTGGTGGTGTCGATATTGGTGGTTTTTGTAATGTATTTTTTATTTTTCTATTGTTTATAGGTAAAACATGTCTTCCAAAAGAAAAGAAAGTGAAAGTGGATCAACTTCTAACCACAGAACAAAAAAGACTAGAGTACAAATGGATTCGAAGGAGCTTCCTGAACAATCTCAGTCAGGGAAAAGTAAAGATGAGGAAAGATATGAAAACGATGTTGAGGGAGGTGGACAAGGGTCTACAGATGATGAGAGAAAAATAAAAGTAAGGAGGAAGAAGAAAGTGAGAAAGAGAATGATGATCAACATGATGATAACACATCACTAATATGGCATGAATTAGTATCGAAATCCTAGAATGAGGCTATCAAAACTATTAGTATTGACAGGTTTCAAGTTACGATGCCTATAAATGACCCTGTAGAACTAACCGGCGATCTTGTACTTAAATGTCAGTTAGGGAAACCTTTTGATGACTTTAGGAAAACTATGAAGAATGAAACCATAGATGAATTTTTTAAGAAGAGCTGCTTTGGACACTTTCTTAAGTTGCCTAAGGACCACATTGCCTGTTTCCAAATAAGCATGGTATATGGTCTTCTCAAGTATAGGATTAAGTATGTGGGGGGTGATAGAGATTTGAAGGAGGAGGGAAAAAGATGGATGAAATCTGGATCAACTACTGTGGCATACCGGTCTGTTTTGGATTGAAAGATTTTCCCATAGTGACAAGCTTGAGATTCGATCGTCCAAAAAAAACCTCTTATCAAGGAAATATCCTACAAAAGGTCTAAGGCAAGCATGAAAGCCAAACCACCACCATCAAATAAAGGGAAGGCATTGTCCCAGCGACCACCCACCAAAACCAACAAACGCAAGGAAAAAATAGATGGGTTGATGGACATTGCTGGATGTGGGTACAAATTCATTAACTTATTTAAAAATCTCAAGTATAAAACCATATCAAAGAAGTACAAGGAGAAATTGTGCTTAGTTTGGTTTTCCCATTCCGTTATATTGGTAAGAGGCATCAACAAAGTCATAGAAGATGATTTGTTGAAGTTTGTTGAGGATTTTCAGAAATTCAATAATTAACCCTGGGGATATGACAACTACAACTTGACTATCAATATTTACTGACAAAGTTATCCCTAAATACGATCACATTATACGGCTTAGCTTGGGCTTTCATGGTAAATTTAATCACTATTTGTTTACTCATCCATTAATTTTTTATTGAATAATTGTTATGACTTTTTATTGCTTGCTTCCTGTTTACATTTTATAGGCTTGGGCATTGGAAGCCATTCCTCCCCTCCGAAAGTAGGTCAAGGATTACCCAGATGAGGTTTCTCATCTAAGGATCCTTAGGAGGTTGGCTGCAAAGAGCAACATAAGAATGGAGGAGGTTGATCTCTTAAACCCTTTGAATGATGCAGTACGTCTTCTTTCAAGTAAAATAATTTAACTCAAAGAAAGATATTGAAATAGATGTTCCATCTATTGTGGCGAGAGGGTCATCTATTACAATAGATTACCCGTCTACTGCAACTAGTGAAACAGATGGGTAATCTATTGTGATAAATGATTTATATTTCGTAGTAGATTACCTATCTATTTATTTGGTTCTCTGAACCTGACTTAATAGATTACCCATCGACTGTAAATTATGTTACAGATGGGTATTTGATGCAATATATTATTAATCTATTATGATAGACAGATCAATTGTTGCAACAGAAAGATCATCTGTTGCATAAGTTGTCTGTGTTAACATGTAACTCAACTGACTGCAAATTATTATATGATGTAAATGTATCTGTCTTTTTTTATAGTTTGAGCATCCATGGATTATGCCTACTGAGCAGAAGTTGGGGATGACTTTTTTTTATTACTCTAGGTCTTTTTGTTACAATAGAAGACTCAACGGTGGAGTTAATAAAGAAGGAATTAGCTGTAGCAACAACCATAAGAAAAGTAGTTAGGCAAGGTTAGCCTAACGTTAAGGCTCTTTATGACCAACCTACTGCAACAGATCCGGGTGCTTCATCAGTGGGTGTTGCTAGTGGAGTTGTTGATGTTGGTGGCAGGGATGCTGATGTTGATGTTGTTTCCAGTCATGATGATGAGCATGTTGATGCTCAAGGAAAAATAAATATGTTTGAAAACACCCCTTTTACAGGTCCCTCTTACCCTTATGCAGGTCCCTACCACCCTTACACCGGTCACTCTCTCCCCTCTTTACTCATATGTTCTCATTGTAAATGCGAAGAATGCAAGGACAGATAGGATAAACTCTTTGAAAAAGTAGAGTCTATCGCTAAATATATCGAGGAATTAAAATCGAAGAAGGGTATCATACCATCCAAGAAGGTGAGGGAGCCATACACTCCTACAGTGGCGGTTAGGAGAAAAAAAGTGCAATTAGCCAAGTACTCACCAACCGTAAATTAAAAATAATTGTAAATCCTCCCATTTCAAAAGTTGTTGAAGTTCAGGGGGCCATTGCAGAAGGTGGACATATATGCGGAACTTGGTGCCAAAGAGAAAAGGGATCTACGATGGGCCAAGAATTCCAAGAAAGGCACTCAAGATTACCTCATGCATACATTTTCCGCCCAAGAATTCAAGAGTATGATAGATATGAGTACGTGGTTCATGGACAAGGTAAGTTTACTTTCCTAACCTATCATTTTTATTTACTTCATGAAGAAGAAGCTACACAAGAAATGTGTAATCTTTTGCAACAGCTGGGCTTTCTGGTGAAATTGGTGGTGGTTCTATTGCAATATATTACCCATCCGTTGCATAAGTTAAGTTAGATGGGTAATCTGTAAACAAATTCAGAGAACCCTCTGCAACAGATGGACCATCCGTTGTATCTTTCCACTATATTTTCCTTCTTTAAAATTACTAACCTATTTAAAAACTAACTTCTTATATCACAGTATGATGAAAAATTTCTCCGCCTCATGAGAGGCAAGCAATTACCATACCTGGAAGCTTATGATGCTGCCGATAGGATAATGGACCTCAACTTCTACAAGAATTTCAGGTATGGGTACGATGATCTCACTTAGATAGCGTCAACTCCTGGTGGCCTGGGATTTGATTATTTGTTTTTGGGATCCAATGGGATGAAGAAATGATTAAATATGTTAAAGGGGATAGGCCATATCCACACAGCAAGAGCTGGACCAAGGCAAAGAGAATTCTTGCAGTTATGAATGTAGAGGTCATACATTATCTGGCTGTTAAGATACTACTCGAGGAGGGAAAGATCAAGATTTATGACTGCAACTTACCTACCTTCGACGAGGCTAATTTTTTTACCAGCATGCAACCACTGTTGGATTTATTCCCTAACTTATTGTGGTAGAGTAAACTGATAGATCATTTGCCAGCGGAAGTGTTAAGAAAGCAAACATGGGATTTTGAAGGTCGAAACAAGGACATGGACCTTTCAAAACATGAAACTGCTACCGCGTACGGGTCATACACACTTGCACACATTGAAAATTTGCTGACCAGCACAGAAATGACCAAACCAACGACCTTTCTGTGCAACAACGCTATGACAAACATGCAAAAGATCTGGACTTATGAGGTACTAACTGGACGCTTGGAGTTTGTGTATAAAGAATAAGATGTAGAAACACAAACACCATAATAATTTTTTATTTCAGGTCACTTCACTTTACATGTAGTGACAATTTTTTTTGTCCGATGAAAGTCGAATCTTTTATAATGCAACAGATTTTCTATCTGTTGTAACTTCTACCTATTCCGACAGATAGTTTATCTATTGCAATAGGTTGGTCATTTGTTGCATTATGCCGATGATTCTATCTAAGTGTATCTGTTGCAATAGTGAGAAGACATGTTTGATAATTTCCAACATATGACCTACATGTTGCAACATATGTATAAATCTGTTTGATATTTTTCAATAATTACATTTGAATATCCATGTGCTCAACAATACCAAACCAGTATCAAATAACCACCATGAAAATTTCAGCAATTAGGCTTGAATATCCATGTACCCAACAACACCAAACTAGTAGCAATAACGCCAACAATGTAGTATCTTCTTGCTTGATTTTGTTTCTTTTCAAAAGCCTTGATTTTCTTCAACAAACCTCAGATTACATAATTTTCTTGTGAAAGGTGTTTTTCTTCATACTAATCAAAGTAATCATATCCACCCAATTTCTATAAAAACAAGACCACAATTTCAAAATAATTACAAGTCAATAATTAATCAACTAATTAAATAAAAAAATATTACCTTTGAAATTTTACAAGTAAAAAACCTACGACCTGGATTTTGTTGAGTCCAAGAAGTCTTCAATAGAGCTTCATGATAACACTTACAGTATCGACAATCTTTATCACAAAAAATAGTGGAAGATGAGCTCAACATTGTCAAGCTCAGTTGGAAAAAATGAAGAAAAAACAAATACAAATAATTTGAAGAATTTGGATTGAGAAATAATGATGATGAAGAAGAAGATTGGGGAATGTAGGGTTAAATTTTAGGAGAAGATGAATATATAAGACAATGGGGGGGAATAAATGTTGGGGTCCAAATTAGACGTCAAGTCAGCAAAAATGAGGGTTCAACGCGCTTTGGCTGCATGAATTACACGCGAGCTACCAACAGGGCAAAAAGTGCCAAACTGACACATTTGATGCCTATTTTAGGTGTTTAAAATCAATACTGTCTACTTGAGGTCCCATAGTGAAAGATCGTTGTAACTTTAGGTGCCTACCGATGGGTTCCGCCTTTTTTATTTTAAGTCACTTCACCTTACATGTAGTGGCAATTTCTTATGTCTAATGAAATTTAAAATTTTTATAATACAATGGATTGTCTATCTGTTGTAATAGATATTCTATCTTTTCTGACAGATAGATTATCTATTACAATAGGTTGGTCATCTGTTCCATTATGTCGATGTATATATCTAAGTCTATTGTTGCAATAGTGGAAAAACCTGTTTGATAGTTTCCAACAGATAACCTACATGTTGCAACATATGTCTAAATCTGTTTGATATTTTTCAACAAATATGTTATCTGTTGCAACAGATATCTTATCTGTTGCAATATTTGAATGATAAAATAAAATTCATAGACAACATAAAATAAATCGAAGCCTTCAGAAATTACATGAAATAAATCAACAAATAAATTATATAAAAAGGTTGTTATGGGTATAGATCTCAAAAAATAAGATACCAACAATTCCTAAGGAGAGGTGAGGTTATTACTTTGACAGACTTAAGTTATAAAGATCTACTCAATGTGGACAAGTTGTTCTTCATCCGGTGCTATAAAATTTGGCTTTGATCGTCGTGGATCTTTAATGTTGCTTGTGTACGGTTTCTGCATTTTTGCTTCTCCATATTTCCATAAAAAGAGTAGCATATTGACAATGCTGACCAGTGGTAGCTTCTACTGTGACATCCACCTGGAAAGCCAAAATTGTAATGCTAATCATAGAGATACAAAAAAATTTAAAAGGATAACTCATCTGTTTTAGCAAACATATTATCTTTCTGTTGCAACATATGGATCATCTGGTGAGACAAATTAAAACATGAGGAAGGCCTGTATTATAATTTCCAACGTATAAACCATCTGTTGCAAAATATGACTCATCTATTTGGAAAAACTGAAACAGTAGGAAGTTTTGATTTAATTTGTCCCAACAGCTGACCCGTCTGTTGCAGCATATAGGTCCTCTATTGGTAAAAATAAAAATGGTACGTAGAGCTGTTTGGTTTGCTAAAATAGGCGAGACATATGTTGTAATGGATATTGCGTCTGATACAAAAGGTTAGTCAATTTTTGCAACAGATGTATATATTTGTTTGATAATTTTCAGCAGACGTGTCATTTGTTGAAACAGATATAGGTATGTTTGTTAGTTGTAACTAGGGGTGGAAAATGGGCGAATTGGATTGGATTTGGGCGGGTTAAATATGGATCTAGCAAAAATAGTTTGGATTGCAATCCGCCCATATAAATATGGGTAAATATGGATTTGGTCAAATATGGATTGGGTAAAAATGGTTTCAACCCACTTTAACTCCTAAGTCAAAAACTTAAAACTTCTATATCATATCAACTTGACTTTTTTTTCCGTTTCTTTATTTTTTGTTTTTTTGTTTTTAGTTTTTTTTCTCTATCTTCTTTATGTAGCCTCTAGTTTTCTTTTTTTTTTTTTCATTTTTTTGTCATTTTTTTCTCTCTTCTATCTCTACCCTCTACCCTTTGTTTCTCTTTTTTTTTTCCTTTTCCTTTTTAGTGTCCTTTTTTCTATTTTTTATTTTTTTGTTTTTACTTCTTTCTCATTTTTTTCTTTTTTGGTTGTATTTTATGTTTTATATTTTTTTTATTTTCGAAGAACATGGTTAAGTCGAGTACAAATTATGGATAATGACTAAAATATCGTAACCACTCAGTATATTTGTTTTCACCATCATCTTTTTTCTTTTTTTCCTTTTCTCCTTTTTCATTATTTTTTTTTTATTTTTTTGTATTTTTTTTCTTCAATTCTTTCTTTACGCTTTTTTCTCTCTTCTATTTTTAACTTCTACCTCTCTTTCTACTTTTTTTTTTCTATTTTTGGTTTCCTTTTTTTTTATGATAATGAAAATACCATAAGCGCATATTGATTTATATTCGCCCAACATTTATAATTCGAGGGTTATGTGGATTCTCAGCCATATATATTTTAGTCTCAAGAAAATACAATTAATTCATATACTTTTTTTTGGTTTTTCATCCGGTGTCCGGTGCCTGCATTGGAGCCCCGACTAATCTGGATCGGGTGTTGCAAGGCCCATTAAGGTGGCAGCGCTCCCAACAAAGTTTTCTCCATCACCAGGGTCGTACCCTCGACCTCTGGTTAAGGGTGGAGCAGCCCCATCCACTGCATCACAACTCATGTTGATTTTAATTCATATACTTATTTGTATAGAAATACAAATGATAAATTGCACATATTGACAACTAAACTATTCAAATACAAATAATAAATTTATTTGAAATATATAGTATGATACAAATAAATTTAAAGTAAAAAAATATAAAATGCAATGACGAAAAAAAAAGATGAGGAAAAGAATATAAAAAAAAATGACAAAAATGACGAACCAAGAATAAAAAAGGGGGAAACGAAAATACTAAAAAAACAAAATGCAAAGAAATAAAATTAAAAAGAAAAAAATGATGAAAAAGAAGAAAGAAAAAAAGTGTAAGAAACGAGTAAAAAATAATTGGAAAAAATGAATAAGAAAAAAAAAAGTAAATTAAACAAAAAGGAAAGAAAAAAATAGTAAATTAAAGGAAAAAAGAAAGAAAAAAAAAGAGAAATAAAATATAGAAAAAAATAATAATAAAGGAGTGAGACTATGGATTATATTTTATTGATAAGAGATGTTATGAATTATATAGTCTAAATGGGATAATTAGAAGCTTATATTTACTAACTCATGTAGGTCTTAAGTGAATACGAATGATGAAATAAGAATGAGAAAGGGGAAAGCGAAAAAAAAAGAATACAAAGAAAAAAGAAATAAAAAAAAATAGATGAAAAAATGATAAAGAAAAAAAGAAATTATAAGGAATGAGTAAAAAAATAAAAAAAGGAAAAAGGAAAAAACCAAATTAAAGGAAAAAAGAAAGAATAAAAGAAACTAGAAAAGAAAAAAAAAACTGAAACTTTAAGCATAGGTGGGTGATCTCTGTGTTTAAATGGGTACCCATATTTTACCCATTTTGTCCATATTTGTATGAGCTTTTAAAATGAGTTGAAGTCCATATTTATCCATTTGAAATATGAGTGATCTAATTCACTAGATATGGGTTAAATGGACTCTTTTCACAAATATGGGCTGAAATTGCCACCTCTAGTTGGAACAGATGTTATATATTCACTTTCTTCAGCTCATGTTTTTCTTCTTTAGGCCTTGTACATTGCTCAATAGTGCAACACAAAGACAACAGATTTGTAATTTCTCTTTATTGAATCCTTGATAATGCCTTGGAAATTATTTTTCTTCTCCTCTTAGCCTTAATCTCTAATGGAGTGGATGGATATGAAATCTTCTTTGATGGATTGACAACCCTCTTAGATGTCAATTCCTTTACATAAGGAGTTAATGCATTAATAGTAGTAATTAATACATCATGTTTCACCTTGCAGTCTTGACATTTGCATACAGAACATTCGTTAGGAGGGGCAAAATATGTATAACCAATATGATCATACTCATAATGGTTTGTTTTAAAAACTGTAAGAGAAGCATCATTAGCCCCAACAATAGCATTACTACCACCACCAACAACTCCACTACCACTACCATCAACTTCACTACCACTACCATCAACAACAACAACAAGCCCGCCCTCCAAAATTATTTTTCCTATGATGGTTGTTGCTCCAAACGATTCCATTTTTATTTTGTCAATTACATTAGGGTACGATAAAGTTTGCACAGATTGTAAATTAAGAAAAAATGACATATTCAACTCTCGATTGATCAGAACAAGCGACGGATGCACAATCTAACATAAATCAATACATATATTAGAATGATGATTAGATCATTCAAAAAATTATTAATTAAAATAAAAACTTAATTAGAATCAGACTTACTGCATCCTTCAGGGGGTGAAGAGATCAAGAAATTTTGTATTTTTATCAGTTTTGGCCAACAACCATCTCAGAATTCTTGGACAGGAAACTTCTTCCTGGTAGTTCACTTGTTGTCTCAAATAAGGAATGACTTCAAACACCTAAACCTCTGAAATAACGCCAATAACTTAAAAGCATTATTGAATAAAAAAATGAATCATATCATAATAAAAGAAATATTGGGTGAAAATCATTTTCACCCCCCAACTTTGATTAAAAAATCAAACTCCCCCCTCAACATTGAACAATAATCATACTACCCCCTTTATCCCATGCAATGTTCATTTTGTCCTTATAATTTTAATTTTATTTATGTAATATCTTTTTATATTATATGTTATGAATATTTTTTTAACATGGATATTTTTAGCATTTTATTTAAGTTTATTAACTTTATACGCAAATTAATACGTTTTATAAATTTATTACAAAATTTAATGTTATTTTTTAAAATCGTTATTTTAGTATTATATGTATCAAAGATTCATTTGGTGTGAGGTATAATTATAATAATTCAGAGATAAAGTTCATGATTATTTATCCTGCTTTAATTAGATGTATTAGGTAGTCTCAAAATTATTTGTCGCATCATTTATACCACAGTGATGAGATAAGTTATCACACAACATGTTAGTACAACTTATTTTGTAATAATTAATCCCGGAATAACTTATTTCCAAACAACCCACCCCTAAGTGTGTGTATATACATATGTATGTACACGCATGTGCGTATATTTTCGTGTTTTATCACTGTCTTACTAAATTCGTTTCATATTACTTAACTTTTTGTTGATGTAACACAATCCTTAAGAAAATTTTACTTCGAGGTATATTTTGCTAAATTAACCTTATTAATGATAATTTGAAACTTTAAATTTGTCTATACTATTACTTTATATAGTTATTAACACTAAAGGGTATAAAACAAAACATAATACAATTCTCTTGATTTCACAAACTGAGCAGATAAACTAAAATATTTATTTTTTACATGAGGATCAAGTGATAAGAAACAATATTATTTATTGTTTATATCAGTAAATAAGTTGTGATTGTCATTAATAGAGTATTACATATTTTATAATTTATATAAATAAATATAATCTTTAAAATTTGACCTTATTTTAATTCGAGAAAAACATCTAGTATCCCCGAACTATGACCAAATTTGCTACGACACATGTCAACTTCACGGGGGTCCTATTATCCCTTAAACTAAATTTTAGCATATTTTTGTCAATCTTTTTAGCTAACGTGATACCTTTTGTCAATCTCTTTAAAAGCGTGACACCTTTCATATGAGCTCCATTTTATGTAATAAAGGTGTCACATTCGCACAAAAAATGATAAAAATACGCTAAATTTCTAGAAAAAAATTTCAAAAATCGACCACTTGTGGTCGGTTTTTCTGGGAAATTTAAAAAAAATAAAAATTAAAACCCAAATACAGCATGCAAGAACAACAATCCAATACAGCAGTAACCAAATCAAATACAACAGCAACAACAACCAAAAACCAAATGTAAATACTTTTAAAAGTGTACAACACATACAAAATGTCCAACAAAAGTTAGTATGAAAAAACTGCAACAATAGTTTCAAACAATAAAACGTCTAAATTCAAAGTAAAACACATACAAAAAAAGAAGAAAAAAAAAACTAAAAGTCATCATTGTTTTGCGGAGAAATTTTGACTTTTTGAGAGTCGCCACTTAATTTTGAAAAGGAATTAAGAAACCTTTGTAATGTATTTAGACGATTCAAAACAGAAAAATCGTTTAAGTTAGAAATTCTGAGTAAGCGGTTCCGATTAACGTTTTAGGAAGGTGTTAGACACCTAAAACATCCGCTAACTAGCGGTTATCCGGACTGTTTGAAAACATCTTTTGATTAACTTCTAAAAATTTTGATTTATTGAAAAGTGATTGATTTTTTAGAAAAGACTTTTGTAAAATAGATTTAGGCGACTTAGTAGGGATTTTAACTAAGTCTAAACGAAACTGGTAAACAAATAAATACATAAAAAGGGAAAGGGAGGAGAGAGTAAAGGATTTAGGCCATCGGTCCAAACCAACAAAAGTTGTCCTAGTCTAATTGGGCTTTCGACCCATTTCACCTGTCCTAATCTAGTTTTCGAGCCCTTTTGGCTCAAAGTTCACTCCACCTTTATTAAGTTTACAACTTTGGCTTCGAGGCCCTAATGAATGAATGAATAAATGAATAAATAAATAAATAAAACAAAGATAACAATAAATGAATACAAAACAAATGAGACTTTCAAGTCTCTAAGCTATTTTGCTAATGGGTTTCAACCCATCTCCTTATTCTTCCGTCTTCTCGCATTTGTCTTACACGCCTTATCTTATTGAGCCATCTCTAAAGTCTTCTAAAAGTGGGCCTCAATGGCCCATAGAGAAGATGCAAAGAGAGGAAAAAGTCCATTTGAATTCTTAAGCAGGTTCATGCAAAGAAAAGGGTGAAGGAATTAATACGCTATAAATTAACGACTAATCCTATTAAAAGACTATAAGGCATATTCACACAAATGTAAAAGAAAACATTAATTCATGAACTTGAAGAGAACAATACAACAAACAAAGAAGTCCAATTAAATGGAAAGAATGAATAGCAAACTCTCATGATTTCAAGCAAATAAAGTTAAGTAAAATTATTTTAAGGCTAAGGGCATTTTAATATGCATAAAGATAAGAATTGAACAATTTTAAGAAAAATCAGTGAATAGGCAGAGGGAAGGATAGATAGCGGATAGGAACATAGGCAAACCGCAACCCAAAAAACTTATAGATCATGAAGATTTCACATTATAAGGGTTATTAACTTGCGACCAAGATTCAACAATATTCAACTTTTCACAAGTTAGAGAAAAATAGGGTAAAAAGGAAGAAAGAAAAGGCAAGTAACTTATTCGCATGAGACAACATTTGAAAATAGAAATTTCTGCTACAAAGTATATCAAAAATGGATTTTTGCAATACCTTATGCGACAAGACAGCGACAAATTCACACCAGAACATCAAAATTAGCATTATGCCATCATGATAATGCTAACACATTAGTGGTACCTCTCAACGGAATAAGAAAACTGTATAACATATCCTTTGTTCCTTTTTGATATTTTTTATCAACAGGAGCTTCAGGAATGTTTCCATGACAAAAGAAACAAGAAACTGATATAAGGAACAAATAAAAACAATAAATGTAGCAAATCAAACCCTAATGCTCAAGTCTAAATCAACAACAGGGTGATGACCAACAAGGAAGAGAAAAAAAAAGCCTAATGCTACAATGATTTCAAAGGTAGAATTCAAAATATAATCTATAAAACTAATGAATTCCGCTTGCTGTTAGATCAAAGAACACTAAATAAAAAGAAAGCTATACGTGAGATCTACACAAACAAAGATATCGCTGAAATAGAATCAAATTTTGCAGTGAAAAGTATAGAATCGAGAAATGTGAATTAAAAAGAAAGCAGAACTTTCACAGTATGCTAAACTAAATTTAGTAGTTAAGAAATAACATTATCATGACACAGTATCCACTAAATCGTTCTATGATTTATTTTATCGCAGAAGGTTGAATAAATATTCATAAAGAAGCCTAATTATTTTATGGACCTAATGACCCATTTTGAAAAGGATTTTAGTATGTCCTTCACCAACACAAATGGAAGACATTTTTCCCATACTATATTACTCCTGCTAACAACTTATAATGGCACAAGAGAGGAGAAAAAAGAAAAGAATAACACAAAATTAAAATCACAGAGTTCTATTCCAAAGAAAAATCAATGAAAGGCAACAAATTTTAACACTTTAAGCAACAGTGTGTCCACTGCTAGAATACAAATTCATCATAACGAAACAACGAATTTCAATTATCATCACACAAAATCCTACAACCTTAATGAATTCTACAGCAAGAAATCCCAGCCTCATTAACGATTATTACCAACTGATTAACTAATTCTATGGAGAAAAGGGATGAAGAAAAAAATGATGAGATTAAAAGGGATGAGAGTATGTTTACCTCTTTCAAGATAGATAAATGGGACCTAGAACTACGTTGGAATCAGCCACCACCGAAAAACGTCGTCGTCGTTGGTTTAGAATCTCCAAATACTGACCCAAATTCCCCAAAAACAAGAAAATTTTAGCTAAAAGAAACTGTATTTTTTTTCTTTTCTCAAAGGCCCTCTTTTTTTTTAGACACTTTTCCGACCTCCCCTTTTCATCTCACTGTGAGCCCTCTCAGTTTTACTAAAACCAAATTTCCTTAGAAATCTTTGAACCAAAATCGACCCCCCTTCCTCTGCTCCTAAGACTCCCCTTTTATAGAGAAAAATTAGGGTTCGTTTAGGGCTTCCCATGAGGATAATCTTGGTATTTGCCAAAAAATATTTCAAAATTCAAATTGAGGATCAGGTTGACAACCGGATTTGTTACTCAAACTTGTACAAATTTTAGATTCTTGGTGGACTTTTGAATTCATTTCAACCAATAGGAAAGAGAAAAGTAGAAATCCCCCCAAAACCAATGAAACTCACCCATCTTTGTATGTATTCGTACAAGTTAATCTGATATTTTCGGGATTTGAACATTGGGTAGGAGACCTCATCGATCTTCTAGAAGATTTTCGAATCCTTTTCTCATCCTACGGATGCGTGAGATGCGTGTGAAGAAAAACAGATAGGTTGGGGTTGATGGAATCGGGTTTTTATTGGTGTCATTGGAGATGGGATCGGGTATTTAGAGTTGGTCATGTTGCTATGTTGAGCGATTTGGGGATCTGTTCTTGCTCTTGTTGAGGGTTGTTGTTTGAGGGAGATTAAGAAGTAGGTATTGGGCCGAGTTAGGTATAGTTTGGATTAGGCTTGGGCGGTCTAATTGAGTTATTGTTGGAAGTGGGGTGGTGTGGTGTTTGGGCAAATGGAGCTGAAATTAGGTTACAAATTGAGTGGATTATGTAATTTGGGAATTTGGCCAATTCATTTAAGTTTTGGCCAAATTGAAAATCAATTGGCCAATTGCATTGCGATTGTGGCCAATTTGATTTCAATTGTGGCCAGATCTAATAGATTGGCTAAATTAAGTTAAAATTCTAAATGAATTTAATATCTCCTTTAACCCCGAGCTTCTTGATTCGATAAAATCAAGCACATGTTTATCCAAATAAATATTTTTTTAGAATAAATTATATTTAAATCAAGCTTTTAATCGTTATATTTGTTTTTAAAGATTATCCTTAATTAAAATTCGATATTTTTGAAATAAACATTTAAGTAGCAAAATTATAATATCGTATAATTGAATACAATAATATATAATTACTACATAAAATGATAAAATTACGTACAAAGTATTTTGACAAAAATTTATTCGGATGAAATAAATATTTTAATTTTATTAACAACCGAAGAAGCTCAAAATTAAACTTGGTTGTAGAGGAAAAAAATTAGGTGTCAACAATTGTCCCCTCCCTTTGGGTAGGGTGGATGCAAGTAACCCTGAGCAAAGGGAGGTTGCCGTTTCTAATTTTTTTCTGACCACAAATTCAAATCTTGAAGAGGTTGGCTTTCGCACGAGTTTCATGAAGTTATGGCCGAACCTCAATATCAATTTTCCTACACATCTCAGGTTTCATGAGAATTCAGGCTACTTGTAGTTCATAAAGCTTGATTTTAAGCACGATTTTCAAGAAAATTCACCAACTAATCTCAGTTTTAGAGTTTTTGATGAAATCAAGAAGCTGGGGAATGAAGGGATTTGGGGGAGAGGTTGGAACGTAGTTGAGTTTTCTACATAGAGCCCAGCCTACATATCCCCGAGACTCAGGGAATCAGACTGCTTGTAGTTTGACTCAATTGGTAGAAAAAATAGTCTTTTATTTCAGACGATCTTTGGCTCAAGATAAGTGACAAGTTGATCGAGTTGCGGAAAAGAGGCTTGTAACCTCTCAACCATGAACATGGAGCTCTTCACATCCATAGGTAAGAATTTACCTGGGCAAAATTTCCAAAACTCTAGGAGTCCTATCACTCGAATTTGGAAGAAAGAGAAAGTTACCCTCAACATGAGTTTAGAAATATCCCGGAGTTAAAGCTGAGACTTAGAACATCCCAAAATACCCACATGCCTTCTAACAGGGGTGTGGTTGGATGGTGGTGGAGATCATCCTTTAGCTCGCGTCCAAAGAGTTTGACGTCCCTCTCTAGACTATGTCCCATTTTGCTGCTAAGAAAGAGTTCCACGTTACGCTGCGTCCTTTTTGTAGTCGTCCGCACCTATGGGTTTGATTTGAGATTTTCATCCTCTTGGATTCTCTCGACAATATCTCAAACAAAATATTTAGTGCTAAACATAATTCATGGAAGAGACATATAGTTTTTTACCATATTTCCAAGTGAGTTATTGCCTAAGAAGGGAAGTCATCCTTCCATGTACCTGTTTGAAATGAAATAACTGGAAACGACAAACACAACAACCATCTTGATTGTTGTATAATTATGACATTTGTCGGTTGAATATGTCTTCAAAGTGGGGTGGCCCTTTTGGACACCGGCGACACTTTATGCAGAACGGTCCCTACAACGAGTAATCTTGTCCTGGTGTGGCAACCCTTTTGGTTACCTATATCACTTGTTGTACATGGAATGATAACCTCTCTGGTTATAGCCAATAATTATTTGCATGTGATCTCGGGTAAGTCTTGTGCATCTTTGTATCGACACAACTTATAGCTTTCCCTTGAATTGACAATCCTTGGATAAGCTTGCGCATTATTTGATGTTGGATACAAGGTGACTTACAGATATATTTTAAATTGCTAGCCTTTAGGTAATCCTTCACATTATCCGTCCTTGGATAAGAGATGACTTACAAATATCCCTCCAATCATTACCTCTCTGGTATTCCAGCACATCATTCGACCTTGGATATAATATGACTTACAAATATATCTCAAATTGCTAGTCTTTGGGGAATCCTGCACATAATCGATCTTGGATATGACGCAGCTTATAGAGAACCCTTGGTTTTTATCAATTTGATAATCTTGCATATTCTCTGGTAAGGATTTAGTTGCGACTTACGGGAACCTTTGAACTATAGATTTTTGGGTGACCTTGCACACTATCCAGTTAGGATGTTGTTGTGGCTTACGGATGAACTATAGGCTATCAATTCATAGGTGATCTAGCACACTATCCTATTTTAAATAATATGACTTATAGATGACCCTCAAATTATCAATTTCTAGGAAATCCCATATATTGCTCGTCTTCAGATAGCGACTTAAAGGCGTCCCTTCAAATCATGTGCTCTTGATGCATTCAGATGCTGATTCATAAAAAGATGAGATATCCTTGATGCCAGCGTTTGTGTCTAGCGTGTCAACAGATATTAAATGATAATGATATCCTCAATGCCAGTGTTTATGACTTCCATGTCAACAGATATTGAATGGCCCTCTTGGTAATAATATGCAATGTACCTCTCGGCGATGATATGAATGGACCTCTTGGCAATGATATGAAATGGCCCTCTTGGCAATGATATGCAATGGTCCTCTTGGCAATGATATGAAATGGTCCTCTTGCCAATGATATAAAATGACCCTCTTGGCAATAATATGAAATGTCCTTCTTGGCAATGATATGAAATGACCCTCTTGGTAATGATATAAAATGGCCTTTTTGGCAATGATATGAATGGCCCTGTTGGCAATGATATGCAATGGCGGCCCTCTTGGCAATGATATGAATGGCCCTCTTGGTGATTTGAAAATAGTTTTACCTGAGTTCATTTGTCTGCGTCTTTCTTTCTACATGTACTTGTGCTCAAGATAGACAATTAGTAGGAACAAAGTCACTTTTGCTAGCGACCATCTTTTGAGAAAAATTCTAAATACAATGTTTGTAAAGAAAACAAAACACCTTTGTTTGTCTTCCATGATCTTAAGAAATGAGATGGACAATTCAAAAGGTCGTCGATAAATGGGTGTTAAGCCCATTTTTGGGATACTAAAAGTACCATTATTAAGCATTATATGCTCTGGCATGGCTCCCGACTTGCTTGGGGATTTTTTGAAAGAAACACTCATTTTTGTGTATCGATCCCTGCATCCACAGAGAAATGATTAGTTTGAACAAAACTACTTCGTGTCGACCTTCTTTGATCCTTAATTTGCTCCTCGCCATCTTTCAGGTGCCCCGTCATATTGGTACCTCCACCCTGGGTCCCTGCTCCCATAGACGCCTAGGCAATCACTAAGTAAAAGATTTGTAAAGATTTTTTTTTCAAAAGTAGTCTTATTTTTAGCAAATATTTTAGAAAGTATCTGTAAAAGCTTTAGAAAATATCTGTCAATCATGTCATGTACTAGCTCAACGAACGTCTTCTTCGTGTCTTTGACTATATCCGACGGATGATTTCCAGAACTCATGATCATTGTCGGAGGGTTCTTCAAATAGTTCTGTCATAGCCAGAAATTGAGTCTACCTAGACTTTGTCGTAGTTGGTGGCTTTAAAAGCTTGGCTTTAACCTCTGGTGCCGGGGAATTTGAAATATATTCCAGTACTTGGTGCAAATTTTGCGGCCTCCCTCAAAATTTCTTCCTCAGTTTAAAGTAGTCTGAGATGATATCATCTCGAGTGGATCTGAAGTCTTTGCTTATCTTCATTATCTTTGTTGGATGTTGATCTTCTCTTGTGAATTTTCGAGATTCCTTCTCAAAAATTCTTCCCTATTTTCCATTTCCTGGGTTTATACGACCGAGCCATTGGGCCTCCTCTGTATCCCGTTGAAGAAGGAATCAGGTCAAACGTAGTTCAGGACTACACTAGGGATATACAGAAAGAAATTAATGGGTTAACTGAAGCCAACATAGGCCGCCTACGTATCCCTTTCTTGGGAATTCAGGTCAAATGTAGTTCGTACATAAAAAAAAGGATAAAATTTCCTAAGGGGTTGACCGAAGCCGACCTACGCCGCCTACGTATCCCTTTCTTGGGAATTTAGGTCAAACGTAGTTCGTACTTAAAAGGAAAGGGGTTCTAGGCAATTACACACTAGAAAACAACATTATTACAAAGATGATTACAAGTAAACTAAGCAAACACAAAAACTATAACATCTTTCAAGCACAATATCTCTTTAGCGCATAAAAATTGATTAGTTTGGTCCATTCTTGACCATCCATCTCAGGTAGGATTAGGGCTCCTCCAGGTTGGGCTTCTTTTGATTTTCACATTCCTCTATACCTTCAACTAATTTTTCCTCATCATTTTTTTCTATTCATCATTATTTCCTTTGCTTTGTTCGTCTAACCCTTGACATGACATGACATTGGCAAGTTTTTAAATTATTGCTACCAAAATAAACCATGCTAGATAATCATATTTAAAAAATAACTTCTTAAATAAAGGGAGGCCTTTTGGAAAATAAATAAAAACTATGACTCATGACCCACACAAATGTGGGTCCATGCCTTTTTAAAAGTTGGAAAACACGAAACTAAAATTTGAGACATAAAAGGGTGGATCACGGGGCCTTCTCCGGATCATTACCGATTTTAAAAACTATTTGTAATTGCCCTTTCATCTGCCACGATGGGTGACGGGTTATGAGTGGAGTGGAGGTACAGTTTGCAAGGCCTCCTTTGGTGCAATCTTCTTCACCCCACTGGACTTTGGGAAATCATCTGGTAGAGCATTGCATCTTTCGAACAAATCTCCTATCCCATCCCCAAGACCATTATCATTTGACATTTCATGTATGGGAAATGACATGTACAAGAGCGGTAAGGGCCTAAACAGACTCTACTTTGAATTATCTTCGATCTCATCTTCCTTTCTTAGTTGGTACTCTATTCCATGCTTAAATGTTTTTCCTGAGACCATAACAGGCTCAATAATTCCTTCCAAATCCTTACTTAAGGTGGACACAACTTTCTCTATCTTCTCCACCTCTTCTGTTCTTTTGAGTCCTTCTGAATTTACCTTAATGATGGCCTTTCTAGACACCCATTCACCCTCTATTTCAATCATGTTAACCGTAGGTCCCCCATGATTAGGCAATGGATTACTGTTAATATTTGGTGTCGGCGACTGAAGCGTGATGACCTTCTGATCGATCAAATCTTGGATCTTATGTTTCAAGTTAATACAATCCTCGGTACTGTGCCCCGCTTCTCCTGAATGATTGGCATGATAAAATTGAGAGTTGGGATTGATAGGATTTGGCTAGATCGATTGCAAATAACTAGCTTTCATCAATCTTTCGAAGAGTTGGGTACGACTTTCAGCTAATAGAGTGAATTTTCTAGGAGGCTTCTTTTCAACGTTTACACGTGGGTGGTTATACTGATTTTGAATAGAAAGAGGAGGTACTTGATGATAGTTTGGAGATGTTTGGACGTTTATTTGGTTATTTGGAAGAGTAGCTTGAGTATGAGGCTGATAATTTGGCTGTGGAACTTGGCACTAGGGTAAAAAAATTTGAATTGGAGCTTGACATTGGGGTTGAGTGTAGAATACATGATGAAAACTTGGTGATGATGATGAGGAAAGAACATTCCTAGGCTTGAATTTCCTCTTTAACTTATCAACAAAATTAGTAGAAACCACAGTCGCATCCTCTCTTTTCTTATTTGAGAATGCAGAAGATTCAGATGATGTTGGGGTTTTGGCAATTTTTCCTGTTCGGATGCCTTCCTGTAATGATTCCCCAATCTTTACTAAATCTGTGGAAGTTACTCGAACCGCGGATACCATCCTGGTATAAAATTCTCCTTCATGTGCGCGAGAGAAAACCGATACCATTTCTTCCTCAGACATGAGAGGTTGTACTTTAGCAGTTTCTTTTCTCCAATGAAAGGCATAGTCTCGAAAACACTCATTATTCTTCTGTTTGATCAGATCTAGTGAGTATCGGTCAGGGACTATCTCAATGTTAAATGTGAACCTGTCAAGAAAACCCTTGGTCAATGCTCTCCAACCAGTCCATCTTTTTAGTTCCTGAGACATGAACCATTCTAAGGCTTCGCCACTTAAACTCCGGCTGAACAAACACATCAATAATGCTTTATTTTTTCCTACCCCCACCATTTGATCACAATACCTTCTCAGATGGTATATTGGATTTCCGATGCCATCAAACACTTCAAATTTAGGGACCTTATACCCTTCTGGTAAATCTACTCCAGGGTGAACACATAAACCATCGTAACCTAACCCGCCGTTGTTCTCCGCTCCATGAGATTCCTTGATCCTCATGATCTCTTCATTCATAGCTAGCAACTTCATTTCATGCTCGATCCTCCACTCTTTCTTCTTCTTCTTATAATGGTCCACCTCGGGATTAGGAAAAGAATTATAGATGTCAAGGGATATGATGGCAAGAGGAGGATTTGGAAGGGAGGCTTGATTTTGCGGATGAAAGGAAGTTGGTTGGTAGGTAGGGAGGATGTTTTGGAAATTGGAAAGGTTCTATTGAATTTGCGAGTAGTTTGGTGGAATCTGAGAAGGATTTTGCGGATTTGGAAACAAATTTGGTGAATTCGGGGATAGATTTTATGGAAGATTTGGTGATGGATTTTGTGGATTTGGGAGTGAATTTTGTGGATTTGGGAGCGAATTTTGTTGATTTGAAAATGGGTTCTGGGAATTTGGGAATGGATTCGGAGATGGGTTTTGAGGGGTTAGAGATGAATTTTGTGGATGGTAGACATCTGGGTTATTTTTTTTATTGGTATTTTGGACAATTTGATGAGTGGAGACGGATGATATGTTGTTTAGATGATCCTCGAGAATAGGCGTACTAAGGGGAGAAATTTGGAGTGGTGTCCCGTGTCCTCCTGGAGCGGGAGCATTGACAGTGATGGCCAGGTTAGCCAAATCTCGAGTACAATTTATTTCCTCCTAGAGCATTTCTAACTTTCTTGTGAGTTCCGCAATCATCTCACTCTGTTCTTCTATTACATTGTCCCTGATGGTCAATGTATTTTCTTCGTCATTTCCAGTCATGATGGTCGGAGGATGGGATTTTGTATGCTTTTGACCGGGTGAAGTAGGGATGTTCTACCAGCTTATTTCAACACGGAGTAGTTTTCTATTATCAGTAAAGTAAAACAACTCAAAGGAAAATGTGTTAGTTTCCACATGTGATAAGCAATGCAAAATACTTGATAAGAAATAGCCATGTAGAGTTGTCTGTGTCATAGCCAAATTCATCCATAGGAGCATAGCGGATAAACTTGCCTTTAATTTAAACAAACGCACATAAACACATAAGACAGTTATATCATATGAAAATATTATAATAATGTGTATCCTAACTGGGGTGACCCTTTTGAGCCAAGGGTTTGGGCCTAACGATTTTTGAAGAAAAATATATGCCTTTTTAAAGACAATCCATTATCCCCAAAAACCTTCATAGGTATACCTAAATGACATAAATGTTTACAAAAGTTGCACAAAAGGGATACAATCTTTAGGGAAAGGGAATAATGTCCCACGTAGGGGATACTAATTACTGAATGCTTCTTCTATCGGCCTTCGCTCTCTTAGCTTCATCCATTTCTTATATTGGTGACATCCGTTGACGTTCAAACTGTGCCTTAGATGTAACCTCCCAAATCGATCAATTTCTTGCTTAACATGCATCAATTCTTCTTGCGAAAGTAAGCAAATCAAGCTTTTTCCCGACCCCCAAAGGATAATGGATTTAATTAGACAGGCATACATTTACTTCAACACATAAATATGGTTCATCAATAATTGACTCAGGGTCAATAGATGCAGGGTAGGTTTTCTAAAGGGCCCAATACCCCGCTCTGGTATTGGGTCGTCCTGGACTCATGCCTAAAATAGGGTTTGGTTTCGTTCTATCCTAGGTGTCTAGAGTGGGTTTTAATACTGGTTTTCAAGTGGACAACTTGAGTTTGAAAATACGAACAGCCATTAGACGACTCACGTGCTAATAAGCCGTTCGTATTTCCAACACATTTTTGGAATTGAACAATAGGGACCGGGACATCCACGAAACCCCAAAACAGTTTAAATAATGCAGGAATGTACCATGATATACGATAATTAAACTTTACAGAATCGAAACACATAAACACATAAACAGTTAATCAAAAGACAAAATCAAATATTTGGCTAGAACCTAGTTTCAAAGTCCCCAGCAGAGTCGCCAATTCTGTTTTGCGGAGAAATTTTAACTTTTTGAGAGTCGCCACTTAATTTTGAAAAGGAATTAAGAAACCTTTGTAATGTACTTAGCCGATTCAAAACAGAAAAATAGTTTAAGTTAGAAATTCTGAGTAAGCGGTTCCTATTAGTATTTTAGAAGGTGTTAGGAACCTAAAACATCCGCTAACTTGCGGTTATCCGGACTGTTTGAAAACATCTTTTGATTAACTTCTAAAAATTTAATTTATTGAAAAGTGATTGATATTTTAGAAAAGACTTTTGTAAAATAGATTTAGGCGACTTAATAGGGATTTTAACTAAGTCTAAACGAAACTGATAAACAAATAAACACATAAAAGAGGAAAGGGAGGAGAGAGTAAAGGATTCATGCCAATCGGCCCAAACCAACAAAATTTGTCCTAGTCTAATTGGGCTTTCGACCTATTTCACCTGTCCTAATCTAGTTTTCGAGCCCTTTTGGCTCAAAGTTCGCTCCACCTGTATTAAGTTTACAACTTTGGCTTCAAGGCCCAAATGAATGAATGAATAAATAAATAAATAAATAAATAAATAAATAAATAAATAAATAAATAAATAAATAAATAAATAAAACAAAGATAACAATAAATGAATACAAAACAAATGAGACTTTCAAGTCTCTTAGCTATTTTGCTAAAGGGTTTCAACCCATGTCTTTATTCTTCCGTCTTCTCACATTTATCTTCCACGTCTTATCCTATTGAGTCATCTCTTAAAGTCTACTAAAAGTGGACCTCAATGGCCCATAGCGAAGATGCAAAGAGAGGAAAAAGTCCATTTGAACTCTCAAGCAGGTTAATGCAAAGAAAAGGGTAAAGGAATTAATACACTATAAATTAACGACTAACCATATTAAAAGACTATAAGGCATATTCACACAAATATAAAAGAAAACATTAATTCATGCACTTAAAGAGAACAATACAACAAACAAAGAAGTCCAATTAAATGGAAAGAATGAAATAGCAAACTCTCATGATTTCAAGCAAATAAAGTTAAGTAAAATTATTTTCAGGCTAAGGGAATTTTAATATGCATAAAGATATGAATTGAACGATTTTAAAGAAAATCAGTGAATAGGCAGAGGGAAAGATAGATAGCGGATAGGAACATAGGCAAACCGCAACCCAAAAAGCTTATAGATCATGAAGATTTCTCATTATAAGGGTTATTAACTTGCGACCAAGATTCAACAATATTCAACTTTTCACAAGTTAGAGAAAAATAGGGTAAAAAGGAAGAAAGAAAAGGCAAGTAACTTATTCGCATGAGACAACATTTGAAAATAGAAATTTCTGCTACAAAGGATATCAAAAATGGATTTTTGAAACACCTTATGTGACAAGACAACGACAAATTTGTACCAAAACATCAAAATTAGCATTATCCTATCATGATAATGCTAACACATTAGTGGTACCTCTCAACAGAATAAGAAAACTGTATAACATAACCTTTGTTCCTTTTTGACATTTTTTATCAACAGGAGCTTCAGGAATGTTTTCACGACAAAAGCAACAAGAAAATGATATAAGGAACAAACAAAAACAATAAATGTAGCAAATCAGGCCCTAATGCTCAAGTGTAAATCAACAACAGGGTGATGACCAACAAGGAAAAGAGAAAAAAAAAATCCTAATTCTACAATGATTTCAAAGGTAGAATTCAAAACATAAGCTATAAAACTAATGAATTCCACTTGCTGTTAGACCAAAGAACACTAAATAAAAAGAAACCTATACGTGAGATCTACATAAACAAAGATAATGCTGAAATAGTATAAAATTTTGTAGTGAAAAGTATGGAATCGAGACATGTGACTTAAAAAGGAAGCAGAACTTTTACAGTATGCTAAACCAAATTTAGTAGTTAAGAAATAACATTATCATGACACAGTATCCACTAAATAGTGCTACGATTTATTTTATCACAGAAGGTTGAATAAATATTCATAAAGAAGCCTGATTATTTTCAGGACCTAATGACCCGTTTTGAAAATGATTTTAGTATGTCCTTCACCACCACAAATGGCAGACATCTTTCCCATACTATATTACTCCTGCTAACAACTTATAATGGCACAAAAAAGGAGAAAAAAGAAAAGCATAACACAAAATTAAAATCACAGAGTTCTATTCCAAAGCAAAATCAATGAAAGACAACAAATTTTAACACTTTAAGCAAAAATGTGTCCACTGCTAGAATACAAATTCATTCTAACGGAACAACGAATTTCAATTATCATCACACAAAATCCTACGACCTTCATGACTTCTACAGCAAGAAATCTCAGCCTTATTCACGATTATTACCAACTAATTAACTAATTCTACAGAGAAAAGGGATGAAGAAGAAAACAATGAGATTAAAAGGGATGAGAGTATGTTTACTTCTTTACGGATAGAAAAATGAGACCTCGAACTACGTTGGAATCAACCACCACCGAAACACGTCGTCGTCGTTGGTTCAGAAACTCCAAATACTGACCAAAATTCCCCAAAAAAAAGAAAATTTTATCTAAAAGAAACTGTATTTTTTCCTTTGCTCAAAGTCCCTCTTTTTTTTTATAGACCCTTTTCTGACCTCCCCTTTTCATCTCACTATGAGCCCTCTCAATTTTACCAAAACCCAAAATTTTCTTAGAAATCTTTGAACCAAAATCGACCCCCCTTCCTCTGCTCCTAAGACTCCCCTTTTATAGAGAAAAATTAGGGTTCGTTTAGGGCTTCCCACGAGGATAATCTTGGTATTTTCCAAAAAAGATTTCAAAATACAAATTGAGGATCAGGTTGACAACCGAATTTCTTACTCAAACTTGTACAAATTTTGGATTCTTGTGGAATTTTGAATTCATTTCAACCAATAGGAAAGGGAAAAGTAGAAATCCCCCCAAAACCAATGAAACTCGCACACCTTTGCACGAATTCGTACAAATTAATCTGAGATTTTTGGGATTTGAGGTAGGACACCTCATCGATCTTCTAGAAGATTTTTGAATCCTTTTCTCGTCCTACGGCTGCGTGAGACGCGTGTTAAGAAAAATAAATGGGTTGGGGCTGATGGAATCGGGTTTTCGCTGGTGTCGTTGGAGCTGATGGAATCGGGTATTTGGAGTTGGTCATGTTGCTATGTTGAGCGATTTGGGGATCTGTTCTTGCTCTTGCTGAGGGTTGTTGTTTGAGGGATATTAAGAAGTAGGTATTGGACCGGGTTAGGTGTAGTTTGGATTGGGCCTGGGCGGTCTAATTGAGTTATTGTTGGAAGTGGGCTGGTGTGGTGTTTGGGCCAATGGAGCTGAAATTAGGTTACAAATTGAGTGGATTATGTAATTTGGGAATTTGGCCAATTCATTTGAGTTTTGGCCAAATTGAAAATCAATTGGCCAATTGCATCGCGAATGTGGCCAATTTGATTTCAATTGTGGCCAGATCTAATAGATTAGCTAAATTAAGTCAAAATTCGAAATGAATTTAATATCTCCTTTAACCCCGAGCTTCTTGATTCGATAAAATCAAGAACATGTTTATCCAAATAAATTAATTTTTGTGAATAAATTATATTTAAATCAAGCTTTTAATCATTATATTTATTTTTAAAGATTATCCTTAATTAAAATTTGATATTTGTGAAATAAACATTTATGTAGCAAAATTATAATCTCGTATAATTGAATACGATAATATATAATCACTACATAAAATGACAAAATTACGTACATAGTATTTTGATAAAAGTTTATTCGGATGAAATAAATATTTTAATTTTATTAACAACCGAAGAAGCTCGAAATTAAACTTGGTTGTAGAAGGCAAAAATTAGGTGTCAACAATCATCATCGAATTCGTCCTCGTCTTCCATATCACCATCCATACTGAAATCATCCAGGGGGCCTAGACCTTTTGCTGCCCGAACTGCATCACCAGAACACAGAGGAATAACCCTTGCAGTCTGAATGAAAGAGTTGAATTGCTGCTGCAGCATCTTAATTTGTGATGTTGTTGTCTTCTCCGTCTTTTTATGCCTCTCTCTCTATTCAGCAAGCTCTTCAGTGAGTTGAGAAATCATATTTTGTAGTCTTTCAATGGTTTCTCTATTAACTGAAGAGCTAGAATGTGCAACGCCGGACGAACACCTAATATTATCGCCAAAAAAATTTGTGTTGTATCCGTAGAAATGGCCTCTATTTGCAGGACTCGCAGCTTTTGTCCATAACTCCTCCTGTACATGTTGTGGTATTGGGTCACCCTGACTTTCGGGAGGCTGACTACTATGATACTCACCTACAAGACGCGTATATTCGTCCTATATTCAAAGTAAAGTTAATACTAAAAGTCAAAAATATTAAAGTAGTTATAATTGCATAATATCAACTTTGAGAAAAAGATTCATAAATTCAAAATTTGTTTCTTATGTGAACAGCTTTTGCACGAACTTAAACCCAGACATCTTTATCAGTCTGGTTCTTTTTTTTTCAGATGAGTCAGCTCGAATAGCTCATCAGTTGGTATTTCCCTACCCTTTTCTTTTTCCTGCATATGAAAAAATTATCAATGTTCAAATAATAAAAAAATTTAAATAGAAACAAACAATTAAAATTGTAAAAGTTACGTACCATTTTTTCCTTCACAGCAAGAGTACTTCTGATACCCGCAGTATCTAGGGAGCCACCCTTGGATGCTGTCCGGTCTTTCTTTCCTTTTATCACTCAACAATTGGTATTTTGTGCTACTCCAATGGTGAAGGTACTGTTTCCATGCGGCTTCAAGAATCCACTTAGGTTTTACCAATTTCTTTCAGGCATAATCCAAGAGATCGTTATATCTAGCTCTACATCTTATGAAAAAATTCTTCTTTATAAGAAATGTATTTGCATCATCCCACCAGTAAAAATTCTACAACAAAAATATAATATTCAATCTTTTATTCTAACAAAGTGCTAATAACTAGTCGATAAGTTAAATCCTTACCTTAAATTCTTCAAACATTCAATCCCTATCAAGTTCTGGAACCTTTTGCTAGCTGGTCCAATAGCCGTTGAAATGCCGAGTAATGCATATTCGTGCCTTTTATCCAACTCCAACATCCGGCCTAAACCTACAACACAAGATCAAATAGTAATTTCATAGAGCATAATAATATAGTAATGAAAAAATGAGTAACGTTATTATATTTAGAAATCTTACCCTCTCGCAACTGGAACAAACAGAATCATCTTTGTCTCCTAGCTACCTAGTAAGTGATGGTGGATGCACTGGAGTGGGAGGATCTGAAGCACCAGATGGAGTGCCTCCAAGCTGAAGATCGGCAACCTAATAGATCCAGCTAAATCACTATTCGAAGCTGCTTGATTATTGTAGGAGGGTATCAATGATGGTAGATGTTTGTAGGGGCCAGCAGCCGTCTGATAGTACTGTGCTAGCGGTGGCACGGTCATACGAGCAGAATGAGTCGGTGTAGACCTATGTAGTGTCCCCACATGCGTAGGAGTAGGTATCGAATCCTCGGACGACCTAGAATATGAGGGTTGTGCTGTCGCGTCAGCAAACCGACCCTCAGATATATGAATACCTATCGGTCGTCTATAACGAGAGGTTGTCTATTCTTTTTTGGCTTCATAGTATCAACTTTTCCTTTACCTTTTTCACCTCTGCCTGACATCTAAATTATGTTAAGTTAACAAGTAGTTAGTTCCTATAAAATGAATGAATAAGAAAACATTCCAAGTAAATAATTTCAAGTTACTAATTCATATTTCAAATCGCTCCAACAACACGACATATAGACAAAAAAAATTTCATTACTATATAAATCATGGAAAAGTGGAAACAACAAACTTAAACAGTATATTACATATCAATCTTAAACAAGAAACATAAAGGTAAATATATAGTACAAAGCATAAAAATATCAATACATAATAAATACAACCTACACAACTAATCCTCCTCTTCTGAAGACTCTCCACTAAACCATTCACCCTCTTCGGAGGTTTCCTTATCTCCTACCCACTTAACCTCTTCTTCCGTAATATTAACTTCTTCAAATATATTTTTTGGGTGATTCAAACCGTCCGCTAATTCAACGTCCACTAGCTGGTGATCAATCTGCATTTTATTTTGATGCGCAGTCTCCAATACATTCTCAACTTTTGCCCGACCTATAGGCTTTATTTTTATTATAGCCTACCAATCAGACTTGTCACTACACAACAGATAAGGAGCATAAAACACTTGTTTAGCATTTTGCGCTAGAACAAATGGATTGTAAATAGGATACGAGCTATTGTACTTCACTTCAATGATGTTATGCTCCCTATGTATTCTTGAGCCTCTTGTTCTTGGATCAAACCATTTACATCGAAAGAGGATAATTTTTTTTATTGGAAAACTAGCATACTCCAGTTCTAAGATCTCGTGTATGATGTCAAAGTAATCAACATCATCATCACCCTTAACTGAAACACCACTATTATTTGGTTTCCTTGTTTAGGAGTGTTGTTCAGTGTAAAATTTAAACCCATTTACTTTGTATTGGGACATTGCATTAGCTTCAACTGGACCCAAAGATATATCTCTCAGGAGATGATCGTATGCGGCTGCATTTGGTGAATGGTGTACCTAAAAATATTATACATATATATATTTTAGTTGAGGAATGTGTAAATATTTAAACTTTGTAGATATATTAATACACTTACGAACCTCATTTTTAAACTATGTTGCAAATGATGCATATACTTGATTTTCGTGGAATTGAGTCTTAAATGAACTGAACATCCAACATGGGAAACACAATTAGTTTCTTTAAGGGAATGAGTAAGAAAATAAGATATGTTAAAATTTTAATCTCCTTACTTCAGAAAGGGCTCAATTTTCGGATAATTCCGCATGACATACAAAGTTGCTGATTTGCGCTTCGTGGGAGTGAGCCGGCGAGGTATGATCTTTTTAGCCTTACAACCAAATTGATTGAAAATTGATATCGGTTGCAAATGAGGCTCATTCACATCGTTCTAATTATGATTCGGTCGGTTTCTTGAACAAGCAACTTCATCACGAAAATATTATGAACAAAATTGAGAAGTTTCTCTCGCAAGATATGCCTAAACTATAAAGACTTCAATCCTATGTTTGTTTTTGGGACCCATTTTCAATTTTCCAATTTCCCTGTACAATCTTAAGGTTAGATGTTTACTATATTTAAAAAAGATATGTATGCATTTAAATATGTTGCAAATTCTTACCATTCGAATGGATACATCCACCTAGTTTAAACTGGACCGCCTATCCAAACTTTAATTACAAGGTGAATGGGAAGATGTTCCATCACATCTAAGAATGCAGGTGGGAAAATCTTCTCCAGCTTGTTGGTGATAACAATAATATTACTTTCCATTCGCGCCAGATTTTCTTGTTTTAATGTGGTGGTACATAAGTCTTTGAAGAACAAACTGATCTCTGCTATTGGTTTCCATATGTTTTAAGGTAAACCAATAAAAGAAATTAGAAGTAATTGTTCCATGAAAATATGACAATCATGGCTTTTCATTCCATGCAATATTCCTTGTGTTATATCAACCCTCTTTCCCAAATTTGAGGTATATCCATCGGGCATCTTCAAACTTTGAACCCACTCATATATTTGACACTTTTGGCCCAACTTGAATGTAAAACTAGCCTTGGACATAAGAACATTGACATTGGGCCCCTGCTGTAAGTGTAATTTTCTGCGGTTGCAATATTCTGGTAAGTCAAGTCTGTCCTTAGGATTATCCTTTGTTTTGCCGGTGACATCCATAATTATGTTGAACAAGTTGTCAAAATAGTTCTTCTCAGCATGCATGACATCAACATTATTTGGCAGTAAATTATCTGGCCAATATTCTAACTCCCAAAATATACTTTGCTTAGTCCAGTTATGCGAAATGCCATATCCATCAAGCCTGTACAATCGTTCCTCGCTGGATTTAGGCAAATCCTGAACTATTTCCTAGACGTCATCACCAGACAGCCTTAGAGGTGGACCATCATGTTCCCTTCTATTCCTTCTTAATGTATTCTTGAGTCTCCTAAATTCATGATCAGGTGGCAAGAAACAACGATGACAATCAAACCATGAATTTTTTTTTGCCATGTCTCAATTTGAAAGATTTTATTTTTTCTATTCAGTATGGACAAGCCAGCTTTCCAGCTGTCATCCACCCAGATAACATTCCATAAGCAGGAAAATCATTAACTGTCCATAATAGATATGCACACAGATTAAAATTCTATTTAAGAGAGATGTCCCAAGTTTCAACCCCCTCATGCCATAAAATTTGAAGTTCATCAATCAAAGGTTGCAAGTAGATATCTATTCTGCTTTTTGGATTACGCGGGCCAGGAATAATACAATTCAAAAATATATAGGGACTAGTTATCAACAGTTCAGGAGGAAGATTATAAGGAGTGATAAATACAGGACAACATGAATATGGCGCACCACCAACTGAAAAAGGAGAGAACCCGTTCGCACATAATCCCAATCGAATGTTTCGTGGCTCAGCTGCAAAATCTGGATAAGTCTCATCAAAATGCTTCCAAGCCTCTCCATCAGATGGATGAAACATAACACCAGTGGGCCTTCTATTTTCACTGTGTCATCTCATATGAGGAGCTGAGCTGTTTGAAGCATACAACCTCTTCAACCTTGGTATAAGAGGTAAATAATGCATCACCTTAATAACAATTTTATTTCCAGTAGAACCACGCTTATATCGAGAGTGCTGACAAAACTTACAGAAGTCTAGCTTAGCATCTTCCTTAAAATATAACATGCAACCATTTTCACAACAATTAATTTTAACCGATGAGAGACCTAACTTTGACACCAATCTTTTTGCCTTATAGAAAGAATCAGGAACCTCCAAGCCGGGGTCAACTAACTCTTTAATAAGGTCTATCATTGAGTCCATTCCTCCTTCAGCAATATTTCAGTCAGATTTAATACGTAATAATCTAACAGCAACAGACAAACAAGAGGGCGAACACCCGTCAAACAAAGGATGACTAACAGCATGCAATTCTTTATAGAATTACCCGATTCGCTATTAGGAACATCTTAAACATTTTCCCTAAAGTCAACCCCGTGTTGCATCCCAAAAGTATCGTGCAACATTTATGTCATCCTAGTATCTTGATATTCATTATGCCCTGCAGACCTACTACTTTCTCCAACAACAAAGTTATTTTGCGCAATAGCCTCATGAATACCACGCAATCTTAACAAGTCATCGTGAAACCCCTTTCTATAAAAATATTCCTTTACATCTTCTTCACTTACAATATTTATACTATCACATCTAACAAAAGGAGAATGAATAACCCGATAACGTGTCCACATATCAAGTGTCTTAGCATGTTCAATAAATCTTTTGACACCTTCAACAAATTCATCCCTAATACCCATTCTATTATCATTGTTCCGTTGATATATCCAGCTATAATCAGGTTTCATCTATGCAATCAATCAGATTCAACTAATTAGATCAAGTCACAAAATTTTAACCATTATGAAGCAACTAAGTCACCTACCAAACCAAATTCAAAACAAAAAAATCTCCTTTAAAGTCCCTAAACTTAACCATTTTCAAGCAACTAAGTCACCTACCAAACTACATTCAAAACAAAAAAAATCCCCTTTAAAGTCCCTACACTGAACCATTTTCAACCAACTAAGTATCAAAAGAAAACCACATTCAAAACAAGTTCCTAAACTTAACCATATTCAAGTGACTAAGTCACCTACTAAACCACATTCAAAACAAAAAAATCTCCTTTAAAGTCCCTACACTTAACCATTTTCAACCAACTAAGTATCAAAATAAAACCACATTCAAAACACAAAATCCCCTTCAAAGTCCCTAGACTTAACCATTTTCAACCAACTAAGTATCAAAACAAAACCACATTCAAAACAAAAAACTCTCCTTTAAAGTTCCTAAACTTAACCATATTCAAGTGACTAAGTCACCTACCAAACCATATTCAAAACAAAAAAATTCCCTCTAAAGTCCTTACACCTAACAATTTTCAACCAACTAAGTATCAAAACAAAATCACATTCAAAACACAAAATCCCCAGATTTAACCATTTTCAACCAACGAAGTCACCTACCAAACCACATTCAAAAAAAAAAATCTCCTTTAAAGTCCCTAAACTTAACCATTTTGAAGAAACTAAGTCACCTACCAAACCACATTCAAAATAAAAAAAATCCCCTTTAAAGTCCCTAAACATAACCATTTTCAAGCAACTAAGTCACTTACCAAACCACATTCAAAACAAAAAAATCCCCTTTAAAGTACCTAAACTTAACCATTTTCAAGCAACTAAGTCTCCTACCAAACTACATTAAAAACAAAAAAAATCTCCTTTAAAGTCCCTACACTTAACCATTTTCAACCAACTAAGTATCAAAACAAAACCACATTCAAAATAAAAAAAATCCCCTTTAAAGTTCCTAAACTTAACCATTCAAGTGACTAAGTCACCTACCAAACCACATTCTAAACAAAAAAATCCCCTTTAAAGTCCCTACACTTAACCATTTTCAACCAACTAAGTATCAAAACAAAACCACATTCAAAACACAAAATCTCCTTCAAAGTCGCTAGACTTAACCATTTTCAACCAACTAAGTCACCTATCAAACCACATTCAAAACCAAAAAATCCCCTTAAAGTCCCAAAACTTAACCATTTTAAAGCAACGAAGTCACCTACCAAACCACATTCAAAAGTAAAAAATCTCCTTTAAAGTCCCTAAACTGAACCATTTTCAAGCAACTAAGTCACCTACCAAACCACATTCAAAATAAAAATAAAATCCCCTTTAAAGTCCCTACACTTAACCATTTTCAACCAACTAAGTATCAAAACAAAACCACATTCAAAATAAAAAAATCCCCTTCAAAGTCCTTAGACTTAACCATTTTCAACCAACTAAGTCACCTACCAAACCACATTAAAAAAAATAAAAAATCCCCCTTAAAGTCCTTAAACTTAATCATTTTCAAGCAACTAAGTATCAAAACCAAACCACATTCAAATCACAAAATCCCCTTCAAAGTCCCTAGACTTAACCATTTTCAACCAAATAAGTCACCTACCAAACCACATTCAAAATAAAAAAAATCCCCTTTAAAGTCCCTAAACTTAACCATTTTCAAGAAACTAAGTCACCCATCAAACCACATTCAAAACAAAAAAATCCCCTTTAAAGTCTCTACACTTAACCATTTTCAACCAACTAAGTATCAAAACAAAACCACATTCAAAAAAAAAAAAAACTCCTTAAAAGTTCCTAAACTTAACCATATTCAAGTGACTAAGTCACCTACCAAACCACATTCAAAACAAAAAAATTCCCTTTAAAGTCCCTAGACTTAACCATTTTCGAGCAACTAAGTCACTTACCAAACCACATTCAAAACAAAAAAATCCTCTTTAAAGTCCCTAGACTTAACCATTTTCAAGCAACTAAGTATCAAAATAAAACCACATTCAAAACACCAAATCCCCTTCAAAGTCCCTAGACTTAATCATTTTCAAGCAACTAAGTCGCCTACCAAACCACATTCAAAATAAAAAAAATCCCCTTTAATGTCTCTAGACTTAACCATTTTCAAGCAACTAAGTCACCAAACAAACCATATTCAAAACAAAAATATCCCCTTTTAAGTCCCTAGACTTAACCATTTTCAAGCAACTAAGTCACCTAACAAACTACATTCAAAACAAAAAAAATCCCTTTAAAGACCCCAGACTTAACTATTTTCAAGCAACTAAGTCACCTAACAAACCACATTCAAAACAAAAAAATCTCCTTCAAAGTCCCTAGACTTAACCATTTTCAACCAACTAAGTCTCAAAGCAAAACGACATTCAAAACACAAAATCCCCTTCAAAGTCCCTAGACTTAACCATTTTCAAGCAACTAAGTCACCTAACAAACCACATTCAAAACAAAAATATCCCCTTTAAAGTCCCTACACTTAACTATTTTCAACCAACTAAGTATCAAAACAAAACCACATTCACGAAACAAGCAACAACAAGGCCTAAGAGATGTCAACAAAAATGCTAGTGAATCAAACAAGGCCACACACGGCTTCACTAGACTTCAATATAAACAATAACAAGAACATAACAACAATGCTAGTGAATTGAGCAAGGCCACACACGGCTTCACTAGACTTCAATATGAACAATAACAAGAAGATAACAAAAATAGTGAATTGAGAGAAATTAACTTACCTTTGCTTGACCTAAATTAAAGTGAAAGAGATAACCGGTCACCGAATCAAGAACCTAAAAAAATCAAGACAAAATGTTTCAACTTTGAGTGATTTAGCAAAACTCATATAAAAAATAATAAGCTAAAGTGCTAAACCCTAAAAGTAAAGCAAAACTAGTTCAAACAATTATGTGTATCGCTCAAAAATTCCGCAAATAACTAAACAAAATTCGATCTTCAAACGAGCTTAAAAAAACTAGTTCAAACTAACCTAATCTTCAACATTATAAATTTCACAATTATATAAACTAGTACACCTATAAATCAACCTCAAAAAGCACAAAAACCACAAAATACAACAAAATTCATTCCTGAGATGAGCTGTGGTCGCCGGAACAATGGCCAGAGCACTCGCTGGAGCAGTGATTAGAGTGTTTTTTGCATATTTTTGCGATTGGGAAATTAATTTGGGTGTGTTTAGGATTTTGCGTGATTTTTGTGTGTTTTTGTATGTTTTAGTATTTAGGTCGATAGGATATAGTTTATAACGAGTCGGGTCCGATCATGTGGGGGTGGGCCGAGTAGGAGTAATATAATTAATTTTTAAAAAAATTATTTTGTTGAAAACCGTGGTCGATTTCTGGATATTTTAATAAAAAACGATCACATGTGGTCAGTTTTTGAAAAAATTTCAGAAAACCGACCACATGTGGTCGGTTTTCAACAAAATAATTAAAAAAATTATTTTAATTACTATAATAAATAAATCAATAAATTAAAATTAATTTTATATAAATTAATTTTTTAATTAATTCTATAATATTTATAACAATAACACCAGTAGTATATTTCCTCAATCGTATAATAATATCAACGAATAAAGCAATTTACGATAAATTTTTTGTTAATTAGGTTTTAATTACGGTATTATATATATATGTATGTGTGTGTGTGTGTGTATATATATATACACACACACCTGTAGTATATTTCCTCAATCATGTAATAATATCAACGAATAAAGCAATTTAAGATAAATTTTTGATTAATTAGCATTTAATTACGATATTATATATATATGTATGTATGTTTGTATATATGTATGTGTATATATATATATATATACACATACATATATACATACATACATACATATATATATAATATCGTAATTAAATGCTAATTAACCAAAAATTTATCGTAAATTGGAAAATTCGTTGATATATATATACATACCTCTTAATAGAATATGTTAATCAAATAAATTATTGATTACTTGTCTTACGTTATTACAACTTCAACAATATACGCGCATCTACATGTTGATACTAAATAGTATGTCTATTTCCTCAATAGTATGATATCAATGTATTATTCAAAATATTTTGATATATAGATTCAGTTATCAAGCTTTCGATTACTGCATACGTCACTACACGAGATATACATATATATACATATATTCAATTGTCCATCAACTTTCAAATAAGTACTATAAACATCACATACACAATTTTAATATACTACCCCATAATAATAATATATAACGTATTTCACATATACTGATCAGATGAATTATCGGTTAGTTTTATTTTATGTCATTAATATACCTTCACTATATAATTAATATGTATATATATGTATATACCTATACCTATACATACACACACATATACACATTATCGTCTATATCAAGTTCTAAATACGTACTATATATATCACATACGTACACAAGTATATTATCCAATAATATAATGCGACGTGTTTCATATACATACTCAGATGAGTGATCGATTAATTGTATTTCAGAAAACAGACCATATGTGGTTGGTTTTTTTTAAAAAATAAAATAAATTATTTTAATTAGTACAATAAATAAATCAATCAATTAACAAATTAAAATTAATTTTCTAAAAAATAATTTTTTAATAAATTCTATAATACTTATAACAATAACACGAGTAGTATATTTCCTCAATCGTATAATAATATCAATGAATTTTTTAATTTACGATAAATTTTTGGTTAATTAGTTTTTAATTATGATATTATATATATATATATATATATATATATATATATATATATATAATATCATAACTAAAGGCTAACTAACCAAAAATTTATCGTAAATTGCAAAATTCATTGATATATATATATACCTCGTAATACAATATGTTAAATAAATTATTGATTACTTGTCTTACATTATTACAACTTCAACAATATACGCATCTATACTTATTCACACTAAATAGTATATCTATTTCCTCAATAGTATGATATCAATGTATTAGTCAAAATATTTTGACATATAGATTCAGTTATCGAGCTTTCGATTACTGCATACGTCACTACACGAGATATACATATATATACATATATTCAATTGTCTATCAACTTTCAAATAAGTATATAAACATCACACACATATACACATATATAAACATCAAATAAGTATATAAACATCACACAAAGTTGTCGATTACTACATACGTCACTACACGAGATATACATATATACATATACACACGATCGACTATATCAAGTTCTAAATACACACTATATATATCACATACGTACACAAGTATATTATTATCCAATAATATAAAGCGACGTGTTTCATATACATACTCAGATGAGTGATCGATTAATTATATTTGATTAGCTTAATATACTAGGTTTTGACTAAATCGTTCACTACATGATATGTGTTTGAGTGTGTATATACATATATATAAAGAGAGATTTATATATATGAACTCTTGAATGCGTATATATATATATCACATCCACAAGTGTAAATTACCTTATAATAGAACACGTTCATTATATTTTGATGAATTATCGGTTATATATTACATTATTACGACTGAAATAGTAACATAATATCATTATCTCAACGGTATGATATATATATATATATATACACACACACACACATATTCATTATGCAAATTATGCATGTTTAACATCATTTAACATATGTACGCAGGAAAATATTATGTTTTGAAATATACGTAAAAGATAAAGATTATGTTTAACGTAATTTGTTTATTTTATTTGATATATTTTTAAGTGTAATTTTTTAAAAAATTAAAGAATGATTGATTTTTATTATTATTATACTTATTATCGACTACGTATGATCAATGTAATTTCAAAAAATTATTATACTGATTAAGAATAATTCTTTTTTATGAAACTAATATATATATTTGATTACATATATAGAGTTATTGATTACATATAAAGATTATGTTTAAAAGTATTTTATTTTATTTTTAAATTAAAAACCGACCACAAGTGGTCGGTTTTTTGAAAAGTACTTTCTTTTCTTTTTTTAAATTGAAAACCGACCACTGGTGGTCGGTTTTTCTAAAAATAAATTAAAAAATAATTTTTATAAACCGACCACATGTTTTCGGTTTTTAAAAATATTTTTTAACTTTTTTTTTTTAAAAAAGAAGACCACATGTGGTCGGTTTTGTTATTTTTTTTAATTTTTCTTTGTAAAATAAATTATAATTAATATAAAAAATATTGAAATAATTATTTTGATTTTCTAAAATATAAAAACAACCACATGTGGTCGCTTATTGAAAAAAAAAATTTAAAAAGATAAAAAAACGACCATGTGTGGTCGGTTTTCCCACCACAATCTGTGGTCGGTTTTTCATTTTTTTCTAGTAGTGAATTAATTTAGACTTTTAATTTTTTGTAAGATGACACAAGTAGACATTGATAAAACCATTAGTTTTGGATAAGACATTAGTAACCTAATACTATTAAAATTTCTTCCTTACAACTTGTAAATAAACTATAAACTTGTTTAATAATTTTGTGCAAGTAAAGTCACTAACTCTAACAATTAAGTAAAGTGGAGCAACCGGCCATGATTAAAACCACTATGTAGTTCTCTTAGCCACTAGGTTATTATTAATTAACTATGGTTACTATTTTCAATTGGTATGCTCTAATAATAATGTCCCCTTGAAGCATTATATATAACATACATAAGCCTTTTCTTGGTAGCTGGCAGTGAGCAAATATCCCACCCGAGAGAGAACCAACTTCTTTTGAAAATACATTTCGTTTTCCAGTTAAAGTGCTATAGTTTGGTCTTCATTTTTAATGTGTATCCTGTGATGCTAAGTTGCTAATCCAATCATTTTATTTGGAGCCAATGGGATTAGTTTCCAAAGACATTAAAGAAATGGACTTTAGTAATTCGTATTAGTTGTTATCGACCTAGCTTGATAGTCAATTCCTTAGATTAGGACGTCTCTAACAAAATAATTGTTGGAATAGTTAGTGTTAATGGGAGTATAACCTATAACCGAATGGGTGCATTGTCCAGCGCGACGCGGCCCCTACAACACCCAAAGTGGTTGGTGTTTGAAAAGACCCTTGTTAAGAATGATTGAATCTAAACTTATAAGGGGCCGTAAAGTTAATAATTCCGGGATAAAATAATAATCACGGGATAAAAGTTCGAACCACTCGTTTGGTTGTAAATATTTGGGATAACTTATCTTGGGATTAATAATTAGTCCTGGGATAAGTTATCCACCTAATTGGTGGGATAACAACAATCCCAAGACTAATTTCTTTGGTATAAAATTATACAAAGACTAAAATACCCTCAAAATCTATGATTTCATTTCACACATCTATATATATATATATATATATATATACTAGTATTTTAATTATGTATTTTAATAAAAGTTAAATACTTAATAATTTTGACATAAATTTTATATTTACATTAAAAACTTATTAGTAATATATAATAATTTATCAAAAATTTAAATCTAAAATTCAAAATTCTTATTCCATCATTATCTCCAATTATCCGCTTTCATTGACCCACCTCGCATAAAAATATCAACACCATTGTTGAATTACATATTTTAGATTAAATAGTTTTTTAATCGCTTGAAAATTGATATGGTATATATAAAATGAATTTTAATATATTATATAAGTGATATGTGTTTAAATGAAATGAAATAAACAATAAATCCTCTTTTACTTTAACAAAATTAAGTTTGAAATTTTTATTTCAAACTAAATAAGATGTAGTAAGATTTTTTTTAAACACATACGGCATAATCATGGAAAGGCACACACAAAAAAATTAAAGCTAAATAAGATGAAAGTTTTATTTTTAAAATACACATGATATAATCATAAAAATAAGCACACACAAAAAAATTAAGCTAAATCAGATGAAAATTTTATTTTTAAGAATAAATATTTAAAGCTTGAAAAGAAATTATATAAAAAAAAAAATAAGATGGAAGATATTTTTGTAATCACTTAATTTATTCTTAAAAATTATACCATGCATATTACTTTGAATACAACAAACCAAACACTCAATAAAAAATAATCTCAGCATAACTAATCCCAGTATAACTTATCTCATCATAACTTGTTTTCAAATCAAGCGGCCCCTAAAGATACTATGAGTATCATATCTTCTCCAAAACGTTAGAACAACACAGAGACTGTTATAAATGTATTTACATTATAGTGAATGTCTATCAAGATCTACTTTGATATCTATTAGGATTTGAAGCATCTGTCTTTTACTCAGACTAGGAGTAAATTTCTCTTATAAATAGAGGGGTTTTGTTCATTGTATTTACAATCATACGATCTCTCTTCCATAAAGAGAAGAAATAAGAAACTCTCTCTATTCTCTCTACTCTTCTTCTTTATTCTTTCTTGTTTAATAACACTTTATTAGCACGAGTCTCTAATTTATCAAATAAAATTTGGTTTTCTTTCTTACAAAGAACCAAACATCACCGATGCACCGATGCATGATTCTTTCAGTGAAGAAGAAATAATTGATTTCGGTATAATATTTACAACCTCGGGATACCATAGATCCAGAATGAAATACTTCTCATAAGATAAGTATAACTATTATTATAATAGTACTATGTGTTTTAAAGTTTGAATATGTGTACATACGTTCTCTTCTTAGTATTATAGTATTATAGTTACTGCTTATTTAAGTCGCCTTTATTTGACATGGATGATAATTTTCTTGGTGCTTTTATAGACGTATTAGCTGTCGCGAAGTCAATTACTATTTATAATAAAGTGTCAATTGCTTTAGATTATTGGTGGCCACCATCTGAGTTTAACTTATAATACAAGGTTACACAAAGTCTCTTATCAATTGAGATTCGTATGGCAAGTAAAGCGTGTTTTATTAAAAAATTACATTTGTTCTTGAAATACAGTGATGATAAGATGTTGGATTCAAGTCCCAATATCAATTTATGCCTAAGACGCTTTATATGGATAAGACGTTGAGTTTGAATCTCAATGCACCATACTGATGATATTATGATGGCTAAGGCAAAATAATGGGTATTTGGTGAAAAGTCATGAAATCCGACCCATTGAATATGCTCCAGTCCATGAAGTGAATATGGTAGCAATATATGGTAAGTCTGAAATATGACAACTTACTTCGTTCTTGAAGTGTATGTGGCAGCAGTGCATAATATGTATGAAAGGAGACAAGTGATTGAATGCATAATATAAGCGTGAAGGGACAATATGATTATGATCATTAAAAGTGATGATATTTTCTCACGCATATTATGATCATAAGATATGATAGAGAAAAATTCTCTACATCATATGTATGCCTCAATTTGCTTCTGAAGTAGCAAAATCTTGAAAGAGGTTATAAGCTATCATAATTTGATAGGCTTAAGACACGATTATATTCTATTCCTGGGGAATGAGAAGCTTATTAATATAAACGTGTACTTGATTGTGATGGTATCACAACTCATCTCCGAATAAGGCAGAATAACTTAGAAGAGTTATTTCGAAATCTACTTCTAAAGTAGTAAATCTGAAATTTATTCATGTAATAGTAAATCTGAAATTTACTAAAGAAAAAAGTACATGTCATGGTAAACTTGGAGTTTACTAGAATAAAAGTTCATAAATTGATATGAATGATTGTGACATCTCGAAGATGTGCATATTGAATATTAGACATGTATTAAAGAACTAGAAGATTCTTCGAGAATTGTTTATGTCGTTTGTTCTCATGATAAGTTGGTTGGACCAACTAATGTTGGGATTTAATTCCTTAAATATGAAAAATATAAAAGGTGAGTATGGGTCTATTCACCTATCATGTAATATGTTGAAAAGATGCATCAATAAGATAATCACATGTACATTCATTGTCAACCTGCAGTTTGACATTCATAAAGTTGCTTGCTCAATAAAATTGAGTTAAGAACATAATTTTCAGATTGTTCAATCAAGAAAGTTATCTTGATGATGATGGTTTGACATTAAATGCCTTCGATAAATAGCTAAACCATCGCTAATAAGAACAAAGCTTCATGTGTTGGTCTGAAATATGATATGTTGCATACAATAACACTTGTATGTATTAGACCAATAAATTATGATTATTTCTTTCCCCTCAATTGGTTCAAGGTCATGAACCAACTATTTCATCTAATAGTTTTGATGTGCGGTATATGATTAATGAATATACCATGATGCACAAAGATGGATTTCTCAAAGAAGATAGAGGATGTATGTTAGTTTTCCTAACATAAAGGGGAGATTATAAGTAGCTATGAAATATGTTTGAATTATCACCAGATCCTCATTCAAAAGATAATTCAAGTCAAATGCCGAAAGCATTTCATATTTAAGCTGGAAGTGCTCATATTTTATGTCCATGAAGGACAAAGTCTATGCATGCGTGAAGCGTGGTAGACCAATCGGTTCCAAATGAAATAATCCTTAAAAAGGATAAGGAAAAAATAATCATAATAGGAAGGCAATATCTACGACATAACACTTCATGAAACCTTATGAGAGGTTCAGGTACCTGAAAATAATGAAGTGATGATATCTCAAAATGTTATGTCACATTGTGAACCGATACAAAATTATATATCATCAATATCTTTGATACAATATTGGCACAATATTGTGAAAGATTATGAGGATCTGAATTCTACGTTAATTTAAGCATGCTGACGTAGAAACATTTATCAAGTGACATGAAAGGATGCATCTTGGTAAGCGTAAAACTTACTTGATTTGTATTCCAGACACTTGAAGCTAAGATGTCACACATGAAATGTTGACTATTGTCACTTGACAAGGTTTATATGAAAACTTCTTTAAGGATTCAAAATATAAAAGTTTCTGGGAAACTTATTGATAATCCTAATATTGTATAAGCTTATAGCTTGAAAATTATTGAAACTCTTGGAGAGTTTTCAAAAGCAATAAGATTATTTGTTGAAATGAGAAATATATCAATTTGGATTGGTTATGAAGTACCATATCTTAGTATAATTGGTGCACTCATGTATCTTGTAAAATACTACAAGACCCAATATAACCTTTCGCTCAATTTGTTAGCAAGGTATATTTCTACTCCTACTACGAGAAATCAAAATGGGATAAGATACATGAGTTTATTTTATTCTAAAGATTGTCGTCCTGATATTACTGGTCATGCTGATGTTGGGTACTCATCTAACCCGCATAAATCTCGGTCTCAAACATACAATGTGTTCATATGTGAGGATACTACCATATCTTGGAGATATACAAAGAAGTCTATCTAGCCACTTTATCGAACCATGATGAGATAATAGCTATTCATGAAGAAAGTCAAGAATAAGTATGGTTGAGATCCATAATACATCTCATTCGAGAAAAATGTGGTGCAAAATGTGTCAATGTACCCACAATTTTATACGGAAATAATGGAACATGCGTAATATATCTTGATGAATTCATAAAAGGAGATAGAACGAAGCACACTTCATCAAAACTTTTCTACATACATGAGCTCCAAGAGAATGGTAATATTAACGTGCAACGGATTCGTTCAAGTGACAATGTGGCTGTTTATTCACCAAGTCTCCCTCAATTGCAACTTTCAAGAAGATGGTGTACAAGATCGGGATGCAAAGGTTCACTGATGTTCTCATTGGGGGAGTTAATACACGTTGTATTCTTTTTCCCTTATGAGGTTTTGTCCCACTGGATTTTCCTTGTAAGGTTTTTAGTGAGGCAGCTGATATGTGTATTGTTAGAAATATGTACTCTTTTTCCTTCACTAGATTTTTTATCCCACTGGTTTTTCCTAGTAAGGTTTTAACGAGGCACATTATCTATCTAGACATTCAAGGGGAGTGTTATAAATGTATTTACATTATAGTGAATGTCTATCAAGATCTACTTTGATATCTATTATGATTTGAAGCATCTGTCTTTTACTCAGACTAGGAGTAAATTTTCCTTATAAATAGAGGAGTTTTGTTCATTGTATTTACAATCATACGATCTCATCCATCAAGAGAAGAAATAAGAATCTCTCTCTATTCTCTCTACTCTTCTTCTTTATTATTTCTTGATTCATAACAGAGACGACTATTACTACTGTTCTTGTCGAAATTCTCATTGCTCAACAACTTTCGATGATACGTGAGTGACTATTTCTACTGTTCTTATTGATAGGCACGAATCTTTGTCTCAGTTAAGCTACATAGAGCTTCTATAGATTGGGCAGTAGAAAGGAATTTGCTTAGAATCATCGCCTTTTTTCTTGGTTTTGTGAACAACAGTTCCAATAACTATGCCAACTACTGCAATGAGGAGGAGAATGGGAGAGACAGTAAGGATAATGAGACACATACAGGTTTTTTCTCCTGAAAACTTGTTCGTTTGAAACTTATTAAATATATGCCTGAAAATAAATCCTGTTTTACGAAATCTTTTTTTCTCTACCTTCTTTTAAGAAAAGTGGAGGTACTGTTTCACTTAAAATATATTATATAAAAATCAAATATTATAGAAGACTGAAAATACGTGAGTGACGAGAATTCACAGAAAAATGCATGTATATACTTAGACTTTGTTTGGATGGTGGTTTGTCATGGTTTCATAATGTACGGTACTGTATGATATACTATTATACTGTACGGTATAGTACAATACAATATTTAGATAGACTGTATGGTTCACTGTTGTTTAATAACATTTTTATTGTTTGATTTGATAGTATGTATTGTATTGTAACTGGTAAGTTTACTAAAATGCCCTTAATTATTATTAATATTAAATTTATCAATAATTGTTAACAAAATAATTTTTTTCCTACTAATTTGTCATAAATTATACCATATAGATATATTAAGTTGATAAATTCATGTAATTTCTAACAAAGTCAATAAAAGAGTATACCAAAATAAGTGTAACCGAGTTTACTTTTTATAGTAATAAATTTCATTTTTTTTGTGGTGTTTTGAGATGTGACACTAACGACAAGTACAAAGTTTGAATGTGTATTTTGTGTATGCTACGGATGTGTTCAGTATGAAATTCAGAAAAATATTTTCTAGAAAAATAAATTATTTTTTAGTTATTTTCTTGTGTTGTTACGCAAGTAGAAAAATATTTTCTAAAAACATTTGATATATTTAACATAAAATGATGAAAATAAATATGATAAAGGGGGCAGAGTAAAAAAAATGAAATTTTTTTAGAAAAAAAATATTTGGGGGTGGAGGTAGTGGAGTAGGGGGTGGGATAAGAAAATTTTTTTTAAATTTAATTATACATGAGGCTAAAATTTAAAACCATAAGAAAAAATGTTTTAAATTTAATTATACAATGAAGCAAACCATGAGGGTAAAATTTAAAACATTTTTTCTTATTGTTTTAAATTTTACCCTCATGGTTTTTTTTAAAATTGAAAAAAAAAATCATGAGCTGCCACCAAATTGGTATTACATAAAGTGAGAGTTTTCATGATTATCAAACCATGAAATTAAGCTATAGTATACCATATATTTTAGGAAGCAATCAAACCAAACATGATTCTCTTCGTAAACATGTCATATCGTACCATATCATTAAAAAACATCATCCAAATAGAGTGTTAAGAATGTGTATAATTGGTTAGAATTTAAAATAATTGGAAGTTAAAAAATCTCTTAAGAAATTTTCAGCATTCGAAAATCTAATTAACCTTCACGAAGCGCAAATAAATTTATTAGTTAATACCTAAATTTCTCAAGGATAGAAACTATTTTATTCAAAACATGGGTGGGTGGTTCAGACCTAAAGTAGCAGTAGCTTTAGGCCCCCAAAAATAAGGCCTCAAATTTATTCATTTTATTAATGTAATTATGATTAAAGTCATGGATAATTAAATTTGCAGTTACTCTTTATTTCTTAATTAATATTGACTAATTTACTTTAACTTGAATCAGTCATGTTTCTAGCTTTGGCATTGTAAGATTTTCTTCAATTCTTTAAGTGTTTTTTTAAGACATTTCAAGCTCAAACTAATTCGATTATCAAATAATTAAATTTTAAAATGATTTTCTTAACTTTGATTAATTTTTAAAGCATGATTTTTAAAATAAACCTTCTTTGTTATGAAATATAAATAAAGAACAACAAGAATAAATAGAGAGAGAGGAGCTTCTTTATTTCTCACGAGAGATCATCTTAATTGAGAATACAATGAATAAAATCTCTCTATTTATAGGGTAAAATACTCCTAGTTTCTAATTAAGGGACAGATACTTCAAATCCTGATAGATATCAATTAGATCTTATTATAGTTATTATTAGATCTTGATAGACATTCACTATAATGTAAATATATTTATAACATTCCCCTTTAAATGTCTAGATAGATAATGTTCCTCGTTAAAACCTTACTAAAAAAAATTCAGTGGAAAAAAAAATCTAGTGAAGGAAAAAGTGTACACATGTCTAACAATACACATATAGGCTGCCTCATTAAAAACCTTACAAGGAAAATCCAGTGGGACAAAACCTCGTAAGGGAAAAAGAGTGCAATGCGTATTAACTCTCCCTAATGAGAACATCCTTGAGCCTTTACATCCCGATATTGTGCACTATCTTCTTGAAAGTTGCAATTGGAGGAGACTTTGTGAATAAATCAGCCATATTGTCCCTTGAACGAATCTATTGCACATTAATATCACCATTCTTTTATATCTCATGTATGTAGAAAAGTGTTGATGAAGTGTGCTTCGTTCTATATCCTTTTATGAATCCTCCATTAAGATGTGCTATGCATGCTACATTATCTCTATAAAAAATTATGAGTACATTATCACATTTCAAACCACATTTTTCTCGAATGACATGTATCATGGTTCATGAATAGCTATTATCAAATCATGATTTGATTAAGTGGCTAGATAGACTGCTTTGTATATCTCCAAGATATGACAGTACCCCCACACATGAACACATATCCTGCTTGAGACCGAGCTTTATGCGGGTCAAATAAATACCCAACATCAGCATGATCAATATATTCAGGACTACAATCTTTAGAATAAAATAAAATCATGTATTTTATCCTATTTTAATGTCTCCTAGTAGGAGCAGAAATATGTCTTGCTTAATAAATTGACTGAAAAGGCTATATCATGCCTTGTAGTATTTGTAAGATACACTAGTACACCACTTGCACTAGGATATGGCAATCTATTTCTTTTGAAAACTCTCTAAGAGTTCCAATGATTTTCAAACTATAATCTTATGCAATATAAGGATTATAAATTAGTTTCCCAGAAACTTTTATATGCTTCAAGCATTTTGAATCCTTAAAAGTTTGTACATAAATTTTGTCAAGTGACAATATTTAACATTTCATAAGTGACATCTTCAAATGTCTTGACTGCAAATTTTAGGATTTGACCAGAATAAGTAAACCACAAGTAAAAGAAAATAAGAGCAACACACAGATTTACGTGGAAATCCTTTTGGGGAAAACCACGGGAAGAGGAAGAAGAGGTTTCACTATAAAGAAAAGAGAGTACAATGTGGAGAAGGCTAAATTTTTTGAATAATAAAATAACCCACTAAATTGCACTTGTATATTACGTGCGTACAAATTGTTCCTAGGCCCAAAAACATAAAGGTTCATTCAGGGCCCACTCAACATAATTCGGGTCACAACTCTAACAATCTCCACCTTGACACTAATTCTAATTCAGATCTCAAATCCATTTCAAGACAAACTCTCCACCTCTTCCACAAAAACCCCTAAGGGCATATCTTAATAACTAACACTAATCAAGTCCAAGCAATGCTCAAACTTAGCACTTGGTAGTATTTTGGTCATCATATCAGCGGGATTATCATGAGTACTAATCTTGCTCACCACAATATCACCACGAGCACTAATTTCATGCACAAAATGATTTCGAACATCGATGTGCTTTGTCCCCTCGTGAAACATCTGATCTTTCGTAAGGAAGATAGCATTCTGACTGTCGCAAAATACCATAGTAATTTGTAAGTCTTTGCTAAGTTCACCAAACAGAACTTTCAACCAAATAGCTTCCTTGAAAGCCTCTGTAATAGCTATGTACTCTAGCTCAGTAGTTGACAAAGCAACCGTAGTCTGTAAGGTAACTTTCCAACTAATAGCACAACCACCAATGGTGAAAACATATCCTGTAAGGGACCTCTTTTTATCATGATCTCCTGCAAAATCAGAATCAACATACCCGATTACTCCATCTCTATTTCGCCCAAACTGCAAACAAATATCAACAAATCCATACAAGTATCTAAAAATCCACTGAACCGCTTTCTAATGTTCTTTGATAGGATTTTCCATGTATCTGCTAACTAAACTGACGACATAAGATAAATATGGTCGGAAACATACCATCGCATACATAAAAGACCCGACGACACTAGAGTATGGAACTCGAAACATATGGGCATGCTCATCATCTGTTTTTGGAGATAAAGTGGTCGAGAGTTTGAAGTGAGCTTCCAATGGAGTACTTACAGGTTTGACATTTTGTATATTGAACCTGTGAAGTGCTTTCTCAATATACCTTTTTTGACTCAAATATAACTTACATTTTTCTCTATCCCGTATAATTTACATGCCAAGGATCTTCTTTGCTACTCCTAGATCCTTCATCTCAATCTCTTTACTGAGATAGTCTTTGACTTTTATTGTAATGCCCCGAATCTGGTACCCTGAATGCTACACGGTGCTCATGACCCCGAAGGATCACAAGCTAACCCATGACTGATATCTGTACCTGAACACTGCATAATAGACTGAATGATTACAGAAATAAAGGCTGAAAGTCCATAAGATTCAAAAATGTAACATAACTGATAAAAATATAACATCTGGATGGGGTATGAAATGCCCAAAACAACTGAAATAACTATCTAAACATGATAGTCTGAAAAGCCTGTAACTGACTGAGCTATCTGAATAAGGAGCTGATGGGACATGTCCCCAACTAACTCTAACTAATAAATTAATTAATGAGATAATAAAGTAATGGTCATGTCCTCAAAGGATGAGGACTCACTGCTAAATCTGATTGTGGAGACTGGAATGCTACTGATGCTCTGGAGCTCGTGTCTTTGAACCTATGGTATAAGACACCATAGCGTAAATGCGTTAGTACTTTAAATGTATTGGTATGCATGTGAGGTAGGATGAATGCATGGGGTTCATATGCATGAACAATACTGACTAACTGACTAATATGAACGTGAGAATGCATGCATGAATACATAGAAACTATAACTAAGATCATGATAACATGAATTTAATGATAACTAACATGACTGGTAACTGAGTTCTGATGACTGATATAACTGATAAAATGAGTGACTGTATCTGATAGTCCTGAATCTGATGGAACTACCTAAGTTTCGTACTGTTCTGAGTTGACTGTATCTGACAGTTCTAAATACTGTAGAACTATCTGAGTTCTATTATTGAGAGTAAATGACTGTATCTGACAGTCCTGATTTCTGTAGCTGAAACTGTGGGAAGTAGTTATCTAATCAACATGCCCCTAATATGCCATTATGGCTAAGTTGGGGTCCAATCTGTAATCCTAATTGGAAGGGTGTCAATACTGCGCCACTTGTAAGGACAAGCTGTGAGTGACCCTCATCTGACAGTGTCCCAAAAAAGAACGGTGGGCCCCTCATATGATAGTGCTTATCAACCTTCATCTGAAAGTGTTGATGTCTCAACCTATGCTGGCTACATAGTTCTGGAACACAAGGATGACTTCTAAGAATCACACCCTCATCTGACAGTGTGTGTTCCCATCCTTGGATTCACTCGGTGCTAATTTCTATTCCCATTTGAATAGACACTGAACATGGATTACTAAACTAAACTGGACTAAATTACTGAGTTCTGTTGACTGACGGAATAGTACTGAGATTAATGCATTACTGAGTTTTCCTGAGTCACATGACTGACAGAGTTCTATGGATCATGTCTTGACTGAGGATATCGTGAAACATGTCACTGGCTCTAGGTACACAACTATATTTTTTAGGTACAAGTACCCCTAGGACTCGATGGGAAGAACTAACAAAGCATGACTTTCTTGAATACATGACCAATATCACAATCCATAATTCATTTATTGAGGCATTTCATCAAACATGTGATATGCATAAACTTGTACATACATGAGGAGTGCATAATATCATACTAGTTGGGCACTTTTCCTTCACATAGGCATTTAATCAAACACATGGTAAGCATAGTATATGTAGACAACATTATACAATAAATAAACATCATGATTTAACTCTAATTTCATCATCCAAGGGTTTAATCATAGGTTCACATGAATCTATACCTATACTAATCAATTCCACATAAAATTGATCTCCCAACATGGATTAGAATTCAATTGGTTATTATCAACATGAACAAAAGCAAACCCAATATGAAATTCATAAAGAAATCCATACACTTGAACTTTGAAAAGAGATTCTTAGGCTTCATGGATGAAAGGAGTCTATGAATGAACACTATGCATACCTAGTAGTGAGTTTCTTGAAGTTCTTGGACTTGAAGAATATGAATCTCTTAATTCTTGAAGAAGATTTGGATTTTGTTTTCTTGAGGATTGCTCTTAGAGAGAAAACCCTAGTTTTTTTAATGTTGTAGAAGAATAATGAAATTATGAGCCTTGGACGGATATTAGTAGGTATATAAACGGGTGGTAAAAGACTAAAAATCCCCTTTAAAATGGCTTAAAAATTTATTGCACGAAACCTGCGACAATCCATCGCTGGATTGATGGTCCGTCGTTTCGACTGTCGTAGTTGGACCAGGATAGGGACTCACTGCCTAAGTAGCGATGGCTTGGGCGACGGTCCGTCGCTGGGTAGATGGTCCGTCAATTTATCCATTGAACCTTATCCAGAGGGTTTCCGTACTGCCTCAGCTGCGATGTTCAAGGCGACGGTTCATCGCTGGGTCAACGGTCCGTCAACCTGGTCGTCGCACCTAGGCGATTCTGGCAGCTCTGAGTAAAACATCCATAACTTTTCACTCCGATACCGGATTTAGACAAAATTGGTATCGTTGGAAAGATAATTCAATTTACCACATGATTAAAAGTGAAAATATTCAAAATTCCATGTGTACAAAAATAGATTCATATTTCAAAATAAGTTTCTAACATTCTTGGGACGATTTCAAGCTAGGAAAAAGTATGGGGTATTACAATATATCCCCCTTGAGAACATTGGTCCTCGAATGAGACTGAGTGAGAGGGGAGAATATAAATTGACGTACATACTGAACATGAACAATTGGAACATGATCTTATGAATGACATGACTGATAACCGAATATATCATACTGATCATACATATCTGATGCATGTATAACTTATTCATTAATGCATGACTGACTGTTCTAATGAACCCAGGTTCTCACAATGAGAATGCATATCTAATGAATGATTACATAGATAAACTGACATATGAATACATGACTGAATATGCAATAGTATTTAATAGCAAGTTTGTGATAGAATTCTGAACATAAAATGGATACCAAGATTGTAACTGAAACCTGAACATGAAACTAAAAAGCTTAAGAAGAACTATTACCTTGAGCTAGATCTGAGTCGTCGGAGAAGAGGTGAGGATACTTGGTACGTATGTCTACTTCTATTTCCCAAGTATCTCCCTCAACGGACTGATTTCACCAAAGAACTTTGACTAGAGGGACTTCTTTATTCCTCAGTCTACGATTCTGATTGTCTAAGATTTCGACTGGAATCTCTTCATAAAAGAGGCTATTTTGAACATCTATGCTCTAAATAGGGACTACAAATACTGGGTCACCTATGCACTTCTTGAGCAAAGAGACATGGAAGACTGGATAAATTGAGGCTAGATCTGAAGGCAATTCGAGCTCATAAGCTACCTTGACAAAATGATTGAGAATTTTGAAGGGACCAAAAAATCAGGGACTGAGATTTCCCTTTTTGCTGAACCTCTTTACTCCCTTCATGGGAGAGATCTTTAGATAGACATAATCACCAATCTTGAACTCGAGATCCTTTCTGCGTAGATCTGCATAAGACTTTTATCAGCTCTGAGCAGCCCGGAGTCTTTCTATGATTAACTGAACTTTTTCTAAAGCATCGAATACTAAGTCAGGTCCCATGAATGAGGCCTCACTAACTTCGAACCAACCGATTGGAGATCTGCACTTCCTACCATTGAGAGCTTCGAATGGAGCCATCTAAATACTGCAATGATAGCTATTGTTGTATGCAAACTCAATCAAAGGCAAGTGGTCATCCCAACTACCCTTGAAATTAATTACACACGCCCTTAGCATATCTTCTAGGGTCTAAATGGTCCTTTTTTCTTGACCATCTGTCTGAGGATGAAAGGCTGTATAGAGATGAACTTTGTTACCAAGACCCTTTTGGAATGCTTTCCAGAAATAAGAGGTGAACTGGTATCTCTATCTGAGATAATAGATAACGGAACACCGTGCAATCTGACTAACTCTGATGTAGAGTTTGGCATAATCCTCGGCTGAATAAGAGGTATGGACTGGAAGAAAATGAGATGATTTGGTCATCCTATCTACAATGAACCAAACTGAATCAGGCTGGCGATGAGTACGAGACAAACCCATCACAAAGTCCATGTTCACTTCTTCCCACTTCTAAGTATGAATACTGAACTCCTGTATGGACCCACTAGGATTTTGATACTCTATCTTAACCTGCTGACATATAGAGCATGTAGCCACAAACTCTGCAGCATCTCTCTTCATCCCACTCTAGTAATAGATCTCCCACAAATCACGGTACATCTTATTGGCCCCTGGATGAATTGAGTAGTGCGCACCATGCGCTTCTGCAAGAATTCGCTGTCTTAAGTTGTCTACACCTGGAACACATAGACAACCCTGACAACGTAAAACACCATCTCCACCTTGGGAGAAAACCTCTACTTTTTTATACTTGACTGACTCTTTTAACTTGACAAGGTTGGGATCTCTATCTTGCTTTTCTTTCACCTCAGAAACTAGAGATGATTCTGAACTACTCTGAATCGATATGTCACCCTCCTCTAAATCGACTAAGTGAACACCAAGTCAGGCAAGCTGCTGGACTTCCTGAGCTAACTTCTTCTTACTGTCCTCAACATGAGCAACACTACCTATGGATAGTCTGCTGAGAATGTCAGCCACTAAGTTGGCCTTGCCCGGATAATAAGGGACACTCATGTCATAATCTTTCAAGATCTCTAACCACCTTCTCTGAAAAATATTGAGATATTTCAGAGAAAAGACATACTGAAAGCTCTTATGATCTGTGAACACATCTATATTAACACCATATAGATAATGCCTCCAAATCTCTAAGGAAAAAACTACGGCTACTAACTCAAGATCATGAGTAGGATAATTCTTCTCATGGGGTTTAAGATGTCTGGAGGCGTAGGCTATGACCTTACCATGCTGCATAATGACACAATCCAAACCTACTCTGGATGCATCACAATACACTATGAAACCATCTAAACCATCTGGAAGAGCTAAGACTGGAGCTGAGGTGAATCAAGTCTTCCACTCCTAAAAACTCTTCTTGCAAGGATCTGACCACTGAAACTTGACTTTCTTCTGAGTTAATCTAGACATAGGGGATGCAATAGAAGAAAATCCCTCAATAAATCATCTTTAATAGCTAGTCAAACCCAAGAAACTCTTGATATCTAATGAAGATATAGGTCTGGGCCAGTTTCTTACCACTTCGGTCTTTTGAGAATCAACCTTAATGCCATCACCAGAAACTATATGACCAAGGAATGCTACTGACCTTAGCCAAAACTCGCACTTACTGAATTTGGTGAATATCTGATGATCTCTGAGAGTCTGAAGTACGATTTTGAGATGGTCTGCATAATCATGCTCGCTATGGGAATAGACCAGAATGTCATCTATGAAGACTATAATGAACATGTCCAAGTACTTCTTAAACACTCGGTTTATCAAGTCCATAAAAGTTGCTGGGGCAATAGTAAAACCAAAGGACATGACTAGGAATTCGAAGTAACCATACCGAGTATGAAAGGCTATTTTTGGAATGTCAAATTCCCTAACTCTGAGCTAATGATAGCTTGATCTGTGGTCTATCTTAGAGAAATAACTGGCACCCTGAAGTTGGTCAAAAAAGTCATCGATTCTAGGAAGAGGATACTTGTTCTTGATCGTGACTTTATTGAGCTGACGGTAATCAATGCACATTCTGAGAGAACCATTTTTCTTGTGCATGAATAAACTTGGTGCACCCCACAGAGATACGCTGGGCCTGATAAATCCCTTATCTAAGAGATCCTTCAATTGCTCTTTCAATTTTTTGAGTTCTACTGGTGCCATTCTGTATGGCAGAATAGATATAGGCTGAGTATCTGGAAGAAGATCAATGTCGAAGTCTTTTTCCCTTTCAGGAGAAATTCCTTTAAGATCTTCGGGAAAGACATCTGAATATTCATTCACGACTGGGACTAAATCCAGACTGAGAGTTTTGGAACTAGTGTCCTTAACTAGAACAAGATGATAGACAAATCCTTTAGATATTATTTTCCATGCCCGAAGGTAGGAAATAAGTTGACCTCTGAAAGTGGATACACTACCCTTCCACTTTAGGATGGGTTTCCTCAGAAACTAAAACTGAACTATTCTATTTTTGCAGTCGATTGTGGCATAGTAGGAATAAAGCCAATCCATGCTGAGAATGACATCAAAATCAGTCATCTCTAATTCGACTAAGTCTGTTGAAGTAACCTTATGAAATATCATAACCGGTCAGTTCCTGTATACCCGTTGAGCTATGATTGTTTTACCCACTGGGGTAGAAACTGAAAAGGGCTCTACTAGAATTTTGGGAGTGACTCAGAAATCAACTGCTATTTAAGGAATAACAAAATACAAAGAAGCTCTTAGATCTAGCAAAGCGTAAACATGAACATGAAAGATCTGTAGAATATCAGTAATCACATCAGGAGAATTTTCCTGATCTTGTCGGTACTGGAGAGTATAAAGTTTGTTTGGGAGTTGCCCACTAGTAGCGCTAGAGGTGGCACCCTGTTGGTTTGGGCGACTGGACTGAGCTGAGGAACCGTTCTGCTCACCCTGATAACTTGACTGGGGATAATCTCTGACTCTAAGGCCTGTCTTGCCATATCCAAAACAGACATCGCTATCAGCTCTGCAAGTACCCTTGTGGTTCTTACCACAAGTTTGACAAAGGGGATTAGTTCAGGTATCGCTGATACTACCCTGAGACTTAGAGCCTAGCACCCTATCTCTATTACCATCCCTGAACTTTGAAGATGGAGCACTAGATGAAGAAGGAGCTGGAAATGATGACTTAGGACGAAACTGAGAATGGTTTTCTCCTTCTGATTTAGGTTGAGGAAAGTTGAAACTACTTGTTCTTGCTCTCTTATTCTTCTTTTCCCTCGTCTTAATCTTTTGCTCTTCTATCTACTAAGAATGACTCATAAGTCTGGCTAGAGTCATGTCACTATTCAATATCGCCGACCTACACTTGTTGACCACACTATCATTCACCCCCAAAACAAACTTACTCATCTTGGCCATGCTGTCTGCAACCACATGAGGGGTAAATCGGCTAATTGAGTAAACTTAAGAGAATACTCTTTCACCTTCATGTTTCCCTTCCTGAGGTTGATGAATTCTAATACCTTAGCTTCTCTCAGCTCTAGGGGAAAGAACCTCTCTAAGAATTTGGTGACAAACTCCTCCCACTCAATAGGCCCTGCATCATCTGGACTTTCTGACTTCCACTGCTTATACCATGTGTGAGCAATATCCTGTAACTGATATGTAGCTAGCTCAACAGTCTCAACAGCTGACACCCCTATAACATTAGTAACCTTATGAACCTAATCGATGAATTCCTAAGGGTCCTTATCTGACTTAGACCCGAGAAAGGATGGAGGATTCATTCGGGTGAAGTCTTGAATCCTGGCTGCAGCTGAATTGACCACTGGGTTGGCTAAAATAACAGATGGTTGTTCATTCTGAGCAGCGATTGACTAAGCAAGAGTAGTGAATTCATCTCTGAACTGTGCATGAGAAACATAGTCCCCCAAAGATTCTTCAAGCTGAGGGGCTGGATGATTCCCATTTCTTCTTTTAGGAGGCATGTTCTGTAGAAGAAAGGGAGAAAAGGGTTAGACTGAGAGATTGACTTGAGATTATGCTCACTGGCACGATATGAATACTGAAAGAAGAGAAACTGTTCCTAAAATATCTTATAGCCTCCTGCACATAAATGTGGCATGCAACACACCCATGTACAAGACTCTACTAGGTGCGACTTTCAAACTTCCTAGGACACTATTGAACCTTAGGCTCTGATACCAAGTTTTTAACGCCCCTAAATCTGGTACCTGGAATGCTGCACGGTGCTCATGACCCCGAAGGACCACAAGCTAACCCATGACTGATATCTGTACCTGAACACTGCATAATATACTGAATAATTATAAAAATAAAGGCTGAAAGACTATAAGGTTCAAAACTGTAAGATAACTGATAAAAATATAACATCTGGATATGGTATGAAATACCCAAAACAACTGAAATAACTATCTGAACATGATAGTCTGAAAAGCCTTTAACTGATTGAACTGTCTGAATAAGGAGTTGATGGGACATGTCCTCAACTAACTCCAACTAATAAATTAATTAATAAGATAATAAAGTAATGGTCATGTCCTCGAAGGTTGAGTACTTACTGCTAACTCTGACTGTGGAAACTGGAATGCTACTGATGCTCTGGAGCTCGTGTCTCTGAACCTATGGTATAAGACACCATAGTGCAAATACATCAGTACTTTGAATGTACAGGTATGCATGTGAGGTAGGCTGAATGTGTAGGGTTTATATTCATGAATAATACTGACTAATATGAACGTGAGAATGCATGCATGAATACATAGTAACTATAACTGAGATCGTGATAACATGAATTTACTGATAACTAACATGACTGGTAACTGAGTTCTGATGACTGATATAGCTGATAACATGAGTGACTTTATCTGACAGTCCTAAATCTGATGGAACTAGCTGAGTTTTGTACTGTTCTGAGTTAATTGTATCTAACAATCCTGAATTTTGTAGAACTATCTGAATTTTATTACTGAGACTGAATGACTGTATTCGACAGTCCTGATTTCCATAGATGAAACTTTGGGAAGTAGTTATCTAATCGACATACCCCTAATAAGCCATTATGGCTGAGTTGAGGTTCAATCTGTAACCCCAATTGGAAAGGTGTCAATACCACGCCACTGGTAAGGAAAAGTTGTGAGTGACCCTTATCTAACAATGTCCCCAAAAGAGAACGGTGGGACCCTCATCTGACAGTGCTTATCCACCTCATCAACCATCATCTGATAGTGTTGATGTCTCAACCTATGCTTGCTACATAGTTCTAGAACGCAAGGATGACTTCTAAAAATCACTCCCTCGTCTGAGAGTGTGAGTTCCCATCCTTGGGTTCACTCGATGATAATTTCTACTCTTATCTGAATAGACACTGAACATGGATCACTGAACTGAACTAGACTGAATTACTTAGTTTTGTTGACTGACGGAATAGTACTAAGATTACTGTATTACTGAGTTTTCCTGAGTCACATGACTGACTGAGTTCTATGGATCATGGCTTGACTGAGGATATCGTGAAACATGTCACTGACTCTAGGCACACAACTATATTTTTCGGGTACAAGTACCCCCAGGACTCGATGGAAAGAAACTGAAAAAGCATGACTTTCTTGAATACATGATCAATATCACAATCCATTATTCATTTATTTAGGCATTTCATCAAACATGTTATATGCATAAACTTGTACATACATGAGGATTGAATAATATCATACTAGTTGGGCACTTTTCCTTCACATAGGCATTTAATCAAACACATGGTAAGCATAGTATATGTAGACAACATTATACAACAAATAAACACATTATTCAACTCTAATTTCATCATCCAAGGGTTTAATCATAGGTTCACATGAATCTACACCTATACTAATCAATTCCACATAAAATTGATCACCCAACATGGATTAGAATTCAATTAGTTATTATCAACATGAACAAAAGCAAACCCAATATGAAATTCATAAAGAAATCCATACACTTGAACTTTGAAAAGATATTCTTGGACTTCATGGATGAAAGGAGTCCATGAATGAACACTATGCATACCTAGTAGTGAGTTTCTTGAAGTTCTTGGACTTGAAGAATTTGAATCTCTTAGTTCATGATGAAGATTGGATTTTGTTTTCCCACTACTAGAAAACAGTAAATTTCCGACGGCCAGTTTAGTCGGAAAGTGGTCAAAAAATAAGGTGTTCCGACTACTTTTCGACTACTTGATGGTAGTCGGAATATAGCTTGTCGGAAAATATTTTCCGACTGAAGTAGTCGGAAATTTTCGACTACAATAGTCAGAAATGTAGCCGGATATTTTATAAATATTTATTCAATAATTATAAATATTTTGACTACTGTAGTAGAAAATTTAATAAAAAATTATTTAATAATCTTAATTATTCTGACTACTATAGTCGAAAAATTAATAAAGAATTATTTAATAATTTTAATTATTCTGACTACTGTAGTAGGAAAATTAATAAATAAATATTTAATAATTATACTTATTCCGACTACTGTGATCGATAATTTAATAAATAATTATTTAATAATTTAATTATTTTGAATAGTATAGTTCTGAAATTTAATAAATAATTATTTAATAATGTAATTATTTTGACTATTGTAATCGGAAATTTAATAAATAAGTATTTAATAATTATTATTATTCCGACCAATGTAGTCAAAATTTTTATAAATAATTATTTAATAATTTTAAATATCCCGACCAAGATCTTGAGGATTGCTGTTAGTGTGAAAACCCATTTTTTTAATGTTGTGGAAGAATAATGAAATTATAAGCTTTGGTCGGATATTACTAGGCATATAAACGGGTGGTAAAAGACCAAAAAGCCCCTTTAAAGATGACTTAAAAATTTGTTGAACGGAACCTGCAACAGTTCGTGCGATGGTCCATCGCTGGATTGACTTTCCGTCATTTCAACCGTCGTAGGTGGACCAGGATAGGGACTCACTGCCTAAGTAGCGATGGCTTAGGCGACGGTCCGTCGCTGGGTCGATGGTCTGTCAACCTGCCCGTCGCACCTTGTCCAGAGGGTTGTCGCACTGCCTTAGCTGCGACCGTCAAGGCGACGGTTCGTCGCTGAGTTGACGGTCCGACAACCTGGTCGTCGCACTTGGGCGATTCTGGCAGCTCTGAGTAAAATGTCCATAACTTTTCACTACGATACCGGACTTAGACGAAATTGGTATCATTGGAAAGATAATTCAATTTTTCACATGATAAAAAGTGAAAATCTTCAAAATTCTGCGTGTACAAAAATGGATTCATATTTCAAAATAAGTTTCTAACATTCTTGGGACGATTTCAGTTAGGAAAAAGTATGGGGTTTTACATTTATTATCTCTCTCATATCCTTTGTTGCAATCAACATATCATCAACATATAAGAGAAGATATATGAATGAACCATCACTTACCTCCTTGAAGTAGACACAACTATCATAGCTGCTTCTCTAAAATATATGAGAGGTCATAAAAGAGTCAAACCCATTATACCAGTGCCTGGGCGACTGCTTTAATCCATAAAGAGACTTTTTCAACAAGCATACATAGTCCCCCTTTCCTGAGACTATAAAACTCTCTGGTTGTGTTATATAGACGTCCTCCTCAAGTTCTCCATTTAAGAATGTAGTTTTGACATCCAATTTCTCAAGCTCAAGATTATGTATAGCCACAATACCAAGCAATGCTCGAATCGAACTATGTTTTACAACTGGAGAAAATACATCTGTGAAGTCAATACCTGAAGCCTAACTGTAATCTTTAGCAACTAGTCTTGCTTTGTACCTAGCATCTTCAACTCCTGATGTTTCTTCTTTCTTTTTGAATACCCACTTGCAACGAACAACTTTCTTATCTTTAGGCAATCTCACCAAATCTCATGTGCCATTCTTATGAAGTACTTTTATCTCCTCCTGCATAGCAATCATCCATCGGTCGGAATCATCATAACTAACTGCCTTTGAGTAAGAAGAAGGATCTTCACCGAAATCAATACCTTCTGCAACACTCAATGCATAAGCAACCAAATCAGCTTCAGCATACTTCTGAGAAGGTCTAACCTTTAACACCAGGCTTATAACCCATAAATAAGCACTTGACAGATATAGGTTCCAACTTTCCATTATCAACATGAGCATACGCAGGATATCTAAATATCCTCAAATCAGAATAACTAGCAGGAGTACCAGGCCATACATCTTGTGGAGCATTTTTATCAATTGCGACTGAGGGAGAGAGGTTAATAAGAAGGCAAGCCATGGAAGTACCTTCAACCCAAAAAGACTTAGGTAAACCAGCATTAGAGAGCATACAACATACCTTCTCCATTATAGTCCTAATCATTCATTCGGCCAGACCATTTTGCTGCGTAGTATGATGAATTGTCAAGTGCCTCACAATTCCTTCTGACTTGGACAAAGCATTAAATTCATTAGAACATAACTCTAAACCATTATCGGTCTGAAGGAATTTTCCCTGCTTCCCAGTATGTTTTTCAATCATAGTCTTCCAATCCTTGAAAGTAGGAAACACATCATTCTTTTGCTTCAGAAAGAACACCCAAATTTTTCTGGAATAGTCATCAATAATAGTCAACAAGTAAGTAGTGCCTCCTCTAGAAGGTACTCTAGCAGGACCCCAGAGATAAGAATGAATGTAATCAAGTGTGCCCTTAGTTGAGTGGATGCCTTTAGTGAATCTAACTCTCTTCTGCTTCCCGAAAATGCAGTGCTCATAAAACTCTAATTTGGTAATACTTTTCCCATCAAGAAGTCCTCTCCTTCTTAGTTCAGCCATCCCGTTTTCACTCATATGCCCCGGGCACATATGCCAAAGTTTAGTAATATCACTTTCTGGTAGAGAGAAGGTAGAAACGGCTGCATCACCTGTAACGGTAGAGCTTTATAGGACATACAAATTTGTAGACTTTCTCTGTCCCTTCATCACAATAAGAGAACCTTTAGTAACCATCAGGACTCCACCTTCACCAGTGTACCTATAACCATTCTAATCAAGGGTACTCAAGGAAATAAGATTTCTCTTCAGGCTTGGGACATACCGCACATCCCCAAGTGTCCTCACAACCCCATCAAACATCTTGATCCTGATTTTTCCATTACCAGCTATCTTGCAAGGTGTGTTATTTCCCAACAACATAACACCTTTAGAGACTGTTTCATATGTTGTAAACCAATCCCGATCACTACACATATGAAATGTGCAAGCTAAATCAAGAATCTAATCCTCACAGGGTTTGGAGTTACCACAAAAAACTACCAAGAGTTCTCCATCACTACCGCCATCTTCAACAAAACTGGCTTAACCGGACTTCTCTAGTTGGTTTTCCTTCGATTTTGGAGCTTTTCTTTTCTCTCTATTCCACTACTAAAAAAAAGGAAAATCGACCACAAAAACCGACCACAAGTGGTCGGTTTTTTGCAAAAAAAATAAATAGAAAAATCGACCACTTGTGATCGGTTTTTCTGGGAATTTAAAAAATAAAATAAAATTGAAAAACCAAATACTGCATGCACCCACAACAAATATATAGAGTAGTAACCAAAATGAAAATACAACAAAAAAAACAAATGGAAATTTTCAAAAGTATACAACACATACAAAATATCCAACAAAAGTGAGTACGAAAATACTACAACAATAGTTTCAAACAACAAAATGTCTAAATTTAAAGTACAAGACATAAAAAAATCACAAAACTAACAGTCATCATCATTGTATTCGTCCTCGTCTTCCATATCATCATTCGTGCTGAAATCATCCAGGGGGCCTAGATCTTTTGCATCCCGAACTGCATCACCAGGACACGGAGGAATAACCCCCCCAGTCTGAATGAAAGAACTGAACTGCTACTGCAGGATCCTAATTTGTTATGTCGTTGCCTCCTCCGTCTTCTTCTGCCTCGCACTTTGTTCAAAATACCTCTGTCTTTGTTCAGCAAGGTCTTCGGTGAGTTGAGAAACCGTATTTTGTAGTCTTACAATGGTTTCTGCATCAACCGAAGAGCTAGAGTATGCAGGGCCGGTTGAACTCCTAATATTATTGCCAAAATATTCAGTGTGGCATCCGTAGAAATGACCTTTTTTGCAGGACCCGAAGCTTTTGTCCATAACTTATTTCGTACATGCTGGGGTATTGGGTCACCCTGACTTTCAGGAGGCAGACTACTATGATACTCACCAAGAAGACACCTAAATTTGTCCTATATATATTCAAGGTAAATTTAATACTAACAGTCAAAAAATACTAAAGTTGTTATAGTTGAATAATATCAACTTTGAAAAAAAGATTCATATATTTAAAATTTATTTCTTACGTGGACAACTTTTGCACGAGGTTCAACCCAGACATCTTCATCAGTCGGGTTCAATTTCTTTCTCAGATGAGTCACCTCGAAAACCTCATCAGTTGGTAGTTCCCTACCCATTCTTTTTCTTGCATATGAAAAAATTATCAATGTTCATACAATAAAACAAATTAAATAGAAACAAAGAATTAAAACTGTAAAAGTTACATACCAATTTTTCCTTCACAGTAAGAGTACTTCTAGCACCCGCAGTATGTAGGGAGCCACCCTTAGATGATGCCCGGTCTCTCTTTCTTTTTTCCCTCAACAATTGGTATTCTGGGCTATTCCAGTGACACTTATACAGTGGCCATAAGGGTTCAGGAGTCCGCTTAGGTTTTACTGATTTCTTTCGAGCATAATCTAATAGATCTTTAAATCTGTCTCTACATCCTTAGAAAAAGTTCCTCTTTATAAGAAATTCATTTGCAGTATCCCACCAGTAAAATTTCTACAACCAAAATATAATATGCAATCTTGTGTTCTAACAAATTGTTCATAAGTAGGCGATAAGTTAAATCCTTACCTTAAATTCTTCAAACATTCTGTCCCTGTCAAGTTCTAGAACCTTTTGCCTGCTGGTCCAGCAGTCGTTGAAGTGCCGACTAATGCATATTTGCATTGTTTTTTCAACTCCAGCATCCGTCTTAAACCTACAACACAAGATCAAACGGTAATTTCATCGGGAACGATAAAATAGTAATGGAAAAATGAGTAACGTTATTATATTTAGAAATCTTACCCTCTCGCAACTGGAACCATATAAATCCTCCCAGAATCATCTCTGTCTCCTGGCTGCCTAGTAAGCGATGGTGGATGCACTGGCGTGGGTGGATCAGAAGCACCAGATGGAGTGCCACCAAGCTAAAGATCCGACAACCCAATAGATCTAGTAGAATCACTATGCAAAGTTGCATGATTTCTACAAGAGGGTATTAATGATGGTAGATGTCTGAAGAGGCCAGCAGCCGTCCGATAGTACTGTGCTGGCGGTGGCATAATTATAGGAGCAGAATGGGTCGGTGTAGACCCATGTAGTAGCCCCACATGCGTAGGAGTAGGTATCGAATCCTCGAACAACCTAGAATATAAGGCTCATGCTGGCGCATCAGCAAACCGACCCTCAGATATATGAATACCTGTCGGTCATCTATAAGGCGGAGGTTCTCTTTTCTTTTTTGGTTTCGTAGTATCAACTAATTTTCCCTTACCTTTGTCACCTTTGCTTGACATCTAAATTATGTGAATTTAACAAGTTGTTAGTTCCTACAAAATGAATATATAAGAAAACATTCCAAGTAACTAATGTCAAGTTACTCATTCACACTTCAAATAGCTCCAACAACACGAGATATAGACAAGAATATTTTTATTACTATATAAATCATGGAAAAGTGAAAACAACTAACTTAAATAGTATATTACATATCAATCTTAAACAAGAAACATAAAGGTAAATATATAGTACAAAGCAAAAGGACATCAATACATAATAAATTTAACCTATACAACTAATCCTCCTCATGTGAAGACTCTCCACTAAACTATTCACCCTCTTCGGAGGTTTCCTCATCTCCTACCCACTCAGCCTCTTCTTTCGCAATATTAACTTCTTTAAAAATATTTTTCAGGTGATTCAAACCGTCCACTAATTCAACGTCCACTAGATAGTGATCAATCTGCATTTCATTTTGATACGCAATCTCCAACACATTCTCAACTTCCACCCTCCCTATAGGCCTTGTTTTGATCACAGCCCATCAATCAGACTTGTCATTGCACAATGGATAAGGTGCATAAAATACTTGTTTAGCATTTTTTGCTAGAACAAATGGATCGTAAATAGGATAAGACCTATTATGCTTCACTTCAATGATGTTATGCTCTTTATATACTCTTGTGCTTGTTGTGCTTGTTGTGCTTGGATCAAACCACTTACATCGAAATAGGATAAATTTTTTTCTTGGAAAACCAACATACTCCAGTTCTAAGATCTCGTGTATGATGCCAAAGTAATAACATCATCATCACCCTTAAACCAAACACCAATATTGTTTGTTTTCCTTGATGTGGAGTGTTGTTCGGTGGAAAAATTAAACCCATTTACGTTGTATTAGGACATTGCATTAGCTTCGACTGGACCCAAAGAAATATCTCTCAAGAGATTATCATATGCGGCTGTATTTGGTGAATGGTGTACCTAAAAATATCATACATATATATATTTTAGTTGACAAATGTGTAAATGTTTAAACTTTGTAGAAACATTAATACACTGACGAACCTCATTTTTAAACCATGATGAAAAAGATGCATACACTTGATTTTCATGGAATTGAGTCTTAAATGAACTGAACATCCAACATGGGATACATAATTAGATTCTTTAAGGGAATGAGTAAACAAATAAGATATATTAAAATTTGAATCTCCTTACTTCAGAAAGGGCTTAATTTCAGGGCAATTCAGCAAGATATACAAAGTTGATGATTTTTGCTTCGTGGGAGTGAGCCGGCGATGTATGTTTTTTTTAGACTTACAACCAGATTGATTGAAAATTGATATCGATTGCAAATGAGGCTCATTCACATCGTCCTGACGACGATTTGGTCGGTTTCTTGAACAAGCAACTTCATCACGAAAGTAGTATGAACAAAATTGAGAAGTTTCTCTTGCAAGATATGCCTCAACTATAGAGTCTTCCACCCTATGTATGTTTTTGGGACCCCTTTTCAATTTTCCAATTTCCCTGTACAATCTTAAGGTTAGATGTTTACTATATTTAACAAAAAAAGTATGCATTTAAATATGTTGCAAATGCTTACCGTTCAAATAGATACATCCACTTAGTTTGAACTGGACCGCCTAGTCAAGCTTCGTGCACAAGGTGAATGGGAAGATGTTCCATCACATCAAAGAATGCTGGCGGAAAAATCTTCTCTAGCTTGTTGCTGATAATAACAATATTACTTTCCATTCGCGCTAGATTTTCTTCTGTTAATGTGGTGGCACATAAGTCTTTGAAGAATAAACTGATCTCTGCTATTGGTTTCCATATGTTTTCAGGTAAACCAATAAAAGCAATTGGAAGTAATTGCTCCCTAAAAACATGACAATCATGGCTTTTCAGTCCATGCAAGATTCGTTGTGTCATATCAACCCTCTTTCCCAAATTTGAGGCATATCCATTGGGCATCTTCAAACTTGTAACCCACTCATATATTTGATGCTTTTGGTCCAACTTGCATGTAAAAATAGCCTTGGGCTTAAGAACATTGACATTGGGACCCTGTTGTAAGTGTAATTCTCTGTGGTTGCAATATTCTGATAAGTCAAGTATGGCCTTAGGATTATCCTTTATTTTGCCGGTGACATCCATAACTGTGTTGAACAAGTTGTCAAAGTAGTTCTTCTCAGTATGCATGGCATTAACATTATTTCTAAGTAAATTATCTGGCCAATATTCTAGCTCCCAAAGTATACTTTTCTTAGTCCAGTTATGTGAAACGCCATATCCATCAAGCCTGTACAATCGTTCCTCACTGGATTTAGGCATATCCTGAACTATTTCCCAGACGTCGTGACCAGACAGCATTGGAGAGGGACCATCATGTTCCTTTCTATTCCTTCTAAAGGAATTTTTGAGTCTCCTAAATTCATGATCAGGTGGCAAGAAACAACGATTACAATAAAACCATGAATTTTTCCTGCCATGTCTCAATATGAAAGATTTTTTTTTCCATGCAGTATGGACAAGCCAGCTTTCCAACGGTCATCCACCCCGACAATATTTCATAAGAAAGAAAATCATTAACAGTCCATATTACATATGCACTCATACTAAAATTCTATTTAAGAGAGATGTCCCATGTTTCAACCCCCTCATGCCATAAAATCTGAAGTTCATCTATCAAAGGTTGCAAGTACACATCTATTTTGCTTTTTGGATTATGCGGGCCAGGAATAACACAATTCAGAAATATATAGGGACTAGTCATCAACATTTCAGGAGGAAGATTATAAGGAGTGATAAATACAGGACAACATGAATATGGCGTACCACCAACTGAAAAAGGAGAGAACCCATCCGCACATAATCCCAATCGAATGTTTTGTGGCTCAACTGCAAAATTTGGATAAGTTGCATTAAAATGCTACCAAACCTCCTCATTAGATGGATGACACATAAAACCAGGGCCCTTTCTATTTTCACTATGCCATCTCATATGAGGAGCTGAGTTGTAGGAAGCATACAATCTCTTCAACCTTCATATAAGAGGTAAATAATGCATTGCCTTAATAGAAATTTGCTTCCTAGTAGAACCACACTTATATCTAGGGTGCTAACAAAACTTACAAAACTCTAGGTTGGCATCTCCCTTAAAGTATAACATGCAACCATTTTCACAACAATCAATTCGAACTGAGGAGAGACCTAACTTTGACACCAATCTTTTTGCCTTATAGAAAGAATCAGGAACCTCCAAGTCAGGGTGAACTAACTCTCTAATAAAGTCTATAATTGAGCCCATTCCTCCTTCCGCAATATTTCAGTCAGATTTAATACTTAATAATCTAACAGCAACAGACAAACGAGAGTGTGAACACCCGTAAAAAAAAGAATGACTAGCAGCCTGCAATTCTTCGTAGAAATTGTCCGCTTCGCTATTAGTAACATCTTCAATATTTTCCCTAAAGTCAACCCCGTGTTGCATCCCAAAAACATCGTGCACCATTTCTGTCATCCTAGTATCTTGATATTCATAATGCCCTGCAGATCTACTACTTTCTCCAGCAACAAAGTTATTTTGCATAACATCACCATGAATACCACGCAATTTAAAAAGTCCTTGTGAAACCCCTTTCTATAAGGATGTTCCTTTACATCTTCTTCACTTACAAGATTTATACCATCACATCTAACACAAGAACAACGAATTACCCGAAAATGTGTCCAAAGATCAAGTGTCTTAGCATGTTCAACAAATCTTTTGACACCCTCAACAAATTCCTCCCTAATACCCATTCTATTATCATGGTTCCGGTGATATATCCAGCTATAATCATCTTACATCTACGAAAACAATCAGATTCAACTAATTAGATCAAGCATTTTCAACAAATAAAGTCACCAACAACATCATCTTCTAAATAAAAGTTCACTTTTACAATCACCAAAAGTTAAGCATTTTCAACAAATAAAGTCACCAACAACATCACCTTCTAAACACTAATTCACTATTAAAGTCACCGGCACTTAAGAATTTGCAACAAATAAAGAAACCAACAACATCACCTTCTAACGAAAAGTTCACTTTTAAAGTCACTAGCACTTAAGCATTTTCAACAAATAAAGTCACCAACAACATCAACTCCTAAACACTAATTCACTATTAAAGTCACCGTGACTTAAGCATTTTCAACAAATAAAGTCACCAAAAACATCACCTCCTAAACACTAATTCACTATTAAAGTCACCGGCACTTAAGGATTTTCAACAAATAAAGTAACCAACGACATCACCTTCTAAACAAAAGTTCACTTTTAAAGTCACCGACACTTAAGGATTTTCAACAAATAAATTCACCAACAAAATCACCTCCTAAACACTAATTCACTATTAAAGTCACCGGCACTTAAGCATTTTCAGCAAATAAAGTAACTAACAACATCACCTCCTAAACACTAATTCACTATTAAAGTCACCAAAACTTAAGCATTTTCAACAAATAAAGTCACCAACAACATCACCTTCTAAACACTAGTTCACTATTAAAGTCACCAAAACGTAAACTTTTTCAACTAACAAAGGCACCAAAGAAACTAATTCACTATTAAAGTAACCAAAACTTAAGCATTTTCAACAAATAATGTAACCAACAACATCACCTTCTAAAAAAAATTCACAATTAAAGTCACCGGCACTTAAGCATTTTCAACAAATAAAGTAACCAACAACATCACCTTTTAAACAAAAGTTCACTTTTAAAGTCACTGGCACTTAAAAATTTTCAACAAATAAAGTAACCAATAACATCACCTTCCAAACGAAAGTTCACTATTAAACTCACCGACACTTAAGCATTTACAACAAATAAAGTCACCAACAACATCACCTCCTAAACACTAGTTCACTATTAAAGTCACAAAAACTTAAGCTTTTTCAACTAACAAAGGCACCAACGAAACTAATTCACTATTAAAGTGACCAAAACTTGAGCATTTTCAACAAATAAAGTCACCAACAACATCACCTTCTAAATATTAATTCACTATTAAAGTCACCGGCACTTAAGCATTTTCAACAAATAAAGTAACCAACAATATCACCTTCTAAACAAAAGTTCACTATTAAAGTCACCGGCACTTAAGCATTTTCAACAAATAAAGTCACTAACAACATCACCTCCTAAACACTAATTTACTATTAAAGTCACCGGCACTCAAGCATTTTCAACAAATAAAGTCACCAACAACATCATCTCCTAAACAAAAGTTAACTTTTAAGGCCACCAAAACTTAAGCATTTTCAACTAATAAAATCACCAACCACATCACCTCCTAAACACTAATTCACTATTAAAATCACCAAAACTTAAGCATTTTCAACAAATAAAGTCACCAACAACATCACCTCCTAAACACTAGTTCACTATTAAAGTCACCACAACTTAAACTTTTTCAACTAACAAAGGCACCAACGAAACGGATTCACTATTAAAGTCACCAAAAGTTAAGCATTTTCAACAAATAAAGTCACCAACGACATCACCTTCTAAATGCTAATTCATTATTAAAGTCACCGGCACTTAAGCATTTTCAACAAATAAAGTCACCAACAACATCACCTTCTAAACAAAAGTTAACTTTTAAAGTCACCAAAGCTTAAGCATTTTCAACTAATAAAGTCACCAACCACATCACCTCCTAAACACTAATTCACTATTAAAGTCACCGGCACTTAAGCATTTTCAACAACTAAAGTCACCAACAACATCACCTCCTAAACACTAGTTCACTATTAAAGTCACCAAAACTTAAGCTTTTTCAACTAACAAAGGCACCAACGAAACTAACTTCTAAACACTAATTCACTATTAAAGTCACCATCACTTAAGCATTTTCAACAAATAACGTCACCAACAACATCACCTCCTAAACACTAGTTCACTATTAAAGTCACCAAAACTTAAGCTTTTTCAACTAACAAAGGCACCAACTAAACTAATTCACTATTAAAGTCACCAAAACTTAGCATTTACAACAAATAAAGTCACCAACAACATCACCTTCTAAATACTCATTCACTATTAAATTCACCAAAACTTAAGCATTTTCAACAAATAAAGTCACCAACAGTATCACCTTCTAAACACTAACTCACTATTAAAGTCACCAAAACTTAAGCATTTTAAACAAATAAAGTAACCAACAACATCACCTTCTAAACAAAAATTCACTATTAAAGTCACCGACACTCAAGCATTTTCAACAAATAAAGTCACCAACAACATCACCTCCTAAACACTAATTCACTATTAAAGTCACCGGTGCTTAAGCATTTTCAATAAATAAAGTCACCAATAACATCACCTCCTAAACAATAATTCCCTATTAAAGTCACCAAAACGTAAGCATTTTCAATAAATAAAGTCACGAACTACATCACCTTCTAAACACTAGTTCACTATTAAAGTCACCAAAACTTAAGCTTTTTCAACTAACAAAGGCACCAACGAAATTAATTCACTTTTAAAGTCACCGGCACTTAAGCATCTTCTACAAATAAAGTCACCAACAACATCACTTTCTGAACACTAATTCACTATTAAAATCACCAGCACTTAAGCATTTTCAACAAATAAAGTCACCAACAACATCACCTCCTAAACACTAATTCACTATTAAAGTCACCAAAACTTAAGCATTTTCAACAAATAATGTCACCAACAACATCACCTTCTAAACACTAGTTCACTATTAAAGTCACCAAAAATTAAGCTTTTTCAACTAACAAAGGCACCAACGAAACTAATTCACTATTAAAGTCACCGGCATTTAAGCATTTTCAACAAATAAAGTCACCAACAACATCACCTTCTAAATACTAATTCACTATTAAAGTCACCGGCCCTTAAGCATTTTCAACAAATAAAGTTATCAACAACATCACCTTCTAAACAAAAGTTCACTTTTAAAGTCACCAAAACTTAAGCATTTTTAACTAATAAAGTCACCAACCACATCACCTCCTAAACACTAATTCACTATTAAAGTCACCAAAACTTAAGCATTTCCAACAAATAAAGTCACCAACTAAACCATTTTGAAGCAACTAAGTATCAAAACAAAAACACATTCAAAATAAAAAAAAATACTCTTCAAAGTCCCTAGACTTAACCATTTTCGAGCAACTAAGTGACCTAACAAACCACATTCTAAAAAAAAAAAATCCCCTTCAAGGTCCCTACACTTAACCATTTTCAAGTTACTAAGTCGTCAAACAAGTCACATTCAAAAGACAAAATCCCCTTCAAAGTTCCTACTCTTAACCACTTTCAACCTACCGTGTCACCCTTAAAGTCCCTACACTTTATCATTTTCAACCTACCAAGTCACCAAATTATTTCAACCTACCAAGTCCCTAAACATTCAAGATCAAGTTCACAATACATATTTTAAGAAACAACAAAATCAACAAGATGTCAAGAACAATGCTAGTGAATCGCAAAAGGCCACACACGGCTTCACTAGACTTCAATATGAACAATCAAAGAAAGATAACAATAATAGTGAATCACACAAGGCCCCACACGGCTTCACTATGTCCACATACATTTGATATTTTTCTTAATTTCTTGATATTTCAAAATGGCAGCTTCAATCTGCTTATAAATTATCTCACGGGAAACTGCAATATCAAAAATAATGAGCTTAGAAAATTAAAAGATACACAACTCTATTTTCAACCGATCTTAAACTTGTGATCTTAAACATACCGCATCACTTATGTGGTTAGTAAAAAATGTATTAAGAATAAAATAGAAACTTTAAAGTTAAGGTGTTTTCAAATATAAAATTACATCAATTTTTTATTTTAGAATGAACTAGCAAGAGAACAATGTCACACAAAATAGAATGGGTTCTGAATTTCAAAATGGCTACTTCAAGGGTTAATAACTGGGTTCTAAATTTAATATTTGTACATATTTCATGAATTTCTTGACACAATGCACTATTTGAGCAAAAGCTATAGAGTACCCGAGTTTCTAGCTCCGCCTAGTTTTTATATATTTTTTAATTATTTTTTTCAATTTGAAAAAGAATAATTAAAAAATAATAAAAAAAGTGGTCGGTTTTTTAAATATTTTTTAATTTTTTTTTAAAAAACCGACAACTAGTGGTCGGTTTTTTTTTTCATTTGCAAAATTAATAATAATTAATACTAAAATTATTTTAATAATTATTTTGATTTTTTAAAATAAAAAATCTACCACTTGTGGTCGCTTTTAAAAAAAAGAATTTAAAAAAAAAAACTTAAAATTCGACCACAATTTGTGGTCGGTTTTTGTCCTTTTTTAGCAGTGTTCTGTAACTTCCAACACTAGGATTTGATATGGCCCTTCTTCTTACAGTAATTACAAGTTTTGTTTCTATTTCTGGATTTCGACCTATTCCTGTCATCACCCCCAGAATTCCTCTCACGAGACCTTCTTCCTCGAACAATGAGACCATTTTCTTGAGTCTTCGACCCATTCACAAAATGCTTCATCTTCTCCTTAGAGAATAATGCATCATAGACTTTATCAATCGTCAGGGTATCATGAATATATAAAATCGTATCCCTAAAAGTCGTGTATGATGCAGGCAACGAACACAACAAAATTAACCCTAAATCTTCCTTATCGTACTTAACCTCCAAAGTCTCTAAATCAGAGATGATTTCTTTAAAGATAGATATGTAATCTTCCAAAGACGCACCCTCAGACATACGATGGGAATAAAGTCGTTGTTTGAGATGCAACTTACTTGTTAGGCTTTTCGTCATGCATAAAGATTCTACTTTCAACCACAACGCAGTGCAGTGGTCTCCTTCAAAACAACCTGTAGAATCTGATTGGATAAATGAAGGTGGATCTGAGATAGAGCCTTCTGATCCTTACGCCATTTTTCCTCATCTGTCCATGATAAGGGCATCTTATCAAATCCTAATAGAGCATCGTCCAAATCCATTTGTGTGAGCACAACCCGCATCTTAACCTTCCATAAAAAAAATCTGGTGTTACGATCCAACAGCGGAATATCATACTTCATAGTTTCCATCCCTGAGAAAATAATTAACCAAGCTCTGATACCAGTTTGTTAGGATTCAGACAGAATAAGAAAATAACAAGTAAAAGAAAACAAGAACAACACACAGATTTACGTGGAAATCTTTGCAGGAAAAACCAAGGGCAAAGGCAGATGAGGTTTCACTATAATGGAAAAAGAGTACAATATGGAGAAGACTGAATTTTCTGAATTATAAAAATAACTCACTAAATCGCACTTATATATTACGTACGTACAAATAGGTCCTAGGCCCAAAAACATAAAGGTCCATTCAGGGGCCCACTCAACATAATTCGGGTCACAACTCTAACATTTTGAATCCTTAAAACTTTTCACATAAATTTTGTCAAGTGACAATATTCAACATTTCATGAGTGACATCTTCAAGTGTCTGGACTGCAAATCAAATAAGTTTTATACTTACCAAGATGCATCCTTTCATGTCACTTGATAAATGTTTATACGTCTGCATGCTTAAATAAACGTAGAATTCGGATCCTCGTAATCTCTTACAATATTGAGAAAATATTGTATCAAATATATTGATGATGTATCATTTTGTATCGGTTCACAGTGTGACATAACATTTTGAGATCTCACCACTTCAGTTTTTTCAGGTACCTGAACCTCTCATAAGATTTCATGAAGTGCTATGTCGTAGGCTCTTCAAGAGCACATTACCTTCTTATTATGATTATTTTCTCCTTATTTTTCAAGGATTATTTTATTTGTAACCGATTAGTCTACCATGGTTCATGCATGTGTAGACTTTGTCCTTTATGAACACAAAATAGGAGCACTTGCAGCTTAAGTATGAGATGCATTCTGCATTCGACTTGAATTATCTTTTGAATGAGGATCTGATGATAATTCCTAACATATTTCATGGTTTCTTATAATCTCCCCCTTATGTTAGGAAAACTAACATACATCCTCCATATTCTTTGAGGAATCCATCTTTGTGTATCATGGTATATTTATTAATCGTATACCGTACATCAACTATTAGATGGAATAATTGGCTCCTGACCTCGAACCAATTGGGAGGAAAGAAATAATCATAATTTATTGGTCTTATGCATACAAGTGCTATTGTACGCAACATATCATATTTCAGACCAACGCGTGAATCTTTGTTCTCATTAGTAATGGTTTAGCTATTTATCGAAGGCATTCAATGTCAAACCATTATCATCAAGATGAATTGTCTTGATTGCACAATCTTAAGGTTATGCTCTTAACTCAATTTTATTGAGCAAGCAACTTTATGAATGTCAAATTGCAGGTTGACAATGAATGTACATATGATTATCTTATTGATGCATCTTTTCAAGATATCACATGATAGATGGACGGGCTCATATTCACCTTTTATACTTTTCAAATTTAAGGGATCCAATCCCAATATTAGTTGGTTCAACCAACTTATCATGAGAACAAACAACATTAAAAGTAATGAAGAATTTTTTAATTCTTCAATATATGCTCAATACTCAATAGCACATCTTTGAGATGTCACAATCGTTCATGTCAAATTATGAACTTTTATTCTAGCCAACTCCAAGTTTACCATGACATGTGTCTTTTTACTTTAGTAAATTTCAGATTTACTATTACATGAACAAATTTTTGAATTTACTACTTCAGAAGTAGATTTCAAAATAACTCTTCTTAGTCATTCTGCCTCATTCGGAGGTGAGTTGTTATACCATCATAATCAAGTGCAAGTTTGCATTAATAAGGTTCTCATTCCTCAGGAATGGAATATAATTGTGCCTTAAGCCTATAAATTATGATAGCTTAGAACCTGTTTCGAGATATTGATATTTCAGGAGCAAATCAAGGTGGCATACATATGATGTAGAGAATTTTTCTCTAATATATCTTATGATCATAATATACGTGTGAAAAAATCATCACTTTTGATGATCATTATAATTTGTCCCTCCACGCGTGTATTCATTCATTCAATCATTTGTCTTCTTTCAGACATATTATGCACTGCTATCACATACACTTCAAAAATGAAGTAAGTTGTCATATTTCAGACTTATCATATATTGCTACCACATTCACTTCATGGAATAAAGCATATTCAATGGGTCGAATTTCATGACTTTTCACCAAACACCCATTATTGTGTCTTAGCCATCATAATATCATCAATATGGTGCATTGAGATTCAAACCCATTATCTTATTCATATAAGGTGTCTTAGGCTCATAAATCGATGGAACTTAATCCAATAATAATTATATCATTAGTAACAAAAGACAAATAACATAAGAAATTACTAACCTTGAAATTACCTTTAGATTTATAATCTAACCTTGCCTAACCTTATTTGGCAGAGTCTCGTGCTGATAACGTGTTATAAAACAAGAAAGAATAAAGAAGAAGAATAGAGAGAGAATAGAGAGGAATTTGTTATTTCTCTTGAGGGATTCTTGAGGGGTAATTTAGAATGAAGGAACACTTCTATTTATAGGGTAAAATACTCCTAATTTTTTACTAAAAGACAGATATTTCAAATTCTAATAGATATCAACTAGATCTTATTATAGATCTTATTAAATTTTGATAGATATTCCCTATAATGTAAATACATTTATAATATTCTTAACTTTGAATACTTTTATAAAACGTTACAATCACTTGACGATTTAGACCTATTCTTTAATAAAAGTACTATACATGACATATTATTTAAGTAAAAAGTGATAGTCTAATTAATTGGCATACTCAATCAAAATCAAGTAATGACTTAATTTTATTTTAAAATATCTCTACTATTACTAGAATAATTATAATAGTTTATGTACTATTGACTCAATTAGAAAAGTTTTCAAGACTAAAATCAATTAAAAAAGTACTTAAGATCTAAACATTTGTATTGTTGTGTAATGTACAATAATTTGTATATACCTATTAATGTCTAACGAATGATAACATGAATTGCTATATTGTCATGTCAACTGAAAAAAGATTAGAATATAATTAACTACTTATCATGTATTTAAGAATCTATGAGAATAAATATCGAATAAAACATATAAAAAATAATTTAAGTAAATTTAAGGACTCATTTCTATATTTTGGCCTTAGATTATCTATTCTATTGAGTGATCTCTGCCATGTCTAAATCAGACTTTTAATTCTTTTTATAAAAATTGATTCATTTTCCCTTATTTGTTACTTCTCAGGCCCTCCTAACTTGGTAATTGCTAAATTGTTGGGATTAAGCCCGAGGACGATTCTTCGGGATGCTTGTATTATCATTACGGAACGATAACTGAAAGCATCATACAATTTATGATATTGGTTATTGTAACATTTTAGATTTTTAGTCTGTTGACATTCAATTTTGGCTCTTCGTGCATAAAATTAACGTCTTCAAAATCCCTAATCATTAAAAGATATAAAATATAATTTTTTCATATTTTTTACAATTGTTAATAAATTATTGATAATCATCATTACTTTACAATTTTATCAATTTACTGTTATATTTTTTGCTTTTCATAAATTATTGATAATTGTCCTTATACTAGGATTTTTATAAGTTCATTATCGTTTTTAACATGTTCAGGATCATCTGCACACGTACACAACATGATTTCGCATTTTTTATATATAATTCATGGTGCATCATATTTTCAAGTTAATTACATTTTCAATTTTTTTTACATTTTTTCTGTAATTACATATCAATTCCTATATTTTTTAACACTAGTTGAACTGCACGTGCCTCGCAGGTATAATCTTTGATTATTTAAAATTAGACGATTTTGTCTATTGCAAAATTTTTTAATAAAGTGTATAAAGTTCAAATCACTTCTCAAAGATCCTCACACTTTAATATAATAATGTAAACATAATATATATTTTATTGTAAGTACATATATATTTTACTATCAGAAATTTCAAGTGGTTAATGGATCGTTACATTTGTTTTTGTAATGCAGTACCTCTTTTCCTTGCTGTTAGAGACTAAGATAAACGCATCGATTTGAACCATATTTGTATTGCAATTGTTCTTTTTATTTTTTTTATATTTAAAATCTTTCCTTATTTTTAAAGTCAAATCTTAGAAAATCTTTGATTACTTACTTAAAACTTTTAAAAATTTGGCATTTCTTATATTTTTCTTACTCTAACGCTTTTATATTTATTTTTAGATTTTTTTCAAATCTTCTTAAAATAACTTTAGTTGATTTAGAATTCTTAAAATAATGAAAAAGGTGTTAGTTTTCATTAATTCTAATGACTTCTAATAAGAAAAGGTTTTACTATAAATATTTAATTAATTTTCAACTCTTAATTATTAGAAAAATAGTGAAAATAATAATTTTGTCTAAAGTAGAGACTTTTACTGAAGGGCAAAAAGTTCAAACAATATTTTTAAGTCTCTTTACACATTTAATATAGTATAGATTATTTACAATTTGCAAACGACAAGTCGGATCAATTATCTTAATACATAGCATAATAGTTTGGTCTCTTGTCACGTCTGACAAGACTACACAATAATATTTTGTCACGTCTGACAAGGACTACACAGTAATGTCTTGTCATATCTGACAATGACTATACAATGACACTATCCTCTGGATAATAACTTTGCCTGTTGGTTAAAAGAATGAAAAATTATTTGGTCAATAACTTAAGGACCAAAGGGAATTCTAAAAGAAAAAGAAGGGACATCTTTTTATGCTTTGGATAATAGAAAGAACCATTTTTTATTATAAATAGTGATGGGGGTTAACATATTTTTTTAACCACCAACACATATTTTTCTCCTCCCACCAAAATAGACACATACACATACCCAAATACACACATACAAAATCTAATTTTTTTCTCTCTTCTCTCATCTCACACCTCTTTCTCCCTTACCATTGCCAACCGTTGGAGCTCCGGCCACCACCAAATGCTTTTCTCTCTCCTCTTTTGTCTTTTCTTTTCCCTATTTTTGTGCTGCTTTGTCAAAATTAATGGCCGGCAAGCTCCAACCGCGCCACCAACTAACACCGCCCCTTTTTTTCTTTCTCCTCTTCCCGCTGCTATCACCAGACGACCGGCCAATAATACCATAGCAACTGCCCGCTGAAAAGTGAGCCAAATCTGACCGATTTTATGCCTCTTAGGCGTTGCTACTGCGATGTCGTTGAAGCAACACCGATATTTTCTATTACTTTGACTTTTCACCTTTAGTGACTGAGTTTTGTTGTTTTTATGTGTCTTGTGTTAATTTTTTGTACAGATCTATCTGAAATGGTTTAATATCCGACAAAAACTCCATTTTGCGGCTAACTCCACAAATGATGATCTGATTGTGCTCTATTTTCATTTGGTTCTTGACTGTTCCTTTATTGTCTGTTAGCTATTTTCCTTGTTTCATGATTAACGGGATGAATTTGGACTGTTTGTCTAATTTAGGTTCGATTTTACTTGAAAAATTTACTTCAGAGGTTATTTTGCTTAACTATTGATTGATTGATTTTTAGACAATTTTGGATATTTTTTTTCTTTCATTGTTATGTCATTTATTACACTGATAATAAATAATACTAAATAATATATGGCCGATGAAGAAATATTCTGTTGATTTTTTAGACCTTCTCAAATAAAAGACAAACATTATGTATATAAATACATAATAAAAATAAATAAATTCAGGCGATGACGAAATCTTTACAGTATCACGATAACGAGGGTCTTACAATTCTTATCTTGACAAGGCAATTTAGGATGATCGATAAATTGAGAAACCACTTCATAACCATGGCGCATCTAAAACTTAATTTGAACTCATGTTATAATAAAATTTTATTTTTATATATACATATACCCATACGTACGTGTACACACAATTTTAATATACTCTAGTGATTATTTATTTATTCTTAACATTTCGATCAAGTGTTTATACATGTTCTTGATAATACACCCCGAGGTGATATTCAAAAGGGAGTTTCCGACCCAAATGTTTGTAGTTCTATTTCTCATTTCTATGATTGTACATAAAGGTAAGAGTATAGTGAAAACTTTATTTTTGATGTGTCGGGCGGGGACATTCTTTATTTACTTATATAACACACGTTTAGGAAAATTTAGGTCGTCCATATTTACATAAAGAAATTTAATTAATCAATTAATTCATCAATTTACATCATAAACATTGTGTAGTCTTTTCTTTTCAAGTAAAATCTTTATTTTTTTTCGTGGTTTCGATCAAGTAGGCAGTATTATTTGCATAATATTTTTTCTTTTTATAGTACATAAAAGATATTTTTCTCTTCATATGTCACAAAATACTTTTCTTTTTCATATGTAATTCGTATTTTTTTATACATACATTTTATATATTTTCATAACAATAAGCTTTACTCATACACTTAATATACATACATTTTTCACATTATTTTAAATATTTATATTTTTCAAAAGAATCATTTTGTACCTCTTCCTTTTTTGATAAATTCAGTCTAGCTAGGTACCATATTTGAGGATTTTGAGGGGTGCCGAACCCCTTTCCTTCAGAATAACCTGAATCCTTACCTAGAATATCATTTAGTTTTTCACAAATGATAACATTAGTCACACGTGTTAATAAATAAATAGATTTTCTTATTTTTCTTAAAAAATTAGGTGGCAACTCTATACAAATTTTTAATTTTTTTTAGAGTCCGTAAGTCATGTTTAACCTTGATAAAAATAGGGCTTAACATAATGACGACTCTGCTGGAGAAAAACAGCAACTTCTAACCATAATAAACTCAAATTTTGAATTGAGTTAGGTATTTTTACATTTTTGCATATGCTAGTTCTGTGATTCTTTATCTATTTCACATTACAAATTGTGTGAATTTATGCATAAATTCTTTACATTATTTGTACAAATTAGTTTTGTTGTCTTATCAATTCTTTTATTCATTACTTGTTTAATACACTATATCTGTACATTGTAAAAATTGCTATACATTATTTTTTACTTTATTTCATCATAATCATAATTCTATCGAGTCTTTGATAGTACACTTCACACACTGTGGTTCATGAGGGGGTGTCCCACACTTCCCCAAACCTTCTTTAAATTTCATAGTTTTAGAGTTGGTGCACCTTATCACAATTATTCATTCCTGCTCTCAATCATTTAGGAAAATTACTATTCTAGAAACAGATCATGCTATATACAAATTCATAAATTATCTGAACCATGTTTTGACATGATTCTTGTCCTGACAAGATATGTAGGCAACCCTGTATTAGGGTTCGGTCTCTTAACTATTTTAGAATAATTTCTTCAATATCCAAACTGGGAAAATTTTCTGAAACAGTTCAAAGACGCTCTCCAAAGGTCTTCAAAGAGAGTAAATAAATAACTCCTCAAATCCAAATCTCAATGACATTAGTGCCTAGCTGGCCTACCTCTAAATTCTCACCAGATTTTGGCTCGAGAACACCTAGCTTCATCTTTCGAACCTCATAAATTATTAAATTTATGGCGTATCAATCCTCACTTTCAAAAGCAAGGGTTCAACATTCTTTCAGCCATAACAATTCTGCCAATTGCGGCAAAATAATATCACAACTTCTTCAATATTTGACATTCTTAATCTTGTCAACATATTGAAGTAGTGTCAAAACTCTCCTCAGGCTTGACATCTATCCCCTCAATCGCCTAATCGAAATAATTTTGATTCTAAAAGCAGTTTCTTCATGTCCATCTTTCACGTTATTCTCAAGGATGACCATCGCTTCTTGACATTCATACATATCACATATAAATTTACAAATTTGCGTAAACTATGCAAACCTGATTCTTATTTTCACGAGATACGTAGGCTACCCTCATTCGGGTTCGATCCCATTTTTTTCTAAATAAATAAAAAATCATAATTTTGACTTGGTTGGTATCAACATAGTTAGAAGTGTGCAAGAGAAAAAAATAAAGTAGTATGATGGAGAGGACCGATTTCATGGTAAACCATAGATTCTTTTGGTACCTTTTAGTCAAACCTTAGTGATACTTGAAAAATTTTCTTGCATACATCTAAGATAAGAATGAAGTCAACCTCATTATTTCATGTACATTGTGTGGTGAGCTTTGGATTAGTTCACTGCATTGCATTGTTGATCTAGAACTTGGCCTAAATGTCTGTTGAGGCGAATTCTTAGTTACACTTGATTTAGAAAAGGATTATAGACATTCCTTATCCCGATTGTTCCTTCCATAACCCATTAAATGACATTAATCCTTAGCATTACCCCCCCCCCCCCTCCTTGAGCCTAAAATTTTTCTTTGGATAACCATATCTGAGTCTATACCTTTTGAGTGCAAACATGCACTATCCGTCCCTTAGCCTACCTTCTTGAGTGCACTAAATACATGCAAATTATGGAGGAAGATTTAAGATCAAAATTTTCAAAGGCAAAGGATATATAGTCTCAGAAGAACAAAAATTAAAAGACGACTTCAAAGAAGAAGAAACACTCCCCCCCCCCCCCAAAAAAAAGAAGAGATAACTCTTACAAAGATGGAGAATCATCATAAAAAAAAGAGAAAAAAATCATTTATTAAAAAAAAAGGAGAAAATTCCAACACAAGATTCTGAAGAAGTCGAAGCAAATACAAAATAAGAGACAATGAAGCACAACAAAGATCAAGCGTCAAAGTGCAATAAATGTCAAAAGCACAGATACAATGCAACGCTCATCGAGGAATTGGTCACTCTCATCTCAAATCATCTTACCCTTCCCCAAGCCTACATTACAAGCCGATAACAAGTCCTACAAGATCTTATTCTACGTGTTGTCACATCAGTGGATACTTACATGAAGGTCAAGCCTATGATATCACAATTACATTCATTGAACTTCTTTCTGAGTGTGAGTATACATCTTTAGATGTCACCAAATTTAAAAAGAAAAAAAATACTCAAATAGGTGTCACACCTCTTTTCTGTCGATGATCGAAGTCGAAGGGTTTTTCCAATTAAAGTGATAGTTTTGAATAAAGATTATATTATTTATAGAATCACCACTTGAAATTGAATTATGGTGTTACAAGTCACATTATTCAGTCCCTAATCAAACAAAAATGACTCTTTATTGGTCTGAAAAAATATAGAAGATCGGGTAATGAATTTTGTTAACCAAGGGGAAGGTATGAGGCACCCCTCGAGTCCCGTAGTTCTAGCATGATTACTTTAATGACTTATGCCTGACTTAAATTAGTCTTTTTATATAAAATATTTATTAGCCTAAAATTACTTATATTTTGTTTTTTATTTATTTTAAATTTATTAAAACTGTCTTATTATGTTAATGTGTGGTTTATCGCTAGAAGTACTTTCCGGCCTTACCACGAGTTTTGATATATTTCTCGCACCATTGAGGCATTTATGGTCGTTCCCCTTTTTATAAGTCTAAATAAGAACCTAACATGTTTAAGAATCTACCCAACCCAGTTAAATCGACTTCAAATGATATGTTAATTTTATTATAACGAATGGTCAGTAGCAGTGCTTTCCGACTTCATCATTAACTATCACTTATATATTAAACTTTAATTTTCTAGGGGTTAAGAACCTTACTCATTCTTTTATGAATTCGCTCCCTTGCAGTTAGTTTTTCCTCTCTTTTATTTTCTCAATTATGACCGATCTTGAATAAAATCGCATCTCATTTTATTTTAACTCACACTATAATAATCGATTAGTCCTTAATTAAGCTTGAGACATCGAAATACCATGAATATTTATATCTTTTGATCCACAATGATTCAAACATCGATTAGGTACATAGACAACTAATACTCACATTCAATGTAAATTGATTAGAAATGAATCTTCCGTGCACAGTCAGTGAAGAAAACTAATTATCACATGCAATAAAGCAAATTCAAATTTTAAATGTATTTCTCTAAACATTTACACCATACTTAAATACAAACTCACGTCACATTTAAACAACAAAGTAAATTCTTGTGTATCATTGTGTGTGAAACCGTTTCCTATATCAATTCAAACTAATAAATGATTAGCTACTCGAATAGAACTTAGCAACGTGTATATTAGCTAACCAAATTCTAACTGAAATTAGAGGTATAATACAAACGCTTCAAAATTGGAGATAAAATATAAACCACTTCTTAGATATCAAATACAATTATATGGCGAACTAACGGACTTGTCCTTGACCTAATATAAACTTCAATTCCATGCAAAATAACTTTTCAGTTAAGGGTTTCACTTGAAAATCAAATATAGGAATTTGGTTTAGTTCAAAATATTACTAAAAGCTAATGCACATCATAATTTAAAGATGTACTAACTACCAATATTATTAAAAGAATTGTCCTCTTGACTATTACTATCATTACGCACCTAACTAATAACTGAACATTAATAAATAAAAGCAAAAAATTGAAGATAAATTCACACCACTCTTTCCTTTGCTATCAAGATGCCATTAAAATATTATTACCCCATTATTTTTCTATTTACTAACACAGAACAAAGCTCACTTAACAAGAGAACACAACCCATAACATGACATGGACTTCACTAATTATCTCTTGTCTATCACAAGGACCAGTTGAGTGATAGTCCAAACCACCATTTAAACAATAAGATTTGCTTATTTTGAATGTTAAGATACAATCCGCCATTCGTTGTATGCCATTCAAATATATTATTTGCACATAATAATTCATTACACAAAGACACCCACTGGACATCATCTATAAGTAGGTTAACATGCATATAATTCCATATTGTGTAAAAATTTACTAAAGAAAAGAAACTTTATAGTCAATTAGCAAAGCAACCAGAAGCGATTACAGGAAAAGATGTCAAAATAAGTATAATATATTTGTTACCTACTATCTAATTGGCATGGAAATTTGTAATGCATCCCATGTCATTTTTAATTAAAATAGCAGAATCTGATAGTTTTCTGACTATTAAAATTTGGGCTCTCAAATGACATAAAATCAAACTTCAAACACCAAACAACTAAACATGCCGCTCATAATAAAAACAAAATTTTCGATCAAACATTCATACCAAATAATGCCTGAAACTGTTTAAACAATTTCATTCATGATTTGTTCATAGTAAAATTTATAAGGATAAGCGTACATGATAGATAAGAACTTGTGTGATCAACTAAATCGAATATAGAAGTAAGAACGCCGTCATTGGAAAACTCAAACGGAACCCAAACTTGAACTCAAGTCGTCGCTCTTTTTTATTTCTTTTTCCTCTCGTTTTCACTTTGATTTTCCTTTCTGATTTTTCTCTTCTAAGTTTTTCTTGTTTTTGTTACCTCTTTTTCTTTTTTTTTTCTCTATCCATTCTCGCCTCTTCCACTTTTTTGTTGTATGTCCCCTTCTCCTCTTCTTTGTGCATGTGAAGTCGTATGGTGCTTTTATGGGTGAATGTGGGGAAGGGAGGTGCAGGGAAGTTGGGGACGTGGGAGTTTGGGTAGATTTTAGGATAAGGTTTCCTGTTTTCTTTTCTTCTCTTTTTTTAATATATATAAAATAAATAATAATGAAAAAGTATTAACTAATTAATTTTTATACTTAAGAGAATCTAAAAAAATTATAACTAGCCTAAAATAAAAATATAATCAAGAGAATAATAAAATTACTTGTTTATTTATTAAAATCTAGATTAAAAAATATATTTTTTAAAAATTTTCTATTATTTACAAATAAATGAATAAATAAATAAATACAAAATAAAACATATCCTAAAATGTAATTCTATTTTTTGAAAAAATATTCACTGTTTTTTTAAATGTAACCTACTAAAAATGAAATAAGAGCTAAAGATAATATCTTGACGTAAATAAATATTTAATGTCAAAAATAGGTTAAAGATTAAGGAGGATCAAAAATCACGTGTCTACATTTTGCTCCTCTTTGTTTGAAATCTCAGACAGTTTTCATACAAAGAAGTAGACAATTAGATGAGTTTTGACCCTCCGATTGTTCGAAAGTGTAGAATATAAAAAAAAGATATGACCGAGTCCTGGTTTGGACTGCCTACATAGCTCGAATTATAAGAAAATCAGGTCACGTGTAGTTCAGAGGTGAAATGGTGAGACAATTAGTTAGAGATTAAGTGAGGTTTTGTCGTGTCTCCAGTTCGCGACTTCTAATTTTACATCTAAATGAAAAACAAAAATTGAAATTGAAGATACGAGTGAAAGATCCTATCTATGTAGTTTTTTTCCAGAATCTTGACTTTAATCTTCATGACTTCTGAAGTGGTGAGATAGTCATTACTTTGAGTTGAACATGAAAATCTTCACCCTATTCTCCAGGCGGACTCCTGAACTTGCAATTTAAAATTTTCACACTATTCTCTAGGCGGGCTCCTGAACTTGCAATTTAAAATTTTTACTTTATTTCCAGCCAGACTCCTGACTTGCAATTTTTAAAATGTTCACCCTATTCTCCAGTCGGCTCCTGACTTTTGATTTCTTCACCCTATTCTTTAGGAGGGCCTGACTTGCAATTTCTTCACCCTATTCTCCAGGCGGACTCCTGACTTGCGATTTCTTCACCCTATTTTTCAGGTGGGCTTCCTGAGCTTCAAAACTGAAAGTAATTCTGATTTTTCAAATGTGTACCTGAACTCAAAGTAAAAAGTGAACTAGAAAAATAAATCTCATTATCCAAGAGGGTCCTGAGTTGAAAAGTAAAGTCCCATTATCCAGGAGGGTCCTAAGCTGAAAAGTAAAATCTCATTATCCAGGAAAGTCCTGGACTAAAAATTAAAGTCCCATTATCCAGGAGAGTCCTGAGCTGAAAAGTAAAGTCTCATTATCCAGGAGGGTCCTGAGCTGAAAATAAAATTCCATTATCTAGGAGGGTTTTGAGCTGAAAAATAAAGTCCCATTATCCAGGGGGGTCCGGGCTAAAATTAAATATCCCATTATCTAGGAGGATCCTAAGTTGAAAAGTAAATTTCCATTATCCAGAAAGGTCCTGAGCTGAAAAGTAAAGTCCCATTATCCAGGAGGATCCTGAGCTAAAAAGTAAAGTTCCATTATCCAAGAGGATCTTGAGTTGAAAAGTAAAGTCCTATTATCCAGGGAAGTCCTGAGTTGAAAAATAAAACCCCATTATTCAGGAGGGTCTTGAGTTAAAAAGTAAAGTCGTATTATTCAGGAGGATCCTGAGCTAAAAAGTAAAGTCCCATTATCCAGGAGGGTCCTGAGCTAAGAAGTAAAATTCCATTATCTAGTAGGATATTGAGCTGAAACATAAAATCCCATTATCAAGGAGGGTCCTAAGCTGAAAATTAAAGTCCCATTATCCAGGAGGGTCCTGAGCTAAAAAGTAAAGTCTCATCATCCAGAAGGGCCCTAAGCTAAAAAGTAAAGTCCCATTATCAAGGAGGGTCCTGAGTTTAAAATTAAAGTACCATTATCTAGGAGGGTCCTGAGCTGAAAAGTAAAATCCCATTATCCAAGAGGGGCCTGATCAGAAAAATAAAATCCCATTATCTAGAAGGGTCCTGAACAGAAAATATAGTCCCATTATCTAGGAGGGTCCTGAGCTGAAAAATAAAATCCCATTATTCAAAAAAGTCTTGAGCTGAAAATAAAGTACCATTATCCAAGATGGTCCTCAGCTAAAAGTAAAATCCCATTCTCCAGGAGGGTCTTGAGCTGAAAATAAAATTCCATTATCCAAGAGGGTCCTGAGCTGAAAAGAAAATCCTATTATCCAGGAGGGTCCTGAGCAGAAAATAAAGTCCCATTAACCAGGAGGGTCCTGAGTTGAAAAGTAAAATCCAAATTACACAAAAAAAAATCCCAGTTTGTACTAGAAAATTTTGTGAGTGTCACAAAATCATAACTTTTTGAAAAGTACAGTAAAGAGGGTGAATCAAGTCCCTGATAAAGAAATGTGTCTCTTCAAAGTAGAATTGATGAGCCAAATTAGGAAGTGCATCTCCTAAGAGTTAACATGGAGGACTTTAACTAGAAAGTGTGTCTTCTAGAAGTAAAGGTTTGAATTAGAATGTTCTCACATTAAAATGAAGCTTGAATTACCCAGATAAGAAAGTGAGTCTCCTAGGGGTTAAATGAAATAACTAGATTAGAAAGTGTGTGACATGACCCGAATCAGGGCCTAGTCATGTCGGCCGTCTCAAGTCCAACCAGGACCGAAAACCACCCCCAATACCCAACAGTAACCGCCCTGCACCTAATGTAGGATGAATTTCGAACATATAACATGATTAAACCAGAATAATTTAAAGAGATTAAGTAAAGTTAATAATCATAATCCAATAACCTCAATCAAATATCCAACTAGTGTCAACCCCAATGCTAATATTAGAACCAAGGATGGCACCAATATCAACACCTCATATGCCCGTAGTTGTTTGACAAAGCCTCTAACCAAAATCAATAACATCCAGTCAGGACATGACCCCGACCATAGCCAAAACCAAACCAAAGAGATAACAAAAATAGAATAATTCCATAGCATGAAATGGGGCCTTCCGGAGTATGGAAAATCACCACTTTAGTCTGACTCAAAGTTATCCCTAAATCCAAGTCACTGAGCAAGAAGAATGGTAGTATGGTCGATTCCTGCATCGATGGGGATATAGCGCCCGAAGACGGTTAGCAGAGTGAATGCTAGCATTTACTCAGGGATAAGATAAAATAATGACAGTAATTCAAAACCAAAATAAATACCGATATGCAATCAAATATATATATATATATATATATATCATGCCGGGAAAGAGAACCTGGTTTAGCATGCGTTTAAAATCTTAACCTGGGTTGAGTACCTTAACCGTCCTAAAACCACCCACCATATGGGTTTAGCTCCCCCTACTGAAAGGGCAATAATGCGTGTTAGTCGTACGACCAAAAAAAAAACCTAAGATGACTAGTACATCTCCCAAAATATAAAGTGTGACATCATGCACACGGTCACCAAGACCACTCTCATATCGGCAAACGTGAGTTTCCAGTGTCAGTCCCCCCGATACCCCCACCTTCCATGGTCTTGATACTCGACCCTTTTTAAGCCTAATTAAACCTTTTTCACATAAACAAACCATTTACCAAGGAGTCTTTTTCTTAGGCATTAACCATTAGTATCTTCATACCAAAATTAGAGCTTGCAAGTCTATCCTTTAATGCCATACCAAAACCACTAAACCAAGTTGACTCCCAAGTTTCCAATTAAATCAAAATCATGACCATCAAGGCATTTCCAAACCATTTAAAACCAACCAAACCAATTTAAGTTCCATTACCTCTTATGCAATGCAGAGATTTCAATAATAGTCAAACTATGAGACAAAACCATTCTAATTAGCATTTTAACAAACAGGTTGAGGGCACATATTTTTCAAAACCATAACCAAGTAATTTGGGGGAATACAAAGTACCCCTACATCCATTTACCATAACCATGCATTCCACAATGTCAAAGCCATATAGAAGCATAAAATAAACATCATTAGATCATGAGAAACATTATTCAACCAGGAATATCCAAAACCCTCAACCATTATTTCAAACCACAACAATATCATGGAATTCATACATTAAAACACATGATCTTTGTAAAATAATAATGAGGCAGGAGAAACATGCCTTAGACACCAAGGAAGACAAAGAGAAACCACCATAAAGCCTTAATTGATTATCTTGAAGAAACCTAGCCTTTTGCTTAAGAGAGAGTTGAGAGAGATTTTAAGAGTGTTTGATTGAGAATAAAAGGTTAATGATGAGCTAAAAGATGTTTTATGTCATGATATCCAAGGGAGTTACAAAGAGGAAATGTCCAGAATACCCCCAACTTAAAACTAAAAAATTACAATAGGTGGGTATGAGTTGACCCTTCAACACATCACCACAACATATGACTGGTACCATCTAGTCATCACCAAAAATAAAAAGGTGGACACCACATTCTATCAAACATATGACTCTGTCATGACCCGAACCGAGGCCCTGGCAGCGACTAGCATCCTGAACCATGAAGGTCTAAGTGTCCCTTTTAAATCTAGCAATCATGTACACCATTCATACACTATAAAGAAATACGAAAAGATAACAAAAAAACATGGTCATTCATTTACTTCAACTGAACCATACGGAATTTAGTCCAAAACATTCTAAACATGTGACACTAGTCTGCGAAATCCCTAACAATCATTAAAAAAACATCTGTCTAAACTGGGACAAGGCCCCCAGTTGGACGATAAACCAAAATAAATAACAATGTTCCATAACTAGGCCTTCCAAAATAAAGGAGGCTCACCAACTGCAAATTCTGACAATATCAATCTATAGCTTAGCGAGACCCGGGACTGAGCCTCAGATCCTGAAATATAGGGGTCAATACAGATGTACTGGTACATAGAACAACCCAAAAACAAAATACATTTATATGCAACATAGGTGAGAGCTTTTCAAAAAGTGCATGTTACCTTACAACAATTGAAAACACATGGGCATAATCTGAATCTTTCAAAACACATTTTGTAAATCACGACTCTACTCTTTATCTTACTTTTGAGCTAGATAGTGCACCCTACAAATCTATGATTCCACAGGCTATATGGAATCCACCCTTGACTAGGCGACCAAGCCCCCAACCCAAGTTTGCTAGAAGGGTTAGAGTATTTGCTTATGTACTACACCTCAAGATCGTCACCAGCGTACAATCTTCCATTCGGGTAACATAAACCAGTGTCAGCAAATCACGGTTTCGAGCAATAAGTCGTCTGACTAGTGCTTTCTTTAGATAACCATCTAACTCTCTTAAGCCCAATTTTAGATTCTTTAAAACATATCTTCTTCTTCTTAAAGTTGTTTCTCTCTTATTATTTTGGGGCACATCAAAATAGCATATTGTCATACCCAAACTCGCAAGTCATGTCCCAACATCTCTACTGCCCTTATCTTATTTCTAAAAAAATATTTATTGACCACCCAAAAGATCTACTATTTGAATGAAAGTTCGTGTTTCAAAATAGTTGAAAACCAAACCATCCTCTAATCAATAATTGTTCTACAGTGGTCACCCTTGTCAATCACTTTAAATTCATTCAAAATGGAAATCATGATCATTATATAACAATTAAAACACTCTTTCATTATCTCATTTAAAATAATACAATTTGTACATAACAATCCATCAATAGACTCAAGCTTTCAACAGTTCATAAATTCCATTCACACTATGTAATCTCAATAAATTCCATAGAAAAAAGGGAAATTACATGTTCCATGACTCATTTAATTTCATAATCCAAACATTACATGACCACACGAAAACATTTTAAATTTAGGACTTCATACTATAATTTTTGTAACACTTTATCAAGATGCAACATTTTAAATACAAGTTTATCAACGATCTTGAAACAATTTCGTATATACATATACATAATCTTTAAAACAAATTTGAAAGCAGTAAATCCATGCCCATGAGATTTAGGATAGTTCCACGTACATTAGATTACTTAGTTCGAAGAATGGAACCCGAATCTTGACTCGTTTCCTAGAAATCATGAACTTAAAGGTTGAATTTTTTATCTTTGGGGAAGGGTGAGGGTTCTGTTTATGAGAAAATTGATTAATTTTGAGCATATAATGCCCTCCAGATGTTTTAATGATGACTTGGGGTTATAGGGAAAAGACAAGACTTCCCTTCAAAATAAAAATCATAGAAAAATCCCATTTTTGAGAGCTAATGCATTCCGTCAGGTGCCCCAACGCGATAAGCATCACAACACATCGATATCTCATGATATTCTATTTTTGAAATCCAAACACATCCAAAACCTTATCTGAAAAATTCAAAACTCCCTCGAGACATCCCCTTTACACCCTTGAATATGAATCAATTTTAAAATCTACGTCTCGGGGTAGGGAAGGTCAATTGAAAAATAATTGAAGTTAACGGCTCAAAATATGACTAAGTCTTTTTAATACTCAGAGAAATTTCAGGTTGTAGGCTCTCTATGTATGTTTCTAAGAGTGGTATTAAGTCAAGAATGCTACGAGGTATTACATTATCCCCTCCTTGGGATTATTCATCCCCGAATAATGGCTCGAAACACAGACAAACACTATTTCAAATACCTTCCATGTCATCACCAGCGGTCTCGAAGAGGTTGGGTATCTAGTTCTCATGTCATCTTCTGACTCCCAAGCAGCTTCCTCAGCTCTTTGATTCTTCCATAACATCTTAACCGAAGTTATCTCCATACTTCTCATCTTTTAAACTTGGCGATCCAAAATGGTAATGGGTTCTTCTTCATATGACAAGGAGTCTTTCACATTGATCTCCTCTACAGGGAATACTAGGGAATGATCTCCAATGCACTTTTTCAACATATACACATGGAATACTGGAGGTATGGAAGCCCGACTTGTGGGAAAATCTAACTCATAAGCAACCCCACCTATCCTTCTCACAATCTGATATGGTCCTATATAACAAGGACTAATCTTTCCTTTCTTTCCGACTCACATGACTCCCTTCATAGGGGATACTTTTAGAAATATCCAATCATCAACCTCGAACTCCAACTCTCTCCTTCTAACGTCAGCATAGGACTTTTAGCAACTCTGAGCTATCTTAAGTCGCTACCTAATGATCTTTACATTATCCATCGCCTGATGAACAAGGTCAGGCCCAAACAATCAGGTTTCACCGACTTTATACCATCCAATTAGAGACCTACATCTCCTCCCATAAAGTGCTTCGAAAGGAGCCATCAGTATACTAGAATGATAGCTATTATTGTACGTAAATTTTATCAACAGTAAATGATCCACCCAACTGCCTTTGAAGTCAATCACGCAGGCCCTTAACATGTCCTCAAGGGTCTGAATGGTGCGTTTAGCTTTCCCATAAGTCTGAGAGTGGAATACAGTACTCAGGTTCACTTGGGTGCTAAACCTTCTACAAAGATCGCAAAAACTAAGAAGATAACTGCGTACCTCGGTCAGATATAATATATACAAAAGAACCATGCAAACAGACTATCTCTTGAATGTACAACTTAGCATAGTCATCCCCCGAATAATTCGTTCGTACTGAAAGAAAATGGGCGGACTTAGTCATCCAATCTACAATCACCCATATGGAGTCATATTGATTACGGGGCTTTGGGATCCCTATAATAAAGTTTATGTTAATCATCTCTCACTTCCACATAGGCAAACCTATCTCCTGGGAAGTGCCACATGGCCTCAAATGTTCTACCTTGAATTATTGACAATTCAAACACTTAGAAACAAAATTAGTAACATCACAATTCATATTGTTCCCCCAGTAAATAGCCTTAAGGTCATGATACATTTTAGTAGAGCTGGGGTGAACCACATACTTGGAGGTGTGAGCTTCATCGAGAATTCTTTCTCACAACCTTTCTACATTCGGCACACACAGCCAACCTTGATACCTCAAAATCTCATCACCTCCAATTTTAAATGCCATAACCTTTTTTTAACTAACATCATTTTTAATCTGCATCTGGATAGGATCTTTGGCCTGCTTTTCCTTAACTTTGGCACACACCAAGGATTTTGCTATCTCATGGACAATCACTCTTCCATCTTCAAAACACAGAAGTCGAACTCCCAAATTTGCAAAACCAGTGAATATCTTTCATCATCTCCCTCTTTTCTTCCTCAACATGAGATAGACTGCCCATAGACAACCTGCTAAAGGTGTCGACCACCATATTGGCCTTTCCCGAATGGTTGTGCAAGCTCATGTCATAATCCTTCAACCATTCCAACCACCGCCATTGCCTGAGATTCAGTTCTTTCTGCGAGAAAACATACTACAAACTTTTATGATTAGTGAATATATCAATATGTACCCCATATAGATAGTGTCTCCAGATCTTAAGATCAAACACAACAGCCGCCAACTCTAAGTCATGGGTGGGATAAATTTTTTTCATTCACCTTCAACTGCCTAGATTCATAAGCTACCACTTTACCATAATGCATAAACACACACCCTAGTACCACCTGGGATATATCACAGTATACAACAAAACCCTTTGTACCCTCGGGAAGGGTCAAAACCGGCGCAGTAGTCAACTTCTCTTTCAATTTCTCAAAACTATTCTCATAAGAATTTCATCTTCTTCTAAGTTAATTTAGTGAGTGGAGTAGATACAGAGGAAAAACTCTCTAAAAACCTTTTGTAATACCCTGCGAAACCCAAGAAAATCTGAATATCGATTGGAGTCGTGGGTCTGGGCCATTTATCACTGCCTCAACCTTTTGGAGGTCAACCTTAATCCCCTCACTAGAAACAATATGCCCCAGGAAAGAAATAGTACTAAGCCAAAATTCATATTTGGAAAACTTTGCATACATTTCATGATCTTTGAGGGTCTGAAGGATTATCCAGAGATGGTTGCCATGCTCTTCCTAACTTTTAAGAGTGAACCAGGATACTTTCTATAAAGACTATGACAAACAGATCTAGAAACTAGTGAAACACCCTATTTATTAGGTCCATAAAAGTTGCAGGGGTATTAGTTAGTCCGAAGGATATAACTAAGAATTCATAATGACTATATCGGGTTCGGCAAGCTATTTTGCGAATGTCAGCCTCTCTAACCTTCAACTGATGATACCCCAAACGAAGGTCTATCTTAGAGAAATATTTGGCACCTTGGAGTTGATCAAATAAATTATCGATTCTAGGAAGAGGGTATTTATTTTTAACCATGACCTTATTTAGGTGACGGTAGTCTATAAACATACGGAGGGAGACATCTTTCTTACGCACAAAGAGTACAGGTGCACTCCAGGGAGAAACACTAGGACAGATAAAGCCCTTGTCCATAAGATCTTTTAAATGTTCTTTTAACTCTTTCAATTCAGCAGGAGACATTCTATATGGCTGAATAGAAATAGCACACTGTCCAGGAATAAGTCAATGCAAAAATCTATCTCCTTGTCAGGTGGTATCCTTGGGAGATCATCGGGAAAGACTTCCAGGAATTCATTAACTATAGGGACAGACTGGAGCGAAGGACTTTCAGTACTGTAATATTTAACCCGAATAAGATGATACAAACAACCCTTCGATATAAGCTTACGGGCTTTAAGATAAGATATGAACTTTCCCCTAGGTGTTATAGAATTCCCCTCCCACTCAATCACAGGCTCATTTGGAATAGATAAAGTAAATTTTCGAGTTCTACAGTCTAATGTGGCATAACGCGTATGGAGCCAATCTATTCTTAAAATATCATCAAAGTCAATAATATCAAGCTCCACAAGGTCTGCCATAGTATCGCGATGACCAACATATACTACACAATTTCTATACACTTTCCTAGCCATAATAGTATCACCAATAGGAGTGGAAATAGAGAAGGGTTCCAAAATAATTTCAGGCTCAAAACCAAAACTAACGGCCACATATAGGTTTACATAGGACAAGGTAAACTCTGGATCAAGAAACGCATACACATTATAGGAGAAAATTCGAATGTACCCATCACAACATCTGGCAAAGCCTCTGCATCCTGGCGATTATATACAATATATAACCGCTTTTGACCACCATCGGCAGTTGAAGTAGTGCCCTTAGGAGGAGGGGCTGTAGAGTTCTACTGAGACTTAGCACCTCCAATATTTATCTTTACTGAGGGACAGTCCATCTTGATATGGACTGGATGGCCGCAGGCATAGCACACAAGATTACCAAACTGGCACGACCCCGGATAATCTTTTCCATATTTTTCACAGTGTGGGTATAATCAATAAGTCTAAGCTACACTCTCCTAAGACTAAGTACCTTGTATTCTCGGCCCACTGTTAGACTGAAAATTCTAGAACCGCTGATCAACTGGAGGTATGGGCGCTGGGGTGCTAGCTGAAGACTGAGCATTACTCAAAAACTTTTTCTTCAACCAACGATTACCCTAATTACCACCTTGGTGCTGACTGTTAGTCTGGTCTATAGATCTAGTTATTTTAGCTTGCCTCTCTCTTTCTTACCTCTGCCAACCTTTTCTTCTGCTCTTCGACCTACAGCATATGAACGGATAATCTAGAGAAATCCATATCGCTAGTTAGCATTGTGCCTTTGTATTCAAACACCAGATTATTTGAGAGATCGGGTGAAAACTTCCTCATGCGAGCTCTCATGTTTCTTGCCAATTCTGGAGCATAACGTGATAACTGGGTGAACTTCAATGTATACACCTTGACACTCATTTTTCTTTATTTCAAGTTCATAAATTCTTAAGACTTTGACTCCATCAATTCCTATGGAAATAAATGGTCCAGGAAGGCTTCCACAAACTCACCCCACACAGAAGGCTAAACATCTCTGCCTTTCAAATCCTCTCATTCATTCTACCACTGATTGGCCAAATTTTTCAACTGATAGGCTACTAACTCAACCCCTTCCACTTTATTCATATGCATAACCCTAAAAATTTTCTACATCTTGTCTATGAACCCTTGGGGGTCCTCCTCAACCTCCATGCTTGTAAACATGGGTGGGTTCAGTCTTATGAATTTACCAACTCGTGTAATCTCAGATGAACAAAACACAGACCCTATATCTTCAGACCGATGGGCCTAAGAAGCCACGACCTGAGAAATCATGTGCATAGACTATCGGAATTCAGCATTAGACTTCCCTCTGGGAAAACTGAGTATAATTAGCTCCAGATCGAGGAGACCTAGGTGGACTAGTTTGAGTTGGAGGGACTCCAGGAGCGGAAACAAACTCTGGAGTACGTTCTCTATCATGCGTCGACATCCTATGAGTAGGGCGAACATCCACAGCCTGAGTATTTTGTTTGTTGGATCTAAAGGGAGGCATGATAACATTCTAAAATATAGGAAATCATTTATTAGAGGACACTTAGACTCTATATCACAAACTAAATCAAGAAAAAAAGATATTCCTAAACACCTTGTATCCTTCTACTTATGAGTGTGACACGCTACACACCTATAAATAGAACTCTACCCGATGTGATTTCTCAGACACCCTGGGACCATGAACCGTGCTCTGATACAAAGTTTGTCACCGCCCGACTGATGCCTCGACCGCAATGCGCGTCCCGAACCATGAAGGCCAGAGTGCCCCTTTTCAATCTGGCAATCATGTACACTATTTATACATTATAAAGAAATGCAGAAAGATAACAAAATGGAAACATGGTCATTCTTTTACTTTAACAGAACCATATGAAATTTAGTCCAAAACAATCTGAACATATGAAACCAGTCTGCGAAATCTCAAACAATCATGAAACCAATATCGTTCTAAACTGGGACAAGGCCCCAAGTCGGACCATAAACCAAAATTAAAAACAATGTACCATAACCAGGCCTTCAGAAATAAGGGAGGCTCACCAACTACAAATTCTGACAAGATCAATCTACTTCTCAGCAGGACCCAGGAATAGAGCCTCAAATCCTGAAATACAAGGGTCAATACAGATATACTGGTACGCAGAACGACCCAAAAAAAACATTTATATGCAACATAGGTGAGAGCATTTCAAAAAGTGCATGTTACCTTAAAATAATTGAAAACATATGGGCATAATCTGAATCTTTCAAAACACATTTTGCAAATCACGACTCTACTCTTTATCTTACTTCTGAGCTAGATAGTGCACCCTACAAATCTATGATTCCATGGGCTATATAGAATCCACCGTTAACTCGGCGGCTAAGCCCCCAACCCATGTTTGCCACATAGGGTGGAGTATCTTCTTATCTACTATGCCATAGGGTTGTCTCCAACATACAATCTCCCTTTTGGGTAACATAAACCCGTGTCGGCAAATCACGGTTTTGGGCAATGAGTCATCTGAATAGTGTCTTCTTCGGGTAACCATCTAACTCTCTTAAGCCCAGTTTTAGATTCTTTTAAACATATCTTCTTCTTCTTAAAGTTATTTCTCTCTTATTATCTCCGGGCACATAAAAATAGCATATCGTCATATCCAGACTTACAAGTCATGTCCCAACATCTCTACTGCCCTTATCTTATTTCAAAAAAATCTTTATTGACCACCCAAAAGATCTACCATTTGAATGAAAGTTCATGTTTTAAAATAGTTGAAAACCAAACCATCCTCTACTCAATAATTGTTCTACGGTGGTCACCCTTGTAAATCACTTTAAATTCAATCTAAATGGAAATCATGATCATTATAGAACAAGTAATACACTCTTTAATTATCTCATGGAAAATAGTACAATTTGTTCATAGCAGTCCATCAATAGACTCAAGCTTTCATCATTTTGTAAATTTAATTCACAACATGTAAACTCAATGAATTCTATAGAAAAAAGGGGAATTACATGTCCCATGCTCTCATTTAATTTCACAATCCAAACATTACATGAACACACGAAAACATTTCAAATTTAGGACTTCATACTATAATTTTTGCAATACTTCATCAAGATGCAATATTTTCAATACAAGTTTATCAACAATCTTGAAACAATTTTGTATATATATAACCTTTAAAACAAATTTGAAAGTAGTAAACTCCATGTCAATGAGGTTAAGACTAGTCCCACGTACCTTAGATTACTTAGTACAAAGAATGGAACCCAAATCTTGACTCGTTTCTTAGGAATCTTGAACTTAAAGGTTAAACTTTTGATCTTTGGGGGGAGGGTTAGGGTTCTATTTATGAGAAAAATGATTAATTTTTAGCATATGATACCCAATAGACGTTTTAATATTTTGTTTTCACGACTTGGGGTTATAAGGAAAAGATAAGACTATCCTTCAGAGTAAAGATCATAGCAAAATCCTATTTTTGAGAGACAACGCGTCGTACCAGGTGCCCCAACGCGATAAGCATCGCGACGCATTGATATCGCGGTGACATTCTACTTTTGAAATCCAAACACGTCCCAAACCTTGTTCGAAAAATCTGAAACTCCGCCGAGACATCCCTTTTGCACCCCTAAACATGAATCAACTTTAAAATCTATGTCTCGAGGTCGGGAAGGTCAATTAAAAAATCATTGAAGTTAAGGCTCAAAATATGACTACATCATTTTAACACTTAGAGAAATTTCAGGTTGAAAACTCTCTATGCATAGAGTGGTATTACGTAGAGAATGCTACGAGGTGTTACAATATCTATCCTTGGGATCATTCATCCCCGAATGATGGATCAGAACATAGACAAGCACAATTTTAAATACCTTCTATGTCGTTATCCGTAGTCTCAAAGAGGTTTAGGTATCTAGTTCTTATGTCATCTTCTGACTCCCAAGTAGCTTCCTCAGCTCTTTGATTCTTCCATAACACCTTAACCGAAGCTATCTCCATGTTTCTCAGCTTTCAAACATAGCAATCCAAAATGGCAATGGGTTCTTCTTCAAATGACAAGGAAGTTTTTACATTGATATCTTCTACAGGCAATACTAGGGAATGATCTCTAATGTACTTTTTCAACATGGACACATAGAATACTAGATGTACGGAAGCCAGAATCACGGGAAAATCTAACTCATAAGCAACTCCACCTATCTTTCTCACAATCTGATATGGTCCTATATAACAAGGACTAAGCTTTCCTTTCTTTCTGAATCGCATGACTCCCTTCATAGGGGAGACCTTTAGAAATACCCAATCATCAGCCTCGAACTCCAACTCTCTCCTTCTAACATTGGCATAAGACTTTTGCTGGCTCTGAGCTGTCTTAAGTCTCTCCCTCGTGATCTTTACATTTTCCATCACTTGATGAACAAGGTCAGGCCTAAACAGCTGGGTTTCACCCACTTCATACCACCCAATTGGAGGCCTACACCTCTTCCCATAAATTTTCTTCAAAAAGAGCCTTATCTATACAAGAATAGTACCAATTGTTGTAGGCAAATTCTATCAATGATAAATGATCAACCTTACTACCTTTGAAGTCAATCAAGAAGGCCCTCAACATATCCTCAAGGGTCTGAATGGTGCGTTCATCTTGCCTATCAGTCTGAGGGTGGAAGGCAGTACTCAGGTTCACTTGGGTGCTAAACCCCTCTGAAAAGATTGCCAAAACTGAGAAAAGAATTGCGTACCTCAGTCGGATAGAATAGATATAAGAGCACGATGGAAATGGACTATAGGTCGAATGTACAACTTAGCATAGTTATCCCCCGAATAATTCATCTGTATTAGAAGAAAATGGGTGGACTTGGTCATCCGGTCTACAATCACCCAAATGGAGTCATATTGATTCTGTGACTTCAGAAGCCCCGTAATGAAGTGAATATTAATCATCACCCACTTCCACATAGGCAAAGCTATCTCCTGGGATGTGCCACCTGGCCTTAAATTTTCTACCTTGACTTGTTGACAATTCAAATACTTAGAAAAAAATTAGCAACATCTTGTTTCATATTACTCCACCTGTAAATAGCCTTAAGGTCATGATATATTTTAGTAGAAAAGGGGTGAACCACATACCTGGAGGTGTGAGCTTCATCGAGAATTCTTTCTCTCAACCCATCTACATTAAGCATACACAACCTACCTTGATACTTCAAAATCTCATCACCTCCAATTTCAAATGCCATAACCTTTTGTTGACCGACATCCTTTTTAATCTGGATCAAGATAGGATCTTTGGCCTATTTTTTCTTAACTTTAGCACATAGGGAGGATTTAGCTATCTCATGGACGATCACTCCTCTATATTCAAAATCCAGAAGTCGAACTCCCAAATTTACAAGCCGATAAATATCTTTCACCATCTCCATCTTTCCTTCCTCAACATGAGAAAGACTGGCCATAGACAACAAGCTAAAGACGTTGGCCACCACATTGGCCTTTCCCAGATGGTAGTGACAGCTTATGTCATAATCCTTCAATAATTCCAACCACTACCTTTGCATGAGATTCAGTTCTTTCTACGAGAAAACATACTGTAAACTTTTGTGATCAGTGAATATAGCAACATGCACCCCATATAGATAGTGCCGCCAGATCATAAGCGCAAACACCACAACCACCAACTCTAAGTCATGGGTGGGATACTTATTTTCATCCACCTTCAAATGCCTAGATGAATAAGCCACCACTATACTATGATGCATAAATACACACCCTAGTCCCACCCGAGACGCATCACATTATACAACAAAACCCTTTGTATCCTCTGGAAGGGTCAAAACTGGTGTGGTAGTCAACTTGTCTTTTAGTTTATCAAAACTATTCTCACAAGAGTCATACCACAAGAATCTCACCTTCTTCTAAGTTAATTGAGTGAGTGGAGCGGCTATAGAGGAAAAACTCTCTACAAACCTTCTTTAATAACCTACCAAACCCAAGAAGCTATGAATATAGGTTGGAGTCGTGGGCCTGGGCCATTTTTTCACTGCCTCAACCTTTTGGGGGTTAACCTTAATCCTCTCACTAGAAACAATATGCCTCAGGAAAGCAATAGCACTTAGGTAAAATTCACATTTGGAAAACTTTACATATAATTCATGATTTTTGAGGGTCTGAAGGATTATCTGGAGATGGTGGCATGCTCATCCTCACTTTTAGAGTAAACTAGATTATCGTCTATAAAGACTATGACAAACATGTCTAGAAACTAGTGAAACACCCTATTCATTAGGTCTATAAAAGCTGCAGGGGAATTAGTCAGTCCGTAGGACATAACTAAGAATTCATAATGACCATATCAGGTTTAGAAAGTTGTTTTGGAAATGTCAGCCTCTCTAACCTTCAACTGATGATACCTCGAATGAAGGTCTATCTTAGAGAAACATTTGGAACCTTGGAGTTGATCAAATAAATGATTAATTTTGGGAAGAGGGTATTTATTTTTAACTATGACCTTATTTAGATGACGGTAGTCTATACACATACAGAGGGAGCCATTTTCTTACGTATGAAGAGTACAAGTGCACCCCAGGGAGAAATACTAGGACGAATAAAGCTCTTGTCCAGAAGATCTTTTAACTGTTCTTTTAACTCTTTCAATTCAGTAGGAGCCATTTTTTATGGCAGAAAAGAAATAGGACGAGTGTTTGGAAACAAGTCAATGCCAAAATCTATCTTTCTGTCAGGTGGTATCCCTAGGAGATCATCGGGAAAGACTTTCGAGAATTCATTAACTACAGGGATAGACTAGACAGAAGGACTTTCAGTACTGGAATCTTTAACCTGAATAAGATGATACAAACAACCCTTTGATATAAGCTTGCGTGCTCTAAGATAAGATATGAACTTCCCCCTAGGTTCTATAGAATACCTCTCCCACTCAATCACAGGCTCATTTGGAAAATATAAAGTAACCCTCCAGGACTCATGTGCTCAACCTTCACTTGTTGGCACACCATGCACTTAGCCATAAAAGTAGCCACATCCCGCTTCATATTGTTCCACAAATATATCTCCTTAAGGTCATGATACATTTTTTTCGAACCAGGATGAATAGCATAGTGTGACTCATTCTCCTCAGCCAAGATCATCTCTCACAAACCATCTATATCAGAAACACATAGCCTTTTTTTGTACCATAAGGTACCATCACCACTAATCTCGAAGGCTATCACCTTCTGCCCGCCTAGATCACTTTTAATCCTTATCAAGACAGGATTTATCACTTATTTCTCCTTTACTTAAGCACTATGAGATGAATGTGCCACCTCTTTCACAACCATACCACTGTTCTCAGAGTCCATGAGATGAACTCCAAGATTATCCAAACGGTGAATATATTTCACCAACTCCCGCTTTCTTTCCACCACGTGAACCAGACTCCCCATGGATAACCTACTAAGATCATCAACAACTATATTAGCCTTCCCTGGATGGTAGTGAAGACTCATGTCATAATCCTTGAGCAGCTCAAGCCATCTCCTTAGTCTGAAGTTAAGCTCTTTTTGAGTAAACACATATTGCAGGCTCTTATGATCAAAAATAATATCCACGTGCACGTCATATAGATAGTATCGCCAAATTTTCTATGGAAACACCACATCTAACAATTCTAAGTCATGGACCGGATAATTCTTCTCATGTACCTTCAACTATCTGGAAGGCTATCACCTTGCCATGTTGCATCAAGACACAACACCCACACAGGATGTATCACAATAGACCATGAATCCATTAGTGCCTTTACGTAAGGTCAAAATTAGAGCCAAAGTTATCTTACCCTTCAGTTTCTCAAAAATGCCCTTATAAGTATGAGACCATAAGAACTTTACCTTCCTTTGAGTCAACTTAGTTAACGGGGAAGCTATAGTAAAAAAAACTCTCCACAAACCTCTTGTAGTAACCTGCTAAACCCAAGAAGCTCCGAATATCGGTTGGAGTCGTGCGTCTAGGACACTTCTTAACCACTACAACTTTATGCGGATCCACTATGTTACCTTCACTAAAAATGACATAGCTCAGAAAAGTGGCAACGTTCAACCAGAATTCGTATTTCGAGAATTTGGCATACAACTACTGCTCTTTCAGGGTCTGTAATAATATATAGGGGTGATTAGCATGATCCACCTCACTCATTGAATACACCAGATTATCTTTTATGAACACAATGATGAACAAATCCAAGAACTGCCGAAAGACCCTATTCATCAAATCCATTAATGTCGTTGGGACATTAGTCAACCCAAAAGACATAACCAAAAACTTAAAATGCCCTTATCGAGTATGGAGGGCAGTCTTTGGGATGTCCACCTCCCTAATTTTTAACTATTGATTCCCAGACCGAAGATCGATCTTAGAGAAAAACCTAGCACCCTAAAGCTGATCAAACAAATCATCTATCCTTGGAAGAAGGTACTTATTCTTTACTTTTACCTTATTCAACTTCCAGTAATCAATACATATTCGAAGAAAACCATCCTTCTTACACACGAATAGCACCGGTGCACCCCACTAAGATACACTAGGATGGATGAAACCCTTGTGTAAGATATCCTTGAGTTGACCCTTAAGCTCCTTCAACTTAGCTGGAGCCATTCTATATGGGGGTAAGGAAATTAGACGAGTGTTCGGAACAAGATATATCCTAAAATCAATCTCTCTATCAAGAGGAACACCATGGAGGTCATTAGGAAAGACCTCAGGAAATTCATTCACTACTGGGACAGAATACAAAGAAGAGCCCTCCGATCTAGAATCTTTAACCCGATATGATAGAGACACCCCTTGGAAATCAATCTCTGAGCTCTAAGATACGATATGAACTTTCCTTTAGGATCTAAGGAACCACCCTCCCATTCAATAACTAGCCATTAGAGAATTTAAAGATGACCTAATGGGTTCACCAGTCTATAGAAGCATAGCACAAGTACAACCAATCCATCCCCAATATAATATCAAAATCATCCATGTCTAATTCAAAAAGATCCACCAAGGTCTTTTGACCACCCACTGACACCACACAGTCCCTATAGACTCTTCTAGCAACCATAGAGTCACCCACCGAGGTAGAAACAGAAAAAGAATCCAGAATACACTCAGGACCAAAATCAAAATGCACAACCACAAATGAGGGTACATAAGAAAGAGTAGACCCCGAATCAAGTAAACAGTACACATCACGACAAAAGAGTTTCAACATACCAGTCACAACATCAGGCGATGCCTCAAAATCCTAGCAGCATAGAGATGATCTCGACCAGTGTTGGAACTAGATGTGCACCCTTTGGTGAAGGAGCTGGATAAGAGTCAACGAAAACTTTATTTTCCCTAGAAGCAACCTTACCAACAGGATAGTTTCTGATCATGTGCTCTGGATGACCACAGTTAAAGAACTTGTCCTTTCCTTCATCACAACAACCTTAATGCAATCAACCATAAAATTTGCAGAGAGGATATGATGGAGCCATCTAACCCCACTAGCCTAAGATTGGGCACCCTGTGCGCTAAAGTTGTCACCACTATGGAAATGCTTATCACTTGACAGCATTGGGTAGGGAGCATTAACCGTTAAGTTAGACCCAGAATTTCCCAACTTCTTCTTGGGCCACTTCCCATCATCCCTTCCATTCTACTATTAGCCACCATACTGCTCAAAAAATCTAAACTTCTTGTTCTGTCTCTCCCCAATCTATGCCTATTTCCTTTTCGCTTTCTCAACCTACTGTATGTATACAACCAAGATAGAAATGTCCATGTCCTTGTTCAGTAAAGAAATCTTACTCTCCAAAATCAAGTCCTGAGACAACCAGGAAGCAAACTTTCTTATTCTATCCCTTATTCTAGAAACCAACATCGGAGCATACTGAGATAACTAGTGAAACATCAAGGCATACTCTTTCACTGGCATCTTGCCTTACTTTAGGTTAACAAACTCTTTTGCCTTCGCTTCCTTCAACTTCTGAGGAAAGAAGCAGTCCAGAAAAACACTAGAGAAATCCTCCCATAAGTCTAAGTCAGCAACATCACCCCTTGACTTCTCTCATTCCTCATACCATTAGTATGCTACATCCTTCAGTTGGTAGGTAACAAATTCCATACCCTTCACATTAGTAGCATGTAGAACAAGAAAAATCTTTTCCATCTCATCCACAAAATCTTGAGGATCCTCCTCAACCTTAACACCAGTGAACACGGGAGGATTCAACCTTATGAACTATCCAACCCTTGTGGCCTAAAAAGATGAAGTAACAGAAGAACCATGCTCAGCCTGAGAAGCTACCAACTTTGCTAACATATGAATATACTGACAAAACTTAGCATTGGTCACATCAGACTAAGGAGCTCGAGAAGGGCTGGAGGGAATCGGAGGAACTCCATAAAGACAATCAGGAATTGGACACCTAGACTGGGTCTGGACCCCACAATAAAAATGGGTCCCATAAACATAATCCTCAGGTAGTACAGAGGAGTTCTCGTGAGATTTAGATCATCAAAAAGACATGATTTGAAAAGCAAACAAACAGGAATTAGAGAAGATTTCAGGACCATAGACTCTACATCTTGAAAATAAAACACAAGAAAGAGATATATTTCTAAATGCCTTGTAGCCTCTTCCTTATAAGTGTGGCATGCTACACACCCCTAAAAGAGACTCTACATGACACAACATTGTTGGATACCCAATTGACCATGAACCTAGGGCTCTGATACCAATATAACATGACTCAAATTATGCCTAGTCGTGTCGGGCATCTCAAGTCCAATCATGACTGGATATTACCCCCAATACCCAATCGTAACCACCCTACACCTAATGTCGGATGAAGTTCAAACATATAACAAGATAAAACCATAATAATTTAAAGACATTAAGTAAAGTCTATAATCATAATCCAACAACCTCAATCAAATATCCAACCGATTCAAATCCCATTGGAAATACTAATACCAAGGATGACAATAATATCGACACTGCTCATGCCCATAGTTGTCTGACAAAGCCTTCAACCAGAATCAATACATTCGGTCGGGACATGCCCCCAACCATAGCCAAAACCAAAAATAAAATAACAAAAATAGAATAAGTTCATAGCATGAAATGGGGCCTTCCGGAGTGTGGAAGCTCACCATTATAGTTTAACTCAAAGTTGTCCCCGAATCCAAGTCACTGAATAAGAGGAATGGTAGTATGGTTGGTTCCTGCATTGCATAGGGATACAGTGCTCGAAGACTGTTAATGGAGTGAATACTACTATGTACTCAGGGATAAGATAAAATAATGCCAGTAATTCAAAACCAAAGTAAATAGCCCATATGAAATCACATAGATAAATATATATATCGTGTCAGGAAAGTAAATAGGGTTTAGCATGCATTTAAAACCTTAACCTGGGTTGAGTAACTTGACTGTCCTAAAACCACCAATGAGATATATAGGTTTATCTCCCTCTACTGAAAGGGCCCTAATGCGTGTTAGCCGCATGATCAGAGAAAAAAACCTGAGATGACTAGTACATCTCCCAAAATATAAAGTGTGACTTCATGCACATGGTCACCAAAACCACCTTCACATCGGTAAACATGAGTTTCCAATGTCAGTCCTCTTGAGACCCCAGCCTTTCACAGTTTTTCTACTCAATCTTCTTTAATCTCAATTAAACCTTTTTCACATAACCAAACCACTTTCCAAGGAGTCTTTTTTTTAGGCATTAACCGTTGGTATGGTTATACCAAAATTAGAGCTTGAAAATCTATCATTTTATGCCATAAAAAATCACTAAACCAAGTTGACTCCCAAGTTTCCAATTAAACAAAAACCATGGACATCAAGGCCTTTCAAAACCATTTAAAACTGACAAAAACAATTTAAGTTCCATTACCTCTTATGCAATGTAAAGATTTCAATAATAGTCAAACTATGTGACAAAACCATTCTCATTGGTATTTTAACAAACAGATTGAGGGCACACATATTTCAAAATAATAACCAAGTAATTTGGGGGAATCCAAAGTACCTCTAAATCAATTTATCATAACCATGCATTCCACAATATCAAAACCATATTAAAAGCATAAAAGAAATATCATTAAATTATGAGAAACATTATCCAACCATGAATATCCAAAACCCTCAACCATTATTTCAAACCACAACAATATCATGAAACTCATACATTAAAACACATGCTCTTTGTAAAATAACAATGAGGGAGGAGTAACATGCCTTAGACACCAAGAAAGACGAGAGAGACCACCCTTAAAAGCCATAAATGATTATCTTGAAGAAACCCTAGAATTTTGCTTAAGAGAGAGTTGAGAGAGATTTTAAGGGTGTTTGATTGAGAATAATAGGTTAATGATGCCCTAAAAAGTGTTTTATGTCGATGTATCTAAGGGAGTTACGAAGGGGAAATGTCCAGAATACCCACACTGAAAACTAAAATATTACCACAAGTGGGTATGAGTTGATCCTCTAACTTGTCACCACAAGAAATGAATATGACCATCCAGTCATTACCAGAACTGAAAATTGGACACCATATTTTGTCCAATATATGACTTCCTTGCCCAACTCGTCACTAGACCATACGACTGGTATGGTCCAGTTGTAACCAAGACAGAAACCAAAGAGATTGACACTGGACAACATATGACTCAAGCTTACCCCTCATACCCTATCCTCATGGCTCTTAGTAAGCCACTCATACTTAGAACCAAGTCAAGTTACTAAGTGTCAGATTAAGGGACTGACCAAATAAACATTCATCACCCCTAACGACCGGTACCCACCAAACTATAACCACAACAGAAACCCAACCACCCTTCACTAGTCTCTTAACAACTAGGGTCCCTTGACCCATACCAAAACCAAATGACTCGTATGGTGAGTCATTACAAGGAAAGTGAGTTCAAAAGTCAAGAAATTTTCATGGGTCAAAACCCAAGGCATTTTAGTGCATCTTCTAGCATTGAAGGTTCAAGTTAGAAAGTGTGTCACCTAACAAATAAAAAATTGAATTACCCAAACAAGGAAGTGTGTCTTCTAGAGGTTAAATGTAATGACTCAACTAGAAAGTATGTCTTCTAGGAGTAAAGGTTCAAGTTAGGAAGTGTGTCACCTAACAAATAAAAACTGAAATACCCAAACAAAGAAGTGCGACTCCTAGGGGTCAAATAAAAGAACTCGACTAGAAAGTACATCTTCTAGTAGTAAAGGTTCAAGTTAGGAAGTACATCACCTAATAAATTAAAACTTTAAATAACCAGAAAAGGAAGTGCATCTCCTATGGGTTAAATGGAAAGAATCGACTAGAAAATATGTATTCTAGGAGTAAAGGTTCAAATTAGAAAGTGTGTCACCTAAAAGACAACACTTGAAATATCCAGACAAGAAAGTGTGTCTTCTAGGGATTTTAGAAAAGACTCGACTAGAAAGTTTGCCTTCTAGGAGTGAAGGTTCACATTAGGAAGTGCGTCAACTAACAAATAAAACTCAAATTATCTAGACAAGGAAGTGCATCTCCTAGTGATTAAAATGGAAGGACTCGACTAGAAAGTGCATCTTCTAGGAATGAAGCTTATAGTTAGGAAGTGCATCCTAATAGATAAAAATTAAAATTCCTAAACAAGGAAGTATGTCTCCTAGCTGTATAAGATGATGAGTTTTTATCATGATTGATTACCAAACCTACTTAGCTATACCACCTTTTGCATTTGTAGAAGTGGGGAATAACACTTTTTGATATTTAGGCTTTGAAGCCTTGATTTGAAGGTAACATGTGTTTTTGTTTCATTCAAAGAAAACTTGTTAATTTAAAAACATGGTGGTTAGTTTGTGGCTTTAGCTTTTGAAGGCAATATCCCTTGCACTTGTCACATTTAACTTGCTTCAAATTGTTGACAAGTGTCAATGACTTATTGTACCAGTAACTCAAATTCATAACATCAAGAATTACTCTCATGCAAACCCCATAACTCTGTCTCACAGTGTCTCTATATTAAACTCTATTGAAACTTTATATTTTCATGAGTTCACAACCTGCCAGTTGATGAAAATTCTCATATACTTTGCTTTATATTTTATGATGTCAACTTTATGTGCTTAACTTTTGTATTGTTTTGTGCAATTGAAGAAGTTGATAGCAAGTTCTGGAATCCTTTCTCACTTTTTTTGACATAAAATTAACTCAAAGATAAGAAAAAAATGATAATGATTTTCTATTTGGATAGCAGACTCAAGAGAATAAAAATAGAAATATAGAAGAAAAAAGAAAAGACAATGAATGTTTTATTTTTGAAAATGGAGAAATAAAAACTTGTTTGAATACGACAGCTGATCCAATGATTGTGACATGAATTTTGGACTAAGCTATCTGATCTTTCCATCTAATCAATTTACCAACGGTTATTGAGTCCATGAACCTAAAATAGACCTCATTCATCTAGTGGCGCCCTTAAGGGTTTTCTCCAACAAGCCTCTCTCATTTTTATTTCTCTCTACTCATTGTCTCCTTATAGTGTCTATGATGATTCTCACCAATAAGACTCTTTCATTTTATTTCCCTCAGCTCACCATCGCCTTACAGTGTCTATGGGAGTTTTCACCAATAAGACTGCCTTTCTTATGTTTCTCTCACTTTTTTTAATATCGATGAAGAAAAGTGGTGCCCAAAATGTGAAATATCATATATCCATAGTATTCTTAACCTTGACACTCTCAAAGATTGATCTTAAAGTCATTCTTTGATTTTAACTTGGCTTTTGGATAGGGTAAGAAAGAAAGGGAGACATGAGGCTCCAAATATACATAATATAGATCGAGACTTACAACTTTTTTGGAATCGACTCATAAAGAAAATAACTTTTTCCCAGTTTCTTTTAAAATGGATAACTTGAATTTTATTCTTGGTTAGGTAGAACCCTAGCGTAGGGCTGCCTATGTATCTTGTCGTAGAAAGAATTAGGTCAAACATAGTTCAGACAAGTCATTCTTTTGCTTGATTTTTTTTTCTTCTTTTTTTGACTCTAACTTTAACTTTCATTTCTTTCTTTTTTGACTTTTCTCTTTTTGAGATTTTTTTCTGGCTCTATTTCTATTTCTTGACACTTTTTTCAGATTCTATTTTGATTCCAAAAAAGGGACATGAAAGAAAATAAAACTAAAGCTCTAAAGAGGTAGCAAAGGATGACACAAAATTTGAATAACAGAATAAAATGCCTTCGTTATATCAATTCTTAAAAATGCAAGTACATACCATACGATCTGAGGGTGAAACATGAAGATTATACACATATTTTTCAACATTGACCTTGACTAAGCACGTGCGTGTGTTTCACTTCTTTCATGCTTGTGAAACATATAGGTTCACTTGTGTTATGCTTTTCTCACAATGGATAACTCATGTTTTTTTGGAGCTAATTTTCTTTTGCTTCTCTTAACAATGGAAACTATGAATTATCTAGCTGATCTCATTCAAAATTCTTGAGATGGACCTTTTTATTGATGACCAAGTCATTTTTTGATTCGCAAAGTGATTGCTTAAATTTATTCATGTGAGGCTTCAACTTGGTCACCAAATGTCTCAACACTTTATTTATTTTATCATATTGCTCTTTTCTATTTTTGATTTAATGTTTCATGATTGGATTAGATTTTAAGATCTGACAGAAAATTCTAAAAGCCTGTCATATCACTTGAACCAACATAAAATGAACAATGTAGAAAAGACAAACAAACAATTAAAAAAAGAAAAGTACATTTTGTTGAAGGGAAGATCGAAGGGTTTGAACATAGACTATAAATAAACAAAACAAGATAGATTTCAAACTGCAACCCTTAAATAATTCAAATAAAAGAAAAGAAGACAAAAAAAATTCCCCAAACAACCTACCTAGTAAGGAGAGAAGTGACTTCCCAATTAGTGAGGTTGATATCTTAGCCACTAAGTCGCACATTAGCATGACTAGAGCTTTCACCACCGTCAATTGCGTTCCCCTCAACAAATAATTTATAGGTCTCCGTGTTTGACTCATTACTTTTCACGTATTGTGTATTACCATGTACTGACAAAATATTCTGTGAGACACGTGTAGCATTAATATCCAGCACCATAATCAATTTATCTTGAATCATCTTTTCTATTTCTCTTTTTTATGGTACGAAAATCTTCAGTACTATGACCCTACACATCAGAATAACATACCCATCATACATTAGGATCAAAATTTATTGAATGTGGGCCAGGAGTGTACCCAAGAAGAGGAGTGATCATTCCCCCTTGTCTCAATTTTGGAATAAACTGGTATACGATTCTCCAATTACTGTGGAACTATCCCTTGACTTCTACCTCTTTTCATTGTTTCACTTGAATCAAAAATTGGGTCAAGGGGTTTTGGTATATTTGTGGATTTGGAGGATGATTTTGAGGGATTGGTGTATGCCATTATGGGTAAGAAGGGTCTCAGGAATATGGTTGTGCATTATAATTATGATACTAAGGGGATAAAATAAAATATAATGAATTTTGGGGAGGAACATAGTATCATGGATGGTTATCTGGATCTTGAATATAAATTTGGGATTGAGATTGCACATATGGGTGATGCGAACCTCACGAATTTTGTCATGGACATGACACAACAGTAGCCACATCCTCCTTTCTTTTCTTTCCTCCAAAACTTCCTGAGCTATTTTGAATTGCCTGCTTTATTGCTTTCAAAGAAGTTTGGTTTATGATTTTTTGGACTTAATTCTATTTTCTACCTTCTCTACAACATTAATTACCTCAGCAAATGTATTTCCAATAGTAGAAAGTGAATGATGAAAGTAGTCAGGTTTCTTTGTCTGGAGAAAAATATCAATCATCTCAGACTCCTTTATTGATGGTTTAACTCTAGTATATTTCTCCCTCTATCTAACTTCAGTAGTCTTTTTTCTCTTGTTGGCAAGTGTGGTGCGATCTGACACTATATCAATATTATATTGAAATTGCTGGAAAATATCCTAAGCCATGTCATCCCAAGCATACCAATCAGAAATGTCTTAATCAATAAACCATTCTAAGCCTATCTCCGCAAGACTTTCTCCAAAGTAAGCCATTAGTAGTTTTTGTTTCCCCCCTGCTCCTCTTAGTTGATTACAAAATCTTTTAAAATAATCTAAAGGATCACCATGCCCCTCCAACTTATAAAACTTAGGAGTTTTGAATCCTAGAGGCAAATGGACATTAGGAAACATACATAAATCTTTGTATGAAATGCTTTTTTGCCCTTCTAGTCCTTTCATATTTATCATATTTTGCTCAGACTTCTCACTTTCTAGTCCATCTTTTCTTATTCCTCATTCTTAATAGTCCTCTCAATCTTGATAGAAGAATCATGCTGATGAGCAGGATAATATGAATTTGGGGGTTTGAAAGTCAATTCAGGAGAATAGAATTGATCATGATTTGTCTCATGGACAGGCTTATGTATTGTCGATTGAGGGCCCGCATTAGTTAGCACAACCGAAAAGAAAATTGGGTTTTATGAGAGATGGATTTGGAGGGTTCATAGTAAAAGTGTCGGCAATGCTAGACACATCAGTATATGGGTCGAATCTTAGTGGATAAAGTAGATCGCCAATTTGGGCTTGAGTAAAACTTGGATCATTCGTGTTCGAATGTCCAGGGATCGAGGAAAGCATGGTTTTCCTATTCATCAAAGATTGATACATTGTTGTTATTTGTTATTTCAATAACATATTCTCCTCTATTGCCGTGAATTCTTGTGAAATTAATTGATTTTGGTATTCTCTGTTGTCAGACTCTATGCCACCTTTATGGGTCATCTTTCCTTTTTCTTTAGACCCAATATCGTATGGATGCGATGCTAGCTTAACCACAAACCAACCACCTTAATACTATTTTACTTTGGTAATTATGAATGTGTCACGGTTTAAAATTTTCAAATCTTTTCTTAAGAATATCACTGAACTCGAAAAGGGTTGCCTACGTATCTCATCAAAGTGAGAATAAGGTGTGCATAGTTCGTGAAGACCATACAAATTAAATTTTTATTTTCAAAACTTTATTTTTTGAGGAAACGATTATTAAAATTAGAGGAAAAAAATTACTCAATATTGATTCACTAATCTGCCTAAAGTTGGTCTACAATCGAATGATCCTTTCAAGTAAATATCAAAAAGCACATAGGATGCACATGTTGACCATTATAAGGAGGGACACCTTTCCTAGATAGACTTGACCCCTTTGTCGAGTAAGTCAAATGGACATGATGTAAATTAAGTGGAGCCTAATAGGAATAACCATGTTTGAGTTTCAGTTCTACTAGGTTTAACCTAATGGAGATAAATGTCTAAACTAGCTATAAAATGAGCGAACAACTCGAGTCAGGCAGGGACATCTTACCGATAGCAGTGCTTTATGACCTTACCATTAGTCCTTCCCATCCTAAAACATGTGTGACTATTGAGTCATTCCGAAGAGCATTGTCGCATCTCTGGTATCTCAAGTCTTGGGAGTGTATACTGCATCTCTGAAAATAAAGTATCTTTTCGAAGACGTAGATAGGTACGTGAGAGAAGAAAATTTATATTACATTTCAGATAATAACAAAGTAGTAAACAAGTACGCAAAGAGCACATTTAGGCCAACAAATACAATATCAAAAATTAAATAAAACTAAACAAGTCAATATAAAAACTCAAATTCTAGTTATCCTCAGCAGAGTCATCAGATATACCGCACCCTTTTTTCGTAGAGGATCAAAGTCAAAAAGTTTTTCCAATTAAAGTGACAGTTTTGGATAGGGATTATATTATTTACAGAGTAGCCACTTGGAATTGAGTTATGGTATTTCAAGTCATCTTATTGAATCCCTAATCAAAAGAAAATGACTCTTTATTGGTCTGCAAAAATAGAAGACCGGGTAAGAAATTTTGTTGACCAAGAGGAAGGTATGAGGCACCCCTCGAGTCCCGTGGTTCTAGTACGGTCGCTTTAATGACTTATTCCTGGCTTAAATTAGTCTTTGTATATAAAATATTTATTAGCCTAAAATTACATATATATCCCACTTTTTATTTATTTTAAATTTATTAAAACTATCTTATTATGATAATATGTGGCTTACCGGTAGCAGTACTTTTTGATCTTACACGAGTTTTGATATATTTCTCACGCCATTGAGAAATTTATGGATCGTTCCCCTTTTTCTAAGTCTAAATAAGCACCTAACATGTTTAAGAATCTACCCAACCCAATTATATTAACTTTAAATGATATGTTAATTTTATTATAACGAATGGTGAGTAGTAGTGCTTCCCGACTTCATCGTTAATTATCACTTATATATTAAACTTTAATTTTCTAGGGGTTAAGAACCTAATGCATTCTTTTATGAATTCGCTCCCTTACAGTTGATTTTTTCTCTCTTTTCTTTTCTTAATTACGACCGATCTTGAATAAAATCGCAACCCATTTTATTTTAACTCACATTAAGATAATTGATTAGGCCTTAATTAAGCTTGAGACACCGAAAGACCATGAATATTTAGAACCTTTGGTCCACAATGAATCAAACACCCATTAGTTACATACACAACTAATACTCACAATTCAAACTAATAAACGATTAGATACTTGAATAGAACTTAACAACGTGTATATTAGCTAACTAAATTCAAACTGAAATTAGAGGTATAATACAAACACTTCAAAATTGGATATAAAATACAAACCACTTCTTATATATCAAATACAATTATGGTGAACTAACTGACTTGTCCATGACCTAATATAAACTTCAATTCCATGCAAAATAACTTTCCAGTTAATGGCTTCACTTGAAAACCAAATATCGCACTTTGATTTAGTTCAAAATATTACAAAAATCTAATGCAAATCATGATTTAAACATGTACTAACTACCAATAGTATTAAAAGAATTGCCCACTTGACTATTACTATCATTACACACCTACTATTAACTGAACATTAATAAATAGAAGCAAAAAGTTGAAGATAAATTCGCACCACTCTTTCCTTTGCTATCAAGAGGCCATTAAAATATTACTACCCCATTTTATCTCTATTCACCAACACAGAACAAAACACACTTAAAAAAAAAGAAACAACCCATAACATGACATGGACTTCACTAATTATCTCTTGTCTATCACAAGGACCCGTTGAGTGATAATCCAAACCACCATTTAAACAATAATATTTGTTTATCTTGAATGGTAAGATGTAATCCGACATCCTTTGTGTGCCATTCAAACATATTATTTGCACGTAATAATCCATTACACAAAGACACACACTGGACATCATCTATAAGTAGGTTAACATGCATATAATTTCATATTGTGTAAAAATTTACTAAATAAAAGAAACTTTATAGTCAATTAGCAAAGCAACCGGAAGCGATTACAGGAAATATGTCAAAATAAGTATAATATATTTGATACCTACTATCTAACTGACATGAAAATTTTTAATACATTCCATGTCATTTTTTATTAAAATAGCAGAATCTGATAGTTTTTCAACTATTAAAATTTGGGCACTCAAGCGACATAGAAAATCAAACTTCAAACTCAAAACAACTAAACATGTCGCTCATAATAAAAACATTTTTTTTTGATAAACCATTCATACCAAATAATGTGTGAAACTGTTTAAACAATTTCATTCATTCTTTGTTCATAGTAAAATTTATAAGGATAAGAGTACATGATAGATAAGAACCCGTGTGATGAACTAAATCGAATATAGAAGCAAGAATGCCATCATTGAAAAACTCAAACGGAACCCAAACTTGAACTCAAGTTGTCGCTCTTTTTCCTTTCTTTTTCCTCTCTTTTTCACTTTGATTTCCCTTTCTGATTTTCCTTCTCTAAGTTTTTCTTGTTTTTGTTACCTCTTTTTCTTTTTTTTCCTCTATCCGTTCTCTCCTCTTCCACTTTTTTGTTGTCTGTCCCCGTCTCCTCTTCTTTGTGCATGTGTAGATACATATTGTGTGTGCATGGGAAGTTATATGGGAAAAATTGGCAAGAGTACCCACTTCCAAAATTATTTTGCCATTTACCCACTAAAATTATTTTTGATTTAATTTCTAGGGTTAGGGTATAAAAAGTTGGAAAAAGTTAAAAAAGTAGGCCCCACAGGTGGACCAAGGGACCATTTCATCATTTTTAAAACTTTGCAAATTTAATATAATAACTAGCACCCTCCACTTATTCCAATATCCAAAAAAACCCTCTCTCTCTCATCTTCAATTCTCTCAACTCCCGCTTAAGAAACCTTCATCCCAAAATTGTCATTTTCATTTCTTCTTCTTCTTCAGTAGCTAAGGGGTCGTTATTTCTTTGTAAGGATAGTTAAAATCAAGTTACGATCATTTTTAGATCCATTTAAATGGGATTCTTTGCTAATCGATTTGTAGTGATGTAGGAAATGTTTTTTTTTTTTTGAATTTGGTTGATTAAGAAGTTTTAGTTTAGTTCCGGTTTTATTTTGTAAAAAAGTGTTGAATGGTGGGATAATCATTATTTAAAGAGTTATTTTGGCGTTTTGATTCGAACATCGATCTGTTTCTGTTCGTAGACCCGTGGTCTATGAAATCAGAATGTCCTAGATTGAAATTAATTTTTAGGCGTATGAAATTCTTTTAAAATATGGTTGCTGAAATAGTGGAAATTGAAAGATTAATAGCTAAGTAGTTTGATTTTTAGAAATTGCTATGTTTTGATACTGTTTGTTGGATTTTGGTTTCAGTTATTGATGTGTGTAGTGAACTGATTGATGGTAGAAGAGTTATTTTGGCATTTTGATTCAAACAGTGACCTGCTTCTGTCTGTAGACCCGTGGTCTATGAAATGAGAATGCTCTAGATTGAAATCAATTTTTAGACGTATGAAATTCATTTAAAATATGATGGCTGAAATAGTGAAAATTAAAAGATTAATAGCTAATTAGTTTGATTAGGTGCACTAGTTTGATTTTGATACTTCATATTGGATTTTGGTAGGGTATTTCTTAATTTTTTTGCGGGGGAGGGGGGGGGTGTTTCATTTGAGCATTAAGTTATTTATGTTGATAGACTTGTGGTCTATGAACTGAAAATGGGAGATTTGTTCTGCAGGTGTAGATTGTGTTGAAAATGGGTAAAAAATACATCCTTTCTAAATGCAAAGCCAGTACCATTTCTAGTTCTGCTAGTAGTAGTAGAAAAAGAAAAGCTGAGGTAGTTGGAAACGTCTCAAAAAGGAAGAAAAATAAAGAGTTGGTGTCCGAATCAGATTCGGACTTAAAAAAGATAAGCGACTATGTCAATTTCGGTGACGATGTTGCCAAGCACAGTGCTAGTGGTGACAGTAAAGAGAGCGAAGATAGTGGAAGAAATAGTGATGATGGGGATAATGATCCCTTGTTCGTTCCATCTCTTTAAAGGTTTATTTTCGTGGAGCGGTATGACCTTCGAACGATAATGGACAAGGTCGGATCTTTCCCGGCAAAGATATCGGTCAGATCAAGAATGGATGCTTATCGAGAATTCCAGCAAGTTCTTGTCGACCAAGAGTTAAAGAAAAGATTCAAGCGTTCCTGCTTTGGACACCTGAGAAACCTACCGGAGCATCTCAAGTTCAATGGGCAGTTGGTCCATTATTTGTTGTTGCGACGCGTCAAGAATGATAAGATGTGTCACAAGATGTGGTTCTGTGTTAACAACAAGCCTTCCTTTTTTGGCTTGAAAGAGTTTTGTTTGATCACAGGGTTGAAATGCTCATCATACCCCAGTGAATCAAAAATAAAGAAGGTGTTAGTAAATGGGGAGAATTTTTGCTTTAAGGTGATGAAAAATAAAAATATTACCGTGGCCAACTTGCTACACCTGATCAGAGGGAATAAGTTGAACAGAGACTAGAAATTTAAGTGTTGTTTACTGTGGTTCTTGCACACCATGTTGCTTGCAAAAGATTCGACGAAGGTTGTCGACACAAAACTCATTCGAATGGTCGATTCTTTGAGTTTCTTCGAGAATTATCCATGGGGGAAAGAGACATTTCAACTGACCCTAGACTATCTAAAGAAGAAAAGTGACCTGAAGAAGCAGAGGGAAGTATTTGATGAGAAGCAGAAGGCATCCTATGCTCTATTCGGATTTCCCTGGGCATTCATGGTATCTAGCATAAACCCTTTAGTGAGTTTATCGTAGATTCTTGTTTTAGTTTTACTATGTCATAGACTCTGAGTTCTTTTTTCACTAATGTACTGCTTACAGGTTTGGATCTACGAGGCCTTTTCTCATCTTGAAAAATTTGTTGGAAAATCAACGGAGGAGCCCTTTGCCATTCCCTGTATCCTCAGATGGCACACTACAAAAAGTGACCAGATAATCGAAGGCGACCCATTCAAGTACAAAGGAAAAGTTACCGAGGTATGAACTTATTTTTTACTATTCAATAATACTACTACTGTTGTATCGAATATTAGTAATTATTAATTGATATTTTATAGAACGTGCACCCGTACATCATCCCTACTCTTCGTGAGATGAAGATAGATTACATGATTTCCTTTGAGCCATATACGGATGAGGTAAAGAATAACGTCCTCAATGGCTTAAAGAAAGAGTTAGAAGGGGTGACTGTACTTATTTCAAATGAGAACAGTGATGATGACGGGGATTTAGGTGGTAACCCCGTTGAACTACGCATTGGTGATGATGATACTCCGAGCACCTCTAAAGATACAGCGGGCACCTCATCCCCCGGGGATCTTCATAAGCATGTTGCTGCACTCGTGGAAGCGGTGTTGGATATTGATGCCTATATTAGAGAGAAAAGACTGAAGAAAAAGGAACAAGATGAGCGACAACACGAGTAAGGTAAGTTCATTCAATCAATAATTGATGTTGCTAATGAATTTTTAGCTTTAAATATCAGTAACACTTTATAATATGATGATACAGTAAATATGGACCTTCGTGAATCGGAGAGGAATGAAGAAGGAGAAAAAAGAAGCAAAATGGATGAGTTGTCCTCTATTGTGGTGGGAGAGAAAAAAAAGAAGAAAAGAAGGATGAAGAAGAAGAAATGAAAGAAGATATGTGCCAAGAAGAAAGTCCAAAAGAAGTAGCTGCAGAAGCAGAAGAAGCTGAAAAAGAAGCAGCAACAGATGTTGAGAAAAAAGGAGAAGAAGGTGAAGAAGCACCAGTTGAAGAAAGTCCAAAAGAAATAGCTGCAGAAGTAGAAGAAGAAGCTGAAAAAGAAGCAGCAACAGATGTTGAGAAAAAAAAAGAAAAAGCTAAAGAAGCACCAGCTACTGCAGATGCTGAAATAGAAGAAGAAGAAGGCGAGCATGAAGAAGCAGCTGCAGCTGCTAAGAAAAAAAGAGTTGAAGCTGACCAAAAGGATGTGGTCATGGATATCGTAGGTGAAATCAACAGTAACATTTGTGTTGATGAGGAAGACAGGGAAAAAGACATTTGAATTCTAATATTGTTAATGTATTATTGAATGATCAGTAGTTAGGATCGGACAAATATTTTTTTTATTTGACAAGTATGAAAGTTTAAGGATCTGTTGGTAGGATATTAGAAACATTCTTTTATTTTATGATAGTGGTTATGATTCTGCACTCAATCTGTCTCTATCAAACTGATTAGTGGCATGGCCATTTGAATATGCAGGGTATTGTCATAGTTGGTACAGTGTATGGTTTATGTCGTATAATGCATACTTAATCTTTCGTATATCGAATGTATGGTCTATTATTACCATGCTTGTCGGTATTAAGTCGACGTGTTATTTGATTGACCATGATTCTATCAAAAATAGTATTAACATTATAGAAAAATAGAAGTATTATTATTTATTCAATATCACTACATCCATGTTATACCTTTCCAAAGCACGAATACTAGCATTATGCACATAACATCATTTTTAGGCCATTCTCCCTTACTTCAGCGCAAATCAATTTTTATTTTAGTTGATCCCTCTCTATTTTGGTGTCATGTAGCAACACTTTAAAGTGATCCCTCTGTTCTTCGGCTTCTTTGAACAAAGTCATGAGAAAATCTTTATTTTCTTCGCATTGTTGGAGACTTTATAGTAGATTAAATTTTGCCAAGCCTTGAAAATTTAATGTCTCGGGTCCCGAACTCAACGTTGATGGACTGGTTGTTGGTGATAGCTCATCAAGTCATTTAAAAAATGAGCATACACCATTATCCTAGAAAAAAATAATAATTACATAACGACTAACTTAACTTCTGAAAAAGACACACACAACTCACTTTCGCAATTGCACAATTATAAAATTTATCACCTGGATTTGAGTCAGTGCATGACGTTCTCAGGACAGCCGCATTCCCACAATAACAAATTATAATATTTTTAGAATTAGATGTTTGAGAGGCCTGAGACATTGTAGAATTTTTAAAAATAAAACAAAGCGAATGAAATAAACTAATGAGGGATGACCGACCTTATATACGAAGTAAAAATGAAGTGTTGACACTGATGGATTATAAAAGTAGTCGTTTATTACCATTGGAGCAGTAATTTTATTTTTTGAACTGGTGGTGGCACTTAATAGACCATCGTAGATCATGACCTATGTTATCCATCGATTTGTCTAGTCTACCGTAGACTTATACCTTCTATAGTGCATCGATTAATCTTCTGATTACATAAGTATGCGTAATCATGTAAAAAATATGCTTGTGGTTTTAGGGTCCGTCGATTAGACTGGTCTACTATAGACTTATACCTTTAGATGTGTATAGATTGATATCATAAGTATGCGTAGACCATGTTGATCGATGTGCACTGCCATAGACTGTCACTTGGATGTAGTTAAAAAATAAATATATAAATTAAAAATAAATGTTGTGTTAATTTCTACACATGTGAGTGAGTGTAAATAAGACACACAATCATATTAGAGCTTGTACAAAGTGAATTAAGGAGTGTGTGGATGAGCAGTGGTTGAATGTTCAATATGCTAAGAGTAATGTTTGTCAAAGCACAAGTATGTATTATGGATATATATTGTATTGAGGATGATGATTGTTCAACCATTATCCATTCCACACACTATTTTGATTTACGGGTGGTGATGGAAGGAGTATGTGGAATGTGTAGTCATCAAATACAATATATATCCTTAATACATACTTGTGCTTTGGCACACATTACTCTTAGCATATTGAACATTCAACCACTACCCATTCACACACTCCTTAATTCACTTTGTACAAGCTCTAATATGATTGTGTGTCTTGTTTACACTAACTCACATATGTAGAAATCAACACTACATTTATTTTTAATTTATATATTCATTTTTTAACTACATCCAAGTGATAGTCTATGGCAGTGCACATCGATCAACGTGGTTTACACATACTTATGATATCAATCGATGCACATTTAAAAGTGTAAGTCTATGGTAGACCAGTCTAATCGATGGATGAATAATCCATGATCAACTATGGTCTATTAATTGTCACCACCAATCTATAGACCAGACTAATCGATGCACCCTCAAGATTATCTATTTATTTTAATTATTTTATTCCACCAGCCCCAAAATATGTTATTATCTGTTTAAATCATTTTTAATTTAATTATTTTGTTCCACCAACCCCAAAATATGTTATTGTCTATTTAAATCATTTTTATTTTAATTATTTTGTTCCATCGGCCCCAAAATATGTTATTGTCTGTTTAAATCATTTTAATTTAATTATTTTTTTCCACCAGTCCCAAAATAAGTTATTGTCTATTTAAATCATTTTTAATTTAATTATTTTGTTCCACCAATTCTAAAATATGTTATTGTCTGTTTAAATTATTTTTAAATTAATTATTTTATTTCACCAGCCTTAAAATATGTTATTGTCTGTTTTAATTTAACCAGTGACGCATCGACTCACATTGTCTACGATCGACTACTATACAAGGTCGATGAAAGACAGAGTATGTGATTCATGATAGACTATATATCACTTTTTACAGAAACTTGAAATTAATCAAGTCAAACTATAGTACTGTTAATTGAACTACACATACATATTTGAAATTTGTGTTTGTACAGAAAAATAACCGCTACAAGAAAAAAAAAATGAATCATAACAAATGTGGTAAACATAACGTTCAAACTGAAATTGTTCATTAAACTGAAACTGAAACTTACATTAAACTTGTTCATTGCATTGCTTGATAAAATTTACAACAAAAGGGGGAAAATGGAAGAAGTTTTCTTCTAACAAAGTCCTACTGAGAAAGCTTCTTCAACAATGAACAAACCAAAAAAAACTTAACAACATAAATTAAAAAAAATTGTAAACTAAATGGGGATGATGGGGGGTGATGTAGTCGTTGCCATCCATTCCAAGACGCTCCAGAATTGCTCAGAGGAAACGAGAAATTCGAGCTCACGCTCCAAGTAACGGCGGTCTTCTCCCAGGCCGTAGAATAGCCGATCAAAATCATTTCAAAGTAGAAGCAAATCTTAGTGACGAGGAGGAACTCGTCTGATTGGGCGAAGGGAAATTCTACGACCCGGCATGATTTCTGGTGTTTTAGGGTAGAAGAAGAGGGTTTTTGATGTTTTGGGTTTAGGGACAAGTGAAGGATTACGTAGAAATAGGGCCTGTACTTATAGACCTATAGATGCCGTCTTTTCATATATCGAACCAATGGTCAGTAGATGCATGTGGGAATAGAGAACGTTTGGTTTGCGTATACCAGTGGTTTTTCTTTAGAACAAACGTGTTTATAGCTTTTAATTAATTGGGAACATGAAATAATGATTCAAAGTATCTATTAGAAAGATATAGCGATATAAATGCCTACATAGCGTGTTTGATGATTAATCATATAACAAATATATATTATTTAATAGACCACATTAAATATATACCATAAAATGTAGGTAGTCTATCGTAGACAAAGACTTAAGTCGATAACAACTGAACGTTAAATTCTACTGAAATGCACATTTATACACCAAAATAGCAGCTTTACAACTGAAGCAAAATAAAGTCTATCTATGATTTGTTGGCCATTCTACATGTGGTTCTTTTGTGCCCAGATTTCTTGCATATTGAACACCTATTCCTCCTTTTGGACTTGAACGTCTCACCGATGCCCTTAGTGCGTTTGACTTTATTCCTTCCGAGTTTGGGATCATAGGGGATGGAGAAATTTTAGTGTCTAGCAATTCCTGTGGCACATTCCATTCGGCCTCTGGAGGGACAACATTAATTGCTTCCGAGTATGCGAGAAGGTAACTTGCATCTTTATAAATTGGCGAAGAGTACTCATAGATGGAGTTTCCATAACCTACGCCATCACCATACTTTGCTTGCAAAGCTGCTATTGCATGTTCGCACAGCATTTTCACCAAGCCAAATTTCCGACAAGAACAACTCCTCTCCAAGAGATTGACCTTGGCAGTAACATCATTGCCGAACACTGTGTACTGGTTGAGAACCCCATTTGGATTAGTCATATATAAGGAATCGCTCGCACTTTTGTTATCCCTTAGGATTTTTTCCACACAAGTCACAAATATGTTCTTTTTACCATCGACATAGGCATACCGCTCCCTAAACTTTTCACCAATTTTTTTAGCAATTGAATTGAATATGTACGACATGGGGTACTCCCATTCATCCATCAAAAATGAGTTGAGCGACTCGGTAATATTTTTGGTCATCACATCGTACCTATTGCTGGAAAGTGTGCTCTACTCCATTTTTTAAAACCAAGCACATTTTCTAGGACATGTGCTGCCTCAGGGCACTTATACTTCAATTCCTCAAAATTCTCGCTAAACTCATCAAGGGAATACGCCTTTACTATGGTGTAGAATAGATAAATATGTTCTCCACAGTGTTGATTTACACGAAGATTTTCAGTGAGGTGCCTCATGCAAAGTCCGTGATGTGCAAGACTGTATACACGGGAGAAGGCATTAGAGATGCTAATGTGCCTGTCGAAGATGACACATAGATCTGGTTCATCTTCTATGATAGACTTCAACTTCTGGAAGAAGAAGGTCCAAGAAGCATCATTCTCTTTATCGACGACTCAAAAGGCAATTGGAAAGATGTGAGTTTTAGTGTCTTGTGCAACTGCACTCAGCAACACGCCCCCATACTTTCCATACAAATGTGTGCCATCAACGACAATTACCTTTCTCATGTGGGAATATCCCCGTATGCAAGCTCCAAATGCTAAGAACTAGTAAATGAACGATCCATCAATCTGGTTTACCATGATAGAGTAGAAAGACCCTGGATTAAACAACTCCACCATGAGGGAAAAAATAGGCAACCAAGCATATCCATGCTCTGGTGTCCCGCGAATGATGTTCTTTGCAATTACACTTCCTCTCCAACACATCCAGTAGCTTGCGTGGTAATGCAACTCCTTAAACACAATCCTTTGAATTTCACTTATGCTGTTACCCTTTCCATCCTAAAAATTATCTACGCATAGTGAAGCAATCAATTCGGATGACATTTTCTTGTGCTTGCGGGTGGCATGTTCAACACCGCACGTGTGCAGCCTGACATACTTGTATATGTGAAATTTGTTCAAGGTTTCGTACTTCCTTGCCCACAACAACCAGCCATAACAAGGAGATAGACATTTCTACTTCAACAATTTGATACAACTCTTCTCCATATGATAATCAAAAGACTACCTCACCGCTGCTCCATCTAGTAACATTTTCAGTTGTTTCTTGTCGTCAAATGTTTGATCACGATAGAAATTAGTTCCGTCGGAGAAGGAATGTACTGGTTGGGATCCAGTTCTAAAGTCTTCTTCTGCATCTTGTGAGTCCGATGAAACGTCTTCCATATGCACATAGTCATCTTCCATATTCATGGGATGATCACCATCACTCTCGTAATCATTCAAATCATTGCCGACTGTACGGCATCGAGGTGGGGATGGTGATGAATTCATCGATCCTTCAAAGGACCCATCGACTACATTTATCCTTAAAATAGGCCTAAAGCCATCTACATCAACATCCATCATGTAGAGGGACACACGTGCATCATTATTTATGATCCTAGGATTCAGATTTTCCCTCGAATGCATTAGATAACTAATCACCACATTACTCGATGCGCAATCTAGATCCCCACTCTGCTTTACGCTTGCAACCAATTCGTCGTATGAACTATTGCGGCAAACAGTAATGGGAAGTGTCACATTGGTAAAAGATATCCATTTCCAACCTTTGGGAGTATTCAACCATTATCCCATGAAATCACCTGCAACCAGAACAAATTCTGCAACAGACATCCTAGAATTAACCTTTGATCGATGGTAGATTAAGTTTAGGGTCTATGTTGGGATGTATGCATGGTCGATGAATTAAGATGATGTGTCGATGACTGCGCAGATATCCGTACAGAAACTTAAAATTGCAAATATTGCTTCTAATCAACGATCGTTGGATTTATGGAATAGAGAAATAAACTTGGAGTCGCCTCAGTTATTGTAATGTACTTCTAAAGAGTTTTTAACTGATGTGACTGATTTAAAGCTTTTTAACAATGAAAAAAAGTGTGTTTAAGAAGATAACAAACTAATGGGGTAAAATGGATGTAATGGATGAGCTTATTAGGTTTGTGGACTGATTTAGAGCTGATCGCCGAAAAATAATGCCGGAAAGGATACCGGAATTGGAGCTTTTTTGGAGGGAAAGAACCACCTTCTATTTTTAGCTTTTGGATTTTTTTTTATATTCTTGAAAACTTAGATATTTTATAATGGTGGATGATGGAGTGGGTTGAAGTGTATTATTAAAGACTTGGGGATGAATTTCTTAAGTTAGAAATATTGGGTTAAAGTGTAGTATTAAAAAGCTTGTGGGTGAATTTGTTGAGTTGAATAAATATGGTGATGTGGATTAAATAGGGTATTTGAAGCCTTTTTTGAATACTTTCCCAAGTTGTATGGTATTGTTGTGGGTGAATGTGGGAGGGGAGGTGTAGGAAAGTTGGGGACATGGGAGTTTGGGTAGATCGTTAAGAGAATATAAAAAAATTATAACTAGCCTAAAATAAAAATATAATCAAGAGAATAATAAAATTACTAGATTATTTATTAAAATATAGATTAAAATAAAATATATTTTTTGAAAAATTTCTTATTATTTGCAAATAAATGAATAAATAAATAAATACAAAATAAACATATCCTAAAATGTAACTCTACTTTTTCAAAAATAAATTCACAATTTTTTAAATGAAACCTACTAAAAATGAAATAAGATCTAAAGATAATACTTTAACGTAAATAAATATTTAATGTAAAAAATAGGTTAAAGCACGGGAAGGATCAAAAATCACGTGTCTACAATAAGTGTAAAAATTAGACATTCTTTCTGGAGAGGACACATGAAACATGAGAATATACATAGTTCTAAATCTTTGTTAGAAGCAAGATGAATAAACTTTGTCGATACTTAGGTATATGTGACGTACCACTTGAAACTACAAGAGTTACCCTGAAGTCGATCTCAGTTAGCTGGGAAAAAGATAGAAAAATTCTTATACACACTACTAATTTTTGGTACCAACTGCAGTCAAGACATTATTATGCCTTTGTCACTTTTCAACATTTCTTACAAAGAAAACACAATAATTTTATTCCTTCTTCACCTTTCAGCATTTCTTACAAGAAAAATGCAAAATGATTTTCTACATTCTTCAACCTTCAACGTTTCATACAAAAAAAATACAAAATAATTTTCTATATTGTTCATATTTCAGCATTTCCTACAAAGAAAATGTAAAACAATTTCTTTCTTTTTCATGACGCACCTTAAAATACATGCATTATACTTTTCATTCATGACACTTACCTTCAAATACATGCATTACACTTTTTATTCGAGGCACCCACCTCCAAATACGGATAGTCGACTTTTCTTTTCAAGTTCTCTCCTTCAAACACAAATATTTTTCTTTTCTGTTAGGTGTCCTCTTTCTCATGGGTATTTTACATATCTATAGCCACGCCAGTCGAGAGGTTATTACCTTTCAATTGCTCTGCCAGTAGGAAGCTCTTAGAGTTCAATAGACCTACCAATCAAGAGGTTATTACCTTTCAAGTAGCTCCGCCAGTCGAGAGCTCTTACATTTTCATAGCCTTGCCAGTCAAGAGGTTATTTCCTTCTAGTAGCTTCTCCAATCTAGAGCTCTTACATTTCCATAGCCCCACCATTCAAGAGACTATTACCTTTCAGTAGCTCTGCCAGTTGAAAGCTATTACATTTTCATAGCCCCACCAGTTGAGAGGATATTACCTTTAAATTGCTCCGCTAGTCGAGAGCTCTAACATTTTCATAGCCCCGCCAATTGAAAGGCTATTGACTTTCAAATAGATTTATCAATTGAGAGATCTTACATTTTCATAGACCTGCCATTCTAGAGGCTATTACCTTTTAGGTAGCTCTACCAGTCAAGAGCTCCTACGTTTCCATAGCCCCACCATCCAAGAGGCTATTACCTTTCAGATAGATCCACCAGTTGAGAGATCTTACATTACCAGTCAAGAGTCTAGTACTTATCAATTTCTCCGTCATTCGTGAGTTTTTTAAATTTCATAGCCCCGTCAGTCGAGAGGTTATTACCTTTCAATTGCTTTTCCAATCGAGAGTTCTTTAATTTCAATAGCCCTACCAGTTGAGAGGCTATTTCCTTTCAGTTGTTCCACCAATCGATAAGATATTAGAAATCAATCACCTTACTAGTTGATGATTTTAGTATTCATAGACAATTGAGGATGACCATTAACATCAACCTCCATAGACCATCAGAGATATCATGCACTAAGTCCCCAAAGATAAGTAGAGGACTCTACCACAATCAACATTCATCTCCATAGACAATTGGAGATATCATTAACTCTTCGTAGGCAATCAAAGACATCATTAATAACATAGTATCCATAGATAATTATAGACGTTAATCAATATCAGTCTTCATAGACAGTCAAAGACATCATTCAGTCTTCGTAGACAATCAAAGACGATAATCAACATCAGTCTCCATAGATAATTGGAGATGTCATGATCAAGTCTTCGTAGATAATCAAAGATATCATCATTCAACATCAGTCTTCGTAGACAATAGAAGGTAAAAATTAATAGTAATATCCATAGACAATTGGAGATATCGTGCATCAAGTCTCTGTAGACAATCATAGATATCATTCATCCCCAAGTCCCCATATATAATTGAAGGCATCATGCACCTTTTCAATTGAAAATATTACCAACAACAAGATATTTTTTAAAAAATCCTTCTCAAAAGTTCAATTCTATCCATAAATCATACACTGGGCAAATTTTGAAAACTGCCTCAAAACCTTTCCCTATTTTCTTATTTTGAACTACATTGACCTGATTCTTGTGACACTCGAGATATATAGGAAGCTCTATGCAAATTTTTCTTATCGTAACCCCATAATCATTCTTTCTTCCCAAAGATTACACAATCTTACATCCTTATCACAACTCGATACTGGAAATTTCAAAGGAAGAATTGGGAATATGTGAAAAATTTTATACCCAAATAGACCTTCTCTCAATAATCATTCCAAAGGGTAGTCCATCCTTAATAACAGGGAAGAGGCAATTTGCCTTTTCTCTTCAACTATACCCGGACTAATCCTCATGCAACTTGAGATATGTAGTCTAACTCTAAATTAGAGTTTTGTTCAATTTTTCTCAAAAATAATTTTTGTCAAGCAAAATTGGCTATACGTCAATGTTTTTGTCTAAAAACTTCTACATTATCTTCAAACAAAAAGGGACAACCATTTACACCAAATTTTGGATCTCCGTACTTAAAATTAACATCTTCAGACTCCCTAATCATTAAAGAGCATAAAATATAATTTTACATATTTTTATAATTATTAATAAATTATTAATAATCATCCTTACTTTACAATTTTATCAATTTATTGTCATATTTTTTGCTTTTCATAATTTTTTTAAGGACTATGATATAAGTGTGTAGTATCACTTGGGTAAGTCCAATGTAGTGGTTGATGCCCTTAGTAGATCATCTATGGAAAGTGTTTCTCATGTTGAGGATGATAAGAAGGAGTTATTCTATGAGGTTCATCAGCTTGTGAGGTTAGATATTTGGTTGGTTGATTCAAATGAAGGTAGTATATGGATTCAAACTGGTTTGAAATCTTCATTAGTGCCTGAAGTGAAAGAAAATCAAGACAGGGATCTTATTTTAGTCAAGTTGAAGAAGGCAGTTTGGGATCAGAAGGTTGAGGTTTTCTCCCAAAGGGGAGATGGTATGCTTCTTGTCAAGGCAGGTTATGTGTTGATGGGTTAAGACAAATAATATTAGTTGAAGTGCATGATGCACGATGTTTCATTCACTCAAGAGCCACTAAAATGTACAATGACTTGTGGGAAATCTATTGGTGGAGTGGTATAAAGAAAGATATTACAGAATTTATTGCTAAGTGTTCGAATTATCATCAGGTTAAGGTTGAGCACCAACTTCCTAGTAGTATGCTTCAGGAGTTTAGCATCCCTACTTAGAAATGGGAAGTAGTCAACATGGATTTTATGTTAGGGTTACCTCGTATGCATCATTAGAATAATTTGATTTGGGTTATTATGGATTGAATAACCAAGTTAGCCTATTTCTTGTCAGTCCATACTTTGTATTCAGCTGAGGATTACGTTATACTTTATCTCAGGGAGTTGGTAAAGTTGCATGGGGTTCAATTAAACACTATTTAAGATAGAGGTACTCAATTTACCTCTCACTTTTGGAAGTCTTTTCAAAAGGGTCTTGGTACCCAAGTTCATCTCAGGTGAAATTTTCATCCTCAAATAGATGGTCAGGTAGAATAGACCATTTAGACTTTAGAGGACATGTTGAGGGATTGTGTTATCGACTTTTAGGGTAATTGGGATGACCACTTACCTTTGATTGAGTTTGCCTACAATAACAGCTATCACTTTAGAATTCAGATAGCTTCATTTGAGGCTCTTTATGGGAGAAGATGTAGATATCCTATTGATTGGTTTAAAGTAGGCGAGGCTTCTTTGGTAGGGCCATATTCAGTATTTGAAGTTATGGAGAAAGTTCAGTTAATTTGGGAGAGGTTGAAGACAACCCAAAGTTATTATAAATCTTATATGAGGAGAAGAGAACTTGAGTTTGATGTTGGTAACTTAGTTTATTTGAAAATTTCACCCATGAAAGGGGTGAAGAGTTTGGTAAAAAATGGAAGCTCAGTCCGGCTATGTTGGACGATATATAATTTTGAGCAGTTTTGGAAAGGTAGCTTATGAGTTAGAGTTGCCTACAGATTTGGCATCAGTACATCTGGTGTTTCATGTCTTATTGCTAAAGAAATGTATTAGTGACTTAGCTTCTATAGTTTCTTTAAAGAATGTGGATGTAAAATATAGTCTCTGTTTCTTTAGAGAATGTGGATGTAAAATATAGTCTCTCATATAAAAAAGTCCCAGTTAGGACCCTTGACCATCATATTCGCAGATTGTGGAATAAAGAAGTTCCCTTAGTTAAAGTTCTATGGAAAAATCAGTCTATTGAGGGAGCTACTTGGGAAGCAGAAGTAGATATGGGAGCAAAGTAACCCCATCTTTTCTCTATGAATTCAGATCCATCTTGAGGTGATGATTTCTCTTAAATTAATTCTTTCATATTCTATATCATCTATCTAACTATCATCATGTCATAGAATGCATTCATCAATTCATTTCAGTCTGTGTATCATGTTTTAGATTCAGTTGTTTATTCATAATTCAGCTCATAACTATTCAATGTATGATCCCAATTTTCTTAGTATCTCATCTTAAACAGTTTTATTATAGGATGAATGATCCCAATGCGGAGATATTGTAATACCTGTAAGATCCTAGGCTCATTTCCAAATCTTAGTGCTATGTTTAAGGGGTCCAAGTTACTAATTTCACACTAAGTATAAAAGACAGCCATTTTTAAAACCCCAAGAATTCAAGGATTTTGTTTATGACCTTTACGAGATCGAAGAATTGATTTATGAGTTGAAATATATTTAGGAATGTTAAAAAGGTCATCCGAGAGAGTTTCAGAATTTTTGGAAGAGGTTTGAGGTGATTTTGGACCTCAAAGGTAATAAGCCTCCGTGATATTGGCGTGTCACAGAGGTTAGCCTCCCCGATAACCTCCGTGACACGGAGGCTGGACTTTAGCGATAAAATCCATGACACGGAGGTTAGCCTCTACGATAACCTCTGCACAGAGGTTGTATTTTCCTTCTTTAAAAATTGAAAGTCCAAGGGGAATTTTGGTCTTTCCACCTCACCCCAAATGTCTAAATGACAAATTAAAACCCCAAGAGAGGCATCAATTTCCCCATTACCCATTAATTTTCATATGTAAACCCCATTCTGTTTCCCAAGAACATAAAATCGAGCATCTTCTCAAGGATTAAAACATTCAAGGTCCAAATTAAAAGCTTTTTATTCAAGGATTCAAACAATTAAGGTATGTTGGGCATTCATCAAGGGGTCCCTTCCACCCATTGAGTCCCAAAAATCCCCTTTTTTTCAGGTATGAACTTTTACCCTCTTTTATGAAAGTATCATTGTCAATAATGAATTTAATCCATGATTTCTTAGAAACTTTGAATTCAATCCATTCCAATATGTTTTTCTTTGTGAACTATGTTATTAAATGCTTTGAATTTCAATTACCCATGTATTATTTAATTGCCACCATGTTATTTTACCAATTCATGAATCATACTATGTGAACATGTTGTCCTCCCAAGTTTAACATATCCCATATTCAAATTTGTGGATTTCATCAGTTTAGTGAGTTACATTATGTTTTGGGTCTTTGAATCATGAATTTCCTTACAATGTTTTAAATGATGTTATTATATTTAAGTATCACTCAGTGTTGGAGGGTTATGAACACCTGATACCTATATGTTTTTATATAATTCCATTTAAAATTCACAAGTAAGTCAAACCATGGTTTTATTATCATATTCAGATCATCATGTTCATGCTGGTCACTTAACAGTACAATACCATATCATGTTAAACCAATAATAATACCTGTGTTATTTAGTTGGGAGTAACACTTAGTACCGAGTGAATGCAGGGATGATGGATCCCCCGTCAGTAAGGCATGAGTTGTTAGTAGCAGTTCTTAAGTTCCTGTAACGCCCCAAGAGTACCCCCTGGGTGCCACACAGTGCCTAGGACTATGAATATCCCTAAGCTAACCCTTGACATCCATATAATTTAAAACTCTTATGGAAAGTGGAATAACACATACATACGACTACGGTATTAAACAACATAAAGCCTTGTTCTCAACTTGAAATTTGAAATCTCAAATAACCTCTTTAAACTGAAAGATACATAGTCTGACAAGCCTCTACTACTAATTAGAGAGCTACTTGGACAGACCCCACTTGGCCTGAATAAAATTTGAAATCAAGTAACTAAGTTCATAAATGATTATAGTATAATAAGTTGTGTCCTCTGACTATAAGGACTCACCAAATATCGAGATGCAGGAAGTGATGTCGTGATCAATTGTGTTGCTGGAAACGAGCACCAAAACCTACATTATAAGACAATGTAGCACATAGACATATATGTCTGGTTCAGTACTTTGGAATGTACTTAGTATATGGGGTTGAATGCATAAGAAAAACAAGAACTGGATATATTTTCAAATCATGCATGATAAATGTAAAGTACTTACCTTGGACATGAAAAAAAATTAAAACTATAAGGTAATAAAACATGAATAATAAAGCATATTGAATAAGCTTAGTGATCCATTACACTTAGTTTCTAAAATCTTTGCTTTTAGTCTTTCTTGTGGGAGATTCTTCCAACCGACATAAACCATGTGAGCTATCATGGAGTCCAACGTTCTATCCAAGTTGGGGAGAGTTGTTCTACCCTTTCCATCAGAATAGAACCTTAACTTAAGTGATCACTATACTTCATCCATATTGGGAAAAATAGACACTCACTGACGAGGTCTCTTAAATCTATGGTGTCTAGTATTTTCTAGAAATTTAGGATACGCCCATCGACATTCCCTTCTCAGTTCTAAATACTACTCCCAAAAATATATGTATAGGCTCATACTTAAGAAATACACCTTAAAATAGCATAAGGGTTTATAGACTGAGAAACCATTTATGCTTCTCTTTACTTAAATCATAATTAGAAGGAATACTTGTGGATTTCATGTCTTATCTTATATCAAACAATCAAGCTAAACATAAATCATCCTGTAATTCTTGTAACTAAAGCTTAAAACTTAGGTTTCTAGTAAACTAAGTGTTTATGCTTAAGCCTTGAAAAGTCATACTTTCTTACATAGATCTTATGACAAAGAATCATGCGTAATACTTACATTGCAAAAGCTTTCATCAAATTTTAAATCAACTAATGAAATTCAAGTCACAATAGCAATCTTTCAAGTCAAAACATGAATAGATGAAGACTCTTATGCAATTAAATCCTTCAATCACATGATAAGGTTATACTTAAATAAATATTAGAACTTGGGTATGAACCTTAACTAAAACATGTAAATTCAACTTTAAAGATCAAGTTTTTTATGCACAGGGATGAAAGAGTATCCTTGTTCAAAACCCCACATACTTGGATGTACTTGATTTGTGAAGAGAACCTAAGATTAGAGACTTGAGAGATATCTTTTTAGAATAAAACCTTAGTATTTTTGTTCTTGAGGATGGGAGGAGAAGGAGTGTTGTTAATCAATAGGTAATAGAGGAAAATAATGCCTATCTTAGGTTATAACTTGTGGGTTGGAAGTTTTAAGAGGGAAGAAAAACAAAAGGCCCCTCAACTAAACTTATAGAAACTTGTCCGTTGTCTTCACTAGCCATCCCATGACTCATAATATCTGGTTACGAGTTGACCTAGTGACTCGTAACCTTGGCATAAATAAAGAAAGTATGCACTGGTCTTGATACGAGTCATACCCTATGTCTTGTAACATGTCACTACGACTTGTAGAAACTTCTTGTAACCTGGAGAAAAACTTAGAGGACCTACCCTACTGATGTTATGACTCTTCTTATATGACTCATAACATCAAGTGATAACTCCTAGGGTCGAGTCATCGTGTGACCAAAAACTATAGGCCTGTTCACTGAACTAGTCACGATTAGACTGTATAATTCATATAGTCTTCTTACAACTCTTAGAGTCGAGTCGTAATCAAGGGAAAAAGTCAATCATTTCACATTATTTTGTCTATGACTACATCATACAACTTGTGATGAGTCTTCACAACTTTAGAAATAAGTTGTAGGTTCCATAGTGACCGTGAAAGCATGGGGTATAATAATATCTCTCCCCTGGAAACATTCGTCCTCGAATGAGATTCATTTTGGATAGGTATCTTGGAATAGAATCGAATCCCTCACACTGATCTTACAATCAAACTTATAACTTATCACTAGGATTTCAAGACCCACAAATACATGATTAAATATAAGAATACTTAAACTGACTTACAGAGAAAGAATTTGCTGGAAATACAAGTTTACCTTCAGTAGGAAATGAATCGAATGAAAAGAGATGAGGGTACTCGGTCATCATGTCTGCTTCAGCTTCCTAAGTGGCCCCTTCGACCAACTGGTTCCTCCAAAGAACCTTTACTGACTCTACATCCTTATTCCTTAGTCTTCAGACTTGCCTATCAAGATCTTGACAGGATTCTTTTTATACGACAAGTTATCTTTAACCCTAATACTCTCTAGGGGAACTACTAAGGAAGGATTCCCAATTCAATTCTTAAGCATTAAAACATGGAAAATTGGGTGAATTGTAGTTAACTCTGGCGGAAGGTCCAATTAGTAAGCGACCTCTCATACATGTTTTAATAGGTCATACGGGCCAACAAATCGGGGACTCAGCTTCCCTTTCTTTAAAAATCTCATTATCCCTTTTATGGGTGATACCTTCAAGAATACCCAATCATCGACCTCAAACCTGAGCTCTCTCCTTCTTACATCAGCATACAATTTTTGAAGACACTAAGCAGTCTTTAATCTTTCACGAATCAACTAAACTTTTTCCATTACTTCAAGAATAAAGTCTATCCTAATCAAGGTCGCTTCACCAACATCAAACCATCCTATGGGTGATTTGTACCTATGCCTGTACAATGTTTCAAATAGAGCCATCTGAATGTTGGCATAGTAACTATTATTATAAGAAAACTCGATCAAAGGTAGATAATCATCCCAGTTTCCTTTAAAGTCTAAAAAATATGTTGGCAGCATGTCTTCCAATGTCTAGGTAGTGCGTTCAGCCTGACCATCGGTCTATGAATGAAAAGTAGTACTAAGCTTAACCTTTTGACCAAGGCCTTTCGAAAACGATTGCCAAAATTGGGAAGTGAATTGCGTGCCTCTGTCTGAAATGATACACAAGGGTATCCCATGAAGACTTACAAACTTGTCAATGTATATTTTTTCATAATCTCCCACTATATCTGAAGTCTTAACAGGTAGGAAATAAGCTGATTTGGTCATTCGATCAACTATGACCTAGATTAAATCATGTCGTCATCTTATACGAGGCAACCCTGTGATAAAATCCATATTCACTACTTCCTAATTCCAAGTATGGATACTGATCTCCTGTAATATACCAACCGATCTCTGGTGTTCAACCTTAACTTACTGGCATATGGGACACTTGGCTACAAACTCTGCTATGTCCGTTTTAATACTATTCCACCAATAAATTTCTCACAAATAAAGGTGCATCTTAGTAGAACCAGGATTAATAGAATACTTTGAACCATGAGCCTCAGCTAGTATCCTTTCTGTAAACCCATCTATATTGGGAAAACAAAGCCTACCTTGATAGCGAAGTACACCATCTCCCCTTTGGAGAAAATCACAACCTTCCGCTACTGGATTACTTCTAATATTTGGCTAAGTATGGGATCATTATGCTGCTTCTCCTTTACTTCCACTACTAGAGAAGATTCCGAACCATTTTGAACCACTACTCCCCCATCATCCATGTCGAGAAAACATACTCCCAAATGGGCCAACCTATTCACTTCTTTGGCCAACTCCCATTCTTTCTCTTTCACATAAGACACACTACCCATAGAAAACCTGCTCAGTGTGTCTGCCCCTACGTTAGCCTTACCCGAATGATAAAGCACATTCATGTTATAATCTTTCAATAACTCCAACACCCTTCTTTGACAAAGATTTAGATCCATTTGAGAACATATATACTAAAGACTTTTGTGGAAGTAAAAACATCAACATGCACACCATAAAAGTAGTGCCTCCAAATCTTCAGAGCAAACACCACAATAGCTAACTCCAAATTATGAGTTGGTTAGTTCTTTTCGTGATCCTTAAGTTTCCTGGAGGCATAAGGTATAAATCTTCCATGTTGCATCAACATACAACCTAACCCAACTCTAGAAGCATCACAATACACCACAAATCCATCTAACCCCTTTGGTAGAGCTAACACTGGTGCCGAAGTCAATCTATCCTTCAATTCTTGGAAACTCTTCTCACATTTGTCTGACCATATAAACTTCACCTTCTTTTGGGTTAGCTTAGTCAATGGCACGACTATGGAGGAAAACCCTTTAACAAATCTTCTATAATACCCAGCCAAACCCAAAAAGCTCCTGATGTCGGATGGAGTGATGGGTTTAGGCCAGTGCTTCATTGTATTAGTCTTTTGGAGATCCATATGAATACCAGCCCCTGAAATAATGTTCCCCAAAAAGGTAATAGACTCCAATCAAAATTCACACTTACTAAACTTCGTATATTATTTACTGTCCTTGAAGGTTTGCAACACTATCCTCAAATAATCTACATGCTTCTCCTCACTACAAGAATATACCAGTATGTCATATATAAAGACGAAGACAAACATGTCCAAGTATTGCTTGAAAACCTTGTCCATCAAATCCATAAAGGCTGCAGGAGCATTTGTTAGTCTAAATGGCATAACCACGAACTCAAAATAACTGTACCTTGTTTGGAAAGTTGTTTTCATAATGTCGTGCTCCCTGATTTTCAACTGGTGGTACCCTGACCTAAGGTCAATCATGAAAAACCACCGGGTACCCTGAAGCTGATCTAACAGATTATCAATTCTAGGAATGAGGTACTTGTTCTTGATTGTAACCTTGTATAGCTGTCTATAGTATGCACACATTCTGGGAGTATCTTCTTTCTTACGCATAAATAGAATTAGAGTGCACCAAGGGGAAACACTGGTTCTGATAAAACCCTTATCTAAGATATCTTTAAGATGTTCCTTTAACTCTTTAAGCTTGCCCGGAGCCATGCGGTATGGAGGAATAGAGATGGACTGAGTATAAGGAAGAAGATTAATACCGAATTCTATTTTTATGTCTAGAGGTACCCCTGGCAAATATTTGGGAAAAAATTCAGAAACTCATTAACTACTCGGACTGATCGAAATGCCAGGGCTTCAAACTTAATATCTTTAACTCGAACTAAATTGTAAATACCTTTTTGATATTAACTTCCTGGCCTTAAGATAGGAGATAAAACGACCTTTGGGAGACACAGAACTACCCTCCTACTCAAAAATTATCTCATCAAGAAATGGAAACTCATGTGGGTTGGATAATTTATTGATGCATAGCATGAATGGAGCCAATCCATGCCCAGAATAATGTCAAAATCTACCATCTCTAACTCTATTAAATTGAATAGTGTGACTTTATGAAGGATGGTAATAGGATACTTTCTATAGACTCGTCTAGCGATAATTGACTCACCCACTAGGGTAGATACTGAGAAGGGCTTAGGAAGATTTTCTTAGCTTACCTAAAAATTTACAGTAACAAGCGGGGTCACATAAGAGATATTCGATCCCGGGTCTAACAACACAAATACATTAAGGTGAAAGGCACACAGCATAACAGTGAAAACATTTGGTGAACTCTTATGTTCTTGATGGGATGGCAAAGCATAGAACCAATTTTGGCGTTGACCACCACTTGTACTGGATGATGCACCTTGTAGAGAGACTGGATGGCTTGGCTAAGCGGCTGGATTTATAGCCTGAGTCTAAAGATAAACATCCCTACTTCTCTGCTTAGTATAAGGATACGCCTTGATCCTGTGGACCAACTTTCCATAACCATAACAACCCCATTTTACTACCAAATACTCACCAGGATGTGTCCTACCATACTTTACATATGTTAGATAACTGGGCCTCCCAACCACACTATTTTGGGACCTGGAATTTGAAGTCCTACCCCACTACTCTTGCTTGGTCCTGGGTGTAGGGCATTGGTTGAGGATGGTGCAGTCAATGATGAGTGGCCCTAAAACTATGAATGACTCCCCTCTCCAGACCTTTATTGATTGTACTCAAACTATCCAGTCCTAGCTCTTTTGTTTCTCTTCTCTCTTTTATTCAAATTCTCTACCTCAATGTATTACGCATCCATCATCAACCGAGCAATATCCATATCTCCAATCAGTATGGCGGTCTAACACTCTTTGACCACCAAATTCGATACCCCAGTAAAAAATTTACTCATACGAACTCTAAAGTCAGATAACAACTCTGGGACATACTTAGCTAGTTGATTAAACTTAAGGCAGTATTCTTTTACTATCATATATCCTTGCCTTAGGTTCATAAACTCCTCTACCTTGGCCTCCCTTATCTCATGAGGAAAGAACCTATCCAGGAAATCACTCAAACACCTGCCAACTCATTAGAGCTGCATTCTCTCCCTACCATCCTTCTACATAATGACCCAATCATAAGCAACATCCTTCAATTGATAAGATGCTAGTTCCATACTCTCTTCTTTAATAATATGCATAATTTGAGTAATCTTCTCACCTCATCAATAAATAGTTGAGGGTCCTCATCTACCTTTGACCCATGGAACTCATGTGGAATCATCCTCAAAAAGTATTAAATCTTGGCTGCAGCTAAGTTACCATTTTGCTAAAGTGGAACTATTGCCTATTGGTTCCCCTAAATATTAGCATTCACAGCTTGGGCCAATTCTTTAAAGAAAGCTCAAAATTTTGCACGTGAGATATTTTCATTTAGATGATCTATGTGTAGTGGTGGTTGACTACCATTTCTGCAGGCATCATCTCAGCGAGAAGGCATATTCTATCACATGAAAGCACGAATTAGGGCATATAGAGAGAACTTTATACACGTTAGATCATGAAAGAAGAGATGATTCCTAACTTGTTATGTAGCCTCTTGCTCATAAATGTGGCGCGCTTAACACTCATGATCAAGACTCTACATAATGCATCTTGTCTAACTCCCGAATACTCTTTAAAACCTATCCCTAATACCAAGTTTATAGCACCCCGAGAGTACCCCTTGGGCTTCACACGGTGCCTAGGACTACGAATAGCCCCAATCTAACCCTTGAGATCTATATAATTTGAATCTCTTATGGAAAATGAACTATCACATACATATGAATAAAGGAGTAAACAACTTAAAGTCTTGTTCTAAACTTGAAATTTCAAATATCAAATAACCTCTTTAAACTAAAAGATACATAGTCTGACATGCCTCCACTACTAACTAGAGAGACACTAGGACAGACCTCAGCTGACCTAGATGAAATCTAAAATCAAGTAACTAAAGTAACACTCATAAATAATTAAGAGTCTGATAAGTTGTGTCCTTGGACTGTGAGGACTCACCAAATGTCGGGATGTAGGAAGTTATGCTCGTGATCAATTGTGATACTAGAAACAAGCCTCAGAACCTATATTATATGAAAATGTAGCACATAGATATATGAGTCGGTCAGTACTTTAGAATATACTGAGTATATGGGGTGAATGCATAAGTAAAACAAGAAATGGATATATTTTCAAATCATACATTAATAGTGTAAGGGACTCACCTTGGACGTGAATAAAACTGAAAATTATGTGATCATAAACATGAATAATAAATCATATTGAATAAGCTTAGTGAGACATTACACTTAGTTTCTAAAATCTTTGCTTTTAGTCTTTCTTGTGGGAGATTCTTCTAATCGACATAAACCATGTGAGATATCATGGATTCCAATGTCTTACCCACGTTGGGGAGAGCTATTCTATCTTGCCACTAGAATAGAACCTTAACTTAAGTGATCACTATACTTCATCCATATTAGGGAAAGTCGACTCTTGCTGATGAGGTCTCTTAAGCCTACGGTGGCTCATAGTTTCTAGGAATTTAGGATACACTTATCTATGTTCCCTTCTAGGTGCTAAATACTACTCCCAAAATATATGTATAGACTCATACATAAGAAATCTACCTTAAAATAGCATAAGAGTTTATAGACTGAAAACCCATTCATGTTTCTCTTTACTTAAATTATAAGCAGAAGGAATACTTTTGGATTTCATGTCTTATCTTATATTAAAAGATCAAGATAAACTTAAATCATGCTCTAATACATGTAACCGAAGCTTAAAACTTTGGTTTCTTGTAAACTCAATATTTATGCTTAAGCCTTGGAAAGTCATACTTTCTTTCATAGAGCTTATGACAAAGAATCATGAACAATACTTACATTGAAAAATATTTCATCAAACTTTAAATCAACTAATGAAATTCAAGTCACAATAGCAATCTTTCAAGTCAAAACATGAACAAATGAAGACTCTTATGCGCTTAAATCCTTCAGTCGCATGATAAGGTTATGCTTCAAAAAAAATATGAGAACTTGTGTATGAACTCTAACTAAAACATATAAATTCAACTTTAAAGATCAAGTTTTTCAAGCACATGGATGAAAGAGTATCCCCGTTCAAAACCCCACATACCTGGATTTACTTGACTTGTGATGAGAGCCTGAACTTAGAGACTAGAGAGATGTCTTTATGGGAGAAAACCCTAGTCTTGTTGTTCCTGAAGATGGGGGAGAAGGAGTTTTGTTAATCGACTTTAAGTAGATAAAAATAATGCAACCCCTAGGTCATAAGTCATGGTTTGAAAGTTTTAAGTGGGGGAAAAGACCAAAAGGCGCCTCAACTAAACTTATAGAAACTTGTCCGTCGGTCGTCACGAACCATCTCATGACTCATAATATCTGGTTTCGAGTTGACCTAGTGACTCATAACCTTGGGAGAAACTAAGAAAGTATGCACTGGTCTGGATACAAGTTGTACCCTATGACTCGTAATATGTCACTACTACTTGTAGCCACCTCTCATAACCTGGATAGAAACTTAAAAGGTCTACCCTACTAGTCTTATGACTCTCCTTATATGACTCATATCATTAAGTGACAACTCCTAAGGTCAATTCATTGTGTGACCAGTAAGTGTAGGCCTTTCAACTGAGCTAGTCGCGACTGGACTATATGATTTGTATAGTCTCCTTACGAATCTTAGGGTTGAGCCATACCCAAGGCAAAACTTTAATCATTTCACACTGTCTTGGTTATGACTACATCATATGACTCATGATGAGTATTCATAACTTGAGAAATGAGTCATAAGTTCCACAGTGACCTTGAAAGCATGGGGTATAACAGTTCCAAATCTACAACACCACCATAGATTATGAGGGGTCCCCCATCAGTAGAGGCATGGCACCCTCGTCCTTCGGGACATCAGCCTTGTGGATCCACATTGTAAGTCATGTATTGGTACCCATGGAAAGGTACCAACACCCTTCCAACCGGGGATACATGTTGGACCCTGATAGCTTAGATTGGGGCATGTCGATTGTAGTTAGCTCCCACAATATCAGTTTAGTGTTCAGACCATATAAGATTAGGTTTTCATGAACAAGTGTACAATTTATCAGTATTTTGTTGTTCAGTTATACATATTATCTCAGCCCATGTTTTACTTTGTCTTGTATTCTTTTTACATGTTCATGCATCCATGTTTAGTGTCTATATGCATTTTAGTTAGTCCCTACCTCACATATCAGTACATTAAAAGTATTGATCGCATACTCTCTTTTGAACTATATTGTATTATAACATAGGTTCGAACACTCAGTTTCCTGATCGCACTTAGTAAGCTCAGTGCCTCTCAACATTAGTAGTGGTGAGTCCTCATCCATCAAGGATAGAATATTTTTAGTTACTAATAGTATTTTACTTTATCACAGATAGTTGGAGTCAGTTGGGGGTTTGTCCCATCAACTCCTTATGTTTTGGAGGCTTTCAGATAGTTAGCCTAGTTTTCAGTGTTTATCAATTATTTTGACGTAATGGTATTCATTTTATTATTATATTTTAATAGGGCTTTCTCAGTTAATCTTCCACACATAATGTTCCATTATTATTTTATTCAATACTCACAAAAGGTACTAGTTCATGGGTTTGCTTGAAGTCACTTGTGGCCTTAAGCACCGTATTGCGATTAGGGGGTAGCCTCGGGTCGTGAAAGTAACTCACATACCTCCACTGTCTCCTCATTGATCATCCACTACCCCATATTCTTACTCTTAATATTAAAACATATTATCAGCACGAAACTCAAGTTCCTCAAACATTCCACTGGAGCTTTTCCACGATAATAAGAATATATATTATATTTTACACTATCGGGTACATAATGTTATAAAATTTCTTGTGAAATATTTTAAGGTATATTATATTACTATTACTACTTGGCATGAACTAGAACCAAGAGATTCTCTAACTTACTGCTTCTAATTTTTTTTTGAAAGTAATCTTCTAGCATTCTTTATTTAATTTATAAATAATCAAAATGTTCTCAGAATATTCAATTGAAATTTTAAAAATTGATTACTTTTTGTGAATAAATAAAGTTTATTATTTTGATATTATATTATTGTATGTTTATCTAACTTAATTGTTTTTTATTATAGTTTTGATCATATCAAATTTATCAAAGCTTGAGTTTGTGGCACTTGAAATCTCCGGAAAAATTTAATTTCCATGGGTTCTCAACACTGAAATTTACCTAGATGCTAAGGGTCTTAGTGCTACTATTACCCCGGATAATGCAGTACGAGTCAGGACAAGGAAAACATTATTATTTTCTTTCAAAATCATCTGGATGAAGGACTGAAGGTTAAATACCTGACAGTGAAAGATCCACTTGAATTGTAGACTGATTTGAAGGAAAGGTATGACCACCTAAAGGCCACGGTACTGCCAAGAGCTCATCATGAGTGGATGCACTTACAGTTTCAAGATTTTAAAACCATTATTGAATATAATTCTATTGTATTCATGATTATTTCCCAATTGAAATTAAGTGGTGAAAATATACTGATGAGGACTTGATGGAAAAAACACTTACTATTTTTTATGCCTAAAATGTGATATTACAAAAGCAATACCATTAAAGTGGCTTTCAGAAGTATCCTGAATTGATCTCATTCCCTCTGGTGACTGAGTAACATAATGCCCTTTTGATGAAAAATTATAAAGCTCATCCCACTGGAGCTTCTCCATTACCAAAAGAAAAATGGATACAATGTAATACCCAATAAGATCCTAAGATCGGTTCAGTTATAGTTTCATGTTTAAGGGGTCCAAGGATTGAAATTTTCACTAAGTTTTAAGGACTTAGTCATTTTTAAAACCCCTAAACTTCATAGATTTTTATTTTGGTCTTCCTGACCCCAAAACATTGGTTTCCAAATTTGATTCATGTTTGGGGTTATTAAAGGTATATCTCGAGAGAGTTTTAGGATTTTCAGATGGGCGTGGGGGAATGATTGGGAAACAAAAACAGAGGCCCCCCACAAAAAACCTGTGGCACGAGGGACATTCCCATATCCTTAGGGTCCGCAATATGAGGCTTGCTTCGCTGGACTGAGGGTCGCGGCGCGGGTCTTTCTCCACCGGATAGGGGGGCGCGGAGCACTAGGGTTATTCCGCCCAGCTCCTTTGTCTTTAAACTAAGGGTTATTTGAGGAATTTCCCTTAACCCAATTCGTTCTTCACATAATTAGGGACTTCTAAAAGAGAATTATTTGCCCCTTTCACTCAAAATTACTCTCAAGAAACCCTCCTCCTTCCCAAGAACAAAACACAAGTTCATTCTCAAGAAATTAAGAGTTCAAGCTTCCAAGTTCAAGAAACCCTTAAGAAATCTTCAAGAAATTATCTATTGAGGTATGTGGGGTATTCATAAATGGGTCTTTTTCACCCATTGAGCCCAAAAACCTTCTTTTCAATTAAAGCATGGATTTTTCTCTTATCATGGAGTTTTATATGTTCAACATGGGTTAAATTCATTTCTTTCCTTCAAAATTGAACTTAGTTTCATATCCCCATATGATCCCATGAAAAGTTAGGTTAGTTCATGTTTTTAACAATAATTTTCTATGTCATGTTCAAGTGAATTTCGTGTTACAATATCAAATTATGAATTTAGTCATGTAATCATATTATTTCATCATGTTTAAAACATTTCCATATTTGAGTTCATATTTCTCACTCATTTGGTGAAATGTTTATGTTTTGGGTCTTTGAACCATGATTCCATACTATAGTTTTATGGTTTGATGTCGTATTTTATGATCATTCAGTGCTGGTGGGTTATGAACACCCATCACCTATGTATCTTAACATGATTTTGGAGATTCAAGTATTGAGTCAGTTAATCCATGAATCTTATCATTATATTCAAACATTTATGATCATGATGAGCACTAAAAGAAATAATGTTCAGTTAAACCCAGTTCAGTTTAGTACCAGTGACAGTTTACTTGGGAATAGGATTTAGCACCGAGTGAATGTAGAGATGGTGGATCCCCCATTAGTTTAGGTACAGTCATTAGTAGAGTCCCTAAATTCTAGAACTACGTATCTAACATAGCATATAAGGGGTCACCTGTTAGTTTAGGCTTGACACCTTGGTCCTTCGAGACATCAGATTAATGGATCCACACAACCAGTGTTAGTAGGAATCCGATTAGCTCAGATCGGAGCATGTCAGTTACATGATAGCTCCCACAGTTTCAATCAGTATTTCAGTATATCTCAGCTCAGGTTTGCTTGACCAAGTGTACAGATTGTTAGTTATTCAGTTATGTAGATTTTAATCTTTCAGATTACAGATTATCTTAGTAACATATTTATACTGGGTCTTGCATTCTCAAATATTACATTTTTATCCATTCATGCTCAGTTATCTCATGTATTTCAAACAGTCCTTATCTCATGTACCAGTATATTCAAACTACTAACCACATACTTTTTTTTGTGTTATGTTGTCTTATAACATAGGTTTGGATGCTCAGTGTCTCGACTGTTCTTAGATAGCTCAGTGTTACCCTACAGCAGTAGTAGTGAGTCCTCATCTATCAAGGACATGATATGTTTATTTTTGAGTTATTTCAATATTTACTTATGTTCAATTATTCGCAGTGAGTTGGGGGGTTTTCCTATCAACTCTTCATAATGTTTAGAGACTTTCAGACAACCAGTTAGACAGTCAGTTAGTTCTTTCAGTTTTATCAATCATTTCAGACAGACAATTTAGTTTCTAGTATTTTATCAGATATTTGAGCCATGTCATTACTATGTATTTCAGTACTCAGATTTATAGTATCTTATCAGTTTATCTTTCACACATGTGATGTATTACTATTTTACTCAGTTCTCACAGCAGGTACCAGCTCATGGATTATCTTGTGGTCACTTATACGTAAGCACTGTTGTCACAACTAGGGGTAGCCTTGGGTCGTGACAAAACTTGGTATCAGAGCCTATGGTTTTAAAGTATGCTAGGGAGTCTAAAATCTACGTTGTGTATAGTCTTATGCATGCGTGTGAAGTGCACCACACTTATGGATAAGAGGCTGCGAGATATTTTAGGAAAGTTTCCCTTCTTTCGGTGTTCATGTCGTTTAAAAGAGCATGGGATCTATTTAATCCCTCTTTCTAACTCATCCTTCATTTTGTTTATAGACAATGCCTTATAGAAGTAACAACAAAAGAAGGAATGGCGATCAAGTCTCTCCACTACCTATTCAGAAAGATCTCCTGAATGAACATGCCTCTCACATCGAATTTAGGGCCGCTTTCACTACCCTAGCCTATTTTGTAGCTGCTCAGAACAACCAGCAGGCTATTGCCCTAGACAATTAAGTGTCAAGTAAAGTCGTATTTAGGATTCAATATTTCACTCGAATGAATCCCTCTCTATTTTCTGGATCCAAGTAGGAGGAGGATCCACAAGAGTTTCTAGACATAGTGCAGAAAGTGACAGATATCATGGGCATCACTTAAAGTAAGAGTGTAGAGTTGGATATATATCAGTTGCAAGATGTATCTCACACCCATTTTAAGCAGTTAAAAGAGGATCGAGGTGTAGATACAGGGCCGGTAGAGTGGGAGGAGTTTGCCATAACTTTCTTAGACAGGTTCTTTCCCCTAGATATGAAGGAAGCTAAGGTTCAGGAGTTTATCAATTTGAAGTAGGGTAATATAAGCGTGAAGGAGTAATCTCTTAAGTTTACTAAGTTGGCGAGGTATTTTTCTGCTATGGTAGAGGATAATAGGTCTAGAATGAGTAAGTTTGTATCAGGTGTAGCTGATAAAGTGGTTAAAGAGTGTAGGACCGCTATGTTGATTAAGGGGATAAACTTATCTAGGCTTATGGTTCATGCTTATCAGATTGAAGAGAAAAAGCATAAGGAGAAGGAGAGAGAGAACAAAATGGCTAGAACAAGTATTTTAACTTTTCCCAACCAAGGACAGAAGGTGGTAACCATTCCCAGTTCTATTAGAACTTTACAGCCCCGGGTCCATCTTCAGCTAGAGCATCAGTACCTAAGTTCAGGCAAGACAGTCGGGATAGGGCTCCAGGATCTAAGTCCAAGGACATTGTAAACAATGCTCATACTAATCCACTTTGTAGGAAATATGGTAGGAACTACCAGGGTGAGTGTAGAGCAAGTAGTTATGTGTGTTTTTGATATGTCAAGCCAAGACATAGGATTTGGGAATGTTCGGTGTTGCTCATAGGGGAAGAAGTAATCTCCATAAGAGCCAGACTAATTCTTCAACAGCACCAGCAAGTCGCCCGAATCAGCAGGGTGCCACATCCAGTGCCACCAGTGGGTAGCTCCAGAATATATTGTATGCTCTCTAGAGTCGGCATGATCAGGAAAGTTCTCCTGATGTTGTTACGGGTACATTATAGATTTTCCATATTCATATTTATGTGTTTTTAGACGTCAGAGCTTCACTTTCTTTTGTCAATCCCAAAATGTTAGCAGAGCCTTTATCAGTGTCTACCCTAGTAGGTAAATCTATTATAGCCAGGTGGGTATACGAAAATTACCCAATCACAGTATCTTAGAAAATCACTTCAGTTGATCTTGTGGAGTTAGATATGGCTGATTTTGGTGAAATTATCGATATGGATTGGCTCTACTCATGCTATGCCTCAATTTACTGTAGAAATAGAATTATCCAATTTTAGTTTCCCAATGAACCAGTCATTGAATGGAGAAGTAGAACCCAGTGCTTAGAGGTCAAATTATTTCATATATTAAAGCAAGAAAGATATTAACTAAGGGGTGTGTTTACCATCTTGTCCAAGTCAAAGACTCAAATTCTAAGACTCCAAGTCTTAAGTCAGTTTTAGATGTAAGGGAATTTCCAAATGTGTTCCCTGAAGATCTTCTCAAAAATCCTATCAAAAGGGAAATTGATTTTGGAATAGATCTCCTTCTATACACCCATCCTATCTCAATTCCTCTTTAAAGAATTTCTCCAATCGAGCTTAGGGAGTTGAAAGAACAGTTAAAAGATCTCTTATATAAGGGTTTCATCAGGCCTAGTGTTTCTTTATGAGGAGCTTCAGTCTTATTCATTTGTAAGAAAGATGGTTCTCTCAGAATGTGCATCGACTACCATCAGTTGAATAAAGTCACAATCAAGAATAAGTATCTACTCCCCAGAATTGATGACTTGTTTAACCAACTTCAGGGCGCCAGTTATTTCTCTAAGATAGACCTCAGATCCGACTATTATCAACTTAGAGTCAGAAAATGTTACATTCTGAAGACAACTTTTAAAACTTGGTATAGTCACTTTGAATTCCTGGTTATGTCGTTCGGACTAACAAATTCACATGCATCATTCATAGACTTGATGAGCAGGGTGTTCAAGCAGTACTTAGACATGTTCATCATAGTCATCATTGATAATATCCTTGTCTATTACTATAATGAGAATAATTACACAAATCATATGAGGGTCATATTGTATACCCTTAGTGATCATCAGTTATTTGCTAAGTTTAGTAAGTGCAAATTTTGGCTAAAATCAGTAGCTTTCCTTGTACATATAGTTTTTGGTAATGGCATCTAAGTTGACCCTCAAAAGACCAAAGCAGTGAGAAATTGGTTTAAACCTATCTTGCCATTAGCTATCACGAGTTTCTTGGGTTTGGCTGGCTATTACAAATGGTTTGTCGAAGGGTTTTCTTCTAATGCATCCCCCATGTCTCGACTGAATCAGAAGAAGGTTAGGTTTCAGTGTTCAGATTCCTACGAGAAGAGTTTTCAGGAGTTGAAGACTCACCTCACCTTTGCCTTAGTTTTGACTTTGCTAGGTGGTTCAGGTGGATTTGTAGTTTACTGTGGTGCTTCCAGAGTTGGTCTTGATTGTGTTTTGATGCAGAGAGAAAAGGTCATAGCCTACGCCTCCAGACAGCTTAAACCCCATTAAAAAAATTATCCTACCAATGATCTTGAGCTGCCATGAGTTGGCAGCTGTTGTTTTTTCCTTGAAAATTTGGAGGAATTATCTTTATAGGTTTCATTTTGATGTGTTCACTGATCACAAGAGTTTATAGTACATATTTTCACTGAAAGATCTGAATCTTTGCTAGAAAAGGTGGCTTGAGTTGTTAAGAGATTAAGATATGTGTGTATTGTATCATTCGGTCAAGGCTAATGTAGTGGTGGATGCCCTTAGTATACTATCCATGGGTAGTATTGGTCATGTTGAGGGAAATAAGAAGAAGTTAGTTCATAAGGTTCATCGAATTGCTATATTTGGTGTTCGGTTGGTTGATTTAGCTGATGGTAGTATATGGGTTCAGAATAGTTTAGAATCTTCACTGGTTGCCGAAGTGAAAGAAAAACAAGATAGGGATCCCAGTTTGGTTAAGCTGAAGGAGGGAGTTAGAGATCAGAAAGAGAAGGTTTTCTCCCAAGGGGGAGATGGAGTGCTTCGTTGTCAGGGCTGGTTATGTGTTTTATTTTTTGATGGTTTAAGACAGTGGATACTTGTAGAAGTGCATGGTGAATGATTATCTATCCATATTGGAGGCACTAAGATGTACCATGATTTACGATAAATCTTTTAGTGTAGTGTTATGAAGAAAGATATTGCAGAGTTTGTGGCTAAGTGCGTAAACTGTCAGTAGGTCAAAGTTGAGCACCAAAGGCCTAGTGGTACATTGAAGGAGTTTAGCATCCCTATGTGGAAGTAGGAAGTGGTGAACATGGACTTTATGGCAGGATTGCCTCATACGTGTTGTCAGCATAATTTGATTTAGGTCATTGCAGAAAGAATGAACAAATCAGTGCATTTCTTAAAAGTTCATCTGTCATATCCATTCAAGGATTACGCTAGGCTCTATATAAGAGAGTCGGTGAAATTGTATGGGATTTCTTTGTTCAGTGTTTCAAATAGAGGTACTCAGTTTACCTCTCACATTTGGAAGGCTTTTAAGAAGGGTTTTGGTACCCCAGTTTATCTTAGTAAAACTTTTCATCCTCAAACAGATGGTCAGGTAGATAGGACAGTTTAGACCTTAGAGTACATGAGGGAATGTATTATTGACTTTAAAGTTATTTGGGATGACCACTTACTTTTAATTGAGTTTGCCTACAACAACAGTTATCACTCCAGTATTCAGATGGCACCATTTGAGGCACTCTATGGAGGGAGGTATAGATCTCATATTGGTTGATTTGAGGTAGGTGAGGCTACTTTCATAGGGCCATATTCAGTGTTTGGGGTGATGGAGAAAGTTCAGTTAATTCAAGAGAGACTGAAGACAGCCCAAAGCCGTCAGAAATCTTATACAGACGTGAGGAGAAGAGATCTTGAGTTTGAGGTTAGTGACTTAGTCTATTTGAAAAGTTTGCCTATGAAGGGAGGAAAGAGATTTGGCAAGAAGGGGAAACTTAATCCATGCTATATTGGCCCATATAGAATCTTGAACCATTTGGGAAGGTCGCTTATGATCTTGAGTTTCCTATAGATATGGTATCAGTACATCCAGTGTTCCATGTTTTCTTGCTAAAGAATGTATTGGCGATTCACTTGTTGTTGTTCCTTTAGAAATTATAGGTGTTAAGGATAGTCTTTCCTACAAATAAGTCCCAGTTGAGATCCTTGCTCATCAGATTCGTACGCTAAGGAATAAATAAGTCCCCTTGGTTAAAGTTCTTTGGTGTAATCAGTCTGTTGAAGGAGCTACTTGGGAAGTAGAAGAAGATATGTGAACTAAGTACCCTTATATTTTCTCTGCAAACTCAGATTCAGCTTGTGGTTATGATTTTCCTTAGATTGACTCTTTTTCGTTCTCTATTTCTGTCGTGTAACCAATCTCATGTCATTGCATGCATCTATGAAATCAGTTCAATTTATGTATCATACTTCAAACTCAGTCTTGTAATCATATTCCAAGCCATGCATGTTCATATATGGTCTCAGTGCTTTATTATTCTCAGTCTAGACAGTCTTATTTGAGGAAAAATATTCCCAATGGGGAGATATTATAATACCTCATAAGATCTTAAGATTGGTTCAGTTGTAGTTGCATGCTTAGGGGGTCCAAGGCTTGAAATTTTCACTAAGTGTAAAGGACTTAGTCATTTTCAAGACCCCTAAACTTCACAGATTTTTATTTTGGTCTTCCCAACCCTAAAACAGTGGTTTTTTGAGTTGATTCATATACGTGCTTGTTAAAGGTATGTCTCGGTGAGTTTCAGGATTTTCAAATAAGCATAGGGTCATGCTTAGAAAATTAAAACAGAGGGCCCCCGCGATAAGCCCATGGCGCGAGGTCCATTTCCACAGCCTTGGGGTCTACGATGCGAGGCTTGCTCTGTTAGACTGAGGGTTAGGGAACAGGTCTTACTTTTCCAGACTAGGGTTCGTGGTACACTAAGGTTATTCCTCCCAACGCCTTGGTCTTTAAACTTATGGGCATTTGAGTAATTTCCCTCAACCCAATTCATTCTTAACACAATTTGGGAGTTTTAAAAGGGCATTATTTGCCCCTTTCACTCAAAATTACTCTCAAGAAACCCTCCTCCTTTCCAAAGAACAAACCTAAGCTCTTTCTCAAGATATCAAGAGTTCAACCATCCAAGTTCAAGTAACCCTCAAAAAATCTTGAAGAAACTATCTATTAAGGTATGTGGGGTATTCATCAATGGGTCCCTTCCACCCATTGATCCCAAAAACCTTCTTTTCAATTAAAGCATGGATTTTTCTCTTATCATGGAGTTTTATATGTTCAACATGGGTTAAATTCATGTCTTTCCTTAGAAATTGAACTCAGTTTTATTTCTCGTATGATCCCATGAAAGGATAGGTTAATTCATGTTTTTAACTATAATTTCCCATGTCATGTTCAAGTAAATTTCATGTTACAATATTGAATTATGAATTTATTCATGTAATCATGTTGTTTCCTTATGTTTAACATATTCCCACATTCAAGTTCATGATTCTCACTCGTTTGGTAAAATGTTTATGTTTTGGATCTTTGAACCGTGATTCCATACTACAGTTTTAAGCTTTGATGTCGTATTTTATGATCATTCAGTGCTGGAGGGTTATGAAAACCCGATACCTATACATGATTTTGGAGAATCATGTATTAAGTCAGTTAAGCCACAAATCATATCATTATACTCAGACATTTTTTATCATAATGATCATTATTAGAAATAATGTTCAGTTAAACCCAGTTCAGTTCAGTACTTATGTCAGTTCAGTTGGGAGTAGGATTTAGCACCGAGTGAATGTTGGGATGGCGGCTCCCCTGTCCATTTAGGTAGAGTCATTAGTAGCAGTCCCTAAATTCCAGAACTATGTAGCCAGCGTAGGATATGAGGAGTCACCCGTCAGTTTAGGCTTGACTTTCTCTCAGGGGTCACCCATCAATTTAGGCTTGACACCTTGTTCTTTCGGTACATCAGATTAGTGGATCCACACAGCCAATATTAGTACCCATGGTACGGTACTGACACCCTTCCAACTAGGGTTACAGGTTTGACTCTGATTAGCTCAGATTGAGGCATGTCAATTACATGATAGCCCCCACGGTTTCAGACAGTATTTCAGCATGTCTCAACTCAGGTTTGCTTGACCAAGTGTATAGATTGTCAATTATTCATTTATAGAGATTTTAGTCTTTCAGATTACAGATTATCTCAGTAACACATTTATACTTGGTCTTGCATTCTTAGATATTACATGTTCATTCATTCATGCTCATTTATCTCATGCATTTCATACAGTCCTTATCTCGCATACTATACATTCAAAAGACTGACCACTTACTTTTCTTTGTGCTATGTTATCTTATAACATAGGTTCGTACGCTCAGTTTTTCAATCGTTCTTAGATAGCTCAATGTTACGCAGCAGTAGTAGTGGTGAGTCCTCATCCATTGAGGACATGATATGTTTTTTCTCATTTATTTCAGTATTTTCTTATGTTCAGTCAGTCAGAGTTAGTTGGGGGTTTGTCCCATCAACTCCTTATGATGTTTAGAGGCTTTCAGACAACCAGTTAGATAGCCAGTCAATTCTTTCATTTTTATCAGTCGTTTTAGATAGAAAGTTTAGTTTCCAGTAGTTTATTAGATATTTCAGACATGTCATTACTACATATTTCAATACTCAGATTTATAGTATCTTATCAATTTATCTTTCTCACATATGATATAGTACTATTTTACTCAATGCTCACAGCAGGTATCAGCTCATGGATTAGCTTGTGGTCACTTGTGGTTGTAAGCATTGTTGTCGCGATTAGGAGGTAGCCTCGGGTCATGACATACAAGAACATGGACAACATCATAGACGATAAGATCGGAGTCATAATAATATGTGTGGGCATGGCAATGACAGGGGACGATATAATAATCATCATGGTGGTGGTAACCAAAAAAGAGAGAACCAAATGGGTCCTCAAAATAATCATTTAAGAGGCAATTGTCATCGTTATGGCATGAAAGGCCATTAGAAGAATGAATGTTGGGCGCCTAAGCATTTTGCTAGGCTCTATATAGATTTTTATAAAAGAAAGAGAAATGAAGGTGGGACCTCTTCTAATTCCCGGTGGAGTCACACTTGACTTTCAAAAATGATAATGAGGCTATACTTTCGAAAAACTATGATGATAATGTTGAGGCAAACTTGATCTTGAAAGTTGTTGATTTTGGTGGCCTTGATGATATCACTCATTTGGAAGTTGTAGACGTCTTTTGAAATTAAAAGTAAATCTTGATCAATTTATTGGGGAAATAAATAATGTTTTTTATTATGTTTTTTTTAGTTATCATATTTTTTCATTATGTTTTTTTATTTTTGAAGAAAACAAGTATTTAAGGTTCATTGTGTGAGATTTCACATTTCTTATCATGTATTTTAAATTTGTGAAGATAATAAAATTTCCCCAATCTTCAATTGGATCAAAGTTGAGTAATGAAGATATGTGACATCTTGATAGTGCTACAACTAATACTATATTAAGATAAAATAAATATTTCTCTAATTTGATTATTAAAAGAGCCTATGTTAATATAATATCTGGTTGCTATATTGTGTTTTGATCATGATCAGTTGCCAATAAGGGATCAGGTCCCTGGGTCTTCATGGAAACATACAACTATTACATAACCTACACAGTTTTGTCTTCTTGTGTAACAAACTGCGTAAGTGAGATGTGTACCTTTTAGGACACTTGTCCCAATCAGATTTCTACCCTAATCACTACGCTACTATAAAAGGAAAAGAATTCTTCTCAAATTGGTGAGTTTTCACAATTCAAATTATTAAGAATTGAAAAAGGTTAAAACTCAATCCAGTTTCACTGCTTAAGTATTGCTCTGGTTCTTATTTTCTCAATGTATCAAAAAGAGTGATTGTTCTTGAGGTGAGTCCTGAATTGTAAGCGAATTACTCTTGTTATAAGAGTAATGTTTTCTTGTTTTCTTGGGAGTGCTTGGTAGAGTTTCCTAAGTTCAATATTGGTTAGAGTTAATAAATATTGGAGAATGTACTTAGCAGAGTTGTCAAAGTAGGCTTATGGTAGAGTTATTACTAGTAGGAGGAGCCTAGAGTTAGGCTTATAAGAGTTTGTAATCAAAAGTTTGATTATAGTGGAATTATGGGTGCTTGCGAAGGCAAGCCATGGTTTTTCCTACCGTGAGTAAGGAGTTTTCCATATTAAAATCTTTGTGTTTTTACCTTCCTTCATTGTCCTAAGTGTTCCAGTGCTTTATTGTTTGATTACTTCTGACTGACTTCAAGGGACCTGGTCCCTCACTGTGTGGTGCAACCTCCCTAATGTTTCATCGCTGGTAGTACAAAATTAATTAAGGGCTCTAGAAGAGAAGATTATTACTACCTGGGGAAATAATACTGACCATTGATAATGTATTATATTGTAGTAAGTCTCAAAGAAACCTATTAAGTTTCAAGGTTATTCACCAAAATGGCTATCATATTCAGACTGTAGATGAAGAGTAGGTTGAATCGCATGCCATATTAAACAAAAAGTTTAGAGATTCTAATGATTTTATCATTTGTCATGACCGGTTGGGTCATCTCGATTTTAATATGATGCATAGAATTATTGAGAATTCACATGGGCATACTTTGAAGAATCAAAATATTCTTCAATCAAAGAAATTCTCTTTTTCTGCTTGTTTAAGAAAGTTGATTATCAAACCATCAGTAGATAAGGTTGGGATTGAATCCCCTAAATTTCTGGAACATATACAGAGTGATATGTGAAACAATTCACCCTCTATGTGGATCTTTCAAACATTATATGATCTTGATAGATGTATTGTCACGGCCCAAACCTACCCTCTAGTCATAACATAGTGCTTAGAACCTCAAGTGATCCCAAGATAACCCATGAACTAGCGTGATACTTGAGCAACTGATTTGGAATATATAAAATAGCTAAGTGTATTATGCGGAAACATAATCATGACATAATCTGGATAATATAATACTGATAAATTTTACAATCTGATTAAAAAACTGAAGAGAGAACTGGAATTAACATTTCATGACTCTGACTGACTATCTATGAAGCCTCTACTATACTAACTATAGATAGTTGGGACATGCTTCCAACTACCATTAATCAATACATATGAATGAATACAATACAATACAGTACATGAACTACAACTGACTGGAGTCCCTGAAATAAGAGAACTCATCACCCGCTGGCTGGTAGCTGCAAACTGCCTGATTGTCATATGCAGGCTACAAATGGTACCTATATTATGAGACAATGTAGCACATATACATATATGTGGATCAGTACTTTGGAATGTACTAAGTCAGCAAGGGTGAATGCAATAAGTAAAACTAACTTCATACACAATCTTAAAATATGAATGCTAAGTGTAAGTAGAATCACCAACAGACTGAAATAACTGAAATCTGAAGTAGCTTAAAACATGAGTAACAAACATAATCTGATAAGATGGTGAATCACTACACTTATATTCTTAAATATTTAATTTTGTATAATAAGTAGAACTAAAGCTGAAAAGCAGTAAATCATGAATATTGAATGCAGATCTCATGTAACACTGAACATACTACAAAACTGGGTTGAGGGTCATGTATGGAAACTGGGTCTGAAACTACATGATGAAAACTGGCATAACTCGAGGATCTGACTATAAAAATATACTGAGCATGAATGCATAAACATAAAAAACCAAACATAACATGTACTAAGCTGATCTAATTAACTGAATGATTGATAACTGAATATTGAATAACTAATGTCTGAATACTAAATAACTGATATCTAAGTGCTGATTAACTGATATTTGAATACTAGATAACGGGTATATGTATATTGATTAACTGATATCTGAATATTGATCATACAAATTGAACTATACTTAGTTTGAATAACTAGACTAGAACTGTGGGAGGTATCATGTAATCGGCATGCCTCAATCTGAGCTAATCGGGGTCCAACTTGTAACCCCGATTGAAAGGGTGTCAGTATCGTGCCACGGGTACTAACACTAGATATGTGGATCCACTAAACTGGTATCCCAAATGACTAAGGAGTTACCCTCTACTGGAAGGTGCTCTCATGAGATATGTGTCAACCTACAACTGGCAGGAAGACATCTTAAACCTACGCTGGCTACGTAGTTCTGAAACTCAAGGACTGCTACTCAAGGTTACACCCTTTGCTGGTAGGTGAGCCCCCATCCCTAGGTTTTTTCGGTGATAAATCTTACTCCCAACTAAACTGACACTAACACTGGACTGAACTAAACTCAACTGAAAATTATTACATAACTGATAGTGCTTATCATGATCATAAATATCTGAGGAAATAATAAGACTCATGGTTTCACTGAATTATTACTTGAAAGATCTGAAGCATAAGTAAACATATAGGTATCGGGTGTTCATAACCCGTCGGTACTGAATGACCATAAAGCACGATATCAACACTTAAAGCTGTAGTATGGGAATCATGGCTCAAATATCAAAAATATGGACATCTCACTAAAAAGTGAAAAGCATGAACTTGAACATCAGAAAGTCATAAAACATTAGAAAATAGCATGATTACATGGCTAAATTTACAATTTGATATTATAACATGAAATTCACTTGGATATAACATTAGAAATTAGAACTTGAAGCATGAGATAATTCTGACTTTTCATGGAATCATACGTAGACATTTCAGTATATAAGCATAATGTGTGAATCTGAGTATGAAAACATATTAAACTTAAGGGACTAGGAATTTCTCATCAAAGTAATGGAATTCAAGATAAGACATCAAACTTATAATTGGAAACATGAATAAATAAAACTCTTATGCTCTTTTGTCCCTTAATCACATGATAATGCTATATTTTCACTCTTAAAAAATATAAATTTAACTTGAAAAGTCATGAATTTGGATACAAGGTTGAAAGGTTAACCTTGTTAAAAACCCCTCATACCTTAATTGACGAATTCTTGAAGAAATCTTGAAATTGAAGCTTGAATCCTTGTGTTCTTGAATGGAAAAAGCTTGAAATTCTTCTTGTAGAAAGGGGAGGTTTTTTACATGAGTTGATTTACAGAAGAGGGGCAAATAATGCCCCCTTTGGGTGTTATAATTTATGCTATGGACGTTTGGGGTGGAGGGGAAAGAACCAAACTACTCCTTGACCGTAAGAAGCTGAAATAGTGTGGGATAGACCCCATGGAATGCCCCTTAGTCTTAGGGAGTATCCCCCGTGATGCTTTCTCTATTCTGGGGGAATAGTCCACGCGGCGTGGGCCTATTGCCCGCCCTTATTGCCTTTCACGAAAATGACCATAACTTTTCACTCGAGTATTGGATTAAGAAAAAATTGGTATCATTGGAAATATAACTCAATTATGTATCATTTTATGGGTCTTTATCTGAAAAAATAGACATATATCAAAAGTTATACATATTCAGAGTAGACCCTTATAGAATCAAATACAAAAATTTGGTCGAATCAAGGGCTCTTAGCTCAACTTCTCTCTAAGTGATTCCTATGAATATTTTTTACCTCAAAATCATTCTTAAAACTAGGATAATGATCATGACACATGTATTCACATACAAATCATGGGATTAGATTTTACACACATAGGAATGACGGTTCAAAGTATAGCCCAAAAATGCAGGATGTTACATATATATATATATAAGATGATCACATATGTGCTTATTATTAACTCGCAATATGGATTTTGTGAGATGGATCAAATTATAAGGTTAAGTTGATGTCCCGATAGGACAAGTGGTTAACACAAATGAGTCTAGGACACATTTGAAATCTTGTAGACAAATTGATTCCAAGGATTAAAATCCTCAAAAAAGAAAAGAAATAAATTATCATGATATGGTGGCAATTGCTTAAAAAACTCGAGATCTAACAAATGATAAGACCACTGAGGAGGTTAAAATACCTAAAACTAATGAGAATGAATAAATCTCAATAAGTTATGTCTCAATGAGAAATAAGTGGAATCAAAATAATATTGTTGTTGACAATATTTTTGCTTACAATGTTGCTACTGAAATAATGCAACAAGATAAGGATTTAGAACCAAAATCTGTCAATGAATGTAAACAGAGAAATGATTGACAAAAATGAAAAGATGCAATTCAAGTGGAATTGATTTCACTTGAAAAATGTGAAGTTTTCAGAGTAATAGTCCGAACACCTGAAGGTGTCAAGCCAATGGAGTACAAATGAGTTTGTGTGAGAAAATAAAATAAAATAAAATAGGTAAAGTCGTAAGATATAAAGCACGACTTGTGGCACAAGGTTATTCGCAAAGGCCTGACATTGACTATGCAAAGACATATTTTCCTGTGGTGGATGGAATTACATTCAGATATATAATAATCTGGCAGTTTAAGAAAAGCTTGATATTCGCCTAATGGATGTTGTCACGGTCTATTTGTTTGGCTCATTCGACAACGATATTTTTATGAAAATCCTAGAAGCCTTCAAAGTTCTTGAAGCATATTAAAGTTTGCAAGAAACTTGCTCAATAAATCTTCAAAAATCCTTATAATGATTAAAACAATCAGGGCAGATGTGTTACAATCGTCTTAGCAAATATTTACTAAAAGAAGGGTACAAAAATGATCCTATTTGCCCTTGTGTTTTTATAAGAAGTTCTAGATCTAAATTTGCTATAATAGTTTTGTAGTTTGATTACTTGAATATCATTGGCACTCCTAAAGATTTTTTAGAAGTTGTTGAGTGTTTTAAGAAAGAATTTGAAATAAAAGATCTAGGAAAGATAAAAAAAAATCTCAACCTACAAATTGAGCATTTGAAAAATGGAATTTTTGTCCATAAATCAACATACACTAAAAAGATTTTAAAGTGATTTTACATGGATAAATCACATCCATTGAGTACCCCAATGGTTGTGAGGTCGCTTGATGTAAATAAAGATCTATTTCGACCTCAAGAAAATGATGAAAAGTTTCTTGGTAATGAAACTCCATATCTTAGTGTAATCGAGGTACTAATGTATCTTGCCAATAATACTCGTTCAGATATTTATTTTATGGTAAGTTTATTGATAAAATTCATCTCTTCACCAACAAAAAGACTTTGGAATGGTGTCAAACATATATATTCAGATATCTTTGGGAAGCCATTGATTTGGGATTATTTTATTCTAATGAATCCATGTCAGAAATGATTGGTTATGAAAATGCAGTATACTTGTCTGATCCACATAAGGCTTGATCTCAAACGGGTTATTTATTAACATGTGGTGGCACAGCTATATCATGGCATTCAATGAAGCAAATATTATCTGCAACTTTTTTAAATCATGCAAAAATCATTGTCATTCATGAAGCGAGCCGAAAGTGTGGTTGGTTGAGATCAATAACTCAACATATTCAGGAAATGTGTAGATTTTCTTTGAATAAGGATATTCCAACTACATTGTATGAAGATAATGTAGCATGTATAGCTCAGTTGAAGGGATGTTACATTAAAGGAGACAGAACAAAACATATTTCACCAAAATTCTTTTACACTCATGATCTTGAGAAGAAAAGTGAAATAGATGTTCAACAAATTCATTCGATTGATAATTTGGCAGACCTATTCATAGGGGCTTTGAGTTGTAGGTGATAAAAGAGTTTTAAAATGAGGTGTAGGTGACACAAGTCTTAATTATTGAGTGGGGGTGACAGTTACTTTATTATGGATTAAAAAAGTTGGTAAGTTTGAGAATAGCCTAGAAGATTTTAAATTTACACTTTGATCCAAATGTTTACCTAATATAATGGGAAACAAAGGGAAAAAATCACTTTTCTCTCTCTTTTCATCCATCGTTTTTTCTCTCTCTTAGCGATTTTTGTTGTTCATTACTGTTCCTGCTTTATTCATCATCTTCTGCTTCATTATCATCGTCTTCTACTTCATTATCATCTTCATTTTCTTTTTGTTGACCATTGTCGTTGTTGTTGTGGTTGTTACCGTTACTATTGCTAGTTGACCAATTTCTTAGGTTAAATTTTGTCTTGTACATCACTTTCCACTTTGGCATTACTTCATAGGAGACTTTGCTATGTCAAATTATGATTTTAAGTTGAATTTGTCATCTAGATAATTGCTAGTGTGTTGTTTTTCAACAATAGATAGCACACAAACATGAATGCAACATAAGAGCCATCTGTTTAAACACATCTGTTTCAAAGGAAGACTCATATGTTGGATTCATGTTATGGTTCTATAGTTCCATAACATGAATCAAACAGATGGGTCATCTGTTGCAACATATGACCTATCTATTGTAACGGATTAGTTATCTAGTGTAACATGATAAATATTTGTTGCACCAGATTAGTAACCTATTGTAACAGAACCTGAACTCGATTCCAACAGACATGTTGACTGTTGCAACAGGGTAAATATCTGTTGCAACAAATTATTAACCTGTTACAACAGAACCTGAACTCGGTTCCAACAGACGGTAAATATATGTTGCAACATATTAGTAACCTGTTGCGATAGAACCTGACCTCAATTCCAACAGATCATGGTCTATTACAACAGGTAATTCATTTGTCACAACAGGTTAATTATCTGTTGCAACATATCACTCATCTATTGGAATCCGCTTCAAAGGTGCCTCAGTACTATAATATCTATCCCAATAGGCATTTCATATGTTGCAACAGATATATATTCTATTGAAACATATAATTCACTTGTTAAAATAGATGACTCATCTGTTGAAATTAGCTTTAGGAGCGTAACATGAATCCCAACAGGTAAGTAATCTATTGTGATTGATTATACATCTATTGGGATTCATTTACGGCACTATGAAATCACTATTAACTTTTTTTAACAAATGACTTTATTTAGGTACCACTAATGAGGGGATCAATAATAATAGGGGTGGATTGTCATGGTTAATAGATTGAGAAGATCAATCGATATGTATGGTGTTGGAACGAGGGTGAAATGCTAGAGACGATAGCTATGATAGTCCAAAGTGATGTTTCGTATGATGATTTTATGAACTTAATCATCAGTTATTGTGGACTGAATTGTCAATTAGAAGAACTCGTCATCAACTACATGCATAGCTCCTTTGAGAATCAGAGGGAACTGCCTTTCAAGATAATTGATCAGGTTTAGTTGCGTGCTTATCTTAGTGATTCATCCAGGCCGGTATTAAGGGTTCACGTGGTTGAAAAGACGAGAGAGAATGAGAACCAGAATGTAGAAGAAGAACAAAAACAAGACACCTTTGATGATAGATTGGATGATCTAGACATGAATATTCCAGATGATGATCAAACACCTACGCCCGTTGATACGACCAATACAATGGGTAGTTCTTCTCAATCGACACAGTCTGGAAATCTTCAAGATGATGGGACCGTCTTTTTTATTGGAATGTCATTCAAGGACAAGAATGAACTATCTATCACTTTGTTTATTTCTTGCTTGAAAAAAGATTTTAGAATAAAGAAGGTGTTTAATTTGAGCAGTGTCTTTTGCTTTAAATGTGCTAATCGAAATGGCAAGTGATGGTTGAGAGCGGTGAAGTACGCAAGTTCTGATAGATTCATCATTCATAAACATGAAAAGCATCACACATGTGGTTCAGAGCACATCTCGGTCCAAAATCCTCACGCCACAACAAAGGTCCTCGCTGAATATTTCAGGAGTAGTTTCCTCGATGGAAAAGGCCCTTCAACAAGGGTTATGGACAATCAAATCCTTACGAAATTAGGTGTCCTGTTCAGTTATTGGAAGATATATACGGCAATGGAGATTTTCAAGGACTTGGTTAGGGGGACACTCGAGCATGGGTATGCAGTCCTGGATTCCTACCATTACATAATTGAGTCCACAAATCCTGAAAGTAAGACGGCATTACTTGTTGATGAAAATAGAAGGTTCAAGTAAGTTTTTATATCCTATGGTGCTTGGATTCAAAGTTTTTGACATTTGAGAAAAGGCATATCCATCGATGTTACCTTCTTGAGGAGCAGGTATTATGGAGTTCTGCTAGCGGTGGTGGTGCAGGATTCAGAGTATCACATCTTTCCTATCGCTTTTTGTGTAGTGGACAAGGAATATGATGCCTCTTATGGATTTTTTTGAACAACTGCAAAGCTGCGCCGAATATACCAAAGAGTTGTGTTTTGTTTTGAATAGGCATCCAAGTGTTCCAAAGATGGGTTCAATTTTCTTCAATTCATCTTACTTTGGTTGTTGCATCAGGTATCTTGGAGAGAATATTCGGACCAACTATCACAATAAAAGGGTTGTGACCCCTTTTTATAAAGTAGCTAAAGCATATAGTAGAGAGGAGTTTTTAGACCATTTCAATCAAATAACGGATATGAATCCCAAGGTAGAAGAACTTCTCATACGTGTCGGTTTTGAGAGATGGAGCTGGCATTCTGTTCGATAGATAGGTATATTCTTATGAATTTAATGTCTTATTTGAGTAACAAGTTTAGTATGATGTCATACTAAGTGATTCTTTTGTATAGGTACAATATTATGACATCAAATATAGCTGAATCGGTGAATTCATTATTTCGAATGATAAAGAATTTCCCATCAAGGCTATGTTTGAAGTAATAAACAAGAAGTATGGCCAATTTTTTAATGAAAGGCGTGCGAAGTTCAAGGGACCAAAAAGAACCCGATTTGTTCTCGAAATTGAAAAAATAATATCAATGAACACCAATTTGGGGAATAGGTTATTATCTCATAAAATAGCAGATTATAAATTCAGTATCACCGGTCATGGTGATGTTGCCACGGTCGATCTTCAAATAAGATTTTGTACGTGCAGAGTTTTTGACTTGGACAAAATACCCTATCCACATGCCATGGCAACTTTTCGAGCTCAATATGGTCCAAAATATGGACCTAAAGTTTACAAGCACTACTCTCAATAATATTTGGTGGAAGAAAATGAAATGGCATATAGTGGGCATATTACTTCGGTGCCTCCCGAAGAATCTTGAGTTGTTCCTGCAGAGATTTTGGGGAGACTAATACCTTCTCCATATATTGACACAAGCACTATCAAACCGGGAAGAAAGCCATATAAGAGGAGGTGTGGAGTCAGAGAATCATTTTCATCAAGAAGAAACAAGTGCTCTATATTTAAGCGTGCTAGCCACAAAAGAACTACATGCCTGGATCGTAATTCACCATGATCGTTGTAATTGTATAAACTTATGTTGTTGTTTGTTGTGGACTTTTATATATTTAAATCATTGTTGTGAACGTAATGTTATCATTTATTATATATAAAATATCTTTTTTAATAACTTTTGCATCAATAAAAAAAGGCAAAACATGAACTAAATAATACAGCAGACCACAATTATTCTCAACAGATTAACCATCTGTGGCAACAAATGGACATTAGATGGAAGAACACAACATAGTTCCATCAAACTGGAATGTTTTCCTCCAAAAGATGACAAATCTGTCACAACAGATGGATAATCTATTGACAAAAACCCAACCGATGACCAATCTATTTCAATACATGGTCCATCTATTGAAAGAACGCAAAATCCAAAATTTCTATTGCTACTGGATTTAAAATTACTCCTTACCTCCAACCGTTGACAAGTTAACATTAACATGTATGTTTAGAAGAAATAGCCAAAATAAAAATTGAATAAGAATTAAAAAACTAAAGTCGACTAAAAATAAATTTTTCATTAAACGAAAAATAAAATACATTAGGTATAGATCCGATATAGAAAAATTAAAATACATACACTAAAAGAAAAATTACATTCTAATTATTATTATTATCATCATCATCATCATTAATGACAGCCGGCCAATCAACTCGCAACTGCAGGGCCTCATCAGCCTCTACATCTCTCTGAACATCATCGCTCTCACTACGACCAAGTCCCTCTGCATATCATTAACCTGCCTCTGAAGTTCCCGCACTCTGTCACACAAAATAGCAATATCCCAAATAGGATCATCCATATCTAGAACACGCATGACTTGACAAATGTAAAGAAAAAAGTCCAAATATAATACAACATATACTACCAACTGGTAGATTTACACCTGGAAAAAAACTTATCTCAACGAGAAAGGAATATGCTCTTTGAAGAAAAGTGGTTGAAGATGTCACACAAAAAAATTAATGCAAGAAATAAATAAAGTTTAGTAGAATGAAGAATAAGGAGGGATCTATTTATAGAGGATTGAATCTGGATGTGTCAGGTCAAAAGGCACGATTGTTAAGCTCCATTGTATTAATTACATTCAAACTGGTGGCATTTTATTTTCTGTGAAAAGTCACAACTTTTTCTTTTACATTAATACTTCTCACTTTTTTAAAATGAATTTGAGACTTGATAACAGCAGTAATTATTGAACTGTTGCAACAGATCATTCATCTATTACAATAGATTTAATATCTATTGCAACAGATTTACCATCTGTTGCAACAGATTGACCATCTATTGCAACAGATTGTCTGTATGTGTAATAAATGGTCTGTCAAACTAGATTTACCATCTGTTGCAAAAATTAGTTGATGCTGCCAAAGGGAGTGGCGATGCCATACGCAAAAAGAAAGAGACTCATAAAATGGCAAAGGCAAATAGATCGCTTGCACATTTTTGTTAATCCATGAATAGGATCTATACATCTCGATCGAAAAAGAATCAAGAGAAAAAGAAAGAATCAGAATTGATCTATAGATTTCTCAAAACAAACGAAAAGGAAACGAAAGATGAAACATAAATCATGGATCAACTAAGCCCTCTCGGGGACTTTTTTAAAGAAGAACCTCGTGTAAATACCATGGAATAGGGTTTGATCCTATTCATAGAGATTCCGTAACTATTTCTAAAATGGAAAGTTCGACACAATTTGGATTTTCTTTAGGAAATTGGAAGCAGTTACTAATTCATGATCTTGCATGTACAGAATGAAAATTTCATTCTCGATTCTACGAGAATTTTTATGAAAGACTTTCATTTGCTTCTCTTCAATGGAAGTTTTATTTTTCCAGAATGTATCCTAATTTTTGGCCTAATTCTTCTTCTGATGATCGATTCAACCTCTAATCAAAAAGATATACCTTGGTTATATTTCATCTCTTCAACAAGTTTAGTAATGAGCATAATGTCCCTATTATTCTGATGGAAAGAAGAATTGTAATAGATGAGACATCTGTTGCAATATATGTATTATCTATTGTGATAGATAGACCATCTTTTAAAGATGTTTTGATTTTTTCTAGCATTTGATTCATCAGTTACAACAGATGGAGAATTCGAGTCATCAACTATTTTGAATGTGTTAGATAAAAAGTCACGACTACCTCTTTTTTAATAGATATCACATGTGTGCAGATAAATAAACACTGTCTGGTCTATCGTAATAGATTTACCATTTGTTGCAAAATATAGATTATCTATTGTGACATATGGACCATATGTTGGAGAAGATATTTTGATTTCTTTTAACAGTAGATTCATCAGTTGCAACAGATGGAGAATTTATTTCATCAGCTGTTTTGAATTTTTTAGATAAAAAGTCACAACTCTTCGCCTCTTTTTTAATAGTCATCACATGTGTGCAGATTAATAAACACTGTCTGGTCTGTTGCAAGAGATTTACCATCTGTTGTAACATATGGATTGTCTGTTGGGACAGATGGATCATATGTTGGAGGAGATGTTTTGATTTCTTCCAACAACTGATTCATCAGTTGCAACAAATAGAGATTTTGATTCATCAGTTGTTTTGAATGTGTTAAGATAAAAAGTCACGACTCTTCACACCTCTTTTTTAATAGACATCATATGCATGTAGATGAATAAATAACACTGTCTGACATGTCTTAATGAGGTAGGGATAATAAGGTGCGTTCAATGGATCCACTTTCATGCATGGGAGTTATTTATTATCAATCAGGCTATCGTGACAGACACACATAAAGTGCAATGATTTTGTGAATGCAGTTTTTTACCGATTAGACACTGATTCTTTAAAAAAGATCCTACATTATACAGTTTAGTTTGATAGGTATGAACTGATAAGGACAAAGGGTTCCAAGACGGTGGTTTTGATACCCTGTTATAATTTAATAATAGATTATGCTCATGTTTTTGTGTCAAGTTTGGGGAACGGTTCAAGTTTTTGGCGGCAGTGTAAATATCTAATATTGATTGGACCAATTTTAATGGAGCAATGAACTTCTTGAAAGGCCTCTAAAGCCTCGCACTGACACAAACAACGATGGAACCAATAGAAATTCCCCTGGTCCAAATTTGTATGGATGGACTGCTTGAGGAGACTTGTATACAGCAGAAGGTGCTTAAGAGAATACCTATGCGGGAAGAGGGGGGTGGAGAAGGCCATATATCATCTCAGACCTTTTTTAAGAGAAAACACAGGGAATCAAGTAAGGAACTTCTAATAAATCTGGACAATGAAATTGATATGAGAAACGAAAAAATTGGATGAGCTTCAAATATGGAAGTGTATCCAAATATAAAAATGTTGAAGAAAAAAAAATGGTCAATAGGACTGGAGCTGGACACTTTGCTCGAGAATGCAACTAGTGAGCGTGGCCTCAATGAAGACTCTCATAAAGTGCAGGACCAGAACTCTAAGGAAGAAGCTTCACGAGTCAGAATTAAAACCTGAACCAACAACTCCTGAATTAAAAATAAGGGAAGCCAAGGCGTTAATTTCTGAAGTCTAACTTGCATGTCATTCCTTCTGCTTTCTTAGAGTTCTGGTCCTACATTTTGTGGGTCTTCATTGAGGCCACGCTCTCTAGTTGCAGTCTCTAGCAAAGTGACCATCTCTAGTCCTCTTTACCATTCTTCTTTTTCTTCAACGACTGATGGATTTTCATTTTTGGATACACTTTTACATTTGCAGCTCATCCAGTTTTTTCATTTTTCATGTCAATTTCATCAGCCAATTTCGCTACACTTTCCTTCCTACCTTGTGTTTCCTCTTAAACAAGGTTTGAGATGATATATGGCCTTCTCAACCTCCCCCTTTTCGCACAGTTATTCTCCCAAGCACCTTTCACTGTATAATAGTCTCCTTCATTAACCCATCTATATTAATTTAGACCAGGGGAATTTCTATTATTTCTATCGTTGTTTGCGGTAGTGTGAGTTTTTGGAGGCCTTTCAAGAAGTCCATTGAGCCATTAAAACCGGTCCAATCACTATTGGATATTTATATTGCTTCCAAAAACTTGAACCCTTCCCCAAACTTGAAACAAAAACATGAGAATAAATGGACATTAAATTGTAAAAAGGTATCGACACCACCTACTTGGTCCCTCATCCTTACCAGTTCGAACCTAACAATCTTAATTGTAAAATGCCATATTTATTTTGAAGGATTAATGCCTTATAGGTAAAGAACAAACATTCACAAAATCATTGTACTGGATGTGTGTTTTCACGATAGGTTGATTAGTAATACATACCTCCCACATATGAAGTGGTTCTATGTGCAAGCAGCTTATTCCTCTGAACCCATCTTTACTCTAGCCTTTAATATTGGTCGGGTAAAAGTGGATCTAGTTCACTTCCTTTTATCTGCAAAAAGAGAAATACATTTGAAGTCAAACAAGAGAAGAACAAAAAGAACATTACAAAAGGGCAACACAAAATTGAGTGAATAAACATATGACCAATTTGATGTAACAGATTACCCATCTATTCAACCGATGAGGCATCTATTGCAACAAATGGATGCCATGTTGCAACAGATAGCTCATCTGTTAGAATAAATCAAACTAGCCTTGCTACTGGTTTGATTTCTCCAAACAGTTGCTCTGTCTGTACAATAGGGTAACATAAAATTGAGTGAATCAACAGATAACCAATCCAATTCAATAGATTATCCATCTGTTCAAATGATGAGGCATTGTTGCAACAGATGGATGACATGTTGCAATAGATGGTTCATCTATTGGAATAAATCAAACCAGCCTTGCTACTGGTTTAATTTCTTCAAATAGTTGCTTCGTCTATTCCAACAGCTAATTCATCAAACTATACTGACAACAAGGCTTTTTAAGTTCTCCCAACAAATGAATTTTTTTTGCATATTTTGTTAAAAACAATGGTTCATTCATTCAAGATTTAAAAGTCACCTTTTCTTTAATTTTCTCAATAAATAGGAAATTGGTAATGGGTAAATCATTAATAGCAACAGATGTAAATATCTAATTTAAATGACATACAAAGAAGAAGACGAGATGAAAAGAGTAATAGTGAACCATACTTGTAATGTCAAAAAAGCAAGGAGATCAGAACATCTTGTTCAGTAGAGAAAAGATATTGATCGGTTGAGATCCAAAAGGATCCTCATCTGAAAGAAGAGAGACAATAACGAAAAAAAGGAAAGAAAGAGAATTGAAAATAAAGAAGAGTGATAGATGAGTTGAGTTTTACTTTATGACTAAAAGAGAAAGTATTCTAGATATGGGTTTTAAATATTCATTAATAACTTTTGAGGGGCACGAGGAGACTGTGATATTGAAATGACCAGATAAGACTACTCACTCAGAAGATTTTTGAGTTATCCAAGTAATATTTTTACTGCCTTAGTATTTTAATTTTTTTATCTCAGACAGGTAATACCTAAATTGCTTTAAAAAAAAGGTCTTAAAACATCTAAGTGCAACAGATGGCAACACCTGTTTGAAATTTTCCAAAGCTCAGTCATATGTCGCAATAGATGGCAGCACCTGCTTAATAATTTACAATAGAAGTGTAATATGTTGTAACAGATGACTTAATCTATTTGATTAAATCCAACAGAAAATACATCTGTTGCAATAGATTTAACATTTGTTTATACAATTTCAATTAATTTCACATGTTAGACTAATACTTTAATTGAATAATCTAGGACCAGGGGTGAGTTCTGATAGGGTCAACTACAACTTCTATTGAGTTTTTTGGCAATTGCATAATGAGATGGTATTGCGTTCCTCCCGATCAAAGTCATCGATCGATCACTCTGAGCTGAACCGATTCTTATTACCTCATATGTGCAACTAATACCTTAACTGATTAATCTAGGACTAGGTTGAGTTCTCATAGGATCAACTACAGTAGATGACAGTGCCTATTTGATAATTTACAACAGATGGGTAATCTATTGCGACATTCAACTTAATCCATTTGATAATTTACAATAGATGGGTAATCTGTTGCAACAAATAACCTAATCTATTTGATTATTTACAATAGATGTGTAATCTGTTGCAACAAACGACTTAATCTGTTAGATAATTTACAATAGATGGTTAATTTGTTGCAACTGGTTGAACATTTTTTTTTATAAAATTTCAATTGATTTCATATGTTAGACTAATACCTCAATTGATTAATCTAGGACTAGGGATGAGTTCTCATTGGGTCAACTACAACTTCAATTGAGTCTTTTGGCAATTGCATGATGAGACGGTATTGCATTCCGCTCGACCAGAGTCTTCGATTGATCACTCTGACCTGAACTAATTCTTACTACCTCATATGTTTAACTAATACCTTAATTGATTAATCTAGGACTAGAGGTGAGTTCTCATAGGGTCAACTAGAAATTTAATTAAGTCTTTTGGCAATTGGATAATGAGACAGTATTGCATTCCTCCCGACTAAAGTCGTCGACCGATCACTCTAAGATGAACCAATTCTTATTACCTCATATGTTCAACTAATACCTTTATTGATTAATCTAGGACTAGGGGTGAGTTCTCACAAGGTCAACTACAACAGATGGTAGCGCCTATTTGATAATTTACAACAGATGGGTAATATGTTGCGACATATGACTTAATCAATTTGATAATTTACAATAGATGGGTAATCTGTCACAATAGATGACTTATTCTATTTGATTATTTACAACAGATGTGTAATATATTGCAACAAATAACTTAATCTGTTTGATAATTTAAACCAAATGCATAATCTGTTACAGCCGGTTGAACATTTATTTTTATACAATTTAAATTGATTTCTTATGTTAGACTAATACCTTAATTGATTAATCTAGGAACATAGGTGAGTTCTCATAGGGTCAACTACAACTTCAATTGAGTCTTTTGGCAATTTTATGATGACACGGTATTGCGTTTCTCCCAACTAGAGTCATCGATCTATCACTCTGAGCTGAACCAATTCTTATTACCTTATTTGTTCAACTAATACCTTAATTGATTAATCTAGGACTAGGGGTGAGTTCTCATAGGGTCAACTATAACTTCAATTGAGTTTTTTGGCAACTGCATGATGAGACGGTATTGTGCTCCTCTCAACCAGAGTTGTCGATCGGTCACTCTAAGATGAATCGATTCTTATTACATCAGATGTTAGAATAATATCTTAATTGATTAATCTAGGACCAGGGGTGAGTTCTCATAGGGTCAACTACAACTTCAATTATGTCTTTTAGCAATTGCATGATAAGACGGTATTGTGTTCCTCCCGACCAGAGTCGCCGATTGATCACTCAGAGCTGAATCAATTCTTATTACCTCATATGTTTAACTAATACCTTAATTGATTAATCTAGGACTAGTGGTGAGTTCTCATAGGGTCAACTACGACAGATGGCAGCGCCTATTAGATAATTTACAACAGATGGGTAATCTGTTGCGACATATGACTTAATCCATTTGATAATTTTCAATAGATGGGTAATTTGTCGCAATAGATGACTTAATCTATTTGATTATTTACAACAGATGTGTAATATATTGCAACAAATTACTTAATTTGTTTGATAATTTACAACAAATGTGTAATTTGTTGCAACAAGTTGAACATTTGTTTTTATACAATTTCAATTGATTTTATATGTTATACTAATACCTTAATTGATTAATCTAGGACCAGGGGTGAGTTCTCATAGGGTCAACTACAACTTCAATTGAGTTTTTTGGCCTTTGCATGATGAGATGGTATTGCGTTTCTCCCGACCAGACTCGTCGATCGATCACTCTGAGCTAAATTGATTCTTACTACCTCATATATTTAACTAATACCTTAATTGATTAATCTAGGACTTAGTGTGAGTTCTCATAGGGTCAACTACAACAGATGGCAGTGCCTATTTGATAATTTACAACAGATGGGTAATCTATTGCGACATATGACAATCCATTTGATAATTTACAACAGATGGCTAATCTGTCCCAACGGTTGACTTAATTTGTTTTCTTATTTACAATAGATGCGTAATTTGTTGCAACAAATGACCTAATCTGATTGATAATTTACAACAGATGCGTAATTTGATGCAACAAGTTGAACATTTATTTTTATACAATTTTAATTAAGTTCATATGTTAGACTAATACCTAAATCGATTAATCTAGGACCATGGGTGAGTTCATAGGGTCAACTACAACTTCAATTGAAAATTTTGGCAATTGGATGATAAGAGGGTTAAAAATTACGCATATCTTTTATAATTTTAAAAAATAAGTAAGATCAATTCAGACCAAATTAACATTTTTAAAACTTGTCATTCTTTTCCAAAATACATATCAACCCATACAAATCATCCATTTGCGAGAAAAATATTTCATCATTTCAAATCTCGAGTTCTCTCTCTTTTCTCTTTCTCACTCAATTATACAGTACAGAAAATAACTACTCAATAAATTACTCAGCTTTTCACAATAGGTCAATTTTCTTCTTATTTCTAACCACATAGGTGTTATTTTTGACTTTATTGTTGCTTGTATCAGTCATTTTCTATGTCTTCATAGGTAACAGAGTTCAAAAAGAGTTTTATATTTGTTATGTTTTTCTAAAAAATAAGGACTTTTAAGTTAATGATGAAAAATAAAATGTTTAGTTGATTATCTTCGAGAATAGGTTTGCAATTTTGAGTTTTGATGGTAAAATCATAAGAAGAATTCAAGAAAACCCTAGTTTCTATCATAGTATTCCATTGACTATTGGGGTATTATTGGATGGTGTTTGTAGTGTTGGTGGTGGTGGTGGTTTTTATGGTTTTTGTGGTGACACTGGTGGTGGTTATTGGAGGTGTTTGTGGTGGCATTGGTTGGTGGTATTTGTGGTAGTTGTCAGTAGTGTCGGTATTCATGGTGATTGTGGCATTAGTTGGCGGTGTTTGTGGTGGTGGCTTTTGGTGTGTCGGTATTGGTGGTGTTTGTAATGTATTTTTTAAAATTTATGCATACATCAATTGTAATGTAATTTTTGTTTTTCTGTTGTTTGTAGGTAAAACATGTCTCCCAAAAGAAAAGAAAGTGAAAGAGGATCAACATCTGACCACCCAAAAAAAGGCTATAGTACAGAGGGATTCGGAGGAGCTTCCTGAACTGTAACACCCCATATTTCCCTAGCATTATCTAAGTCCCATACATGAGTATTTGTATATGAAATTTTTGAAACACTTATTATTTTTTATTTTAGAGCTTGCCATTGTGTAGAAAATTCAGTTAGCTTTCCAACAATATAAAATTCGCCTAAATCCGATAACCGGATAAGAAGTTATGGCAATACAAATTCCATGACATTCCTATGATTGTTTTAAACCATGAACTACAAGTGTTTGATAAAATACCTACAAGAGTGATTTAATTATTAAGAGCCTTCATGTTTTGATCTCCTAGTGTTAGTGTCATTTTACTATAATTGTTTTGAATCCTAGGGTTATTGAATACCCAAAATCCATAGATGTTTATTTAGTCTAGTCTCAGTACATTATAGAACAGTCTTCAGAATATACTATGAGCACTTCAGAATAGTCAAATACCAGTCAGTTAAACTCAGAACAATCTAGTAACTCAGTGTCTTTTAGTTGGGAGTAGGATTTAGCACCGAGCAAGTGTAGGGATGGAGGCTCCCCGTTAGATAGGAAGAGTCATTAGTATCAGTTCCTATACTCTAGAACTACGTAGCCAGCGTAGGATATGAGTAGTCACCCATCAGATTAGGCTTGACTATCATGCAGGGGTCACCCATCAGTTCAGGATTGTCACCCTTAGTCCTTTGGACATTATATCATTTTAGTGGATCCACAGAGCCATTGTTAGTACCTATGGCACGGTATTAACACCCTTCCAGCTGGGGTTACAGGTTGGACCCCGGTTAGCTCAAATTGGGGAATGTCGGTTAGATGATACCTCCCACAGTCTCAGATATAGTCTCAATTATAGTCTCAGTTCAGTTATTCAGTCTTAGTGTTGTTTGACCAAAGCATACAAATTTTAGTCACTTTAGTACTTCAGTTTACAGATTTTACTCAGTTCATGTTATATACTTGGCCATGCATCCTTAGTGTCTACTAATTTTCATGTATTTTCAGTATTTAAAGATTCTCATGCATACACAGTATTTACATGCTTCACGTATCTCCAGTGCCTATAGATTTTATGTTCTCTATTCAGTATCCCATGCTTTACATGTATATTTAGATAGTTTATTATTCCTATTCATGAAACTATGCATACCAGCCTACCTCATTTGGCATACCAGTATATTCAAAGTACTGAACTCATACCTTTTTCTTTTGCACTATGATATCTTATATCATAGGTTCTAACGCTCAGTTCTCATCTCGTGAATAGACTTATCAAAACCTCAGCAGTAGCAGTGGTGAGTCCTCATACTTCGAGGACAGGATTACTTTATTTCATGTCTCAGTTATTAGTTAGTTGGAGTTAGTAGGGGCCTGTTCTATCAACTCATATTCAGTCATTTAGTTATAGAGTCTTTTCAAAAATTTGAGTCAGTTATTCAGTATTCAAATATTACAGTAGTTATCCAGTTTATCACTATTTATTCAAATTCAGTCAGTTGTTTCTACTGACTCATATTTCAGTTTTAAATTCAATTATTAAAACCTTATGGCATGTCAGTATTCTTCTGCATTTATGATCATGTTATTCACTACTCACAGTAGGTACCATCTCATGAGTTAGCTTATGGTCCCTCAGGACTGTAAGCACCGTGTGATGACTAGGGGGTAGTATCGAGTCGTTACAAACTTGGTATCAAATCCAGAATTTAAAGTGTACTAGGAAGTCTGAAAGTCACGTTGATTAGAGTCTTGTGCATGGGTGTGTAGCGTCCTGCACTTATGGACGAGAGGCTACAAGGCGTTTAGGAAAAGTTTCCCTTCTTTCAAGTATTCATGTCATGCGATTGAGCATGAGCTTAATTTAAACTCTCAATCTAATCCACTTCTTCCTTCCATTTACAGAACATGCCTCCCAAGAAGAACGGAAGAAGAACAGGAACTCAGCCAGCCTCTCAGCCCATCCAGGCAGATCCTCTGGATGAGCATGTCTCTCATGCAGAATTTAGGGTTGTGTTTACTACTCTAGAAAACTCCATAGCAGCACAGAATAAATAGCTAGCCATTGTTCTGTCCAACCTAGTGCCCAATACTGCTGCAACCAGTATTTGAGATTTCACCCGGATGAATCCTCCTTCTTTCACGGGATCCAAGTCTGAAGAGGATCCATAGGAATTCTTAGATATGGTTCAGAAGGTAATGAATGCTATGGGGGTGACGTCTAGTCAGAGTGCTGAGTTGGCTGCATATCAATTACAGGATGTAGCCCATACTTAGTTTAAGCAGTGGAAAGTTGATAGAGGTGTTGATGCAGGGCCTATAGAATGGGAAGAGTTTGCCATAGTTTTCTTGGACGGATTCTTTCCATTGGATTTGAGAGAGGCCAAAGTGTTGGAATTTATTAATTTGAGTCAAGGCGGCATAAGTGTGAGGGAGTATTCTCTCAAGTTCACTCAGGTAGCTAGATATGCTCCTCATGTGGTGGCTAACAGTAGGTCCAAGATGAGTAAGTTTATGTCTACCTTGTCTGATAGTATGGTCAAGGAGTGCAGGACCGCAATGCTGATTAGTGAGATGGACTTGTCTAGGCTGATGGTTTATGCTCAATAGATAGAGGAGCGGAAGATTAAGGAGAGGGAGAAAGGAAACAAAAGAGCTAGGATGGGTAGTTTCAATTTCAATCAGCCAAAGTTAGAAGGTGGTAACCGTCCTCAGTTTCAGCAGAGGTCTTCTGCCCTAGTACCTTCTTTAGCCAATGCCCCAGTACCTAAATTCAGAAAAGACAATAGGGATAGGGCACCAGGCTCTAAGTCCTAGTTCAGTGTTAGTATTGCTCGTACCAATCTTTTATGTCAGAAGTGTGGCAGACACCATCAGGGTGAATGTAGAGTAGGTAGTGATGTGTGCTTCGGGTGTGGCAAGTCAGTCCATCGGATTTGAAAGTTTCGGGTAGTTGCTCAGAAAGGCAGGGATGTGCGACAATAGGGCCAGTCCCATCAGTCATTAGTTTCATCCGGCCGCCCAACTCAGCAGGGTGTCACTTCCAGTGCTACCAGTGGTCAGTGTTCGAACAGATTATATGCTCTTCATTCCTACCAAGATTAGGAAAATTCTCCTGACGTAGTTACTCGTACATTGCAGGTCTTTCACTTACATGCTTTACTAGACCCTGGAGCTTCTCTTTCTTTTGTAACTCTATATATAGCCATCAATTTTGATATCAATCCTGAAAATTTAGTAGATCCTTTTTCAGTGTCTACCCCAGTAGGTGTTTCCATTATAGCCAGACAGGTATACAGGAACTGTCTGGTCACAATAGTTGAAAAAATTACTTCAGTTGATCTCGTGGAGTTAGAGATAATAGATTTTAATGTCATTCTCAGCATAGATTGGCTTCACTCATGTTATGCCTCAGTTGATTGTAGAAACAGAATAGTTTATTTTTAGTTTCCAAATGAACCAGTCCTTGAACGGAAGGGTAGTACTACAGCTCTTAGGGGTCAGTTGATTTCTTACCTTAGAGCTAGAAAGATGATATCTAAGGGGTATGTCTATCATCTTGTACGAGTCAAAGACTCTATCTTAGAAAATCCTACTCTTGAGTTAGTCCCAGTAGTAAATGAATTCTCAAATATATTTCCTGAAGATCTTCCCAGAGTTCCTCCCGAAAAGAAAATCGACTTTGAAATAGACCTTCTCCCAGATACTCATCTTTTATCTATTCTGCCATACAGAATTACTCCAGCTGAACTCAAAGAACTGAAAGAATAGTTGAAGGATCTTTTAGATAAGGGATTCATCAGACCTAGTATCTCTCCGTAGGGCGCACCTATTCTATTCATGCGTAAGAAAGACGGTTCTCTCAGAATACGCATAGACTACTGTCAGTTAAATAAGGTCACAGTCAAGAATAAATATTCATTTCCAAGAATTAATGACTTTTTGGACCAACTTCAGGGTGCCAGTTACTTTTCCAAGATAAACCTCAGATTAGGCTATCAGCAGCTTAGAGTTAGAGAATGTGACATTCCAAAAATAAATTTTCAAACCCGATATGGTCACTTCGAATTTCTAGTCATGTCCTTTGGTCTTAAAAATGCCCCAGCAGCCTTCATGGACTTGATGAACCGAGTGTTCAACCAATACTTGGACATGTTCATCATAGTCTTCATTGATGACACTCTTGTCTATTCTCGCAGCGAAAGCGATCATGCAACCATCTCAGCATAATGCTTCAGACTCTTAGAGCCCATCAGTTATTCACTAAATTTAGTAAATGTGAATTTTGGCTAAGATCAGTAGCATTTCTTGGTTATATTATTTCCGATGATGGCATTGGAGTTAATCCTCAAAAGACTAAAGTGGTGAGAAAATGGCCTACACCTATCTTTCCATCAGATATCAGGAGTTTCTTGGGTTTAGCTAGCTATTACCATCGATTTATTAAGGGGTTTTCTTCTATTGCATCCCCTATGTCCAGATTGACTCAGAAGAAAGTTAAGTTTTAGTGGTCAGATTCATACGAGAAGAGTTTTCAGGAGTTGAAGACTCGACTCACCTCAGCCCCAGTCTTGACACTACCAGACGATTCAGGTGGTTTTGTTGTGTTCTGTGATACACCTAGAGTAGGTTTGGGTTGTGTCCTCATGCAGAGAGGTAAGGTCATAGCCTATGCCTCCAGATAGCTTAAGCCTCATGAGAAGAATTATCTGACTTATGATCTTGAGCTAGCAGTTGTAGTGTTTGCCTTAAAGACTTAGAGGTATTACTTGTATGGGGTACATGTAGATGTGTTCACAGATCACAAAAGCCTTCAGTATGTGTTCTCTCAGAAAGATTTGAATTTATGTCAGAGAAAATGGTTAGAGTTATTAAAATATTATGACATGAGTGTTCTGTATCATTCGAGCAAGCACAATGTAGTGGCTGATGCTCTTAGTAGAATGTCTATGGGTAGTGTAGCTCATGTTGAGGATGGTAAGAAGAAGTTAGCTTTGGAAGTTCATCAACTTGCCCGACTAGGTTTCCATTTACTCAATTCAGCAGAAGGTAGTGTATGGGTACAGAGTAGCTTAGAGTTATATCTAGTTTCTGAGGTAAAGAAAAAGCAGGATAGAGATCCCATTCTAGTTAAGTTGAAAGAATCAGTCAGAGATCAAAGTGGAGGTTTTCTCCCAAGGGGGAGCTGGTGTTTTGCATTGTAAGGGTAGATTGTGCGTGTCTGGTGCAGATGATTTAAGGTAATGAATTCTTACAGAAATGCATGGGGTGCGTTACTCTATTCATCCAGGGGCCACTAAGATGTACTGCAATTTGCGGGAGATCTATTGGTCAAGTGGGATGAAGAGACATATTGCAGATTTTGTAGCTAAGTGCTCTACATGTCATCAAGTTAAGGTTGAGCACCAGAAACCTAGTGGGTCCATGTAGGAGTTCAGTATTCCTATGTGGAAATAGGAGAAAGTGAACATGAACTTTGTGAAAGGTTTGCCTCGTACCCATCGTCAGCATGACTCTACTTGGGTTATCATAGATAGAATGACCAAATCAGCTCATTTCTTTCCAGGCCATACCTCTTACTAGCCGAGGACTATGCCAATCTCTATCTCAGAGAGTTAGTTAGGTTTCACGGTGTTCCCTTGTCTATCATCTCAGATAGAGGTACCAAGTTTACTTTTCACTTCTGGAAAGTATTCCAAAAGGGTCTTGGTACCCAAGTCCAACTTAGTATAGCCTTCCACCCTTAGACAGACGGTCAAGAAAAAAGCACCATTCATACTCTTAAGGATATGCTGAGAGTGTGTGTTGTTGATTTCAAGGGTAGTTGGGATGACCATTTACCTTTGATTGAATTCGCATACAATAACAACGATTATTCTAGTATTTGTGTGGCTCCGTTTGAGGCTCTCTATGGTAGGAGATGTAGATCTCCAATTGGTTGGTTTAAAGTAGGTGAGGCCACAGTAGTAGGGCCTGACTTGGTGTTTGATGCATTAGAAAAGGTTCCGTTGATCAGATAAAGGCTTAGGGTTGCCCAGAGCCGACAGAAATCATATGCTGATGTGAGAAGAAACGATCTAAAGTTTGAGGTCGGTGACTTTGTGTACTTGAAAATCTCTCCCATGAAGGGAGTGAAGAGATTTGGCAAGAAAGGGAAACTCAGTCCCCGAAATATCGGTCCCTTCATAATTCTCAGTCATTTCAGAAAGATAGCTACGAGCTTGAGTTGCCTTCAGATTTAGCCTCAGTACACCCAGTGTTCTATGTCTCATTGTTAAAAAAGTTTATTGGTGATCCAGCTGTAGTTGTTCCCTTAGAAAGTGTAGATATTCATAACAGTCTTTCCTTTGAGGAAGTTCCAGTCGAAATTCTTGATCATCAAGTTAGTACACTAAGGAATAAAGAAGTTCCACTAGTCAAAGTTCTTTGGCGGAATTAGTCCATCAAGGGAGCCACTTGGGAAGCAGAAGTAGATATGTGAACCAAGTACCCTCATCTTTTCTCTATGAATCCAGATTCAATATAAGGTACTAATCTTCTTAAGATTTTCTTTTATCTGTCATGCTCAGTTTCAGTCGTACATCACATTCATATCAATCGTGCATTCATGAATCAGTTCAGTCATGCATTTTATGCATCACACATGCATATTCAGTGTGTAAGCTCAGTCCATCAATTTCCTTAGCTTAACCAGTTTCATTTGGGGACGAATGATCCCAAGGGGGAGATATTAAAACACCCCATATTTTCCTAGCATTATCTAAGTCCCATACATGAGTATTCGTATATAAAAATTTTGAAACACTCATTTTATTTTTCATTTTAGAGCCTGCCATTGCATAGGAAATTCAGTTAGCTTTCCAATAATATAAAATTTGCCTAAATCAAATAACCGGGTAAGAAGTTATGGTGATTTTAAGTTTCAGTCGTAAAGCACCGCCATTTTAAACTTTAGCGTGTCACGGTTTAACACCCTTCCAGCTGGAGTTACAGGTTGGACCCCGGTTAGCCCAAATTAGGGAATGTCAGTTAGATGATTCCTCCCACAGTCTCAAATACAGTCTCAGTTACAGTCTCAGTTCAGTTATTTAGTCTTAGTGTTGTTTGACCAAAGCATACAGATTTCAGTCATTTCAGTACTTCAGTTTACAGATTTTACTCAGTTCATATTATATGATTGGTCATGCATCCTTAGTGTCTACTGATTTTCTCGTATTTTCAGTATTTACAGATTCTCATGTATACACAGTATTTACATGCTTCACGTATCTCCAGTGCCTACAAATTTCATGTTCTCTATTCAGTATCCCATTCTTTACATGTATATTCATATAGTTTATTATTCTTATTCATGAAACCATGCATACCAGCCTACCTCATTTAGCATACCAGTACATTCAAAGTACTGAACACATACCATTTTCTTTTGTGCTATGATGTCTTATACTATAGGTTTTGATGCTCAGTTCCCAACTCATGAGTAGACTTATCAAAACCTCAGCAGTAGCAGTGGTGATTCCTCATACTTCGAGGACAGGCTTACTTTATTTCATGTCTTAGTTAGTAGTTAGTTGGAGTTAGTTTGGGCCTGTCCCATCAACTCATATTCAGTCAGTCATTTATAGAGGCTTTTCGGATATTTGATTCAGTTATTCAGTAGTCAGATATTACAGTAGTTATCTTGTTTATCACTATTTATTCAAATTCAGTCAGTTGTTTCTATAGACTTATATTTCAGTTTTAAATTCAGTTATTAAAACCTCATGGCATGTCAGTATTCTTTCGTATTTATGATTATGTTATTCAGTGCTCACAGCAGGTACCAGCTCATGGGTTAGCTTATGGTCCCTCGGGACTGTAAGCACCGTGTAATGACCAGGGGGTAGTCTCAGGTAGTTACATGAAAAATCTCAGCCAGGGAAAAGTGAAGATGAGGAAAGATATGAAAACAACATTTAGGGAGGTGGACAAGGGTATGTAGATGGTGATGAAGAAAATAAAAGTGAGAAAGGGGAGGAATTAGAGAGTGAAAAAAAGAAAGAGGATGATCATCAACATGATGATAATAGATCACCAATGGGGTGCGAATTAATATCGACATCCCAGCATGATCCTATCAATACTTTTAGTATTGACAGGTTTTAAGTTGCGATGCCGATAAATAACCTAAAAGTAGAAGAAGAACTAACTAGTGAACTTGTACTTAAATGTCAGATGGGGAAAAAATTTAATTATTTTGGAAAATTATGAAGAACGGAAACATAGACGAACTTTATAAGAAGAGATGCTATGGATGCTTTCTTGAACTTCTTGAGAACCCCCCATCCCATTTCTATTTGAGGATGGTGTATGGTTTTCTCAAGTGTAGGATCAAGTACGTAGGGGATGATAAACATTCGGAGGAGGGAAGAAAAAAGATGGATGAAATCTGGATCACCTATTGTGGTATGTCAGTTTGTTTTGGCTTGTAAGAGTTTTTCATAGTGATGGGCTTGAGATGCCATCATCCTGAAGAACCACCTATCTCCAAGGGAACACCCCGCAAAAGATTCAAGGCAAGAAAATGCAAGGAAAAAATAGATGGTTTGTTTGACATTACTCGACATGGCTATAAAGCATCGGATTTGTTGACAAATCTCATGGATAAAACCATACCAAAGAAGTGCAGGGAGCAATTGTGCTTAGTTTGGTTTCCCATTCGGTTATATTGGCAAGAGACGTCAACAAGGTCATAGAAGATGATTTGTCGGTGTGTGCTGAGGATTTGATAAATTCAATAATTATCCCTGGGGATATCATAGCTTCTACTTGACTGTCCAATATTTACTGACAAAGATATCCTCAGGGACGACCACATTATATGGCTGTCCTTGGGTTGTCATGGTAAAATTAATCACTATTTTTACTCATCCATTAATTTATATGGAATATAGTTATTATGACTTTTTTTGCTTTCTTCCTGTTTATATTTTTTACGCTTGGAAATTTGAAGTCATTCCTCTCCTCCGAAAGCAGGTAATGGATTACCTGGATGAGGTTTCTCATCCAAGGATGTTTAGGTGGTTGGCCGCAAAGAACAACACCAAAATTAAGAAGATTGGTCTTTTTAACCCTTCGGATGATGCAGTACGTCTTCTTTAAGTAAAATAATTTTACTCAATGAAAGATATTAAATAGATGTTATATCTGGTGCAACAGATGTTTATCTGATGCACAAGATAGGACATCTATTACGACAGATTACCCTTCCTATGCCAATCGGTGCAACAAATTGATAATCTATTGCGACAAATGATTGATATCTTGCATTAGATTACCCATTTGTTGTTTTGGTTCTCTAAACCCGACTCCTAACAGATTAACCATCTATTACAAATTATGCAATAGATGGCTAATCTGATGTAACATATTGTTAATCTGTTGTGACATATAAATCATCTATTGCATAATATGTAACCCAATAGATTACCCATCTTGTGCAATTGGTACAATGGATTGGTAATCTGTTGTGACAGATGATTGATATTTTGTATCAGATTATCCATGTGTTTCTCTGGTTTTGAACCCGACTCAAATGGATTTTAACCATCTACTGCAAACTATGCAACAATGGGTAATCTGATACAACATATTGTTAATCTGTTACATAAGTTGACTGTGTATAACCCAACTGTGAAAATTATTATATTATATGATTTAAATATATCTATCTTATTTTTTATAGGTTGTGCATCCATGAATCGTGCCTACTGAGCAGGAGTCAGTGATGACTTCTTATATTACTCTAGATCATATTGATACTATAGTAGACCCAATGGTAGAGTTAATAAAGAAAGAATTGGTTGGATTGACAGCCATAAGAAGAGCATTTAGTCAAGGTCAGCCTAGTGTTGTGGCTCTTCACGACCAGCCTACTAAGGCAGATCGGGTGCTTCTTCTAGTGGAGTTGTTGGTGTTGGTGGTAGGCATGCTGATGCTGCTACCACTCATGATAATGAGCATGTTTGATGCTCAAGAAAAATAAATATGTTTGAAAACACCCCTTTTCACCCTTACACAGGTCCCTCTCACCCCTCTTCACCCTCGTGTTCTCATTGTGAATGTGAAAAGAGCAAGGACAACCAGGATAAACTCTTTGAAAAAGTAAAGGCTATCTCTAAAGTTGTCGAGGAATTCAAATCCAAGAGAGGTGTCATGCAATCCAAGAAGGTGAGGGAGCCATACACTCCTACAGCGGCGAGTAGGAGGAAGAAAAGAGCAATTATCGACGTACTTTCCAGTCGGAAATCAAAAAAAATTGCAAATCCCCCCTCTCCAAAAGTTAAAGTTGTTGAAGTTCAGGTGTCATTCAAGAAGGTGGACATATACATGGAACTTGGCACCAAAGAGAAGAGGGATTTGTGACATGCCAAGAATTCCAAGCCAGGCACACCAGATTACCCCAGGCCTTCCTTTTTCCCCCAAGACTTCTAGACTATAATAGATATACATATGCGGTAGAAGGACAAGGAAAGTTTACTTTTCCTAACCTAGCCTTCTAATCTACCCCATGAAGAAGAAGCTACGCAATAGATGTGAAATCTATTGCAATAGCTGAGTATTTTGGTGCAACTGGTAGTGGTTCTGTTGTAACTTATTATCCATCAGTTGCATAAGTTGCATTGGATTATTGATTCAAAGAACCCTATGCAACAGATGGACTATCTATTACATCTTTACAATTACTAACCTATTTAAAAATTGACTTCTTAGATCACAGCATATTGATAAAATTCTCTGCCTTATGAGGAAAAGGCAATTAATGTTCCCAAAAGTTTATGACGTTGTCGATAGGATAATGGACCTTGACTTTAAGAAGCTCAAGGATAAGTACGATCAACTCAATAATCAAGCGTTAACCTGTGGCGTGGGATTTGATTTATTAGTTTCTACGTTGGATTGGAATGAAAAAGAAATGATAAAATATGTTAGAGGGAAGAGGCCAAATCCATATGGCAAAAGCTGGACCGAGGAAAAAAGGATTGTTGCAGTCATTAGCGTGGATGGCATGTATTATAGAGCTTTTGAGATACTACTCGAGGAGGGAAAGATCAAAGTTTATGACTGCAACATACCTACCATCGACGAGGTCTATCTTTTTCCATGTGCAGCCACTGTGGAGCTATTCCCCATCTTATTGAGGGAGAGTAAACTAATGAATCATTTTCCAAAGGAAGTGTTGATGAAGAAATCATGGGATTTTGAAGATCGAAACAAGGTTATGAACCTTTCAAAAAATGATATCGGTTACGTGTGCGGCTCACACACTCTTGCACATATCAAATATTTGTTGATCGGTACAGAAATGGTCGAGCCCACGACCTTTCTGTGCAGCAACGTTGTGGAAAACCTGCAAGAGGTCTGGGCTTATTGGGTACTAAATGGACACTTGGAGCCTGTGTATATAGAAGAGCCTGTGAAATAATAAATTTTTATTTCAAGTCACACTTCACTTTACTTTAAAATACATGTACATATAGTGGCAATAATTTCTTTATGATGAAAGTTGAGTTTTTTATAATGTAATAGATTGTCAATCTGTTGTAAAATATATTTTATCTGTTCTGGCAGATAGTTTATCTGTTGTAATAGGTTGTTCATCTGTTGCAATAGGTTGGTCATCTGTTGTATTATTCTGATGTTAATTCTATCTAATCTGTTGCAATAGTGGAAAGACCTATTTGATAATTTCCAATAGATGACCTAAATTTTACAATATATGCCTAAATCTGTTTGATATTTTCCAACAATTACGCTTGAATATCCATGTGCTCAACAACACCAAACCAGTAGCAAATACACCACCATGAAAATTTTAGCAATTAGGCTTGAATATCCATATGCCTAACAACACCAAACCAGTAGCAATAATAGCAATAATGTAGCATCCTCTTGCTAGATTTTGTTTCTCTTCAGAAGCCTTGACTTTGTTCAACAAACCTCAGATTACACGATTTGCTTATAAAGTGTGTCGTTCTTCATACCAATCAAAGTAATCGCATCCTCCAAATTTCTATAAAAATAAGAACACAATTACAAAATAATTACAAGTCAATAATTAATCAACTAATTAAATGAAAAAAATATACCATTGAAATCTTACAAGTAAAAAATCTATGACTTGGATTTTGTTGAGTCCAAGAAGTCTTCAATAGAGCTTCATGACCGCACTTACAATATCGAAAATCTTTATCACAAAAAACAGTGAAAGATGCGCTCGCATTGTCAAGCTCGATTGGAAAAAATGAAAAAAAATAAAGAAAAAAATACCAAATGCAAATAATTTGAAGAATTTGGAAAGATAAAAAAAATATGATGATGAAGAAGAAGATTTGGAAATTTAGAGTTAAAATTTAGGAAGAAGATGAATGAATATATAAGACAATGGGGAAAAATAACCGTTGGGGGCCAAATCAGATGCCAAGTCAGCAAAAATAGGGGTTCAACGAGCCTTCGCTACGTGAATTACACGGAAGTAGCCAATAGGGCAAAAAGTTCCAAACTGAAACGTTTAATGCCTATTTTATTTTATGTGTTTAAAATGAACATTGTCTACTTGATGCCTATTTTATTTTAGGTGTTTTGAACTGAACACTGTCGATGGGTTCTGCCATTTTTATTTCAATTAACTTTCACTTTTATACATGTAGTGGAAACTATTTATGTCCAATGAAAGTTGAATTTTTATAATGCAACAGATTCTCCATCCATTGTAACAGATATTCTACCTGTTCTGATATATAGTTTATCTGTTGTAATAGGTTGGCCATCTGTTGCATTATATCGATGTTTTTATCTAAGTCTATCTGTTGCAACAGCGGAAAGACATGTTTGATAAATTCCAACAGATTAACTACTTGTTGCAACATATGTCTAAATTTGTTTGATATTTTCCAACAGATACATTATCTGTTGCAATATTTGAATCTAGTATTTTATTTCAATTAATAAGTTCAAATCTTAGGAAAAAATAAAATTCATAGACAAAATAAAATAAATCGAAGCCTTTAGAAATTAGCTGAAACAAGTCAACGACTAAATGAAATGTAAAAAAATTATTATGGGTACAGATCTTAACAAATACATCAACAATTTAAGTATTGATGGCAAGGATTCCTAAGGAGGGGTTAGATTATTACTTTGACGGTTAGATTATTACTTTGACAGACTCAAGCTATAAAGGTCTACTCAATATGGACAAGTTGTTCTTCATTTGATGCTATGAAATTCGGCTTTGGTCGTCGTGGATCTTCATTGTCGCTTACGTACGGTTTCTGCATTTTCTGTTCTCCATATTTCCATAAAAATAGTAGCATATTGTCAATGTTGTTCAGCAGTAGATTCTACATCTACCTGGAAAGCCAGAATTGGTCAATGCTAATCACGGAGATACAACAAAATGGAAAAGGATAACTCATCTGTTCTAGAAAATCAAATAGGTCTTCCTCCTATTTTAAATTATCCCAAACATATTATATTTTTGTTGCAATAATGAATCAACTGTTGGGATAAATTTCTACATGAGGAAGACCTGTATGATGATTTCTAATGGATGAACCATCTGTTACAATATATGACTCATTTGTAGCAGCAAATAGGTTATCTATTGGTATAAATAAAAGAGGAGCGAAGAGCTGATTGATTTGCTAAAATAGATGAGACATATGTCGCAATAGATACTTTATCTGGTGCAACAAGTTAGTCAACTATTGAAACAGATATATATATTTGTTTGATAATTTTCAGCAGTTGTGTCATCTATTAAAACAGATATGTGTCTATTTGTTAGTTGGAACAGAAATATATATTCACCTTCTTCATCTCGTGCTTCTCTCATTTGGACATTGTACATTGCTCAGTGCAACACACGGACAGAGGAGTTGCAATTTTGCTTTTTTAGATGCTTGATAATGCCTTGGAAATCACTTTCCTTCTCCTCTTAGCCTTAATCTCTAATGGAGTGGATGGATATAAAATCCTCTTTGATAGAATGACACCCCTCTTAGATGTTAATTCCTTTACAGAAGAAGTTAATGCATTAATAGTATTAATCACTTCATCATGTTTTGCCCTGCTGTCTTGACATTTGCATGCAGAATATTCGCTGGGAGAGGCAAAATCTATATAACCAGTATGATCATACTCATAATGGTTTATTTTAAACACTATAAGAGGAGCATCATTAGCACCAGCAGCAACACCACTACCACCACCAACAGCTCCATCACCACTAAGACCATCATCAACAACAAGCCCACCTTCCAAAATTGTTTTTCTTATAATGGTTGTTGCTCCGAACAATTCTATTTTTATTTTTTCAATGACCTTAGGGTCCAATAAAGTTTGCACAGATTGTAAAGTAAGAAAAAATGGCATCTTCAACTCTCGATTGGTTGGAACTAGCGACGGATGCACAATCTAACATAAATCATTACATCTATTAGAATGATAATTAGATCATTCAAAAATATTATTAATTAAAACAAAAACTTAATTATAATTATACTTACAGCATCCTTCGGGGGTTTGAAGAGATCAAGAAATTTTATATTTTTATCACTTTTGGCTGACAACCATCTCAAGATTCTAGGATAGAAAACTTCTTCCTGGTAGTTCACTTGTTGTCTCAAATAAGGAATGGCTTCAAACGCCCAAGCCTATAAAATAATGCTAATAAATCAAAATTATTATTGAGTAAAAAAAATAAATGATATCATAATAAAAGAAAGAAATATTTACCATGAAAACCCATGGAAATCCATATAAGTTGGCTGTCTTTGGCGCTAATGGAGTCAACAAATATTTGACAGTCATTTTGAAGCTTTCATAACCCCAAGGATAGCAGTTAAACGCCTCAAGATCCTCGGAGAGCTTTATTAAACTGATGCTTATGTTGTTGTTAACGTCTCTCATCCAAAGAATATTATGTACAAACCAAACCAAGCACAATGACTGTTTGTGCTTCTTTGAAAGTCCTTTACCTTTCAACGCTTCTATTAAATTTTTATTTATGAAGCTTGGACCAACAATGGACACCAGGTCATCACGATCACACGACTTTCCTTTGCCTTTTTTGAGTGTGTGGGGTGCTTTTTTGGGGTTAGAATAGGTATAACTTGAGAAGGAGGATAACATTTTAGTCCAGTAACTATGGAAAACTCCTTCCAATCAAAACAAACAGGTATGCCACAGTAATTTATCCACTCCTCATCCATCTTATCTTTGTTTTCATACATAAACCTACGCTTGAGAAGTTCATATACCATTTTCATTTGGAAACGAGCATTGTTGTCCTCCGGCAAATCAAGATATTTTCCAAAGAAGTTGTCCCTAAAATAAGCATCCAATTTTTACTATCAAAGTATTTTTTTTGAAGGCATCGAAAGATATTCCCATGGCTGACTTAACCACGAAATCACCCGTTAAATCTGTGGCACCATCGCACTGCATTCTCAAAGGATAACAATCAATGATGAAGGTTTTGACCAACTCTTCAGTGGAAGAGCTATTAGCATTTGGATCATCTCTTTTGAAATATTTCTCCTCCCTCTTTTCATCATATTCTGCTCTTGATTAAGATAACGTGTGTAAAGCAAGCTCATAGAGTGATGGATGTAGCCTAGCTGCTTCACTTGTTCCTTTACTTGGACTTGATTCAGTTTCTATTCTTTTGGGAGCCATATTATCTAAAATTAACAGAAACATACAAAAATATATTATAGTTTATTAATGCATCGTTAAAAAAGGATAACAGTAAATCTAACAAGCAAACTAGCAAAATAACAGTTCCAACAGATCATTGATCTGTTGCACTAGGTAGTATATCTATTTCAGTATATAACCAATCTGTTACAGCAGATGAGTAATCTGTTGCAATAATACAAAATGTATCACTCATTTTTTAAGACAGATGAATGGTTTGTGCAACAGATCATATATTGTTGCAATATATAAGTGATTTGTTGAAATAATTAAATAACCTATTGCAATGGATGAGTAATCCATTGCAACAATACAAAATATACCACTCATCTATTAAGAAAAATGAATGGTTTGTGCAGCAGATCACACATCTGTTGCAACATTATCTGTTGTAACATATGAGTGATCTATTGGAATAGTTAAATAACCTGTAGCAATGGCTGAGTAATCTGTTATGACAATACAAAATATATCACCCATCTGTTAAGAAGGATGAATGGTCTGTGCAATAGATCACACATTTGTTGCAACATATGAGTGATCTATCAGAATAGTTAACTAACCTGCGTAATTTGTTGTAACATATGAGTGATCTATTGGAATAGTTAAATAACCTGTAGCAATGGCTGAGTAATCTGTTATGACAATACAAAATATATCACTCATATGTTAAGAAGGATGAATGGTCTGTGCAATAGATCACACATTTGTTGCAACATATGAGTGATCTATCAGAATAGTTAACTAACCTGCGTAATCTGTTGTGACAATACAAAACATATCACTCATCTGTTAAGAAAGATGAATGGTCTGTACAACAGGTCACACAGCTGTTGTAACACATGAGTGATTTGTTGAAACAGTTATCAACGGTCAATATTGGTTAGATTTCTTCCAACAGAAGGGTTGTCTATCCCAGCAGATAAATGAGCAATTGGAAAAATCAAGTCTTGGACATGTCCTGTTGAAAGAGTTGATAGGCTTTTATCCAACAGGAGGTTCATCTGTTGTATCAGATCTTTGATCTGATGGTTCCTCCATTGCATCAGATGGTTAATCTGTTGCATCAGATTTTTTATCTGATAGTTTCTCTGTTGTATCCGATAGTAAATTTGTTGCATCATATGGTTAATCTGTTGCAACATATAGTTAATCTTTTGCATCAGATAGTTAAACTGTTGCATCATATGATAAATCCGTTGCATCAGATTTTCTATCCGATGATTCCTCTATTGCATCAGATGATTAATCTGTTGCATCATATAAAAATCTATTGCATCAGATGGTTAGTAAGTTGCATCAGATGAATAATCTGTTGGAGAAAAAAAATAGTAGCACGATTTTGTTCAACAGAAAATAGCAATATCACCATTTTTACCAAGAACAAATCAACTCAAATCGTTGTTTTATTTGTATAAACACAAACAATGAAAATCAAACTTCAAAAAAATGCAACAAACAACAAAAAATCATAATTCACTTCGAAAAGAGAATAGAAGAAATACCAGAAATTAGGGTTTTATTCAGACCGCATTTTAAATTAAAGCAATAAATATTGAAATTGTTAACCAATACTATAAGAGAAGTTGGCTTAAGTTCTTCATTTTCTTCAAAACTAAAAAGGCCATAAATTTTTACCTGTGAAAGAAGAAAAGGAACGATGAAGAATTCAAAGTTGTTGTGGCCGGAGAGCAAGGCTGTCACGTCGATTGAAGGTTGAAGTCGAAAAGGAACTCGAAGCCCAACTATTTATCATCGGAGGTTGAAGTCGTCGAGGATTGAAAGGAGAAATTTACAGAACTGTTGGTTGGGTGAATTGAGAGAAGTTGTCGAGAAAGAGATGAGAGAGACTGGTTGATTTGGATTGAAGAGGGGTGTGGGTTGGGTTGATTTTTATTTTTAAAAAGATTAGAAAGTTTTGAAAATATTAATCAAGTCCACAATTAACTTAATCTAGTTTCCTAATTATGTTTGACCCTTTAAGTTAAGTCAATGTCACCAATCCTTCATTCAAGACTTAAAAGACAGTTTTCCTTCAATTTTCTCTATTCATTAAAGCATTACCAATCTCAACATTTGAGAAGTTGGTATTCAAGATTGGGATGTGCCATCTCCGAGAACTGAAATGATTTTGCATCAGGGGGAGTAAAGTACGCGCTGCACTCTTTTTCCTTTGGCCTAGGTTTTGTCCCAATGAATTTTTCAGGCAAAGTTTTTAACGAGGCAGCAAACAATGCATATAAGAATATATGTGTCCTCTTTTTCCTTTACTAGAAATTTTTTTTCCACAGGATTTTTTCTTAGTAACGTTTTAACGAGACATATTTCGTACCAATGGACACTCCAGAGGGAGTGTTGTAAATAATTATAATAATGTGGATGTCCATAACTTCTTGGTGTAATTTTCTTTTTCCTTTTTCCTATTAAATAAGTGTGGATCTTCGAATGACCAAAAGTATCTCAATCGTCTATATTCTTTGATCAAACATTCCCTATTCATTCCTTCACATTTCACTTGTTCGCTTTATTAGGTCTATATTTTTTTTCCTTACTTTTTATCTTATTACTTTAATTTTCCTGTATATCTATATATACTAAATAGCAAGAAAGTCTTGCTTAGATTGTTGCCAAGTGACAACCTAAGATGACGTCATGTATTAGTTTTAGGACAAATTAGTTAAAGTTAGGTTTCATTAGTTATTGTGTTCAATTTAAATTTTTTAAATAACTTTTAAATTTTCTTACAGTTTTTTTAAATTCAAATTCTGACCTATTTTTAAATCATATAATGGTTGTTTGTTACTATGAATTGAAAAACTACCGATTTATTGAATTGGAAAACAAATCTATCATTTGTTTTCACTTTATATTAAATGAAACATATATTGATTTGATATTAGTATTATTTTAAAATATTCTCACGAAAATGGAAATTATCAAGTTATTTTAAATTTAAAACTGTAAATTATAAAATTAAAAGTATATCAGTTTTAAAAGAGAAGAACGTGGGTTGTTAGTGTTACATTTCTATTAGGAACTATTTGTTCTATCTTTTCAAAAATAAATGTTAGCATTACTTAAATTTTTAATTGAGAGTGGCTATTCAAAATTCAAATTTTTACAATTTTATGCTCTTCCTAAAAAAAAATTGCACCTAAATTAAAGGCGCACACTAATCCATTTCTATCCACTCTAAATTATCTTTTCGAAAAAGATTTTTAAAAAATTAATTACCTAAATTAACCCCAACCCACATTTGAGTAACTTCCCATTCCCATTTCTATGCTCACGTTTGGAAAATGGTATATGTTTTCATGATCACACTCAGACACAATTGCACAGGACACAAATATATATCACACTCATCAAATAAATATATAAGAGCTTAAGCATAGACTCTTATGCAGAACATCAAACTACATTACATTATTTGGCTTATCGTAATATTTATTGGAAGTTCATATACGAGCCAATCAAAAGTATATTTTATTATTTTTCATCCATGTAATGTATTTCATACTTGGAAATATCATGCATTTCTTAGTTGCAGATGTCATGAATGTAATTATATTATACCAAGAGCAAGAAAATTATATTAGAAGAAAAGAAAAAGCACACGAGGTATACATGATGAAAGTGTTTTGGTTATAACATTATTTACGTGTATTTTGTTGGCTTTGATTTCTGATGACAATGTTTTCTTCAATCGACTTCAATAAACATTATATTGGTAAGTTTGTCATGTTCTTATTTTGTTTTAAATTGCATTTGAAAATTTAAGGTTGTCATTCCATTTAATTTAAAGGTTAGTGTGTTTTTTTTTTATAAAAATTACATTCCAGTGTAATATTGATATGAACGTAGAAAAAAATTATATGTTGCAATATTATGTCAAATTAAAAATCATATCTTTCACTATGCTTCATTATAATTGGACTTAATTACCAGAAATTTGAATTTAAGTTGAGGAAGAATGGAATGACAATGTCAATGAGAATCATTGATATATTAATTTATGACCAACAACATAGGTTGAAATCCTTTCTTCTTCTTTTATTTCCTATTTTACTATGTAATTTTTTCTCTCTTTTTAGTTTTGTTCATGTTTGTAGTGATACATACTACATGTAAACTTATCTTTCAATTTCTTACTTTTCTTTTTTTAAATATCATCATACAGTACTTCTTAATTTCCTATATATATATATATATATATATATATATATATATATATATATATATGCATTCTTCTATCCTCATATGTCTTATTGTTTTTTTAGGTTCGTTTCAATTTAATTTAATATGTAATATTAGTTACTGTTTTGTTACTAAGAATCTTTTGGATTTGAGATGGTGGTTTTATAACTGAAAATTGATGAACTTTGGATGGAGAGACGTCTATGACTGCTATAGAGGAGATGGAGGTGGTGTTTTGATAAAATTATCTGCATTGGTATTCACTTGTGAAGATAGAACGGTGATTCACATGCAATGTCAACGCTTTCAATTTTTAAATAGATTTCAAATTTAGCATAAAGTTTATTAAATACATTTGTCCAATTTTAAAAACAAATGCAAAAGTTTTTACATAAAGTTAATAATCTGAATTTTGGATTCTAATTTGAGCGGAATGTTATAAATTCTAATTTTGGATTCTAATTATGTAATACAGTTTCTTTATTTTAGAATTCATGTATATAAATTTTAATTTTAATTGAAAGATAAATTTAATATATAAATATAAGACTTTTTCTGTTTAAATAAGAATTAGTTATTATTTTTAAAATTTAATTTCAATATATGAATTTAAATTTGTTTAAATACTTATATATTTTAACGCCTTCTATTGTGACTAGGGAAGCTACCTACATTTAAGTGTTAAAATACTCTACTTTTAGTTGTTGTCATATTTTAAAAGATCAAATTTGTGAAAAATATTAAAATATGAAATTTTCAGAATTTGAAATGCAGTAATATCAATAACATTTCTCAATACTATGCTAATGAAAGCTAAGATTTTCCAAGAAGATTCATTTGAAATTCAAGTGATTTTTTTTTAAAGAAAAAAAGTACTAACTAAACTGTCCCATTGTTTAATTAAGTAATGATTCGTTAGTAATTTTTTAAATTTTTATTTTTTAAAAAAAATAAAAATATTTAAAACAAATAATAATACAAAAAAGATAGTTTAAAAAATTCTATATGCCTACACGTCCCTTCCCCATTACCCAACTAAATTACAAACACAATTACACAGTTATTTATTAATAGAAAATGTTACTGTAGATTTCTAATCAAGTATGAAATCTTATATTTTTTTTCCGTTTTATTGCACTGTACTTTTAAAAATAATATAATTAAAAAAATATATTTTATATATATTATAAATTGATTTAATTTGATTTGCAAAACAAACACACATTTATAAATAATTACTATCCTTTTTGACTAGCATCCTTTTAATCATAAAAGAAAAAAGGAACAAGATAATAAGAAAATATTTTTTAAAAAGGAGTAAACTAAATAAAACCAAACCATGCACGTCCATATACCTCATTCCCCCACTAAGGCTTCATTTGTTTTTGTTTTTTAAGATTCAGACGTCTGAATCTAAATGCACATCTGAATGATTAAGATGTTGTCTGTCTCTAGTTTTGAAAACTGAATGATTAAGAGTGTTTACTTTTCAACATCTGAATGTGTAAAAAAAAATTATTTGTATTCATAATAAAATGAAAAATTACAATTCAAATAAAAAATTAATTATATATTACAAAGTATGTAATTTAATACAACAAAATTATTAGTATTTGATTGAGAAAAAATATTTATGTTTGTTAGTGATAGTGGAGATGGTTTATAATGGTGGTTGTGGTGACAATGATTGATGGTAGTGATTAATAATGTTGGTGGTGATAATTGTGATGGTTGGTATTGTAGTGTCTGTTATGATGGTGACGATTGATGGTGGTGGTGGTGGTTGTGTTATGACATTACTTGATATTAGTAGTTTAAGGTGTTGATTGTATTGGCTGAAACATGACTGTATGATGATTGACGATGTGTTGGTGCTAGTTGGAGATGTTATTTGTTGTGATGGTAGAGATGGTTGTTACTAGAGATAAGTTGTAGATATTGTACTAGTTGAAGTGGTAGTAGAGGTGGCGTTACTAGTGACAATGGTGGTGGTGGCAAACAAATGTGTAGAGGTTGTGATGTATTAGTGGTAGTTAGTGGTGGTTCTAGTTGTGATAGATGAGTTGGTTGGTAGTAGGGATTGACCGGTAGTGGTTGCTGATTGTGGTGTTGTTGACGGCAGTGGTGGCGATGTATATAATTAGATTAAAAGAGGTAGTAGGTGTGGTAGCGGTTGACAATTGTGGTTGGTAGCGGTATTTGTTGTTGATGGTGGTTGTGATAGTGGAGGTGGTTGGTGGTGCTTGACAATGGTGACGATGACAGAGGTGGTTAGTGGTGGTGATTGTTGATTATGAACAGAGTGGTGAATATTATCCAACATCAGAATATCCCTTTAGACCTATTAAGATTTGGTCCTAGATCTGAATGACTAAGACCTATTCAGACTTATTAAGAGTTAAAACCTTAATGAAAAACAAATGCACTTAATGATTTGAAGTCTGAACCATTTAGATTCAGACCTCAATTAAATGCAAACAAATGAAGCCTAACTCACATATACAAGTTTACACACACAATAAAAAGAAAAAAAAATTACGCACATCTTCTTTTGTTCTCTTATTTTCCTTGAACAGCTTAAAAATGTTAACACTTTTGCTTCTCATGCATGTTTTTTTAAAAAAAAATTAGTAGTAGTCTATTTATTTTTGACAGTGAATTTTTATGGTTATAATTTATGATTTTTACATAATGGTGATTGCATTATTCCCTCAAATCCAAGTTGGAGGCTTGGACCAATGACAATCACAAAGTAGATTTTTCATTTTGTAACATACTAGAATTCTAACGGTTGTTGGCCATTTATTTTCATCATTTTATAAAATTATTATTTTTAAAAATATTTATCCGTTTTAAATTTATAATTCAAAGTTAGTGAGTACCAACATTCTTTTAATAGCATATACCTTCCGCAACGTATGCCTCCGATGAACTCATCAGCGATAAGCAATGGAGGTTGAAAAATCGAGTTATACAACATCCAGATCATGAACATCCACAGATTTATTCTTTGTTGAAAGGATTCTCCAAGATAAGAAGGCAGGAAAAGAATTGAAAATTCTACATTTGTTTTAAAATTCACTCTTGAATTATATCATGGCTGATAGCTATGTTTTTTAGAGACATAAATGATGAACAACCCCTTTTGATTTAAAGTGCATGTGATATATTTTCTCAAAAAATAACCTGTAAGGATATATAAATTCTAAAATTTCGTCATTTCAAATATCTGTATATATTTTATTTTTTCAGAAAATAGTTTACCTTATTCCTAACTATAACAGTTTATGAATTTCAACTTCTTAACCGCTTAAAAACATTCTTTCAGATAATTAATTCTTTTTTCGTTGGTTTTTGTTGATATCGATCATTAACGATATCAAGTTACTTAGTATTAGACCTTATATATTAAGGTATTTACTAAAAGTCTTCTAAGTGATGCTATCTTTTAACCTTTTAAATTAAAGATAAATCTTTGAACTTGCACTATTTAAAAAAAAAAAAAATGAGATAAATTTTTGGAAAAATTTCAAAAATAGCAACTATAGAGCCTTAATTGTAACCTTTATAGCAACGGTTTAATAATTACGAAAAATAGCAAATTATTTTTTATATTTAAGTAAACTGTTGCTATACAAATACATATACAATAACATTTACTGCCTTTGTTTTACTCAAATTAGTTGAGTTAAATAAGGAATAATTATCCTAGCTAATTAAATTTCCATAAATTACTCTTATTTAAATTAGTAGATTCTTTTTCCAAATCAAACTCAAATATGAAGATTATTATTTTCATGATCTTCAAAATTTCAAAATATCATTCTCTTATTTCTCTAACTATATATTCTTGTTAGTTTTTTTATTTTCCATTTTTTTCTTTCCACTTTATTTTCTCTCTTCTACTTCTCTTTTTTTTTTCCTTTTTCGTTTATTTATTTATTTCTTTCTTTTTTCTTTTTCTTTTTTTTTTCGTTTTCTCATATTTTTTTCCGTTTTCTTCTTCTTATTTTTTTTAATTTTTTTTTCTTTTGTTTTTACACTTCTATTTCTAGTTTCTATTTCTCTTTCTTCTTCTTTTTCCTTCTTTACTTCTTTTTTTTTTTCAAATTTTTATTTTTTATTTTTTTTTTCTTTTTTTTTTTACTCTTTTATCTCTATCTTTTATTTTTAAAAGACAAATATCTATATCATATATACATATTCAAAAAATATACAAAATAAATAGACATACAAATTTGCATATGTATTTACGGTAAAAAAAACATACATATATACTGCATATGTATTTACAGAAATACATATCTGACTCACATGTATATATAAACATATAGGACACAAAATCTCTATAACAAAAATGACAATTATATACATATACATATAGGTAATAAAAAAATACATGAGACATATCTTAAATAGTAAAAGAATTCAAATAAGTACATATGTTACCCTCTAAAATGACATAGTATGTACAGTTCAAAGACAAATCCAACACCGTATAAAATACATATAGCTCTGCACATATCTGATCCATATGTATATTCTTCTTTTATATGAGTCACCTTTATATTTCGCAAATACATATGAAGATATATAGTACAGTTATGTTTGTTACTGTTTAATATGAATATGATATGTATTTCGTAAATACATATGTATGTTTTTCACTGTAAATACATATCCAGATCTGTATGACTATGTATTTTGTATATTTTTTGAATATATGTATGTGATATACATATTTGTCTTTTCAAAAATAAAAGTTAGAGATAGAAGAGTAAAAAAATAAAAAAATAAAAAAATAAAAAAATAAAAAAATAAAAAAATAAAAAAATAAAAAACGAAAAAAATAAAAAAAATATAAAAAAAAAGAAGAAAGAGAAATAGAAGTGTCAAATAAAAGAAAATAAAGAAATAAAATAAAATAGAAAAAATAAGAAGAAAACAAAAGTAGAAAAAAAAAAGATATGAGAAAGGAAAAAAAAAGAAATGAAAAAGGAAAAAAGAAGAGAGAGAAATAGAAGAGAGAAAATAAAGTAGAAAGAAAAAATAAAAAAGAAAGAAAAATCAAAATAAAATAATAAAATGAAAAATAATCTAACAACAAAAAAAAAAGATAGAGATATAAGAGAGTGAAAGACAGTAATGATGTTTAATTTTGAAAGCTTGAAGATCGTGGAGATAATTATTTTCAACTATGAAAAGGGGAAAAAAAAAGGGAAAACAAAAAAAAAAGAAAAAAAAAAAGAGAAATAGAAGAGAGAAAATAAAGTGTAAATAAAAAAAATGAAAATAAAATAAAATAAAAAAATAAGATGAAAAAAAGGGGTAAAAGATATGACTATATTTGGGGGAGGTGAAATAGTGGAGTGAAAATAGAAAAATGTAAAGTAGCGAGAGTAAAACATACACTTGCCTAGTTAATGAGTAAAATAATGTTACTCTTGCTATAAACTGTAATTTTACGAAAATATTGTTATTTATTGTAATTATAGTCTTAAGTATGTTACTGTCTGTAATTTTTCCTAAATTTTATCTCATAATATAAGAGTCTATCTTAAAAGGAGACTTTTAAATTTAACACGACACAAAAAGTGTTACTACAAACACACATATCAAGAGAGATATTTGATAAGGAAGACAAATAAATCAAGAAAAAGTCCCGATAAAATAATTGAATTAGGTTATTTGTCAAAAGGAAACAAAGAGAGCATAATTTAGACCATTTAAGATTTGAACCAAAAGTTTATAATTTTTTCTTATTTTGCGTTAATCTTTCCAATCATTTGTTGATGACTACTTAAGGTTTTAGTTGTTATGTTATTGTTTTTCAAAATTTAATTATTATTTTCGTTGAGCATTGCGTCTTTGTAGGTGCATGTTATACATTGATACTCTCACTTTAAAATTGTTATGCATCATGTATACCATCTTATGTTATACCAATTCTCTTTAAGCAATGGATCATGCCTAAACGAGGGTTACGAATTCATTCTTCACTTTGTTAAGTTTGATTGGAGATTAACATAATGCTCAAGCAAATGTGTTGTTTATTGAGTCATCATTTTCTTAGTTTCGATTGTCGACTGCAAATCTTTAAGTTAATCAATTAGTTGACACATAAATTGAAATACACGAGCAGATTTGTGTGATTTCGACTTCTTCAATTGGTGATCGTTTCGTCATGAAAAAAATATATATCTTTCTAAAATTTTCAAAGTTGGAGTCTGTATTTGTTCATACTTTTTAAATAAATTTTAGAATTTCTATTTAAATTTATTATAAAAATATATGAAATTAAATTAAATAGGTTATTTTATGAAAATAAAAATTTAAGTTTTTTTTTAAAAGGTAGTTTTAAAAAGTGAAAACGAATTTGGCAATTTTTCAAACTTCAAATATAACTTAAAGTTATATTTGAAATTTTCATTACCAAGCGTTAATTTTTGAATAAAGTGATATTTAAAAAAAAAAAACAATGAAAAAGTTTCATGCACAGACATGTTCTTAATATCCTTGAGAAAAATAGCATACCGTTTGAAAACAAGATACTTCAAACACAAATTTTATATTGAAGCATCATTTAAAATTTGCTAACTCTGTTTATTGCGTATATATATATATATATATATATATTTAGAAACTTTGCAATTAAAAAGATAGAAGAAAAATTTAATAAAAAGAAATGAAGAACAAACAAAAATTATTGGATGAATATATCATATAGTTATGAGAAAGAGACGTACAAGAACTTAGGTTGTTATTATATTACGCCAAATAAATAAATAAATAAATACTACTATATATTTATTAAGAAAATTGTGATGATCTTTCGATTCTTAAAAAAAAAACAAAATAAATAACAAATGGATAAGAAAGAATAGCATAAGGAATAACTCTGTTTTTATTCTATAAAATAATATATAGTTTTTGCTTTAACTTTTGATTCAGTATATTATGGTATATTTTAATTATCCAAATTGCAAAACAGATAAGAGAGAGTAATGAACAACAATCTTAATAGCTGGTCAAACTTTTAATCTTAAGTTATTTTAAAAAGCGTATTTTTTAGAAGTGCTTTTAAAAAATTCTTTTAGTAAAAAAACATTTTGAGTTTGGTCAAAATATTTTAAAAATATTTTTGAGAAATTATTATTATTATTTGGTCAATCTTTTTAAAGTGCTTTTAAGTGTATTTTGTCAAAAATATTTTTTTAAAAATAAGTGCTTTTAGAAAAAAATTATTTTTTTAGTTTATGAAGAACTGTTTTTTATACTCCACAAAAGCACTTATTCTCTTTTAAAAGTTTAGCCAAATACCTCATTTAAAAAAAAAAAAAAAAAAAAAAACTTGACCAACCTAACTATAAATCAACTGAAAATTTAATAAAAAATTATTAAAAACATATAATAATATTAAATTATGGATATTTCAATATACCAAAATAAGAAATAAATAAGTAATATTAAAGTGATATTAAATTAGGTAAGATCTAAAATGAGCACACAATAAACTTAAAAAGTGAGTTTTTCATTTTAAAAATTTTGATTTGTCCATAAACAAGATGGAACATCTTAGAGTCAGTCATATATATAGATTAATTTTTTGAATGGTAAGAAAAAATTAATTATAAGAAAAATCTTATGTCTACTATTTTCATGCATACTATTTTTTATCATTTAGTTTCAATATTATTTTCGCATCATTATATTGTGATATTGTTTCTTCCCTATAGTATAAAAAGCGAACTAAAGAAATAGCTACAATTATTCAAGAACTAGCAAACAATTATCTCAATGGAAATCCCATATGGAGCTACTATTCGAGAAACCAATTAATGATCTATTCAAATTCAAGGGAACTACGACAGTCTGATATGGAAGAAGTTAAACAATGGATTATGACGTTGCTCAATTCAGAAAAACAATCATATACAAGGGCAATTAAAAAGAAATTTATTTCAAAAGAATTATTAACCAGATATTACAAATTAATAGGACACAAATATCCAGACCAATTGTTAGGGGGTGCGGATAGTGCGGGTAACTTAACACAGTTTAACATAGCAGGAAACTTAACATAGTTTAACATAGCTCTTGAAATGCTATGTCATAGCATTCCTTAGTTATTTGTTTTAACCTTATTAATTCTTCTATATTATTTTAAAGGTATACTATATGTTTCATATTTCTAGTTTTTATGTAGTCAAGTAGATTCTTTTTCATAAGTATTTCTGTTAATCTTATTTGCTCCATATCTTTTCTCCAATATTCTAAATATTCGTAGTTTATCATTTTAAGGGATCAATATGTGAGGCTTATTTGGCTAAAGAGACCTCTTATTTTTGTTCATATTATTTTGAACATGATGTATCGTGTCTGAGAAACCGACCTAATAGGCATGATGATGGATACAATACAGATCCTTCAGCACCACCATTTTCAATATTCAATCAACCAGGTAAAGAAGGAAGTCCGAAAGGTGGCCCACTTAGATATTTAAATAAGGCGGAGCTTAAGTCAGCTACAACAAATATATTATTAAATTATTCCGAGGTCCTGCCTTATTATAAGTGAGTATATTTATATTAAGGACAATCATTCAAGGTCTATCTAAGCTTTAACTAATAAAAGTCATAACTTTGTCGGACAGCTACTTCGTGGCTTTGCACGGGGATGCTGCTGTTTATCCTATATTTTCAGTGTGGTTTAGAGAATATGTAAGTGTAACTTAAATATTTAACATGATTTACTAGCAATGTTCAATCTCATGTATATTTAAATTCTAATTTTTTTTGAACTTTTTATAGGTTCATAATCCACTTAATTATGACCCAAATGGCCAATTTTTACATGATATAGCTTGGGGACCTGATGCTAATGTCAAAAAGTTTTCTAAGTACTCTGGGAATGGGTACAAATTTCATACAGAAGAGTTCTCTAAGGGCAAGAAAAACAACAAGAGTGGAGTTTGGGTGAAAAGTGATGGCAGTGTTGATTATTATGGTGTGCTTCTCGAGATTTTAAAACTCGATTATCATGTTGGTTGGACAAAGAAAAAATTGGTTTTATTTCGGTGTAAGTGGTATGATCCTATGCCTAGGTTAGGTACAAAGGTGCACCCTCAGTATAAAATAGTTAAAATTAAGCGTACAAGAGAGTATGAACTCTATGATCCATTTGTCATTGCACAAAATGTGAAACAAGTGTATTACGCTCCTTATCCTTTGAAAAAGAATAAATCTGCATGGCGGGTAGTTATAAAAACAAATCCCGTAGGTAGAGTTGTAGTGGAGGATGTATTAGATGTAGCGTATCAAAATGATATTTCAAGTGCTGAAGAAAGGGTGGATGATGAATTAGCAGGTGAGTTGCAGCATAACGAAGGCCTATATGAAGAATTTGATCCTTTCGAACCTAGATTGAATGTTCATGATTATGGAGAAGGAACATCCGAGGCAAATGACGAGGAAGATCCAACTGATGAAAATGAAAAAAATGAGGATGAGTTACTTGATGAAAATGAAACAAGTGATGGGGAAGAATTGATGAATGAATATGAAACAACTGATGAGGAAGAATTGACGAATGACTATGAAACAAGCGACGAGGATTGAGTTGTTATTAATAGTAGTAATGTGTTGTAACAAGGTTTTGAATTGTATTTTAGCTGTTGCTTTTTTCTATTTTTCTTGACAATATAATGTCTTTTCTTTATTAACATTTGTACTGCCAGTAACTATGCAACATGATTTGTTTGTCTTGTTGCATTTTCTTATTACACTGCACTCATCTGTATGCTTCTTCTATCTACATCCTATGGAATCAGATTGCTTTCTCTTTCTGTAGAGGGTGAAAATGACTTACTTGAAACTATTATTTGTGCTAGACTTTTTCTGTATTTGTAATATATCACTACAGTGGGATCCAAACCTGCCATTTTTAAGTTGAGAAGTCAAAGCAAGGAGTTACTTTTACTAGTGTGTATTACATAACAAACACATTTGTTCTGCAATATGGACCGTTAAAGGTACTTATTCTACATCAGCAATTTGAATTTGTTATCTTTTTATGTGAAGAGTCAATGGTTGAACTTGCTCTGCATAACCAGTCCTTATATACAACTAATTATTTTATATTGTGGTTCTTTTTTCCAGGTGATTAATAAAGATAATCAATGGCATCAAAAGGTCTTGGTAAAGGATGACATAAGAAAGGTAAAAAAGAAACTGATAATCTTCCCGCAGGTCAATATACACCACCACCACCACCTGTTACCACAAGTCTTCAAATATTCTTCCTCCTCCAAGGGCAAATATTTCACTATCAAATGCATTTTTCATGCACCCACCACCCCACCAGTTCCAACCCTCTTCTCCCTATAATAGTCTGCATAGTAGCTCTTCATTTGTACCTTCAACATCATCCACACCTAGACTTTCTGGATTGAGAATTGGAGGTGCTAGCACATCAACATCGCCATCCATTGATAGTGCTACAACGTCTAATGCTACAGCAGCTGCTTCCCAGATTCTAAAATTTAAAGAGGTAGTAGAATATGACGGCAACGGCAGACTAATTATTGCCCTGATGGTGGTAATGGGGAAGTAAATCTTATGTTTTTCTTTAATTTTTGAAATTTTTTAAAGATAAGATAATTTAATATAATTTTATTGCAGGTTCATTCTTGCATCTAGCGGCGGACATATAATTATAGAAGCAATTAAACCATTTTACACGGAGCCGTGGGGTAGTTGGAACGAGATTAAACTCGACGTCAGAGTTCTTATGTGGAACCAGTTTGTCGTATAATCAAAATCAAAGAATTTAACATTTCAGTATGCTATCAATGGTGAATTTACCTTTGTATCCGTCAATTCATTTCATGACTTTAGATTAAAATATTTTGCAGACAAAGTGTGCATGGAATTCTTGCCATGAAAATGAAATACAATGCATTTTCAAGTTCAAAGCAGCTCTACGAATAAAAGAACACTTATATGAGGCTCGGAGGAACTTGAAAAAACCTAGTTGGCTGAATGCTGATGTGTGGTTCCAGTTTTTGGAAAAATGGGATACTCTTGAATTTAGGGTGAGGAGGGAACGGACAAAGGCAAATAGAGCGTCTCAAACAGGTGGCTCATTGAACATAATAGGTTTGATGAGTTTCGCTACCCACCGACGAAGACTGGTAATATTAGCTTAAATTTTTTATTTGTTCGATTTAGTTCAATGTTTTAAACCGTGACATAGTAAGGCTGTGTGGGGCTCTTTCGATTCACTATTGTTGTTATCTTCTTGTTGTTGTTCATCTTGAAGTCTAGTGAAGCCGTGTGTGGCCTATTTCGATTCACTAGCATTGTTGTTGACATCTTGTTGCTCTTATTGTTGCTTGTTTCTTTTGTTGTGAACTTGATCTTGTATCACACTGCCTAATGGTTTTAGAAAATAAGAAGAAGAGAATTAGTGGTTTAGTTAGATGGTTCTAGGTCATAGTTGCCTTAACTGCAGCTTCTGCTGTTGCTGCAGTAAATGGGCTCCCTACATTAGTAGCAGATGTTACAAAAACTGTTGTTGCTTCAGCCTCTACTGAAGACTGAGGTTTTGTATGTGCAAAAGACCTTATCTTCGCTACGGCTGTTGAATGATATATCTTTTGCGGAGAAATTTTGACTTATTTGAGAAGAGTCGCCACTTAATTTTGAAAAGGAATTAAGAAACGTTTAGAGAGTTTAATTCAAACGATTCAAAACAGAAAAATCATTCAAGTTTTGAAGATTCTAAATAAGCGGTTTCTATTAACGTTTCAGGAAGGTGTTAAGCACCTAAAACGCCCGCTAACTTGCGGTTATCCGATCTGTTTGAAAATCATCTCTTTTGACTAACTTGGAAAATTGATTTGTTGGAAAAGTAATTGATTAAGGAAAAGTTTTTTGCAAAATTAGTTTTTTAGCGACTTAGTTAGGGAGTTAACTAGATTCAAACACTAAGCAAATAAAATAAGGAAAGGGAAATAGAGGAAGAAATAAATGATTAGGGCCTTCATGCCCAAATCCGTCACCCTGTCCTAGTCTAGATATTGGGCTTTCGACTAGTCTTCCACCTGTCCTAATCTATATTTTTGAGTCTTTGACTCGAGTTTCGATTCACCTGTATTAGTTTACAACTTTGGTTTCTCGTCCCAAATAGATAACCGAGGAAATAAATAAATAAAGCAACAATAAATAAATAAATAGTACAACAACAGATAAGTAAATAAAAGAATGAGGCTCTCGAGTCTCGCGCCTGCTCCAACAATGGGACTTTAATCCCTTCTCCTCCTTCCGACTTTCTTATCCACGCACTATGTAACCTTAGACTCTCTTTCGGGCTTGACTCAACGGATGGGCCTTATTGGCCCATTAGGGAATGCAAAGAGTCCGTTTGGACTCCAGCGAATTTCCATGCAAAAAAAGAAAAGAAGAAAAATAGAGAACATTAATACGTGATTAATGAAGGAAAAGAGAAATAAAATCAATACATAGTCAATCAAGGGAAAAATAAATAAAATTATTTAACCCACGACCTGTCAAAGAGGGGAGAAAAATCTAGATGAAAATATTTCGTATTTAACTAAAAGTAGTATGAATCTTTAATAAAACATAAGCCGACGTAAAAAAAAATAGTAAGACGTATTCGCAATCGATTCAAGTTTATAGATTCAACCAAATAAAAAAAAAATTAAACGTAATTAATACATATTATTGACTTGATTAAATGTAACAGATTTTCCACAATTTGAGTCAAATCTCCTTTTCAATATTTCATTACTTAAACTGTAAGACAAAGCGTGGTGCAAAGTTTCAAAATACTGATGCCAAAATTATCACAGAGAGAAAAACAATATCACAGAAACTATACATCACATGAAATTTCTCCTTAGAAACCAAAAAGAAAACTCATGGCAATTTAACTACATAAAAATTATCCACTTGGGGTATGTGAAGAACCAATTGTTAGACTAAGCATTTTCAGATACATGAAGATTATCAAACAATATATGATGTCAAGAGAATTTAAACTTTCTACCGAATTAGCATTAAACACTTCAAACGATCAGATTATACTCCTATCTAAATAGATTGGAGAAGTAAGACACTAGATATGAGTAGGATTTTAATCTATCGAAAAAACATAATGTTATGCTAAACAAAATTCCAAGTTGCATCATACATGGTGCACCCAAAAATGAATCTTTTAACCTACAACAACAATAAACCAGTTTGCACTAACGACTTAAGCACGCTAAATTTTCAGCATATGCGAGTTCCTAACAAACAACCACAATGACAAGGAAAATCAACACATAAAAAAATAGGAGAAACTGGAAAATATCTGTAAAGGAAAAGCTGAACAACTAAGTGCAAAGAACATCGTAAACACCAAATTTTGTTGTTTAAGGCCTATTCTATTTTTTCTCCATGAATCAGCAAACTAAGAGATCAAAAATATCCTAGAGGATTTCTAAGTCTACTATTACAGTTTGTCGCTGAGAAATCATGAACGCTCAGAGAACAGTCGCTATCAACCCCCAAAAATCAAGAAAATTTAAACGTCAACTAAACTTGAAGAAACTGTCCTAGATAAGACAAGTTTATGCATAAACAAGACAATACAGTGGAGATTTAAGAGAGATAGTGACTGATCTAAACTTACAGCAAAAAAGGACATCTAATTTAAAGGAGAAAAATGTCAAATTTCACGATGACGATTAGGCTAAATCAAAAGAATAAAATGAGCACAGATTTTATACCAAAGGAAAATATCATCCAAAGTAGAAAGGTAAACTCAAAAGACTAACTAAAGATCACCAAATCAGAACGTCAAGCATTTCATCTCAAACACCAATCGCAATCTTTTTTGCGATACCTACGGCTCTTAAAGCCACTACAGCAATAACTCCCATTACAGAATATACTAATCTAAACAACTAAGAATATCACTATTACAACGCAGCCATATGAGAAAAGAAAAAATCAAAGACTAACTGGATGTTGGGCAGCAAAACAGGATAACGAGCTAATGTCGAGACGCACCACCACCGAAAATCATCGCTATCAACTCAGGATCCTTCGATTAACCGGCCAAGTTTCATAAAGAAGAAAGAAAAAGAAAATTTTTCTCTAAAACAAACTGTTTTTCTTCTCCGAATTTTCTTCCTCTCTCTTCAACCAAAATTTTCTCCTTCTCCATTTTCTTTCAAACCCTCCCTTTCGAACCCTAAAATTTCGAACCCAAAAAAAACCTCCTCCTTTTTCTCCTAAAATAGCCCTTATATAGAGAATATTCTAGGGTTCGTTTCAAGGCTTCAATGATGTGGGGCAAATTGAAATCAGGGGTAATTTCGGGATTTACCCATTAGAAATTTTTCAAAATTTTCTAGATGGGGACAAACTTTTTTCTTCATCTTCGTACCGATTTCAGATTTATTTTGGAATTATTCCAACAAACTCAACCAATAGAAAATTAGGAAGAAGAAATTCTCCAATAGCCAACCAAATTCACCCATGTATGTATGAAATTGTACCAAACCAGCTAAGTCATACGAATTTGAACGTTGGTGTGCCAGCTTGACACTTTTTCTAGAAGTTTCGACACTCTTACCTTGAATGGGCTCGCGTGATACGCATGTGATGGAGAATAAAGAGTCGGGTTCGAGTTGGTGTGGGTTGGAACCGTTAGGGTCGAAGAGAGGTCGGGTCGTTGATGAAGAAGGTTGGGTCGGACCTAGGTCGGGTCGGAGTCGATGGGATAAGGGTTTGGGGGTATCGAGATCGCTGGTGTTATTGTCGTTTGTTGTTATTTGTTGATGATGAAGAAACGGGTTAAAGGGGGAAAATGAGAATTGGTCTATCTTGGAAAGTTGTTATTGTTGTGGGCTGGTTGAGACTAACAAAGAAAAATGGGCTAGTTAGAGGCAGAGAAAATTAAAACGAATGGGTAGATTTGGGTCTTAAATTGGAGTTATTTAATAGCTCTTATTAAATCTAATTGGGTTATTAAATAACCCTATTTAAATTTATATTAGATTAGAATAATCATAATTAAATTTAATTGATCTAAGAATAACTCAAATTAAATTTAATCGGATTAAAATAATCCCAATTAAGAAGCAGTAACTTTTGGGAGTAAGATTGAATTACAATTTAAACGACTTATTTAAATCCTAACCAAATTGAATATCTATTGGTCAATTGCATTACAATTGGGCCAATTTGATTTCAATTGAGGTCATATTTAATTCGTTCGCTAAATTGAATCGCAATCTGGCACGAATTAAGTAACAAATTAACCTTAAGTTTCTTGATTTGATAAAAATCAAACAAATATTTCCCCAAATAAAATATTTTGAGAACAAATTATATTTAAAACCAAGATTTTATCCATTTGAATTAATTTTCATGTTTAATCAATAGAAATCTAATTTTAATGAAAACGTTCATTAAAATGACAAAATTTATACACTCTCGTATATAAAAAATATGAAAAAATATATAATCATTAATTAAATGATAAAATTGACTAGAATAAGTAATTTAAACTAGCATTTATTTGAACAAAATAATTGTTGTGATTTTATTTTAAAATTGAAGAAACTCAAAATTAAATAGGATTGCAGAGGGCAAAAATTTGGTGTCAACAACTGTCCCCTCCCTTTGGGTAGGGTGGATGCAAGTAACCCTGGGCAAAGGGAGGTTGACGTTCCTAATTTTTGTCCAATCACCAATTCGAATTCGAAAGAGGTTAATCCTCGCACGAGTTTCATGGAGTTATGACCGAACCTCGGTATCAGGTTTCCTACATATCTCAGGTCTCATGAGAATTCAGGCCCCTTGTAGTTCATAAAGCTTGATTTTAAGCACAATTTTCAAGAAAATTCACCAACTATCATGGTTTCAGAGTTTTTGGTTAAGCTGAGAAGCTGGGGAATAAAGGGATTTGGGGGGAGGTTGGAATGCAGTCGAGTTTTCTACATAGATCCCATCCTACATATCCCCAGGACTCAAGGAATCAGACTACTTGTAGTTCGACTCAATCGGTAGAAAATATAGTCTTTTATTTCAGACGATCTTTGGCTCAAGATGAGTGACAAGTTGATCGAGTTGCGGAAAAGAGGATTGTAACCTTTTAACCATGAACGTGGTGCTCTTCACATCCATAGGTAAGAATTTACCCGAGCATAATTTCTAAAATTCTAGGAGTCTTATCACTCGAATTTGGAAGAAAGAGAAGGTTACCCTCGACATGAGTTAAGAAAATATCCCAGAGTTAAAGATGATACTTAGAACATCTCAAAATACCCACATGCCTTCTAACGGGGGTGTGGTTGGATAGTGGTGGCGATCATCCTTTAGCTTGCGTCCAAAGAGTTTGACGTCCCTCTCTAGACTATGTTCCATTTTGCTGCTAAAAAAGAGTTCCACATTGTGCTGCATCCTTTTTTGGAGTCATCTGCGCCTGTGGGTTTGATATGAAATTTTCATCCTCTCGGATGCTCTCGACAATATCTCAAACAAAATTGTTAGTGCTAACATAATTCACAAAAGAGATAGGTAGTCTTTTACAATATCTCCACGTGAGTTGGGGCCTAAAAAGCGGAGTCACCTCTTCATGTACCTGTTCGGAATGAAATAACTGGCAACAACAAACACAACAACCCTCTTGGTTGTTGTATAATTATGACATTTGTTGATTGAATATGTCTTCAAAGTGGGGTGGCCCTTTTGAACACCGACGGTACTTTATGCAAAACGGTCCCTACAACCGTGTAATCTTGTGTTGGTGTGGCAACCCTTTTGGTTACCTATATCACTTGTTGTATGTGGAATGATAACCTTTCCGATTATAGCCGACGATTGATTTATAAGTTTTCCTTAAATTGTCAATCTTTGGATAATCTTGCACACTATTTGATGTTGGATACGAGCCGACTTATACATATCCTTTGAATTGTTAGGTTTTAGGTAATCCTGCACATTATCCGACTTTGGATAAGAGATGGATTACAGATATCCCTCCAATCGCTAGCTTTCAGGTGTTCCTGCACATCATCCGACCTTGGATACAACATGACTTATAGATAATCCCTCAAATTGTTAGTCTTTGGGTAATCCTTCACATAATCGATCTTGGATATGACGCGGCTTATAGAGAACCCTCAAACCTATCAATTTTGATAATCTTGCATATTATCCGGTAAGGATCTAGTTGCGACTTATGGATAATCTTTGAACTATCGATTTTTGGGCGATCTTGCACACTATCTAGTTAGGATATTGTTGTGGCTTACGGATGACCTACAGGCTATCAAATCATAGCTGATCTTCCACACTATCCTATTTCAAATAATATGACTTATAGATGACCCTCAAATTGTCAATTTCTAGGAAATCTTATATATTATTCATCCTTAGATAGCAACTTAAAGGCGTCCCTTCAAATCGTGTGCTCTCGATGCATTCAGATGCTGATTCATAAAATGATGAGATATCCTCGATGCCAGTGTTTCTGTCTAGCGTGTCAACAAATATTAAGTGATGATATCCTCGACACCAGCATTTCTGTCTAGTGCGTCAACAGATATTGAATGCCTTCTGGGGAGATGGTATGAGATGGACTTTGCGAAAATAATATGTGATGGACCTTGAGGCAACGCCTTGCGGCAATGATATGTAATGGCCCTTGGGGACACACCTTGCGGTAATGATATGCAATGGCCCTTGGGGAAATGCCTTGCGGCAATGCCTTGCGGCAATGATATGCAATGGCCGTTGGGGCAACGCCTTGCGGCAATGATATGTAATAGCCCTTGGGGCAATGCCTTGCGGCAATGATATGTAATGGCCCTTGGGGAAATGCCTTGCGTCAATGATATGTAATGGACCTTGGGGCAACGCCTTGCGACAATGATATGTAATGGCTCTTGGGACAACGCAAGGCGGCAATGATATGTAATGGCCCTTGGGGCAATGCCTTGTGGCAATGATATGTAATGGCCCTTGGGGAAACGCCTTGCGGCAATGATATGTAATGTCCCTTGGGGCAATGCCTTGCGGCAATGATATGTAATGGCCCTTGGGGCAACGCCTTGCGGCAACGATATATAATGGCCCTTGAGGCAATAATTTTTCCTGAATTCATCTGTCATCGTCTTGCTTTCTGCATGTACCTATGCTTAAGGTAGGCGATTAGTAGCACAAAGTCACTTTTGCTAGCGACTATTTTTTAGGAAACTTCTAAATACAATATTTGTAAAAAAGACTAGGCATTTTTGTTTGTCGCATATGATCTCAAGAAATGAGATGGACAAATCAAAAGGTCCTCAATAAATAGTTGTTAACCCATTTTTAGGGCTACCCTAAAATACCATTCTTGGGCATTAATGATTTGTTGTGGCTCCCAATTTGCTCGGGGATTTTTGAAAGAGACTCTCATTTTTGTGTATTGATCCCTGTATCCCTAGAAAAATGATTAGTTTGAATGAAATTACTCCATGTTGACCTTCTTCAATCCTGCTCCTTGCCATCTCTTGGGCATTTTGTCATATTGGGACTTCCACCCTGACACTCCATACCAAATGATGTCTAGGCAAGTACTAAATAAGTGAGTCGTAAGATTTTTGAAAATAGTCTTAAATTATTGGAAATAATTTTGAAAACTTCTATAAAACTTTAGAAAATCTCTGCCAGTCATGTCATGTACTAGCTCAACGAACGTCTTCCTTGTGGTTTTGACTATATCCGATGGATGGTTTCCAAAACTCATGATCATTGTTGGAGGGTTCTTCAAATAGTTCTGTCATAGCTAGAAATTGAGTCCACCTAGACTTTGTCGCAGCTGGTGACTTTAAGAGTTTGACTTTACCCTCTGGTGCTGGGGAATTTGAAATATATTCCAATATTTGGTGGAAGTTTTGAGGCCTCCCTCAAAATTTCTGCCCCAGTTTAAAGTAATCTGAGATGATATCATCTCGAGTGGATCTGAAGTCTTTGCTGATCTTCATTCTCTTTGTTGGATGTTGATCTTCTCTTCTGAATTTCGAGATTCCTTCTCGAAAATTCTTCCCCAGTTTCTATTTCCCCGGGTTATATGACCGAGCCGTTGGGGCGCCTACATATCCCGTTGAGGCAGGAATCAGGTCAAACGTAGTTCAGGACTACGCTAGGGATATATATAGAAAATCTAATGGGTCGACCGAAGCCGACATAGGCCGCCTACGTATCTCTTTTGTTGGGAATTCAGGTCATCACGTAGTTCATACATAAGAGGAAAGGATAAATTATCCTAAGGGGTTGACCGAAGCCGACATAGGCTGCCTATATATTCCTTTCTTAGGAATTCAGGTCAAACGTAGTTCGTATATAAGAGGAAGGGACTCTAGACAGTCACACACTATAAAACAACATTATTACAAAGACGATTACAAGTAAATTAACTAAAGAAATACAAAAGCTAGAATGTCTTTCAAACATAATATCCCTTTACCGCGTCGGAATTGATTGGTTTGGTCCACTCCGTGCCATCCATCTCAGACAAAATCAGAGCTCTTCCAGATAGCACTTACGAACTATGTATGGCCCTTGCCAATTTGGAGTGAACTTGCCCTTGTACTCCTCTTGGTGAGGGAATATTCATTTGAGAACCAGTTTCCCCACTTCAAATGCCCGATCCCTCACCTTCTTGTTAAAGGCACGAACCATCCTATGTTGGTACAACTGACCATGGCATACATCGACCATTCTCTTTTCATCAATCAACATGAGTTGTTCATAGCGAGCACGAACCCATTCTTCGTTACTTAGTCCAGCTTCCTGAATAATACTTAGGGAAGGTATTTCAACTTCAGCAGGTATCATAGCTTCATTCCCATAGACAAGTAAATAGGGGGTCACCCCGGTGGAGGTTCAAACTGTTGTGCGATAGCCTAGAAAAGCGTAAGGTAACATCTTATGCCATGATCTATCATTTTTGACCATCTTTCTCAAGATCTTCTTGATATTCTTGTTGGCCGCTTCCACAACTCCATTCATTTGGCGACGATATGCAGTCGAGTTGCGATGCACAATCTTGAACTGATCACAAATTTCTTTCATCAAGTGACTGTTCAAGTTTGCCCCATTATCAGTAATAATCGATTACGGTACTCCGAACCGGCAAATCAAGTTATTCCTGACGAAATCCGCAACCACTTTCTTAGTGACGGCTCTATACGAAGCCGCTTCGACCCACTTAGTGAAATAATCAATGGAAACCAAAATGAATCTATGCCCATTCGACGCTAATGGCTCTATTGGTCTGATGACATCCATGCCCCAAGCTACGAAAGTACAAGGCGAATTCATTGTGTAAAGCTCGTGTGGAGGCATTCGAATCAGATCTCTGTGTATTTGATATTTTGGACATCTCTGCACATACTTACTACAATCATTTTCCATAGTCATCTAGAAGTAACTGGTTCTCAGGATCTTTCTGGCAAGGACAAACCCATTCATATGGGGCCCACAAATTCCAGCGTGTACCTCTTTTTTCAATTTATTAGCTTCCGCAACATCGACGCATCTTAGGAATCCCAAATCAGGAGTCCTCCTAAAAAGAATTTCCCCACTTGGAAAGTAATTCTTTGCCAAACGCCAGAGTGTCTTCTTTTGGTTGTTACTAGCCTCTTCAGGATATATTCCAGATTCCAAATACCTTTTAATGTCATAGTACCAAGGCTTTCCATCAGGTTCTTCTTCCACGTGTACACAATGCGCGGGTTGCTCCTTCAAGCTTTTTTCCAAAGGATCAATGTAACTCTGATCCGGGTGCTGAATCATGGAAGATATAGTGGCCAAAGCATCAACAAACTCATTTTGTATCCGTGGGATATGCCTAAAATCAACTTTCTTGAATCATTCACATAATTCTCGCACCAACTCCACATAAAGAGTGATCTTGGGATTTTTTACTGCCCATTCTCCCCGTACCTGGTGAATCAGCAAATCTGAATTCCCAATGACTAACAATTCATGAACACCCATATCAAGTGCCAATTTGAGACCCAGAATGCAAGCCGCATATTCAGCCATGTTATTGGTGCATGGAAAACGTAACTTAGTAGTTACCGAATAATTCTGGCCCGTTTCTGATACCAAAACTGCTCCAATTCTTGAACCTTTGAAGTTGACCGCCCCATAAAAAAATAGCCTCCATTTGGGGTAAATCTCTGTAATGTCTTCTCCTACGAACAAAACTTCCTCATCTGGAAAGTAAGTTCGAAGTGGCTCATATTCCTCATCAACTGGGTTCTCTGCCAAATTATCTGCTAAGGCTTGCCCCTTGATTACTGTTTGGGTTACATACACAATGTCAAACTCACTAAGCAACATTTGCCACTTGGCTAAATTTCCCATAGACATGGCCTTTTGGAAAATATACTTTAATGGATCCATTCTCGAGATGAGGTATGTTGTGTAGGACGACAGATAATGCCTCAAATTTTGTGCCGTCCAAGTCAAAGCACAACATGTCCTTTTTACAAGAGTGTAACAGGCTTCATATGGCCTGAACTTTTTACTCAAGTAGTAAATGGCTTTCTCTCTCCTACCGGTATCATCATATTGTCCGAGGACACATCTGAAAGCATTTTCTGAGACTGACAGGTAAAGCAATAATGGAATTCCTTCTCTTGGTGGAACCAAAACCGGCGGTGCAGACAAGTATTCCTTGATACGGTTAAAAGATCTCTGACATTCTTCTATCCACTCGTTCAATGCATTTTTCTTCAACATCTTGAGAATTGGCTCGCATATGATTTGTTGACTTCGCGATGAACCTGCTAATGTAATTCAAATGACCCATGAAACTCATAACTTCCTTCTTAGTCTTCGGTGGTGGAAAATCCTGAATTGTCTTGATTTTGGATGGGTCTAACTCGATTCCTCTTCTACTGACTATGAACCCCAGCAACTTCCCTGATGGTACACCAAAAGCACACTTAGCAGGGTTTAATTTCAAACTGTACCTTCTTAATCTGTTGAAAATTATCTCCAGATGAGTCAGATGATCCGAACTCTCGCGGGATTTGATAATTACGTCATCCACGTACACCTCAATCTCTTTATAGATCATATCATGGAAAATCATCGTCATAGCCCTCATATATATTGCGCCCACGTTTTTTAGACCAAACGGCATTACCCTATAATAATAAACACCCCAGGGTGCAATAAAAGTTGTTTTTCTGCATCTTCCTCATCCATCAATATCTAATGATACCCGGCGAAACAATCAACGAATGACTGCATTTCATGTTTTGCACAGTTATCGATGAGAATATGGATGTTGGGCAACAGAAAATTATCTTTAGGACTGGCTCTATTCAAGTCTCTATAGTCAACACAAATTCGAATCTTGCCGTCCTTCTTCGGCACAGGGACGATGTTGGCCAACCACGTCGGATATTTTGTGACCTCGACAACATTAGACTGAATTTGTTTTGTCACTTCTTCCTTGATCTTTAGACTTAAATCTGGCTTAAATTTCTACATTTTTTGCTTGACTGGATCAAACTCCGGATTTATTGGCAACTTATGTGACACAATGGTGGTGCTCAACCCTGGCATATCATCATAGGACCAAGTAAACACGTTGATGTATTCCCGCAACAGGTGTATGAGCTCTTTTCTTTATGGCACCGCTAGGTGGATACTGACACTTGTCTCTTTGATTTCATCGTGATCTCCTAAGTTGACTATTTCAGTTTTCTCCAGATTAGGTTTTTCGCGATTCTCAAATTCCTCCATATCTTCGACTAATCGATCCTCATCATCGTCCTTCCAATCATCATTGTTCCCCTCATTTTGTTCGTTCAATCTTTGACATGACACGACATTGGCAGATTTTAAGCTACTGTTACTGTAATGGACAAACAAACCAAGTTAGATGATAACAAGATAATAACAAAATATATTACTAGGAGTGTTTTAGAAATAATTGAATTTTCTAAATAAATGAAGGCCTTTTTATTGAAATTTGGGAGATAATTACAAAATCGTGGCTCATGACTTGCGCAAATACAAGTTCATGCCTTTTTGAAAGCAGTAAGATACGAAAAGGAAGTTTTGAGATATAAAAGGTGGATCGCAGGGCCTCCTTCGAATCATCACCGATTTTAAAAACTATCAGTAATTGCCCTTTCATCTACCATGATGGGCGACGGGTTATGAGTGGAACGGAGGTCCAATTTTGCAAGGCCTTCCCTGGCGCAATCTGCTTCACCCCGCTGGACTTTAGGAGATCTTCTGGTACAACATTGCATCCTTCGAACAAATCTCCTATCCCATCCCCAAGACCATCATCATCTGACACCTCTCATACAGGAAATGACTGGAACAGGAGTGGCAAGGTCCTAAACAGACTCTTCTCTAGTTATCCTTAACCCTATCCTTCCTGGTAGGCTGATATCTTAGCCCGTACTTAGAGCCTCTCTCTGGGATCGCAATAGGCTCGATAATTCCTTGTAAATTCTTGCCCAAGCCTCGACCAGGTTCGAACCCATTTCTTAACATCACCGTTGCAATTATTTTGTAGACAGAAGGCATTGGTACTATGGGCGTCGAATCTCTGTCCGCAGTATTTACAATTTCCACTGTATAGAAACTGCTACCTTTTGGAACATCTTCAATCACCGGCACATAACCATTGGGGCAGTCCACTCGACTTTCTTCTCCTTGGATGACTACTTCATGATCTTCCCAAATGAACTTCAATAATTGATGAAGGAATGATGAAATTACCCTTGCACCGTGTATCCATGGTCTTCCCTAGGATGGATATCCATAACATAAAACTTAGTCTTGAACTCGCAGGCCCCATTTGGATGTGCAAATCAATCTCTCCTATGGTATCTCTCTGCGCACCATCGAATGCTCTCACATTTACGTGGCTTTGACAATTTCTTCCTAAATCATAGCCTATTTGAACCAACGTAGAGAGGGGATAAATATTCACACCAGATCCGTCATTTATTAATACCTGATTAATCGCATAATCACGACAAATGATGGTGACATGCATGGCTTTATTGTGCATCGCTCCTTCAAATAGGAATTCTTCATCACTGAATGATATGCGATGATTCCCCATAATGTTCCCTATCATCGCAGCCAGATTCTCAACACTCATTCCTGCGCGAACGTATGCTTCCTCCAAGACCTTTGATAGAGCCTATCGGTGGTATTGCGAACTCATTAATAGTGCCAAGACAGAGATTTGGGCTGGCGTTTTCTCCAAGTGTTTGATAATTGAGTAATCCTTTGGTTGCATACGCCTCCAAAATTCCTCAGCCTCTCCTTCAGTGATTGGCCTTTTCTGTGAATCTTTTTTGTTGGTCAATTCCTCAGGGATGTAACATCATCTCGATCGCGTCATCCCTTGGGCAACAACGGTTTTCACAATAAATTCCTTTCTTGGCGGGGGAGCGTACACTTGAGTTGGGTCTGTCATCACTATAAACGGGGCTTTCTCGTTGATACTTAAGGCAGACACAACCTTCTCTATCTTTCCTACCTCTTCCACTTTGTTGCGTTTTTCGAAGTTCACCTGGGTAATGGTCTTGCCAGATGCCCATTCGCCTTCTACTTCAATCATGTTAACTGTAGATCCCCCATGGTTGGGCAATGGATTTCTGTTAACATTTGGAGTAGGCGCCTGGAGCGTGATGACCTTTTGATCGATTAAATCCTGGATCTTGTGTTTCAAGTAGACACAATCCTCTGTACTGTGCCCCGCTGCCCCCGAATGATAAGCACAATGTTTACTTGCATTAAAAAATCGAGAGTTGGGATTGATATTCCTTGGCTATATTGGTTGCAAATGACCAGCGTTCTTCAATCTTTCAAACAATTGGGTGCGACTTTCAGCTAATGGGGTGAAGTTTAGGGGAGGTTTCTTTTGATGGTTTGGAAGTTGGGGGTTATACGGTCTTAGGTTTATAAGAGGGGGTACTTGGTGATAATTTAGAGGCGTTTGGAAATTTGTTCGGTTATTTGGAGGAGTGGTTTAGAAATGAGACTGATAATTTGGAGGTGGAACTGGGTATTGGGGAATGATATTTGGCAGCGGAGCTTGGTATAAGGATTGGATGTTTGGGAGTGGAGTTTGGTACTGAGGTTGGGCATTTGAGAGTGGATCTTGGTATTGGGGGTGGGCGTAGAATGCGTGCGAAAGGTTAGGTGACGACGGAGAAGATAAAATATTTCTAGAATTGAACCTCTTTTTCGTTTTCATAACAGGATTAGCAGAAATCACACCTACATCTTCTTTTTTCTTCTTCGAGAACATGACAGTCCCAGATGACGTTGGGGTCTTGGCAATTTTTCCTGTCTGAATACCTTCTTCCAATAATTCTCCTATTTTTACCAAATCCACAAAGGTTGCCCTGACAGCGGACACCATCCTGGTATAATATTCTCTTTCTTGTACCCAGCTGGTAGGTCTACTCCCGGGTGAACACATAAATCTTCATACCACAAACCGTTGTGGTCCTTGGCCCCGTGAGACTCTTTGATCCTCATGATCTCTTCCTTCATAGCTAGCGAATTTCTTTCATGATCGATCCTTTACTCTTTCTCCTTCTCCTCGTAATGGTCCATCTTGAGATTAGGACGGGTTCATAGATATCAGGGGATACGATGGCTTGAGGGGGATTTGGAAAGAAGGATTGATTTTACGGATGAAAGGAATTTGGTTGGTAAGTGGGGAGGACGTTTTGGAAATTGGGAAGGTTCTGTGGACCTTGCGAGTAGTTTGGAGGAATATAGAGGGATTTTGAGGGTTTGGAAATGAATTTGGTGGATTCGAAGGTAGATTTGGTGTATTTTGTGGGTTTGAGAGTGAATCTTGTGGATTTGGGAATGAATTTTCTTGATTTGAAAATATGTTTTGGGGATTTGAGAATGGATTCGGAGATGGGTTTTGTGGGGTTAGGGATGGATTTTGTGGATGGTAAGCATCTGGGTTATTTTCGCGATTAATGTTTTGGACAAGTGGAGGGGCAGAGACATACGATATGTTATTTGGCTGATCTCTGAGAATAGGTGTGCTGAGGGGAGGGATTTGGAGTGGAGTCTCGTGTCCTCCTGGAATGGGGGCATTGACGGTGATGGCCAAGTTAGCCAAATCTCGAATGTGATTTATTTCCTCCTGAAGCATTTCTAACTTTTTTGCAAGTTCCGCAATCATTTCATTCTGTTCCGCTATCACATTGTCCCGAATAGTCAGTGCGCTTTCTTCATCATTTCCTGTCATTTTTTAATGATGGTCAGAGGATGGGATGTTGTGCTCTTTCGATCGGGTGAAGTAGGGATGTTCTGCTAGCTTATATCAACACGGAGTAATTTCTATTATCTGTAAAGTAAAACAACTCAAAGGCAGATGTGTTAGTTTCCGTATATGATAAGTAATGCAAAATATTTGACAGGAAATAACCACATAGAGTTGCTTGAGTCATAGCCAAATTCATCCATAGGACATAGTAGATGAACTTGCCTTTGATCCAAACAAATGCACATTAGCACATAAAACAGTTATATCACACAAAAATATTATAATAACGCGTATCCTAGATGGGGTGACCCTTTTTGAGCCAAGGGTTCAGGCCTAACGATTTTTGAAGAAAATATATGCTTCCTCGAAGTCAATACACTAATCCCCAACTCATATAGACACGAAAAAGGGCATAAATGCCTACAAAAGATAATGAAAAAGGGATATAATCTTTAGGGGAAAAGGGAAATAACATGAAAGAAGATAAGTTCCCGCGCAGGGGAGATAGAAAAACTAGCTACTAGAGGCTCCTTCGTCTGCCCTTGCCTTCTTTACCTTGTTTACCTCCTATGCTATTTGATACCTATTGATGATAAGATGACTCCCTCATAATTGTGCCTTGCAGTCGTAAGTCATTTTCCCTATACTATCGAGTTGGGAGGCCATGCTATCATCCAAATCGATTAGACATTGCCTGGCATCATCAGCTTCTTGCCTAGCTCTTTTCAACTCTTCCCTCAACATACGTATAGTTAAAGCGTCCCCATGTGTATCTGCCGGTGCGCGATTTCACTTTTCTGGAACTCATCTTGTAGCCTGTGGAGCCAAATTTGATGCTCGAATTCTACATCCACAACTTGAGTGGGTATATTTGGTCCCGAAATCAATGCTCCGACAAGACTCTTTTTCAACCACTCCTTGTAAGTATCGCTGACTTCAGGGTCATGCTCTATACGGAAAGTCACTTCCGTCCACCTTCTTCTTCTCCATCTATTTATCATGCCGTCTTTGAGTGGAGACTCACTTTCATCATATGCAGTGAAAAACCTAAGCATGGAATCTATTTGTGGTGCCTCCAGCTTGATCTCGAATTGCCTAAGAACTCTTCCAGGATGTAGGGCCAGGTCCCCTTGAGACCGGGAAGTACTAGGAAAGGCCACTTGCCCCCTCGAATAGTGTATTTCCCTGAACGAAGAGAGTTAATGGAACATTGCACATCATCATCACCTAATTCCTCGAAAGTCTTAAACCAAAATTCGTGAGATGCTTCCCTTTTGAACCTGTGTAGAAACAACCATATGTCGTGCGAAGCCAACATATCTACCCTTGTTTTATGATCAGGTTGTACAGTTCTCGAATCTTTTACCAAATGCTTCATCATCCACCATTGTAATATGAGGTTGCAACCTTGAAAGAAATGATTTTCGACTTGACACCTTCCCAAGGCTCGATATATGTCGGCAATAATCATGGGAGCTAAATTGTGGAATACCTTGGTAGAATTGTAATCTACTCCAAAGAAAAGTGCATGGGCCACCGTAACAACCCTTGGATGAATTGTACCATTTTTCCCCTGTGGGAACACCATGGTTCCGAGTAGACCTACCGCAAACGCAAAGGCTCTCATCTCCTTCCATTTTGCTTCGGACTCAAATTTATGTCCAAATTTGTGGAAGGCATTAAATCTTCCAAACTGATGATATAACTCCCGAAAAGTGATATTCTCTCCATCACGTTCCCCTATCCAGGTGTCGCTGTCATTTAAAAATGCCTCTTTGATTGTTTGACGGTCCCACACGGCAGGAACTAAAATGTTCTTATCAGTTTTTTCCTTTCTCTAGAAACACATTTCAATACTCTCATAGAAAATTAACACTTCTTCGATGGTAGGAGTCAATTCCACATCCCCGAAGTGAAACACCATATTCTGATCATCCCAAAAAGTCGTAAGCACGTGGATCATTTCAGGCCAAACGTCCATTTCGATCAACGAAGGCAGGTGTCCGATGTGTGTTCTAACAATTTTTCTCTCTTCTGTACCCATGTAATCCCTCCACAGTTTCATGTAATCGTCGGGTTTGGTGACCATCTTGAACTTTTCACGAGAATGCAATTGAGCCATATCTACATAAAAGAAGACAAAAATAAGCCTTTCCCCAACCCCAAAGGGTAATGGATTGAATTTAGACAAGCATATATTTCTTCAACACATAGGTATGATTCGTCTATGATTGACTCGGGGTCAATAGACGTAGGACAGGTTTTCTAATGGGCCCAATACCCCGCTCGGGTATTGAGTCATCCTAGGTTCATGCCTAAAAGATAGGATTTTGGTTTTGCTCTATCCTAGGTATCTAGAGTGGGTTTGACCACGGGTTGTCAAGCGGACAACTTGAGTTTGAACATACAAACAGCCATTAGACGACTCACGTGCTAATAAACTATTTGTATTTCCAACACATTTTTGGAATTGATCAATAGGGGCCGGGATACCCACGAAACCCCAAAACAGTTTAAATAATGTCGGAATATGCCATGAGATGCGATAGTTAAACTTTACAAAATTGAAACATATAAACACATAAACAGTTAATCAAAAGACGAAATCAAACATTTGATTAGAACCTTGTTAGAAATCCCCAGTAGAGTTGTCATTTCTGTTTTGTGGAGAAATTTTGACTTATTTGAGAAGAGTCGCCACTTAATTTTGAAAGTAATTAAGAAACCTTTAGAGAGTTTAATTCAAACGATTCAAAACAGAAAAATCGTTCAAGTTTTGAAGATTCTGAATAAGTGGTTCCTATTAACGTTTTATGAAGGTGTTAAGCACCTAAAACGCCCGCTAACTTGCGGTTATTCGATCTGTTTGAAAATCATCTTTTTTGACTAACTTGGAAAATCGATTTGTTGGAAAAGTAATTGATTAAGGAAAAGGTTTTTGCAAAATTAGTTTTTTAGCGACTTAGTTAGGGAGTTAACTAGATTCGAACACCAAGCAAATAAATTAAGGAAAGGAAAATAGAGGAAGAAATAAATGATTAGGGCCTTCATGCCCAAATCCGTCACCCTGTCCTAGTCTAGATATTGGGCTTTCGACTAGTCTTCCACCTGTCCTAATCTATATTTTTGAGTCTTTGACTCGAGTTTCGATTCACCTGTATTAGATTACAACTTTGGTTTCCCGTCCCAAATAGATAACCGAGGAAATAAATAAATAAAACAACAATAAATAAATAGTACAACAACATATAAGTAAATAAAAGAATGAGGCTCTCGAGTCTCGCGCCTTCTCCAACAGTGGGACTTTAATCCCTTCTCCTCCTTTCGACTTTCTTATCCACGTACTATGTAACCTTAGACTCTCTTTCGGGCTCGACTCAACGGATGGGCCTTATTGGCCCATTAGGGAATGCAAAGAGTCTGTTTGGACTCCAGCGAATTTCCATGCAAAAAAGAAAAGAAGAAAAATAAAGAACATTAATACGTGATTAATGAAGGGAAAGAGAAATAAAATCAATACATAGTCAATCAAGGGAAAAATAAATAAAATTATTTATCCAACGACCTATCAAAGAGGGGAGAAAAAACTAGATGAAAATATTTCGTATTTAACTAAAAGTAGTATGAATCTTTAAACAATCATAAGCTGATGTAAAAAAAAATAGTAAGACGTATTCGCAATCGATTCAAGTTTATAGATTCAGCCAAATAAAAAAAAATTAAATGTAATTAATACATATTATTGACTTGATTAAATGTAACAGATTTTCCACAATTTGAGACAAATTTCCTTTTCAATATTTCATTACTTAAACTGTAAGACTAAGCGTGGTGCAAAGTTTCAAAATACTGATGCCAAAATTATCACAGAGAAAAAAACTATATCACAGAAACTATACATCACATGAAATTTCTCCTTAGAAACCAAAAAGAAAACTCATGGCAATTTAACTACATAAAAATTATCCACTTGGGGTATGTGAAGAACCAATTGTTAGACTAAGCATTTTCAGATACATGAAGATTATCAAACAATATATGATGTCAAGAGCATTTAAACATTCTACCGAATTATTATTAAACACTTCAAACGATCAGACTATACTCCTAACTAAATAGATTGGAGAAGTAACACACTAGATATGAGTAGGATTTTAATCTATCGAAAAAACATAATGTTATGCTAAACAAAATTCCAAGTTGCATCATACATGGTGCACCCAAAAATGAATCTTTTAACCTACAACAACAATAAACCAGTTTGCACTAACGACTTAAGCACGCTAAATTTTCAGCATATGCGAGTTCCTAAAAAACAACCACAATGGCAAGGAAAATCAACACATAAAAAAAATAGGAGAAACTGAAAAATATTTGTAAAGGAAAAGCTGAACAACTAAGTTCAAAGAACATCGTAAACACCAGATTTTGTCGATCTTTTCTCCATGAATCAGCAAACTGAGAGATCAAAAATATCCTAGAGGATTTCTAAGTCTACTATTACAATTTGTCGCTGAGAAATCATGAAAGCTCAGAGAACAGTCGCTATCAACCCCAAAAAAATCAAGAAAATTTAAACGTCGACTAAACTTGAAGAAACTGTCCTAGATAAGACAAGTTTATGCATAAACAAGATAATACAGAGGAGATTCAAGATAGATAGTGACTGATCTAAACTTACAGCAAAATAGGACATCTGATTTAAAGAAGAAAAATGTCAAATTTCGCGATGACGATTAGGCTAAATCAAAAGAATAAAATGAGCACAGATTTTATACCAAAGGAAAATATCATCCAAAGTAGGAAGGCAAACTCAAAATAGTAACTAAAGATCACCAAATCAGAACGTCAAGCATTTCATCTCAAACATCAATCGCAATTTTTTTTGCGATACCTACGGCTCTTAAAGCCACTACAACAACAACTCCCAGCACAGAATATACTAATCTAAACTACTAAGACTATCACTATTACAACGTAGCCATATGAGAAAAGAAAAAATCAAAGACTAACAGGATGTTGGGCAGCAAAACGGGATAACGAGCAAACGTGTAGACGCACCACCATCGAAAATAAGCGATATCAACTCAGTATCCTTCGGTTAACCGGCCAACTTTCAGAAAGAAGAAAGAAAAAGAAAATTTTTCTCTAAAACAAACTATTTTTGCTCTCCAAATTTTCTTCCTCTCTCTTCAACCGAAATTTTCTCCTTCTCCATTTTCTTTCTAACCCTCCCTTTCGAACCCTAAAATTTCGAACCCAAAAAAACCTCCTCTTTTTTCTTCTAAAACAGCCCTTATATAGAGAATATGCTAGGGTTCGTTGCAAGGCTTCAATGATGAGGAGCAAATTGAAATCAGGGTTAATTTCGGGATTTAGCCATTGGAAATTTTTCAAATTTTTTTGGATGGGGACAAACTTTTTTCTTCATCTTCGTACCGATTTCAGATTTATTTTGGAATGATTCCAACAAACTCAGCCAATAGAAAATTAGGAAGAAGAAATTCTCCAATAGCCAACCAAATTCACCCATGTATGTACGAAATTGTACCAAATCAGCTAAGTCGTACGAATTTGAACGTTGGGGTGCCAGCTCGACACTTTTTCTAGAAGTTTCGACACTCTTACCTTGAATGGACCCGCGTGATACGCATGTGATGGAGAAGAAGGAGTCGGGTTCGAGTTGGTGTGGGTCGGAACCGTTCGTGTCGAAGAGAGGTCGGGTCATTGATGAAGAAGGTTGGGTCGGACCTTGGTCGGATCGGAGTCGACAGGATAAGGGTTTAGGGGTATTGAGATCGCTGGTGTTATTGTCGTTTGTTGTTGTTTGCTGATGATGAAGAAACGAGTTAAAGGGGAAAAAGGAGAATTGGGCTATCTTGGAAAGTTGTTATTGTTGTGGGCTGGTTGAGACTAACAAAGAAAAATGGGCTAGTTAGAGGCAGAGAAAATTAAAAAGAACGGGTAGATTTGGGTCTTAAATTGGGGTTATTTAATAACCCTTATTAAATCTAATTGGGTTATTAAATAACCCTAATTAAATTTATATTAGATTAGAATAATCATAATTAAATTTAATTGGATTAAGAATAACTCAAATTAAATTTAATCGGATTAAAATAATCCCAATTAATAAACAGTAACTTTTAGGAGTAAGATTGATTACAATTTAAACGACTTATTTAAATCCTAACCAAATTAAATATCTATTGGTCAATTGCATTACAATTGGCCAATTTGATTTCAATTGAGGTCATATTTAATTCGTTCGCTAAATTGAATCGCAATCTGGCACGAATTAAGTAACAAATTAACCTCGAGTTTCTTGATTTGATAAAAATCAAACAAATATTTCCCCAAATAAAATATTTTGAGAACAAATTATATTTAAAACCAAGATTTTATCCATTTGAATTAATTTTCATGTTTAATCAATAGAAATCTAATTTTAATGAAAACGTTCATTAAAATAACAAAATTTATACACTCTCGTATATAAAAAATACGAAAAAATGTATAATCGTTAATTAAATAATAAAATTGACTTGAATAAGTAATTTAAACTAGCATTTATTTGAACAAAATAATTGTTTTGATTTTATTTTAAAATTGAAGAAACTCGAAATTAAATTGAATTGCGGAGGGCAAAAATTAGGTGTCAACAATATAAACCTCTTCTTCAAAAACACCATGCAAGAAGCATTCTTCACATGTAATTAACGAATGGGCTAATTTAAAGTGATACCAATATACAATATAATCTTATTATTGTAGCCTTTACTATATGGGTGAATATTTCTTCAAAATCAATACCCCCAACCTATTAGTAACCTTTGGATATATTCTATCACACGAGGTTACTTTTCCATTATTTGGACTGAAAGGGAGCTGGAGATTGCTAACTCATTTGGAGTGCAGTAACTCCACCTACGCATTTATAGTATGACTGGCTGTTCAGGGCAGGTTGCTTACCAAGGAGAGACAACTAAATGCTTCTTATTTGATACGCAGACAGTGCAATTGAATCAGCACTTGTTTATGCACTACACTTGGACTAACTGGCAGGGATCCCGTTATGCAATGGGCTGGAATTCAGGTACAAGCCGGAGAGGTGATAGCTGAAATCTAGAGGGATAATCTATCATACATAGACAACTAGGAATTAGAAATTGCTTAATGGAGTAAATATACATATTGAGGTTGTAGTTACAGAGTAAGAAGAGAAATTTAGAGAAGATAGATTTACCTAAACTGTCTAAGAGATGTATAAGTTTTTTGCAGCATCTACCGTGTAACTAGTGACTGTTCAACGAGGTGATAGCTGAAATCTGGGGGGATAATCTATCATAGATGGACAGCTAGGAATTAGAAATTGTTTGGAGGAGTAAATATACATATTGAGGTGGTAGTTACCGAGTAAGAAAAGAAATTTAGAGAGGATAGATTTACTTAAACTATCCAAGTCGTAGAAGTTTTTTGCAGCATCTACAATGTAACTAGTTACTTTTCTGAAGCCTAACTTGTGTATGTTATTGTTCAAAAGCTGAAAGGTTTTATATCACCTTATTTTATTGCATCGAATATGAGTTCAAGAAAAAAAGAGTTTCAGCAATACAATATTGTTATGATCATCTAATCTTAACTCAGCACCATCAGCACCCCTAGTAGGATCATCTAGACTTAGTTCAGCACCATCAACACCATTGTCATAATCATGATTAGCACCATCTATCAATGCTTCCACTATAGGTGCAGAGTTTGTTAAGCACTCTTTGTTTTCTACAGACATACAGTCACTCTTTGTTTCCTACATATAGGGTAAAGTATGTTCATCAGAGAATATGTCTTGATACAAAAACTTTCCTTGTCTATGGGTGATAGCATATATATATATATATCCTTTATACAAACTGCTATATCCAATAAACACGCATATATATGACTTAGGAGAAAGTTTCTATTTCACTTTAGGATAAGGAAAGCAATAGGATCCTGAATGAATGATCAAAGTACTACATCCCCTGGGTTGCTGCCTGGACTTGTCTTCATAGTTGTATTATTTTTTTTCTAAAATTTTGCAGGAATATGAAAATGGGGGAAAAGAGCGTCCTTTTCTTAAGGTCTACGAAGAGACGCATAGAAAGAAAAACAAGGACGGTATAAGAGGAGATTGGGTCGAATCGCGTGCTAGGATTGCATAAGTAAGATAATAACTTTTACATACATTGTTTTATTATTAATCAACTTTGTTTGTTTACGTACTGACGAATAATTTTTCTTTCAGGAAGAATTTTAAAAAAGCATAGAAGAGTGGCGAAAAATCCGACCTACTTCAGAGGATGGTACCATGGTCCAACCATCACCTGCAGAGCTGAATAATATATGGACAACTGTGGTAGGTGGTCCAAAGAACAGTAGAACCTACGGGACAGGGGGTCTCCAATCCTCGAGTAGTCCTTCCTTGTTTTCCAGTTCCTCCTCTACTTTGCAAACAATGGAAGAAATGAAAGCGATGAAAATAAATTATGGAATTGATGCAGAAATGTGCAGCTAATGATGCTAAGTTTTCTAAATTTGATAAATTGGAGGAGTTGGTTAAGAAGCACATGCCGCAAGTATTTCAGGATGAGGAAGATAATGAATCTGATGATAATTAGATTGTAGTTATTGTTCTTGTTTTTGGTTGTGACATTTAGATGTTTAAACTATTTGATTTGATGTTTGTTTTGAATGGTTTAAAGTGGTTGTATTTATAATTTTTTACCGTGTTTGATTCTGTTGTGAAAAATACATTAGTTATGTCGTTTATAATCTAAAAGCAGTGTAAGCGAATGCAATATAGTAATTATTAAATAATTATTTATTAAATAATAATAAGTATTAAATAATTATTTATTAAATTTTCGACTACAGTATTCGAAAAATTTATAATTATTAAATATTTATTTATTAAATTTCCGACTACAATAGTCGAAATAATTTAGATTATTAAATAATTATTTATTAAATTTCTGACTATAGTAGTCGGAATAATTAAAATTATTAAATAATTATTTATTAAATTTTCGACTACAGTAGTCGAAATATTTATAATTATTAAATAAATAATTATTAAATTTTTGACTACTGTAGTCAAAAATTTAATAACTATTAAATAAATATTTATTAAGTATCTGACTACAGTAGTCAAAAATTTAATAATTATTAAATAAATATTTATTAAATATCCGACTACTTTTCCAACTAAAGTAGTCGGAGATTTCCGACTGCAGTAGTCGGAAAAGTTTTTCCGACAAGCTATTTTCCGACTACCATCATGTAGTCGGAAAGTAGTCGGAAATACATTAATTTTCGACCACATTCCGACTACATTGGCCGTCGGAAATTTAATGTTTTCTAGTAGCGAATTTAATATTTTCAACAGATTCGGAACATACTTTTTAGTCAATTTACATGTTTAATTTATTTCAAATGGAATTCCAAATAAATTCTCAGGATTTGTTAGAAGTTTTAGATATTTTAGATAATTAATTTAATTAGTGACTTAATGAGACAAAACCACAATCTTTTTATTATACCATGTCGCGTACTTTCATTTATTGGGTTTGACCCTTTTTGGATGATAACCAAAAACAAAAAAGGAGGTCAAACTTTTTAGTATAAATAACATAAATACCAATCTTTTAAAAGTAATTACACTTTCTTTCACTTTTTTAATTACTTTACTCTCTCTCCTTATTAATATACATAACATAGCCGACATATATATAGCATTCTGTGTATATGTGGAATTTTTGTAATATGTTCAGGGAGTTGGAATTTTTTGTAATATTGAAAATATAAGTTGTGTATTTATGTAATTTTTAGGATTTTGTAACCACAAAACTAAGTTGCTGCACTACTACTACGTCGAGAGGAGTACATTTCAGGTGGGGAGTTAATTTTCAGTAGTTGTCAACATATGCAGATTGTATTATTTGGTATTGTTGATATTTATTAAGTTATATGCACTTGGGTGGTAGTAAGAAAAAATTACATCAATAATTATCTAGTGAATGAAAGTAATAATGGCCAATAAAATTCGCAAATTGGTGGCAACATTTTGATAAGCCATTCACTGGCATTGGTATGAAAATAGGCCAATGCATATGTTTGCAAAGGACGTTCGTACAATTTATTATATTTTATATTTATTTATTTATTTTCTTTTCTTTTCATAATTTACTTCATATTTTGTGATTAAAGAAATTGAGGTTTAGGTTGAAAATTTTTAGAGTAAGAAGTTAGAAAGTGGCTGTCATTAGATTCGTATTCTTATGAGGATTATGTATGTGAATAGATTTTGACCATTCATAAGCTTTACGGAAGGGCATGGTCTTTGCAATTTAGCTTGCATTTGAATTCTTCGATCGAGATAGGTTTCTGTTTAATTGGAGTTTAGACTTGATTTGATTGTCTGTATGCTCCTAAATTGGATGCTTGTTGATTGGTCTTCGGACAAACTTGAATTTGATGATATTTGGATTGTTGACACCTGTATGAATAGTTATTGAAAATTGAACTTGATCAAATTGCCTTATAATTTTAAGTGCACTTGTAAATTTAGTAAATCATATTGTATCCTGAGAGAAAGTGTGAATTTGATAAAATGTATATAATAGGGTTATGGAGGATCCGCTACCACACCGGTAAGGATGTAAATATTGATATTACTTATTTATGGAAGATCGGATACTACGCCATTACGGTATATGGACTTAGCTTGTCACCTACAAGTCATGACTAGTTGGGCAAAAATAAGTTTCTTAGTATGTGTTTACAGATTTGTGTTGAGTTTTAGAGAGCATGTGGTTTAATAAATCGATACCGAGCTAACGGTGTTTTAATTGTGAGGTATATAAGGACATAGTTGTTACTTATGGTATTATTATTTCTTTGGATGTTTACGGTTTGGTTGATACTCTTGATGGATACATGGTTTGTTTGTAAGCATTGTTTGGCCCATCATTGACATAATTGTTTATTCATTGAATATTTTTTATGTGTTGATGTTTGTCTGCTTGTTGTTAGATTTGTGTTGTATAGATGCTATTAAATTGAGTTGACCTACGATACTTACCAGTACATAGTGATTTGTATTGATACTACCTTATACTCTTCTTTTATTGAGTGCAGAAAGTGTTCCAGAGGCTTCAACACAACCCCATCTCTTGTATTTGATAGATGATAGCGATCTTAGGGTGAGCACTCCATCTCCACGCTATCATGAATCATCATATTAGTTCTTGTCCATATTTCGAAAAATGAGACATTCTTTATTTTTCTTTATTTTGGATATTTCTTTTAGACGTGATTTTTATTTTAGAAGTTCTTGCACGATGACTTTAGGATTTTGGGGATTTCAATAAGTAGTTTGATTGATTTCCGCATTAATAATGATTAACTCTGAATTATTGTTAATAAGTTGATTTTATGATAATTTCATCTTAATTGACTAAATGATTGGGTAATGGTTCGGTTTAGATGATTATATTCTCCCACAGAAAAATTAGTGTGGGTGTCACTCATGACCATTTGAATCGTGATAAAAAAAAAAGTGTAAAATTTTTCTGTTTCTTCCTTATAGCAACTACTTTTTAATTGCAACTACAAAGAATCAATATTTATAAGTAAAAAATTCATTTAAAGTTTGTTTAAAATCTATCTATAAATTAAAAAAAGTATCCAAGGCTTACAAGTGTAATTACATGAAAATTTCATTTTTGAAATAAGAAATTACTGTAAATTCAAAAGAAAAATAAAATGCACGTGGGTTATTTGAAAAATAAAAATTCAATTTAAATTTTTAATATTTTTAGCACTAAATTTTTTGAAAATTTAAAATTATTTAAGAATATTTTGAGGGGAAAAAAAAAAAACGAGAATTAGGAGAACGTGTATACCTGGTGAGAAGATAGTGGGGTTAAACCACATTTGTATACACGAAAAGTGAAAAAAAAAAAAAATGTTTCTGTAATTATCTACTCACCTTAAAAAAAAATAATATTCATCATAATAACTAACATAATTTATCTTAGAATGTGTTCATCCTAAATCATATTGTCTAATGTATGAAAATTTTCTTTTACAAAATTTGTATACTATAAGCCATTAGGCACGACGAGATCAAAATTATGCAATTTATGTTAGGAAGATGTGTTTGTATTCCTCACATTAGAGATATATTGTGTAAATAAATTTAAATTCGTGTTGAAAAGTTTCAAGTTAAATACTTACTAATAAATTATTTCAGTGATATAGGGTTTTTCACAGGTACTTAACTTATAGTTCCTATAGATGTCTATGTACATGTTTACTTTGTATAGATTTAGGACTTTCCTCTTCTTTTATAAACAATCGGCTTATTCTACTTTCAAGATTTCTTCTTGTTTTGATTTTAAATTTAGTGTTATTTTTTTTGTATTATTTTTATTTTGTAAAAATATATGTACCATTTAAAATGTATTATTAGCAATGTAAGTTTTGTATTAAATAACTTAAGATAAATGTGCAATGCACGTACCCATAGACTAGTAATTAATAAATATATATTGAGTATTTTAAGTAAAATAATATGTCATTGTTTTTAATTTATGTGATGTAATTTTTTTAATTACTCTATTTTAAAAAGCATGTCATAATTGTATATTCATTTGATTCTTGAAATCAAAATGGTGTCATATAAATTAGAACAAAAAGAATATTTAGAAATAATTTAATTTTCTTATTTTTGTTGTCAAAAGTTTAAAGCCTCTATTTAAACTTTAGCTATACGCGATCAAATTTATTGGGCCTCTTCTGAGTGCATGCAGACCTTACTATTACCTCATAGAGGTAGATCGAGATGTTTTTTCGAAAGACCTCAGCTCAAGTGTCAATGTATAATTTAAGTTTACAAATAAGATAATTAGTAGTAGGAACCACCAAAGGATGCGGTGCAGCGGATGAGGCTACTCCTCCCTTAATCAGAGGTCTCGGGTTCGAGCTCTGGGTATGAAAAAATCCTTGGTAAGGAGCGCTTCCCCCCGAATCGAGCCCTACGCAGTGCGAATCCGGATTAGTTGAATTCCAATACGAGTACCAGACATCGGATGAAAAAAAAAAATGATAATTAATAGTAGGAGGTAACTTGAACTACGATCTACTATTATTATTCTAATCAAATTATAAAGAATTCATGTTTTCTTAGTTTTCTATTCCTCGATTATGTATATTTTATTTCATCTAACATTATTGAAGTAGTGAATAATGTATATATACACCACTGAAGTAATTGTATTGGGTAAAAAACAACTTGGGTATACATGGCAAGATATGTTGGGTGAACGTGTGGCACTTAAGACAGATAGAGAAGTAGGCATGTGCACAAATCGATTCAGATCGATTTTAGCCATTTTTGAATTGAAATTTTAATATTTTAATGTGTTAAAATTTTTATTCTAATTTGATCCATTTTAGGTCTAATTCGATTCATTTTTTATTATTTCGAATCAAGTTGTTTGATTTTGAAATTTCAACAAGCAACTATTTTCTTTTCACTTTTAGATCAAACATAATAAATTATAAAAAAATCTTGAAATTAGGCCTTAATAACCTAAAGTAACATTGCGTTGGAAGTTTAAAGTAAAACTAAAAGTATAAATAACATAAATACCAATCCTTTTGGAAGTAATTATAGTCTCTCTCACCTTTTTAATTACTTTACTCTCTCCCTATTAATATACATAACATAACCGACATATACATAGCATTCAATGTATATGTTGAGATTTTTGTAATATGTTTAGGGAATTGGGATTTTTTGTAATAATGGAAATATAAGTTGTGTATTTGTGTAATTCTTAGAAATTATAAAATCCAATCACAATGGCTCAAAACTAAAAAGTGCTAGTATTTAATAATGTGGTGATAGTAGCAACAAAAGCAAATAGAAAAAAAGTCTAGCAGTTGGTAGCAACTATTTTCTTTCCAACCCGCAAGCAACCATCTCACCAATCATGTCAATGAAAGGTGCGAGCAATGACTCTAAAAGAGATTTTAAGATTTAGGTTTGTACACCGTAAAATGTAAATAGTAAAGGGAGGCATAGATTTTGAGTTTTTAAAATTAAAATATTGTAAATGCAGGTCCGAGTTATGGTATAAGTACCTACTATATATAAAAAATACATTAGATTTTAGTCTAGTAAGTAATTAATAAATATTAAATACCATATATGTGTGTGTTGTGTGTGTATACATACTAGTTTAGTGTACGTATTTTGCACGTGAGTATTTCGTTAATTAATAATAAATATATACTAAAAACAAATTATTATTTATACATTATTATTATTAAGTATAGAACAATAAGCCATTAATACACTATTAAATCTAAATGTTAATACATATTAGTAACAAAAATTAAACATCAAAGAATTCTTAAACCGTCTATAAGATGAGAAAACAGAGCATATTGCCACAATTATTATGTAGTTTACATTTTGTGCATTGTCATTTACTAAATTATTTGTACCATAAAATAATTTTAAAATGATAAACTTTTGACCCTTTTTTTTCTAAGAGCAAGTAAACTCTAGTTGTATTATAACAAAATTATTCTTACTTTTCTCCCAACATTATTGTCAAAATGTTGCCTTGCATTGCTCTTTTTACAAGATGTAGCTAGACTTTGAACATAACAAATTAAGTTAGTTAACTCTTCAAGGTTTATACTTAATGGTCGTTGGTTATTAAAGGATGATCCTAGATCGTTGATACCAAATTCATGAAAAAGATCATATGGAAGAATAAGCTGATCCTTCGATTCTACTTCAACAGTAGATGTAGGATCATCCCATACAAATTCAGTTATCGGCGCCGGTCTCCATTTTCTAGCATATCATGCAAGAAAAAATTAATTAGGAGATTTTTAGTTAATATTAATTTTTTAAATATTTGATAACTAATAATAAATAATTTTATCTTTTGTAGAGTCTTTAGTGACGATTTTATTAGAATTTAATTAATGAAGCACAAAAAATTTAATGACATTTATGATTAATTTCAATCTGGGAAAAAAAGAATTAATTTTTATTTTTTATTACAAAAAAAGGAAGCTAATTTCAACAACAAAATTCTAAGGTATAACAAATAAACAACTTTTGAACAAAAATTTATAATTATGTAAGCAATCGTAGGTAATAAAAATACAAACAGATAAGATGAAAATAGATTAATAGAAAATTTACCTATTGATGGTTTTTAAATATCCAAAGCATTCTCTGCAATAGGAGATTGAAAGAAAATAGAACTTTTTGTGTAACAATTCATTTCATCGCTATTAAATTATTCATAATAAATTTATGAAAATTCTTAATTTTCTTTCTCGATATTAACTTGAGTCTAAAATAGTCAATATTTTATTTATTATGTCAGCTCAAATTTTTCGGTGAAGATTTTAGCCTTCAGATGTGTCTAGATAGACTCAAACTCGATAAACTTAATTATTCATGTGTTATAATATCTATACTTTAGTTTGAAAGTTCTTTAGGTATGAATTAAGGTCGTACAATATCCCTAACACAAAGTTATGTTTATAACTTTCTTTCCGATACAGTTGTGATATGGGTTTCTACTAAGGCTAACTTCAAATGACCATATCTCCTCGAATATAAGGATTTAAGAGTTCTAATACCTACCAAATCAAATATCTATGAGTCCTCTTTCCAACGCGATAAATCGTTCGTCAATCCAAATTCGGAGTAAAAAATTATGACTATTTTATTGACGACTGTCAGGTCTGAAATGTGATTTCGTTGTAGTGAAAATTCTGATGATATTTAAATCAACTTCAGCTGTATTTTAGGTCTAAACACCCCAAATTGCATTCCCCAACCCTAGAGGTGATTTTCCAAAGCTTAAAGTGAAATTTCTTCGTTGAGGTAAGTTTTCCATTATTTTCTTAGTCTTTTAATCCTTTAACATCTTAGAATCCTTATAAAGACCTTTAATTGTGGAATATTTTTTGGAAAAAATTCATAGGTATTTTTAATATGACTTAGATCTGATGCTAAATTATAAATTAAAGATTCCTAACATGAATTTCATAAATTAGATTATAAATTTTAATGCTTAGTAACCTTGAATTCTGTAAAGATGAGACTTTTAGCATCAAAGCTCCATTAATGGAGATGGGTTAAGCTTGAAAGAGCTAATTAATGGTTAATTGAACTTGAGGAATGATATAGACCTTGAATTAAGGGTAGAATTAGTGAGTTTGAATCTCCAAGATATTTGTTTGAAGAGTAATTATTTAATTACTCTTATAATTGCTTGATTTTTAGATGACTGATTATTCCAAGGCATGAAGGAAAGGAAAGAACATCCTTATTGTAGCTTGCTTCTTCCAAAAGCTTGGCGTCCAGGTAGACTAGGTTTAATGAGTAGAAGATTGTGTTATTTTATATTTTCATAATTTAGAATTGATGGAAAAAGCATGTCTAGGCCTGCGGGCATGGAGTTAAGGTGGATAAAGACACGAGAACTTAACTTTAATCTCGAAAATTATATTATTGATTAATTATGTGATATTTGTGAAATTATGTGTTATGTTCCTGCAATGAGATTGTTGTAAATGAAGTATGTGGACATGGTAGTTCTTGGTTGTTCTAGTGATAAACCTAGTTGAGCTATAATGATATTAAGTTGTACGTATTGGACAATAATATGATGAGGAAAATCATGCTAGGATCAAGTGTTAATGAACATAGTAATATCTAAAGGATAGATGACTTGAATTAATTTAATGATTGTATTATATGGAAAGAGGTAGTGACATTTTAATAATTAATGAGTAAGTAATGCTCCAATAGTGACTTGCATGCTTAAGTGTTAAATTAAGACTTAATTTATGATTAATTTATGATATTCTTGTTTGGGTATTGATAAAAGCACTTTATCTATTGGATGCCCATGAGAGGGTAAATTGGTGATAATAATGATTTATTGAATTGTGCTTATGAGAGACTTGTTTGATAATGATAACTCTTTGAATTAATGTCATGAATGATTTGTTGATGATCGTGATGAATTATTAAAATAATGTCCATCAGAGTGTCAAAATATTGATAAACGAAAGCACTTGATAGAATTTATTTATGATTTTAAGTGCACTTGTAAATTTAGTACGTCGTATTGCATCTCGAAAGATAGTGTGAATTTAATAAAATATATATAATATGATCATGGAGGATCGGTTACCACGCCGGTACGAATATGAATATATATTACTTATTTATAGAGGATCGGGTGCCGTGTCGGTACGAATATGAATATTGATAATATTATTTGGAGGATCGGGTACCACACCGGTACGGATATGAATACTTATATTACTTATTTATGGAGGATCAGATACCGCGCCGGTATAAATATGAATATTGATAATATTTATTTATGGAGGATCGGGTACCACGCCAGTATAGATACGAATATTGATATTACTTATTTATGAAGGATCGAATACCGCATCGATACGAATATTAATATTGATAGTATTTATTTATGGTGGATCGAATACCACGCCGGTATGATACATGAACTTAGATTGTCCCCTACAGGTCATGACTAGTTGGGCAAAAATAAGTTCCTTAGCATGTGTGTACAAAGTAGTGTTGATTTTGAAAGGTCATGTATTTTAATAAGCTGATAACATGCTAATGGTGTTCTAATTATGAGATTAGAAGGATGTAATTGTTACTTACGGAAAGATTGTTAGTAGCAATGTGGCCGACACTAAAGATTGATAATGAAACTTGAGTTCTCTGGTGTGCCTTATTGAGATGTGAGTTGACTTGTATTCCCTACTTGATTGTATCCTTGAGAATGATTGTGTGGTATATATTTGAAAAAGTGAAACTTTGTACTTACTTATATGTTGGTTGACTTACTTCATTTATACGTGTTTTAACTGTGGCTTATCAGAATAGCTAGTTATCACTCTTTAATATTATAAGAGAGCATTTGGTTGTTAGCCCGAGAGTTAGCGTGGGTTGTCTATTATTACAGTTTTGTTCCTGTGAATATGAGTAATGAAAAAGATAAGGTGAATAAAGAGGAAGTGATATATTAGCGTTGGATTGTGATTGATGGTGTGAATTAATGAGACTAGAGTATGTTAGTCGTGAATATAATATTGATTGAGTTGGAAGAGTAGTTGGATGATGTAAGTTATATCGGTAAAGTAATAATGTTATTACAACTTTAGTTGAATTATATTCCATTCAAGATGTCATGATTTATTTTTCTTAATTCGATGTTATGATTATATGGACTAACATGATCGGACGATGATGCCTGCCAGTACGTGCGGTTGTACTGACCCTACTCTTCTATATTCCTTCTTGGGGTGTAGACTGGATGCAGGTTAGTTTGCAATTACTAGATGGATGACGATATTCAACACTAACTTCTGCACTTTCATCCTGATAGATGTTAGAGTTTTTGAAGTATTTATTTTATTGTCAGTCTATGTTATAGTAGATAGCTCTTGTACATATCAGGCCAAGTCTTGAGATATTGAAGTACACTTGTAAGAAGTTTTTGAAAAAGTTTATTTATTAATAGTTAATTTACTTTATTACATTTAATCCAGTATTCCCTTAAAAACAAAAGTCTTCCGCATATTTTTAGTTTGACTAGTTTAGGTGTACGCGCCTCACGCGTGTACCTCCCTTTATTGAATTTAAATATTACACTAAATAGGATATTTATTTAAATAATAAAGATAAATACAATAATTAAATTCAACACCTTTTGGAGAATTTATTTAATTAAACCTACCATTTACCAAAAAATTTATTAAGCCGATCGACATTCATATTTTGATTAAACCTAATCTTTATCAAAAATTTCTTGTTAACTAATCTACACATAATGATATTTAATTAATTAAAATGAATTACCTTTAAATTGACGAATGGATTGTTCAACTTCTCTAGCATGTTCTTCACCATGCAAATCTAGCTTAAGCATAACAGTGGTGATGGTCTTCATTTGAAATTTGAGAATTCTTCGAAGCTAAATTATTGGAAGGAATTAATTGAAAAGTTTGTGTAGAAAAAATAATACGATAAAGAGGTCAAAATATAGAAATTTGTATGGAGTATTTTTTTTATCGTATTTTAGGAGTCCCATATATTTTAGGAGTCTAGTTAATAAATAGTAATTAAATAATAAATTGAAGAAATAATGAAAATACAGTTTTGTCTAAAGAAGAGTCTTTTAATGAAGGGAAAAAAGTTCAAATCACTTTTCGAAGGGTCTTCACATTTTTAATATATTATAGATAATAAGGGTTCTCCTAACTACCTAAAATAGCATAGATGCCTGAACAGTCCGTTAGTCTAGATCGTGACATTGTGATCTATAAATTAGCATGGTAATCTTAAACTACAATAAAACATAAATTTTTTATCCAAAATACACTTAAAGAACAAAAATTAACATATATCAAAATAACATAATTTAGCATTAGAAATTGTTTTTTAGTCATAGTGCTATCTTTGAGTGTTCCCAAATCTCAAAACTTATACGCATGAAACATGTCGAATACATAATTTTAAAACTTATACGCATGAAAAATATTGCAAAAGCTAGTGAAAACATAATTTTAATCTTTTTGTAGTACTAAGCAGAACGTAAAATTAATATATCATTAAAGGAACATATGGTGCATAAATGGGAAGATATTAGTAGTGAACCAGAACAAATTTCTTTGGTTGAAACTTGAACTCCACCTTTATAAATTGATTTCTCTCCAAAAGATTAAATAAAGAGAAAAAACATCTTTTTCCCCCTGAACTTGTCCTCCAAACTCACTTTATCACTTAAACTTAACTTCTGTTTATTTACCCTCCTTAACATCTTTAAAGTGTAGTGTTTTCACCCTTCAAAGCTGAATACCACTCTCACAACGGAGAGTGTGTTACACTCGTCTACACATCAACGCCACGTTGGAGCCACGTCATTGTCACGTAAAAAGTTCAATTTTTCTAAAAAAAAATTAATTCTTCACACATTATTTTTATAGATTTTTTTTTAAAAATAATATATATATAGATTAAATAAAAAAGCAACCCCCGCCCCCATTTTCTTTCTTCTTCACAACCCCCCACCTAGCCCGCCCATCCTGCCCTCTACCCTGCAACGCAACCCCCTCCCTCCCTTTCTATCTCCTTCAAACCACCCCACCTCTCCCCTCTCCTCCATTTTCTATCTTCTTCAAACTTAAACATATTACCAATAGCCGTTAATCAAACCCAATAAAATCAATTCAAAACATAATTAAAAGCCCCGATTCTAACACAAACCCACCAAAATAAATAGCTCAAAATATACCATACAACAAAAACATGAAAAACAAAATCAAGATTGAATTTTTAAAATATAATTACAAGCCCTTTATGATTCCTTCATCAAACCACCAATTCAAGAAACAACAATGCAATAACATCACCACATTCCAATTCAAAACTCTTCATTCCGAAATATTCCGACAAAACTTACCGGAAAACGATTAAAGCAAATCCAGAAAAATATATGCACACCATTAACACCGCCGCTAATAACTTTTCTTCAATTTCAATTTTATTTCAAATTTTCAAATTCATGAAGATAACTTTTACTTTTAGAAATTCAATTACATTCTTTTCTAATGATCTTAAGTCAAGGGATTTAGGTGGGGTGAAGGATTTGGTAATTGAAGAAGAAGAAATTGGGGGTTTGGAGGGGAGGGGGTGGGGCTGGTGGTGGAGAAATTGGTGGTTGAAGGAGAAGGGGGCTTGGTGGTGGCGGGTTTGGAGAGTAAAAATTATGGTGGTGGTGGGGGTAGAAGAAGAAGAAGGAAAATGGAGGTGGAGGGGTATGAAGAAGATGAAGAAATGAGGGTGGGGGTATGAAGAAGGTGATTTTTTTTATATATATATATATATATATATATATATTAAAAAGTGGGGCCATATCAGTTTTTAAATTAAAAACACGTTTTTTTTTGTTTTTTTATTTAAATTCCACGTCAGCTTTAGGGGTGAAAATGATATACTTTAAAGATGTTAAGGGAGGTAAATAAACAGAAGTTAAATTTAAGTGCTAACGTGAGTTTGGAGGACAAGTTCAGGGGGAAAAAATGTCTTTTCTCTTAAATAAAAGGAAAAAATACATAAAGTACCATACTTATATATTAAATTACAAAAAAATAACAACACTTTTATCAAATTACATTTTGTAGCATATGTATTTATATTTTTGTAGCAACAGTTTGCAAAAATACAAAATACATATCGATCATAAGGACAGTAAAAATCATATATATTTATTTTTTTGTAGCAACAGTTTGCAAAAATACAAAATACAACTTGCTATATTATGTAATTATGAAACTGTTGCTATAAAACTCATAATATAGTAATACTTTCAAGGGTTTAGAGTCCAAGATGTAATACGTTAATGTGTTATTATAAAACTTAAAAGGATGTGGTGCAGAGGATGAGACTGCTTCTTCCTTAACCAGAGGTCTCAGAATTGAGTCTTGGGTATGAGAAAAATTCTTGGTTGGGAGTGCTTCCCCCAATTGGGCTTGCGGAATTCGAATTAATCGGGCTTGCGGGTAGAGAACACTGGGTGAAAAATCAAAATAAAAATGTGTTATTAGGACAATAGGAGATAATTGGTGGACTTTATTGTTTTTGTTTAAATAAGGAAAAACTTCAGCTAACCCCATTTTATTTTTTGGTGAAATCAATTGAATTTAAAATATTTTTAGTGTTATATATTTGTTGAAGGTTAATTGGTTGAAAGTCCTAAATATTAGAATTCCTTACTCAGAAGGAAAGACTTAATAATTATAGGTTTAGTTAATTTTAAATCTTAAATATTATTATAATATTTAATAACAATTATTCAAGCGAAGTAAAAGGATAATTTTGTCTATTGTAAATTAACTCACTTTTCTAAGAATCTTTTCACTTTTAATATATATATATCAGTAGACTTTTTGTCCAGTTTATCTAGTGTAATCTTAATCTTTTTAAACGTATACAGTATTAAATCTAAGGACTAAAATATACTTGAGAAAAACCCTCATAAATCCTTGAAGATTTAAGGCAATTTAAAGAATGGGAAACAGTCAATTTATTGGCTTTGAATAAAATAGATTGAGTTTTCTCTTTAGTTAGGTCCGATTTGGAGGGGTAAAGAAAAATATGAAAGGTAATTTTTAAGTGACGTGAAATTTTTAGGACTAAAAGAATAGTTTTATAATTTTTTTTAAACTACAGTCTGTTAACAAAAAAGACAAATTATACATTCTTTTAGATGTAACGGGCATATATGCAATATTTGGTATAACTATTTCCTTTTACCTAGTATATTAATTAGGGGAAAACATCAACTTTTGATAAAGGGATTCTAAAAGGTAAAAAAACTACGGTCTCTAGCGAGACTTGAATTTATTACCGTCCTTCAACTTAAATATATTTTTACATGGTGTGCTATTATTTGTTTTGGCCAAAGCTTTCATGGTTTTCCCAAAAGTAGGGTTGGCTTTATCCTAAAGCCATTAAAGCTAAGGCTTTGGGACCTAATATTTTAGCACTTAAACTAGGATGGAGGGAGTAGAAAGGTAAAAAATATTTCAATAAGATAATTTTTTTTTCATTATTTCAAATACTTATATTGCATGTAGAGTTCCTATAATAATTGTCTCAATTGAAAGAAATTTTTAAAACTTAAATGGCTAAAATCTTACTTAAGATCAACAATATCTCAAGAGAAAGTGAATGATTTAGGTATACTAACAATTGAAAATAAATTATTAGGAGAAATTAATTATGAAATAATTTTATTCATAATTTTGCATCTCAAAAAGCTATAGAAATAAATTTCAAATTAAAAAACTACACAAAAATCTCTTCTTTTTTTCTTTAAGGCCTCATTTTGAATTTTCGCTTAGGCAATCAAGTATATTGAGTCACCCCTGTTCAAAAGGCGGCACTATACTTTAAGAGATTTCACACCTTATATGTGCCTGTCAGTCTTTTCAGCTACTAATTTGGGACTTTTGTTCGCATACTCAACTATGTCCCTCACGAACTAAGTTCCACGTTGCCCATCACCACAATCCACGGGTCACTAAGATTCACTATGTACCACCCACATTGTCTGAGTATTTTTATGGCAATCGAATTAAGTCTGCAACTAGATTCTTCATGCGTGTGTATCTCCAAGCTTGTAAGGGTAACCAAACCGATCCCCACACCCCATCATTTCACCACAATAACCATACTCATCTCACCAGACCTGGATACTAGTTGTTGGGCTCAATCAGCCCTAAGATACTCTTAAATGGTGTGATATCGTGCACTTTGGGCAAATCCTAGATGATTTTTTCCCCTAAAAGTCTCATATCATTAAGAGATCCTACATAGTATAATTTTTGGATAATTTTCCCGAAAATGGTCTCTTATCGTATCATAAACGGGGAACCCCTAATTCCGCCTGTGAGTATATATGTAGTATAATTGTAGGGAGAATTTGGGAGTCGGGCCACAATTGATACCTTTTGGATCAGGGTTTGGCTCGTGCCTTAATTCTCCATCACACGAATTATCTTAGATATAATAATCTAAAAACAATATTATGATATATGTTTCCTCTATAAATAGTGCCTTATAGCAAGCTTATTTTCACACCAACCAAAAAACAAGAACAACTATATCTCTCTCAATGGCAATGAAAGTTGTTGTAGTGTTGTTCGTTGCAATGCTTCTGATGACAGAGCACAATGCTATGGCTAGTACATTAACATGTCTGATAGGATGTACAGTTACGGATAATTTCCCTCCAGAAAAATTTCTTAAGTGCATGGTTGGTTGTGGTACACCATGTTCGATACAATGTGCAGTTGACAACAAAAAACCTGAGGACTTAGCTAAGTGCCTCTTGGGATGTGGTACACCATGTCCGGCAAAATGTGTAATGGATTCCAAAACTGTTCCGTCCTTTGGTTGGTGCCTCATTGGTTGCTTTTCGCCATTTGTAAATGAGGAGATTGAAACTCCAAATCGTAGTACTGCTGTTTGTACTGTTGGATGTTCTCTTTCAGTTTGTTCTGAATTTCTCAATGGTAACTCACTAACACTTTTTGGCTTTCTAGCCACTTGCATGCATTCTGTGCTTTTATTTTATCTTCTATCATGGACGGATGATTCAATGAATTAATACCCTAAAATAAAATATCTATATAAGAAGCTTGCTATCTCCTTAACAGTCCCGAAACATCTTACCATATTTACTTATTCTTCTTTACTTTAAATTAATTACATAATATTCCACTTCTTAACAATAACCCCCAGATACATGCATATATATATATGTATATATATATATATACACATTCGGACACCTTAACCATGTATCTGGATGTCTTAACATGCGCATTTGTATATATCTGGAAGGTTACTTGTCTACAATGTATCCACAACAACACAATGTATCAGTGTCGTTGTTAATAATACATTATGTAATAGTGAAAAGTTATGGGAAAGGGAGTAATTAGTTTCTATAGTAATGTGATGTATGTTGTTTACTCTTTAGTTTATCTTCTATGATTTATAAACAGGGGAAGCTCAATAAAATTTATGAGCCTGTGTATAAACAAGGCCGACTCATTAATTTTTCTGTTAATTTTGCAGATGAGGAGATGTTTGGAGCTTGCATGAAGAGCTGTGGTAGCAACCATTGCGCCCTCGGTGGCAATCATATTGCTCTAGAGAAAGCTTAAGAAGAAATACTAATTTGCTCTAAGAAATAGTGGCCACAAAGTATGTGTCTTATGACACTATGTTATGTACTAAGCTACTAAATACTTTTGTGGTTGTAATTCTCTAAATTACGTATTTGTGTTGTGTGTTGAATTTGTGATTTTCTAAGTTATGTATTTGTGTTGTCAGTTGTGCACTGAATAAAACTCCAGTTCTCCCTGTTAATGCACTAGAGAAGTGTTAATTACTTCCTTTTTGTGTACTCAATATCCATGACATTAATTTAGCAAGCTTTTTTATGCAAACAAAATTGTATGCGATTGTTATGTGTTGAATAGAAGTCTAGTGCTAAGTTGTTATGGAAAGGAAATACAAATCTACAAATTGATTTGAACTTTGATTCTTACTCTTTCACAAAAAAAAAAAATTAAAAAAAACTCCCATATTTAAAGAATCTCCATCTTAAAGAAAAAGAATTTGAACTTCTATAAATTGATTATTATTCCTTTCACAATAATGTAGTCTTGTAGAGGAGATTATTCTCTCAATATTATATGTTTCTTTATATCATTTCCATGTAGATTTAATTTATTATAAGTTATATTTTTATAATTTTCCTTTGTTATCGTCGTTCAAGATCTCTTTATTTCATTTCTTGATGATGTAAAGAAAATTTAAAGAATAAATATTTATATTATTCTTCATCTTTCTCTATTTTTCTATTAATAATGTATGTCTTTTTTTTTTTCTTCCTTTCTATTTGTGTTATAGGAATATGCAGTTTCTTAGTGGTTTATATTCGAGTTATATTTTCTATAAATTTTGTACTGTTGGGCTATCACTTTATAATTTTCTCTATGATTAATAATTAAAAATTCAAAAATATATGATAATAGAAAAATATATATATTTTTTTGCCGTTTAAGATTTTTTTGTTTCTTGATGATATAGGTAAAAATTAAAGAATAAATATGTGTATTATTCTTCATCTTTCTGTCACGGCCCAAATGATCATGAGTAACACCCACACTAATCTTTCTGTGGGAGAACCATCTAAACCCAACCATTACCCAATCACTTAGTCAATATTAAAACGATATCATCATAAGACCAACTTAAAATAATAATTCGGAGATAATCATTAATAATGCAGAAATCAAACAAATTACTTACTAAAATTTTCAAGACTCGAAAGTCATCGTACAAAAACTTCTAATAAAGATCGTGTCTAAAGAGATATGCAAAAATAAAGTAAAGAAAGAATGTTTCATTGTTCGAAAGATCGACAAGAACAAATAAGATGACCCATGGTAGCCTGGAGACGGAGTGCTCACCCTTGAATCAAGATCTGCTATCAAACTCTAGAGGTGAGGTTGTGTCTGAGCCTTTGAAACACTTTCGGCACTCAACAAAAGAAGAGTACAGGGTAGTAGCAGTACAAACCACTATGTACTGGTAGGTATCATTGGCGAACTCAATTTAATAACATGTACACAACATAAATCAAATAATAAGTAGACAAACATCATCACATAACAAATATTCAATGAATCAATAATACAGTAATAATAGGTCAAACAGTGCTTACAAACAAACCACATAACCATCAAGAGTATCAACCATATTGTAAACATCCACAGAATTAACAACAATACCATAAATAACAACTATATCCTTCTAAAAATCTCAATTAAAACACCATTAGCTCGTTATCTGCTTAATAACCCGTACACCTCTCAAATTCAACACAAATATATACACACATGCTATGGGACTTATTTTTGCCCAACTAGTTATGACCTGCAGTGAATAATCTATGTTCATGTACCATTCTAGCATGGTACCTGATCTTCAATAACAGTAATAGCAATATCATATTCGTACCGGCATGGTACCCGATCCTTCATAAATAAGTAATATCAAAATACATATCCATACCGGCGTGGTACCCGATCCTTCCTAAATAAGTAATATCAATATACATATCAGTATCGGTGTGGTACCCGATCCTCCGTAAACAAGTAATATCAACATACATATGTGTATCAGTGTGATACCCGATCCTCCATAAATAGGTAATATCAATATATATGTCTGTAGTGGCGAGGTATTCGATCCTCTATAAACAAGTAATATCAATATCATATTCGTACCAGCGTGGTACCCGATCCACCATAAACAAGTAATATCAATATCAAATTTACACTCTCACAACATATAATACGATGTACTATGTTTACAAGTACGGTTAAAGTCATAAGATAATTCCATCAAGTAAATTTTCAATAATTATTTATACACGCCTCAACTATTCAAATATCATCAATTTCAGGCATGTCTGGATATTAATCAATACGTATACAATTTAGGAGCATACACAGAATTAAATCATGTCTAAACTCCAATTAAACCGTAACCTACTTCAACGAACAAATTCAAATATAGTTAGACCGCAAGCTCGCTTCCCTTTCTCAGAGATCGAAATATTCAAAATCTGTTCCATCATATAATCTACCAATTTTATAAATTCTTACTTTAAAATTTTAGACCAACACAAACCTAATTTATCCAAAAATAATGATTGATTTCACTCGAAAAACTTACTTTGAGACTAACTAAGAAACACTGGCCTACGCTACTTTTAACCGATGAGAAATTTAAAGAAATTGTACCAACAGTGGCTTCGCCACTTTGATTTCACTGGAAATCATTTAAAAAGAAGAGCAGCAGTGGCTACGCCACTTTGGATTTCATTGGAAATCCTTAAAATAATATGCCAGCCACAAACCATTTTGATTTCATGGAATTTATTAACAAATTCTCTACTAATTGATCAATTCCTCATCTTAATATTATATACTAACCATTGTTTGGTCTCCTTTTCAAGGTTCCACCGACACTATTTCAAATTAAAAATTTTTTGCAGACAATTGAATTCTCACTTGGTAGGATCCTCACGCCGTCACAGTTCTCCTCCCCTCAAAATCGCAAGTATTTTAATCGTGGCTTTCATGTCTCTTTTTTTCCTTTAACATTCTGATTTTATTATATCCAAAATTTATTAACTTTAAACTCTACTCACTTAAGTTTATGATAGTACTAGCATAGTGTACGTGTATTGCACGTGTGTCTCACGTCAATCAGTAAAACTACACAAATCATAAAAAATTATAGTTGACTTCAAAATAAATATTGTACTCATTTATCTGCGCACATAATATAATTTGACAAAAAGCAAGTGATTAAATATTCAAATTTTCTCTTGGGAATCTTATACTAATGTATTTAGTATCGCACGCCAGTAACATAATATCTTTTATAACAATTTATTACATACAATAATAAATTTGATATCTTTTTTGGACAAAGATAAATATTTCGAAACAACATGTGCAATTTATATAGAATCTACGACATCTTAAACTTGTTGTCGAATAAGGTATCTTTCACTTCTTTTTTTCTATTAAACACAAATAAGGAGGAAGAAACTAAGATTATGAAATAAGAAAATGTGTGTGGAGTGGAAATTACAAGAGTCTAATTATAAGTTGAAATAGTAACTAACCTGTTCATCTAAGACGAGCCCTTTACTGATAATTTTTGGACCTGCATCTTTCACATGTTTTTTGGGTGCCTCAAGAGCAACGTATTTTAGTTTTCAAAAGCTTTCGACAATGAACATACACTTGTAAGATGATTTTTCTATTTTTCTCTTACCATATATCGTAGGACTTATCTTTACCGACCAACCCTATCATGCACATAAAGGAATTAATTTTTCGTTATTTCTTACACATATTAGAGAAATAGATATTGAACACGAATATATGCAAAACATTAACGATGGCATCACAAAAGGAGGAGCTTTAATCATACTTCCTGTTCACAAAAAGAAAAAATATACAATCAATTAAACATGATACACTACTACACAAACAAAATACAAAATAGATGTAACGAAGAAAAAATAACCCTAAGTTTCTAGTAAAGTTTGATCAAACAATTATTTAAATAGAATTATAGAAATTATTTTTTTATATAAGGTAAAATTCTAACTGATTTAGAAGTATTAAATATTATAATTTTTTTATCTAAATTATACAACTAAACCTAAAAAAATTTAAAATTAAATTAATTGTAAAATTATTTCACCAAAAATTAAAAAGAAACATTTTTACCTTTTCAACACATATTTTTAACAATGCAAAACCATGGACAAATAGAACCAACGTTTTAATTTTTTAGCACTGATTTTCTTAACAATGCCAAAAATATAAAAAACAAAAGCAATCCCTTTTTATCAACCAAAAATAAATAGCCAAATTACCTAAAAGAAAAAATGAAATTGGAAAAGTATCCTAACCAAATACAAAAAATACCGGCGTAACCCTGTCTCTATCTAATTCGTCTTCTATATATTTAAGGAGTGTTTTTTAATTATAAAAATTAATTCTCCTAATACCTCTTACCATAAAATTTCTTCTACCATATGTTTTAGGATTCTTATTTTATTATTAATAAAAATATAATAAGAAAATAAAAAATGATGATTTTGTGTATTATAGAGAGTTTTAATGAAGGGCAAAAAGTTCAATTCACTTTTTTAAGGATTTTCACACTTTTAATATATTATAAATTATTGATATAGATTATAGATTAACTACATAGGTAAATAAATTACAACTTTGACTAATAAGCATTGATTAATTTAATTATTAAAATAATAAAAAATTTAAATAAATCATAAAAATTTATTCGGAACCTCGAGAAAATAAATCAGATATGTATCTTGACCTAAGAGTACATTTTGGACCTATTGAAAAATACCACGACTCTAATTCGAGGTCGTCTCGATCAAAGATTGACTATTATCGGGTTTAACTTTCTCAAACTCAATAACCCCGTAAATGACTTAAATTACTTTCGAATAACTCAAGAATCGATACTAATCACCACTGTGAGTCATAATTCACGTACGTAACCACGGAGAGAGCTAAAATAGGGAATATGAGAAAATTTCACAAACAACCAGGAGGGTCGCTACACTTTCTCTATTTTTCTATTGATAATATATGTCTTTTTTTTTTTCCATTTGTGCTGTAAGAATTTATAGTTCCTTAAAGGTTTATATCCACATATTTTTTATTATATTTTCAATAAATTTTATATTGTTAGACTATTAATCTATGATTTTCTCTATGATTGATAATGAAAAAATGCTCTGTTTTCACCTTGAACTATACAAAAAATTGTTGAGACACACCCGAACTTTAGGAGGGTTCTATTACCCCCTGAACTAATTAAAATCATATTTTTGACAACCTTAGTTCCTACGTGGCACTTAAGTGGCACAACGTGGCACATACGTGAATCAACACATTGAAGGACCACGTAGGCACACGTATGTGTCACGTAGGCACTAAGGTTGTCAAAAATATGATTTTAATTAGTCCAGGGGGGTAATAGGACCCTCCTAAAGTTCGAGTGTGTCTCAACAATTTCGTGTATAGTTGGGGGTGTAAACAATGCATTTTCTCATTAATTATTAAAGAATTCTAAAATATATTATAGTAGGAAAATAATAACTTTATCTCAAAAAAAATAAAATTATTATTTTAATAAATTATTTTGCATAAAAAAAGTATTATTAATGTCTTTCATTAAACTTATTTGTTTTAGTCGATATTGTCTTTTCATCTTTTTTTAAAAAAAAATTATTATATCAATATCTTTATAAATAAACAGAGAGACTCCTAAATATATGATAATTGTAATATAAGTCATAAGCAAAGGACACAACAACAACAACAACAAACCCAGTGTATTCCCACATAGTGAGTTCTGGGGAGGGTAAGATGTACGCAGTCCATACCACTACCTCCGGAGAAGTAGCAAGGCTGTTTTCGATAGTCCCCTGGCTCAAGATAAGATAAGTCATCAAAAACGTACACAAAGCATGGAACAATATGACATGACATAAATACGTCACCTATAAGGTATAGTAAACAAAGAATAGTAAGCAATCGTAATGCAGCATAACAAGAATACTGCACCGGCCAAGAAAAGCCCTTTCCTACCTACCGAAAAAGTCACTAGCCTTCTATCCTAATACGAGTCCTCCAGATCTTCCTATCTAGGGTCATGTCCTTAGTAAGCTGTAACTGCTCCATGTCCCGCATAATCACCTTTCTCCACTATTTCTTCGGCCTACCCCTGCCCCACCTGAAATCATCCAAAGCAAGCCTCTCACACCTATGAACCGGAGCATCCGTACCCCTCTTCATCACATGTCCGAACCATCTCAAACAGACCTCCCGCATCTTGTCCTCCACCGAAGCCACACCAACCTTATCTCGAATAGTCTCATTCCGAACCTTATCCCCCCTAGTAAGCCCACACATCCAGCGCAACATCCGCATTTACGCCACCTTTAGTTTTTGAATATGAGAGTTCTTGACAGGTCAACACTCCGCTCCATACAATATGGCCGGACGGACTGCCACCCTATAAAATTTGCCTTTAAGCTTGGGCGGCACCTTCTTATCACACAACACCCCCGAGGCGATCTTCCACTTCATCCATCCCGCCCCGATCCGGTAAGAGACATCCTCGTCAATCTCACTATTCCCCTGAATCATGGCCCCTAAGTACTTGAAACTATCCCTCTCACACACCACCTGAGAATCCAACCTTACTACCACCTAGCCCACCTCCCTCGGGACATTAAACTTGCATTCCAAATAATCGGTCTTGCTCCTACTTCACCTGAACCCTTTACACTCAAGGGTCTGTCTCCACACCTCTAATTTATCATTCACCCCCTAGTTTCGTCAATCAAAACCACATCGTCTGTAAAATCCATACACCAGGGCACCTCGCCTTGGATACGCCGCGTCAACACATCCATAACCAAAGCAAACAAAAATGGGCTAAGAGTAGATCCCTGATGCAACCCTGTCAAGATCGGGAAACGTTCTGAATCGCCTCCCACCGTCCTCACCTGGGTCTTAGCTCCATCATACATGTCCTTGATCGCTCTGGTATATGCCACCGGGACCCCACTCACCTCCAAGCATCTCCAAAGGACTTCCCTAGGGACTTTGTCATATGCCTTCTCCAAATTGATAAACACCATGTGCAGGTCCTTCTTCCTTTCCCTGTACTGTTCCACTAGTCTCTGCACTAGGTGAATTGCCTCCGTCGTCGAGTTCCCTGGCATAAATCCAAACCGGTTCTCCGAAATAGATTGGTTCTCCAAAATAGATACAATCCTCCTCAACCTTCACTCGACCACTCTCTCCCAAATCTTCATCATGTGGCACAATAACTTAATACCCCTATAGTTGTTGCAACTCTGAATATCACCCTTATTTTTATATAGAGGGATCATAGTACTCCATATCCAGGCCTCAGGCATTTTCGCCGACTTAAAAATGTCGTTGAACAAATCCGTCAACCACCTTAAACCAGCCTCGCCAGAAAACTTCCAAAAATCTACGGGGATCTCATCAGGCCCCATCGCACTACCCCTTCGCTTCCTGCAAACGGCCTCTCTGACCTCCTCCACCTTAAAATGTCTACAATAACAAAAATCACGATACTCCTCCGAATGCTCCAGCTCACCCAACTCAATAACTCCCTCCCCTTCATCATTCAAAAGCCTATGAAAATACGACTGCCACCTTTTATTAATATTACCATTCTCCACCAAAATTCTACCATCCTCCCCCTTAATGCACTTCACCTGGTCTAGGTCACGCCCCTTTTTCTCCCTAGCCTTAGCCAGTCTAAACAACATTTTCCCCTTTCTTTCTCTTCTAACCCCGTGTACAAGCTCTCAAACACTGCCGTCTTAGCTGCCGTAACGACAAGCTTAGCCTCCTTCCTTGCTAACTTGTACTCCTCCCTAAAAACCCGCTTCTCTTCATCATCCTTAATCTCAACCAACTTTGCATACGCCTCCTTCTTAGTCTCCACTTTCTTCTTTACTTCATCATTCCACCACCAATCCCCCCTATGGTGCCCGACCCGGCCCCTAGACCCACTCAAAACCTCACTAGCGGTCTTCTTGATGCATCTAGCCTCCCTATCCTACCTACCATCTATGTCTCCCCTACGCACCCATACCCCCATACCAGTCAACTTCTCCCCTATCTCCTGCGCATTCACTGGCGTCAACCCGCCCCTCCTAATTCTCGGTCGGTCCTCCTCACCCCTACTCTTTTTATCCTTCTTTATTCCCAAGTCCATCACCAAGAGCCTATGCTAATTCAAAAAATTCTAACTCGGAATGACCTTACAGTCCCTACACAATCCCCTATCCCCTTTCCTAAGAAGCAAAAAGTCAATTTGGGTCTTGGCTATCGCACTTTGGAAGGTGATCAGGTGATCGTCCTTCTTTGGAAAGCTTGAATTCACCACCACCAGCCCAAAGGACCTCACAAATTCTAACAGAGCAGCTCTCTCTTCGTTTCTCTCCCCAAAACCAAAACCACCATGCACATCGCCAAAGCCTCTCAGAAACGCCCCGGTGTGTCCATTAAAATCCCCTGCTACAACAATCTGCTCAGAGATAGGCATGCCTCTAACCACCTCATCCAAGTCCTCCCAAAATCGCATTTTCTCTTCCCCGCCCAATCCCACCTACGACATATACACACTACACACATTCAGAGTAAACCCCTAAAAAACTAACTTAATAGGCATCAGCCTATCACTAATCCTCTTCACCTCCACTACCCACCCTCTAAGATCTTCATCTACTAAGATGCCAACTCCATTCCTAAGCCTCTCACTTCTAGAGTACCAAAGCTTATAACCATCCACATCCTTAGACTTAGACCCTACCCACTTAGTCTCCTGGACACACACCATATTGATCCTCCTCTTTCTAAGAATCTTTACGACTCTATGGACTTTCCCTGGAGAGTCCCTATATTCCAAGACCCAACCCTCAGCCTATCAACTTTAGCGACACACCCTTCTCTACCACCCTTAATGCCATACCTAGCCCCTACTTCCCCACCTGCCCTACTCTTATCCCCCATCCCCAACACCGCCCTCCGCCCCGACCCCAACCCTTCGAATATATCCTATTCTACTATCAACAACCATAACCACTACACCAAGAAAATAACAACCGCGATAGTAATAACAACAATAGGGAATACAAAGCAATGACAGGAAAAATAAGGCACACACGACGTAGATGTAATGAACAAGCAACAGTCAATCCCACAAATTAAAAGCATTCAGGAGATGAAATAATCAGGGAAAGTAGACGAGCATGATAATGCATAGAAATTAAGTCATCGGAAGTAGCTAAAGTACAAAGCACCAGAAGAAAAATACAAAGCAACGACAGGAAATAAGGCACACGCAAAGCAGATGGGATAAGCAAGAAAAAGTCAATCCCACAAATTAAAAATTCAAGAGAATTCAATAGATGTAAAGAAATGAAATAAGTAGTAAAGGTAGAAGGAAAGAGACAAAAATAATACAACATAACTAAACGAAGTAACTAAAAGAAATCAGTGGTTTAGATGTCACCGGTATAGTCCCGTGTGTTGTTGGTTAGGTTTCCAGTAAAGGGGTCATCGGAACAAGCCCGCTAGTGCATCATCGGAGTGACCTTGCCAGAACTGGGTGCTGGCTCGTATGCTTACAAACCTGATCTACCAATGCTGCCACTCTTACCCTTCTTCAGAAACGAGTCGAGCCGGGGAAACTCTAATTTCTATGTTATAGCCTCCGTTCCCTTCTCTGTTGGTGTGCTCCGACAGTGAACCCGAGATATCTGGTTTATAAGGTTGCCAATGGGGCTAGCAGCGTCCCCGCCTCATGAAAGAGAAGTGATATCATTTTATCACTCGATAGAAGTCAATAAGAGAGAAGGCATGAACTAGGATCGACCTGCATGTGAGGCAAGTAAAAGCTACGAGTGAGGAAAGTTGGTTGTCAAAGAAGTTATGGTATGACCTTCATTAAGAGTAAGGGCGCAAACTTGGCATTTCCAATATGAAAAACTCTCTTATTTTTTAGAAGTTTTCCAGGAGGTGAGGTTTAAATAGGCTTCTAACTGTGTTGGAGTTTCAAACTCACTACTAACGAATGGTCTTCAAACAAATCTTTTTTTTCCAACAGGCTGCAAATCATAAGGATAAGTCTGAACCTAAATCTCAAGGAGCATAGTTCCAATTCAAACTACCTAGAGAGAAACTATCATAGTCTTAGCTATAAGGGGTTTTCAGCGAAAGCACATGTTCTTAGATTCGTAAGAATATGAATCATCAAAAAGAAGATGCTGGTCTTTCATTCCTTTATCATTGAAGGCCTTACCCATAGGATAGGAATACTGGAGCCCATAATAGTTATCGTAGGCTCATAACTATAGTTCAGAGGAAACCGCCGGAAGACTTTGTGTAGGAAAAGAAAGACGATGAACGCCATTCCTTTGCCCTATACCCTTCATTTACCTACTCAAAGGAAGAAACTAAACTATAAGATAAGAGAAAGAAAGAGCCTTCGATTTAACTACATCAGTAGAACCGGCCTTAACTTTCTTTCCATTTGAAGAATTCCTGATGATGGTTGATAAAGACTTTCCTTCCATTTACCGTAGTTCTATCAAAGTCAGCCTTAAATTAAAGCTTCTTGCGAAGGCCCTGCCTTTTTTATTTTTTATTTGATAGAAAATCTAGCTAAACTAAAGAGCTTCTTTTAAAGATTCTCCACTAGAGCACAAAAATCTAGAGAATAGCTAGCGGATTCGCCAACATCGAAAGCAATCAAACTTGGTTTGGAAATCTTCGCGCTTGCTATGTTATATCAATATCAATTACCGATTCACTGATATTGGCAACTTTCAGATCATCTAGTTATTATCCTTCAAGGCATAGGGCCATGAAGTACTTACTTTTAGTGCAGCCGGGATTGATTAAGGTAGTTGTTCAGCCGAGGGAAAGAATCATTCAATGCTAGTGAAAGAGGAAGCTGTTCCCTTCGTTGATTACCGTGGTGGCTTCTGTATCATGATACAGAGAAGACAGAAGCAACAATCTTGTCGACCGTTCATGTCTAGCTTCGAACAAAAGAAAGGCTAGGCGAAGAATCCATCCCTTACCGAAGGAAGATTGCATCACTAGTTGACTCCTCCTCGTTGACAGCTAACAGTTTCTGGACTCGTTTTTGTTGCCTTAAGGCTTCCTCCTAAAGGGGAAGACCTTATAAGGAACTAATAAGAGCAACGGTAGCAACAGAGACCCCCTATATCTTAAAGCTTCTGCCTTCAAACGGGATGCTGGCTGCTCTTAGCTGAATGCTTCGTCCTAAGGCTAGTGGAGACAAATGACTAAGAAGATTGACGACAGGAGAACACCTTGTGCTTTTACTTTAATCAATTCCTTTCTAGAATATGCTATTACTCTATATGGCACTAAAAAAGAATGGATAGCAACTGAAACACCAAGAGGTTATTTCCTAATATAGTTTTTTCCTAAAAAGATACCGGATTTCCTAAGATTACTATTGGTCTAAGCTTTTTATCTATCCTATCGCTCTCTTGCTTAAATTCACTTCCTTCCTTAACTCAGAACTAAATGGCTTCTTTTCTTTGGATCGACATTAACTTAGGCATAGAAAGAGGTCAAAGCACGGGCATGGAAAAGGGATTCTATGGTGTGCTGGTCTGGATTAAAGAAACAATTACACCTACAATAAGAATAGCAGGACTCCCACTAGCTGACAGAGAACTACCAACCAAAATACAACTGGAATTCCAGCAATAGCAACAATGTCACTAGAACTTTTAATAATAGAGAATAACTAGAAGTTTGTGAGGAATACAACCCTTAAAAAACCCTGGTTTGGCTGGAGAGTGCAGCAAGGTGCAGGAGGAAAGAGCTTGTAGGTTTAGTAATACTTCCCTCTTTCCTTATACTATAAATGACTAATGGAATAGTTGAGGATCCCATTTTCCTATTACCTATTAAAATAATAAAGTTGGTTAGTAAATTGAAAGTTTGTCTATTATACAACATTGAGACTATAGTGCAGAAAACAACATTCCCTTATGTTTAAGAACCTCTTACCTGGTATGTACTGTCATATCCCTAACCAGGGAAAGGATTTAGAATCGTGATAAGGATTTATTTTGAATAGCTGGTAAATTCGTTCTCTCAGGCCGGGCCTTTTTGTTTAAGGGTAGCTTTCCTTAAGGAAGTGGGTTAGCTTAAGTTCTAAAGGAAAGAGGCAATGAGTTCCACTGCAAGTAAAGTTCACACCTTCCGGTAAAGGTAGGCCGGGGAATGCCATCAAGCAACCAATTCTTTATTTCCTTCAGCCATCAAGGAAGAAATAAAAAAGTATTTCACTTAAGACAACAAAAAAGTATAAATTGTGAGAAAGAAGCCCACGGAGCGGTGAATTCCTCAGAGCTTGCATTCCTAGCTTCGGATTCCATTCCTTCAAACAATTGTACCACACACGGTGAATTGAGTTCTTTGGCCTATTATAAATGTCAACACGGAATCAATGAGAAAATCCCCAAAGCAAATCCAAGCAAGGATGACGGGCTCCAAAGAACCAAGAAGCCTATCTAGACCTATGAAGTAGAGCCTGTAGCGCTTTTACCCGCTGAACTCAAACCTATACGGGACTATTAATATCAAATAATACCTTATTTAAAGTTGGAATTTGTTTAAGTAAGATATTCCATTAGATCTTTCCAAGCTCATTCAATTCTACTCATTCAATTCTTAAATATGAAATCTTATCTTTCTTTATCAAGATTGGGTTGGTGTGAAGTGTACCCCTGAAGAATTTCAAATAACTATCTTTAGCATGAGTGAGTTGATCGAGAAAGCGGCAGGACCGTAAAGTAACGCCTTGAGTTGGACTGTGGTCCCGCGAAGCTGGTATCCTCAGACCACCTAAGAAACTTTTCGACTGTCGAAAGAAGTGAACATAAATTGACTAGTTTATTTAATTGACTTAAAGATCTTTCTTCTATGCCTGTGAGATTAGCGTAATACCTTTTCACTAAAAGTGATCCTTATTATCATTCTAATTATCTAATATATATTATTAATCTCAAATAATTAAAGTTGAAATTTTTTTAAGTAAGATATTCGATTAGATCTTTCTAAGCTAAATTGAGAATGAAATTTCATTCAATTAAGAATTTTAAGAACAAAGATAAATATGGAATGTTTTGGCGTCATCGTTCCCTATTACCATTACTTTGTTAAGACGATTCACTTTAATCATTCTTTTATTCAGACGATCGATATGGAATAATAAATATTATCTAATAAGAGTCGCTTTTTCCCTAACTATCGAGTGACTTCTTACCTCTCCAACCACTCTTAGCTACGCCCCTGTTCTCATAACTTTATACCTTTCTATGTCTAAAGACGCTCATAAGTGATTCTATGACTTGTGAACCCATTTTCCTTGAGTGTATAGAATGAATAGATAAAAAAGGGTGGAGCTAGTTAGACCATTACCGATATATGACAACTCTTACTTAAATAAGTAGTCCGTATTGAATATATTTTATATTTTGGAATGACCAACGACCAACTAACACTTTGACTTTACTTTATTAGATTCAAAAACATTAATTGCAATAATATCTCGAATGAGAAGAAAAAAAGTATCGCGCGATCGCTCGAAGAAATCAAACCTTTATTTCGGTCTAACCCGATTCTAAGACTAGTCATTCCTATGTTTTTTTCCTTTTAGGTTATTTCAATGAAATCCGATGGTGTTTTTCGTAGCAGTCTAAGGGGTTGGTTTACTTGGTTTACTTTTGGACATACTTCATTTGGTTTTCTTATTCGGACACATTTGGCATGGTGCTAGAATCTTGTTCAGAGGTGTTTTTGCTGGTAGTGACCCAGATTTTCAAGTATATAAAAAAATATGGATCCAACAGATTTATTCATTACTACTACATAAAGAACTATATTACATAAACAACCATATATGCCTTATATGCTTTTTACTAGAGCTTTAAAAGTATTAGGCCTACTACATTACTAAACTGATTTTTGAAACATAAAGATAGGCCTTAACAAGTAGAAAGTAACTATTTTGAGAATTTTTTTTCTAGTGGTTTTCCGGGACACTGAAGGTGGAAACCCGTACAATGAGTTCTTCCTTCTCCGTTCGCAGTGCTTGCAGCCTCCTCTCCAAATCGCTTATGTCCTCTCTGGCAGCGATAATGCGCGCTTCTTTTCTTTCAGGATCCTGTGTTCTAACACTTAGAAAAAGCGCGTTTAGCGTTCTACGATGCCCTTGAATTGCATTTTGCAGGTTACTCATTTGGACATTAATTTGAGAAATCCTGTTTATATCAGCTATATCCATACGTGCTATTACTCAATTTATTTGCTTTGATATTTGATGAAGTGAAGAAGCCTCTATTTATAGAGTGGTAGTGTAATCTCACCATGCAGTACGAATTGCATGACTCGCACAATCTGAGTACTATAACCACACTGTCTGTAACAAACTTTGCAGAACCATTTCACCTAATTGATCATGGTGAGGATTCGGCAGATCATCCACGTCACGCTAGGATTTGGGAAGGACATTTACGAGATTGAGGTGGGAATTGCGTTGCAGAGAGGAATCTCGCCATGCGTCACTGAATTTGATGGCAGGTACAATTCTTACTAGTTCTCCGCACAACTTTTCTGCAGTGGAAGACTATCATGCCAATTTATTGAAAAATTGGCTGGCTCTGGATACCATAAAAGATCCCCAAATCACACTGCCTGTATGAACAAACAAACCTTGCATAACCAGCTTACGTAGAAAAGATTCCATAGTCTATGTCAATAGACTCGTGACATCCATGTACTGAGTCGTCAAATGAGCCACGTTAAGAAAGCCCAAGCTTATACGCATTGGCCCACAGGGTGCCCCAATAGGCCCCGACCCAAGGTTACATGAACCATCCAAGAAAGTCCTACAAATGAAGACTTGTGCGTGCCTATTTCGATGAAAGCAGGCTTCCATGCTTATAAAAAATGTAATCATTTTAAGGGTTTGGGATGTATTTTATGTTAAACTAAATCTATTTCCTACATTCTCAAGATCCTGATCCAGCCTTCTTCGCTAACGCTCAACCTCATTTTGCATCCTTACCTTAGGCTATCGAGCTTCGAAAGGACTATATTAATATTAATTTCTAATATTAATAGGTAAGATTGCCTTTAAAGGAATATGACTCTCTTTCCATGGGTAGTTTTTGACTCTTGAAAGAATGTGATTCAAAGAATTGACGGTAACCAAGGTGCCTACTCTTCCTAACGAGCCTGCTTATTAAGCATGGTCGATCAATCAGGTAATACCCCAAAGGCTGTCTCCAGAGATATAACATTTCTTGAGATCCAAAACTACCCCGAGAAATGCTCTAGATCAAACGAAAAGGGGACCAGAAAAGGAATCCCACATGAGGGGCGATAAAAATTACTTAAAAAACTTATTGCTAATAAAGATACTAATTGGTATCCTGGAAGCCATCTTTACATAGACCAAGGTACATGTTCCTCGACGCTTAGGGCATCCTTATTTTGCATTGTTAGAATGCTTATTTACTTGTTTAGTCAGTCAGTAGATCTACATCCACCGGTGAAGCTCCACTATGGAGATCAATGATTCCCTTGAACGAATGTGAGAGGAGATCATAAGATTAGACAACAAACCTTCCACAAGTAAGAAAACCCCTGATCAGACATTGGTGGATTGTGTAATCAAGCTCCCATTTCCTCCAAATCTCCTTCCACTCTGAAAGATCCCTCTTTTACACCTCCAAAAGACCTACCCGATCGCAAATCAATCAACTTGACTCCACCCATGCAAACATAGAAGACTAATGGAGGACCTCCAATACCATCAACTATGTCTTCCCACTCCCAGAGTATACCTCTACTATAAAACCGCCCTCTTCCTTTTCCTAGACTTCATTGATATCGTATGTGGTTTATCGGAATCAGAAAGCTCATATATTAAATTACTTGATCTTTCTGAGACTCCCGATAAATTTGATCTAGTAGACTCCCTCTTTCCTCTTTAAGTATACTTAGACTCAATTTAGTCTAATTCTGTAAAGTCAGATTCACCTTATATAGGGCTTGGTCTACCTTAAAAAGCCCAATAAGTCCTGCTGCGGACAAGCTGAGCCCCACCTCTAGCAAAATATATATCATATTCTTATCTATGAGACCCCTAGCCTTTGATTTTAGGGATAAAGCCCCCATAACTACCTCCTTTCTGAGGGAAGATGCGTAGATCGATACAGGAGTCAATTTCATATTGATTTTCTAAGTCTTTCTACACCATCTAATGGTGCCACCGAACCTGAAGACAGAAAATGACCTATCCAATGAATTAACCTACACGCTGCGAATGCTAAAATTGGGTTTGTGTTTCGTTCATGGGGATATAACATCGAGATAGATTCTATAAAGGGAAGGGAAAACTACCTAGCAAAGAGAAAGGATTCCAAACCTCGCTAGGAGTTAGAATGAAGAAAATTAAGAAGACGGTCACTCTACTACTATATACTACATTTAGACTTCTTCTATCGGTCCCTTTAGGCATGATGATATGGTCTTTTTAGCAGCAAGGATGGTAGCCCGGGTTACTTCAGGAGCAGGAACAGTGTCGACAGGAGCAACACCCTTTGAGAGACCTTAGGCGATTGCTTGGTAATGGGGGTAATTTCTTGAGATAGACTGGCCTATCTAATGAGAACTCTGTCTCTTAAGTCTTTTTACATTCGAACTCTGGAAGCCCCAATAAAAGCAAGAGAAATAGACGTAGAAGACCAACCTTACCTATAGGGTTGGGTCCCTTTCCTATATTATCATATTTTAAAGACGCGTACCCATATACGAAGGCAAGCTAGATGATGAAGTAGCTTCAGATGCAAAAGAAAGACATAGGAAAGGAGCCTAGAGACCTCTAGCAGATAGATTAAAGATGTGAACGTCGTAGCTTCTCCTTCCATATGAAGAAAATCTTCTCTTAAGGAAAGCTCCTGTGACCCAAGCTATCTATTCAGTTTCCATATTTTCATTCTTTGATTTGGAATCCAGCTAACAGTGTTCCCGACCCGTAGTCTCTAGACTGATGGAAGACGCGGGCCTGGCATATTTGATAAAGTATCCTTTTTCAGTTTCCTTTCAATCTCTAGACTGACCGCCGCACCCTTACCTAAGAGATTGGCTGAGCGTAGATAAATCTTAAAGTGTTCTTTCATCCGCCTTTTCCTTTTCGACTGGACAAATTCAATAGCTTCTCCTAGCCCGATTCTAAGACATGGACCTCTTTCAGGTTTGAAAGCAGCCGTTATTCCATTAACAGCTCAATCATCTTTAGGTGTCCTATCATAGTTCTAAGGATTGAGAATGGTTGGTAGCTATATCGAATGAAATAGCACTGTATGAGGTTTGTAGTTCATCAATGAAGAAAAGGTATCAGGAACTATTCTTACGTAAGGCGAAGTTGTTAGAAAATTCTCATGTACGGTATATATAGGTGCACGTTGACTAAATAATGATTCCACTACTTTCATGGCTATGTATGCATCCTTCTGATGAATAAAGTTAGCGCATGCTGAGGATTGAGTCTTTCGCTTATCCCTATTCATAGTAGGTACTCTTAGAGTAAACCGTCGTCTCTTTTTGGTAGTCCTTTCATAAACGATTATCTCTTTATTTAAGAAATACATACAATCCTATTTTGTAGTGTAATATGGTACACTATAGACAACTGGTCGATCTCTTATAGAACAAAGCCAACTAATGGTAGTTATCAACTTTATTAAATGGACTATGTCTAGATATTTAAATTTTCCAAATTCATTGCTAAGTTTTGCGAGGTTATAGCTGTCATTTCGACTAAGTAATTCACCATATTTTAGCCTAATATCCTTTTCCATGCTGATCAATGTCTTCCCATAGATCAATGGCATGAATAGATTTTTGATGAGCTTTCTATCTAACTTAGATTCAATGATTTCCATCTGTAATTTCTCATTTATTCGATCATGCAAAAATGTCTTAAAATTTTATAGCAAGTACAATTACACATCTTGTATTTTCCCATCAGGGTGGGTAATAAGATTCGTTCTCTTAGCCATTTTTTCATTAAGCAATAAATAATTCATGATATGATAAGCACTGGTAGCATCATCTTGAGTTATCGAGACCCTATTAGATTCTTCTACTCTATTGTTATACAGGACCTTATCTATGAACTGAAATGGATTACTATCACCCTTAGCGATGCTTATTAAACTCTCGTTAGAAGCATAGATCAAACTATAGTTTTTCTTATACCATTTTAGACCATCATCATAAAGATCGAATTTCTTATACTTAAAGGCAGCTGATATGGATACTATGTCCTTAGCTAACTGGTTGATTCCTTCTTGAGGATTGTTGGAAAATAGAATGAAACTTCTTGCTAAATCACGCTCATGAAAATGCAAGATACCACTGCGGTAGATTCTTCCACGGAAGTCCATAAAGGCAGGCAGATAAAAGACATAACCCTCGTATGCGGATGCTAGCCTGATTATGAAATCTTCATACCTAGATGTATGCACCCTATTTGCTAATTCCTTAAAGAGATCACTAAGGCTACAAACGTTCTTCATATCCTTATTCAGGAAATAAGATTTCCTGAGAAGATCGTAGGCTTCTTTCAGGTTCACATATGCAGTATACCTAGCATAAGAAGACCTACTTTTTCTAAAGTAGCATGATGATTCTTAATGAACTCCAATATATTCGAATTTATCTGAAATCCTTGTCTCTGAAGCCCATTCAATATGTTGCACATGTCTTTATACCAATATGAATGGAATTCTATATAGAAATTGCTTAGGTCACGGGATGATATAAGACTAAACTTATTTAATGATTTAAGACCCAAAGAATGATATATATCTAAGGTAAGACTACTTAAGTAACCGCCTACCATATCCGATAACAGAAAAGGCTTCCCTTTATCAGTGTCAAATGGACCTTTTTTTCCGATATGTGTTCCCACCAGGGATAAAATATTCTCAATGCACGATTCATAGAAGGCTGATTGCTAACCTCAAAACCCTTACTATCTTCAATAGTCAATTTATTGAAATGATTACAAAGGGAATCTCTATCGAAATAGTAGATATCTCTTAAGACAGTCAATAGTCTATACCAATCTGCACTCTTAGGAAACATAACCGCTATTTAGTATTTAGATCAATCATGCGTAGAATACAAACCCTTTAGAAAACCTATTTGAATAAACACTCACTAGAACCAAACCTTGTAGCTAGTTAAGCTAATGGCGAAGGGATAATTCATAGTAAGCGGGGATCTGTACACTATATACGACATTTCTCGTTGATTTTTTTTAAGGGAAGTATTATGTAAAAGAGATGAAATATCCTACCATGTATACACATGCAAAAAGAAAGCACACACGGCGCTGTCCATCATTAACTTTTTGATTTTCTGAAACATCTTTAGTCAAAAAATCTTTTATATCATCTTCAGTCCATAATTCTAGAAAAGTCGACCGTGAGACATCTTCTATAACCTCAGGACGTCTAAACCAATCTAGAAGATCCACACCCAGGTACTTAGAAAATTCTTTGATTAGAATATGAAACTAATTTGCATCACCACTCTTGATAAAGTATAGTACAAAAAGAAGAGTAAGATTGACTATAAATAATTCGATAAGCATATTTTTGATGAATCTTAAGGAGATAGATCGACATAAAATCATTATGAGAAAATTGAGATAGGTAAATATACCTGTATAGATGTTTAGAATATATAAATGATTATAAACAAATAGATATATCCTGAAAAAAACTAAAAGACAAATCATACAAATATGCTTCACGTTAGGAATAATATGAGTTTTGAATCCATAAATAATGGCAAATATAAGGGTAATCATGTTAGTATGATAATTCGATTCTATAGAGTAATTTCGATTTATCCACACCCTCCACAATAGAACTCTTTTTGTTAGAGGCTTGATAGCAATGAAGTTGTTTCAGCTTGATAGCGTAGAAGTCGTTTTCTGCTTTCTAGTTATGAAGTTATTATTCAGCTTTTCTAGCTATGAAGTCATTTTGATAGCGTAGAAGTGCTTTTTATTTGCTTTCTAGCTATGAAGTCATTTTGATAGATATGAAGTTCTTTTTCTTTTTAGGCTTTTCTATCTATGAAGTCATTTTTTCTATCTCTAACACTCATGTCTAGTTATCAATGGCCTCGGGGACAATTATGTGATGCTATTCAATCCTATATAGAGGATCAGTAAAAGATTAACAAGAGTTTATATGTATTTATTATGTGATGCTATTGAATCCCATATAGAGGATCAATAGTTTATATATACTAACTTGTATATACTGACTATCATAAGTGTATATACTTACTATGATAAGTGTCTACTTACTTAGACTATTATTTTCCCTAAAGATTATGATTTATTTGTATGTACTCTAATAAGTGGTTACTTACTATAAGTAGTGTCTACTTACTTATGATATTATTTCCCTAAAGATTAGAAAAAATGTATATATACTTTTTTATATATTTGAGTTTGTCTTAGTCCCGCCGGTAGGGAGTTCAGAAAGTCAGAAGTAGGTTGTAAAACCATCTTTCAAAGGCATAAAGTACTTGTTGTATGAGGACTTTCAAATGCGTAAACCCTAGTTAGGATGATTGTTCTCGCGGCTACTGGCTTCGCATACCCATGGAAGATGTTTCTTTCGAAAAGTGGTACTCGTCATTTTCTTTTCAAAATGGGTTATGTCTGTCTGAGCTCCTAATACTAGCTTTATAGTCTTATATAGTATTATAAATTACTTGTTCTCATACGAACTAGCAAATGAAAATCAAAAATTTTTCTGCACAAAACAGGAAAGAGAATCAACTAGAACAAAGCGAATTTTATTCATTCCAGCACTAGAAGCATTTTCTTATATGGGAAACACATATAGACCAGCCACACAATACAATATTATAAAGGGAAGCATTAGTGATACACGCACAACAAATACACAACGCATAGGAGTATATCTCCACAAAGAACAAGAACACCTTTCATGAAAAAACATTACAAAGCATCTACAAACACTTATTTAAACCTTCTTTAACTCCAGATGAGTCGACTGACTCTTAGTTATTTCCTCTGCAGATGCGGAAGGCCATCCTAACTATAAGGTCCTCCCTTTCTAGGATGAGGGCCCTCTCTTCTTCTTCCAAAGTGCGGATTTGGTTTAGGATATGTTGAACGCGTAGTTCCACCAGCACCGAAAAAAGAGCGGACACGTTTTCTAAAAGGGCCAGTAGAGTTTGTCGTCGTTGGCGCTTTTCGTTTTCCACATGGAAAATTCTTTGATTCTTTTGAAAAAGTCTTTCAGTGGTGGCTGGATCCATCTCTCCCTTTGCTTTGCCAAATAGAGAAAGCGGCTTCTATTTATAGACGTTGGAAGCCTTTTCTCTTTCTTATTATATTATTTGTAACCCTATTTTTATTAGGTTGTCTTGGTTCCATAGCATGGTTTAAACCTGGCTTTTCATGAATATGGAACCCCATCCACTAGATTTTAGTGCGCTGAATAATTGTCCTTTTCTCATACGCATTTGACTATGAAAGGCCCCTTTTCTTTTGGCAGGTATCTCCACGTGGCTTAATCCAGGATCACTCCTTGGAATAGGACACAATTATATAGAGCACATCAGAGAAGAGAGTACCCCCTTTATTATAAGACAGGCCCCCGCGTCCTTTCTTAAGAGATGGAGCAATCCTCACTCGATAGCTCAAAGCTGACCGGTACAACCCGCGCGCTTGCCTTCTTGTCTTTCATAGGCCTATTTGTACCCAGCTACAATCTCTTACCTTATAAAAGAAAAAAGGGCCCCTCGGCCAATCCTCAGTCGACAACAACTCCGTCCTAGTGAAGTAAAGTCTCTGCCCCTATTGCTTTATTGATCTGATCAAACACTCGCTCTTCCCTACTTTTAACAGAAGAATAAGAGCACAAGTTATCCCTAGTAGTGTACTACAATTTCTTTATATCTCTTAGAAAATGAGTTTGATAAAGAAATTCTCTATAATCATCAAAATGAACATAGGAATACATCCACCCTTAAGAGAGAAGAGAGATTCCTTAAAAAGTATCTCATGCACCCTTAAGAGAGAAAAATGTCAGAATCCTTAAAAAATGAACATAAGAATCCAACCATACTGGAATGGATGGTACTAAGTCCTCCAGCCTTTCATACATTTGGAGAACTTCCAGCTATCAAGGAGACAAAAACCTATGTGAAGTAAAAGAAGAAAGGGTCCCTGATTGCTACAAAGAATCTAATGGATCTGATACGAAATAAAAAAAATACAATGATGAAAAACTATCCTAGTAATAGGTGAGTCTTACCTATAAAAATAAAAAGACATGTCTTTATGGTTGTAAGTATTGAGAAATTTGTGAATGATTGCCATTTGTCATATTGCTCATATAGATCCTATTATCTCGGTATTGGGAAATTATCTATTACTGTAAAATATGATAGGTCGTGTAATAGATTTATAGGGTCAATCTTGACCCTTGATAGAAAAGAATATAGTACATCTAATCATACTGTTATTAATGAGTTTTGGGAAAATTTATACAGGGATATAGATGATAAAAGCAGAAATAAAGAAGAAACAGCTACGTATAATAATAATGTTATGAAATTATTGTATGATTATAAGAGGGATAAAAAGATCATTAATAATACAATTGACATCTCGGATGAAGAATTACTTGAGTTACAGAAGAAGATTGAAGATATAACTAGTCAATTTGATGAATGTAGTATATTTAATGAAATTCCTAACTTAATCAAACTATTGATAAGAAAGGATCTTATAAACGCTAAATCTTATTTATATAAACATCTTCCTCAAGATATCTAGAATAGGACTATTAATCAGTTTGGTCAATATACGCTGGAGGCTATCATAATATATGTCTTAGGGTTATTGTACAACTGTACTCAAGATACCTCAGTTGTGAGGGTATCTACATTGTTGGAAAAGTTAGATAGCACAGTTCGATTACAGGACAATATAATCAATAAGGAAAATATAGTTAGTAGTACAACAACAAGTAGTCGAGTTGATATCAAAGGTCATAAATATAAAATTGGTAAAGGATTGCTTGAGTTCATGATTGAAAGAAAGTTGATCAAAATTGAGACACTTTCAGCAGATGATAATAAGGCAGTAGTGAAAGAGAAAGGAAAGGGTTATTCTAAAATGAATTTATTCACTGTATGTGATTTTGACAACAATCTTATCCCTTTGGAACTCAATCTTCCAATGGTTTGCAAGCCTTTAAAGCTGACCGAAACATATTTTACCTAACAAACTAGGGTAGCTGTGGGACTCTCGCCAGTATTGACCTCCTGGACTAGTACCGATGGTGGCTCCTCGGATGAGTCTTTGTTTAGTTAGGAGTAGGTTCTTGCAACTTTAATGCACTAACGAAAAACCGCTTCCAGTTTGCAGCTGATGAAAGTTTGTCCTTTCATTACAGGCATCGGGGTGATCCACTTCGGGACAACCTCAGCCACATGGGCACTGATAGTGATTTGATCAAGATAATAATTCCAGATCGAGGAAAATTCAAATTCATACTTTAATCCCACTAGCTCACCGAAAATTAGGCCTTTCATTCCTGTTTTTCTAATCAGACTCAGAGGGAGGTGAATTCGCTAATTTAGTCTTTTTAGTCAGATTCTCTAAGGCTTGAAATGGAGTGATTAGCTTGATTTCTTTCCTTATGTGGGTTTTCCTCACTTTCGTAGTCTCTCATTCAATTCATCCCTACCCTATCGTAGGAAATTGCATAGGAAAAGGAGTCCCGTACCCTTTTAATCGGAGAAGGTGCCTTTCCTTCAACCTTTATGATTTTCAACTTGAACAGATTTTCCACAACAAGGAATTCTTCTTTTTGTTGGGAGGGTGGATCCTATAAGAAAACTTGCCCCTTTTGGTCGGAATGCCTATCAGTCTTGGTGGTCTCATAGTACAGGTATCTTTTTATCAGCCTTCGAATAATTTTAGGCTTCCCTTAGCTTTTAGGTGGATTCAGTCTCTCCCTTAAAAAGATAAATAGTCAAGTTAAAGGATCCCACTTTAGAGTCGCTCACAGGAGAAACGCTGACCTTTTCTCTTTTCCCTATTGACTTTGATAAGACTAATAAGTCATGGAGAGCTCTTACTTAGAGAGAGTTAGTTGGGTAGGGTTAATGTCTCTAAGATCACATCGGATTCTAACCCTAAGGTGACTTCACTCCCTTTAGAGATGATTAAAGACTAATAAAGGCAGGGCAGGAGAGAGGGAAACAAAGCAAAAAGTCATTATCACATCATAGTAGGTTAAGAAGTTAGTCTTAGTGAATCCCCACTTAAATTTATATGTAATGTAAGGAATCCTCTCAGTTAAAAGCGAATCTTTCTAAATGACTTTCTGAAGCAAAGACTAGAAAATAAAAGAGAGAGAAGACAGTTAGTCCAGCTAGCAACTGAATTTCATGCTTTCAATATTAATGCATTCATTCTCTCTAGGGTCAATGAAGTAGTTGAATGGAATTCCTTCCCACGCGTACAACATGCCAAAGATCAAAGTCGTTTGATCCCTTTACCAATCGTAGAAGATGACTTATTCTATCTCCTTGCTATCTCCATTGGTTGAACGGGGGGTATCAGAAGATCTCCGCTTACCTTAGCCTTAGATAGAGGAGCTATATGACTTTCATTAGCTCCTAGCACAAAATATCTGAATTCACTATAGGGTTAAGAGTGACTTGCTTATACTGTTGAATAACTTCACTTTAGCGAGCTATAGGACAAACTACATTCAAGAGGATAAAAGAAACTTTAAATAGAAAGATCAGTGCGCATAGCAGTCCTGGAGTTAGGTTATGATGGTCGTGATTAGATCTACTAGAAAGAAAATCTCTTCTATTCATAGATGAAGTCCTATCTAAGGGCCTTTGTTGCCCTTGAATTTCATTTCCTAGTTCAATTTGAAACTCCAGATGTGTAAGTAGAGGCCAATCAACTCTGTCCTTTTCAAAAAGGTTATCCTTCTTTCTCCCCTCTTCTTAGTCTTATATGATAGCTCACCATTCAAGTAAGTCACTTTACCCAATGCTTACTGTCTTCTTTCTAGCTTAATTGGTAGCAGTCCCTTTTTAGTACCCCTTTTCCAAACAGTCAAGTGGCTTTCACTCCTTGATAGTCAGTCTATTACCCAGCCTTGATCCCATGCTTTCCGTTGGTCAACAACCAACTAAAGTTCTCTATACTTCTTTACTACTCGTACATGCTTGACGGAGTTAAGTTGTATTGAGGGAATCGTTTTGTCTCAATCAATCAAGAATTCCTCAACTAGATAAATTCACTTATTTCACACAATTCTTCTGGTCATACCTTTTCCTCTTTACTTTCTATATTCCTATATGCAATGATGGAGATGGAGTACTTGGGAAAAGAAAAATTCTAAAACTACAGAACCAACTGGTTTCACACAGGGAGAATAAGATCCGAAGCAACGACTCCAATACTTTGGAAGATATCTTGGGAAAGGGTTTTAGCACCAGTGTATCCTATATGTACTCAAGTTTATTCAAAGTATCCCAATGGTGTAACACCGTCGACTTCTTGGGAAAAGGAAGAAAGATGACTTTAATCTCTTATTTCAGAGAAATAAATGGCTCACGAGGAATGATAAAAACATATTATATTTGATCTCTAAGTTTGTACATAGCACTCCTGGGTGGGTCATAACTTGTAGTAATGATATAATGCTAATCCATGTTCCACACGACCAAGGAAGCATCGATTTTCAATCTCATTATGACTTGGTCGTTCGGAAGAGCAATTAATTCGATCAGAATAGTAGAATGGAAGGCTGTAAAAGAATAAAATACTCCTTTTTTTTCAATCGCCCCGCGAAGACAGATGCTCGAAAAAGTTCTCGAGATTCTCAATCGCACTTTTTAGTGGGGAGGAATAATGTAGAAAGGGAGAGAGACCCAACCGAGCCACTAGTATCGTAAGCCCTTCCCACGTGTCAAGTTGAATATGAATAAATAAATGCAGCCTCAACAGAGAGATCAACCTACACCTTTGATTTAAGGATTCTGGCAGCGCAGAACAAACTAATCTGCGACCAGCAAGTTTTCCGAAAGCGAACTGAATGGAATTGTTACTTTCCAAAAATCTTGCTTCCAATCAAAGAAAGAAGGTCTATTTTCCCACGTAGTTTGTCGGTCAAACCAACGATTCTCTTCTTAAAGTAATAGAGAGAGTCTTTTTCTAGTTAGACTTTTATCAATGGAATGAAAGAACCATCCCTTCCTATTTCTTTGTTTGTCCTGTCAGATATAAAACAAATTAGACTCCAAAGAACCCTTCTTTACTTTACTAATTTAGGGGAGGATGGGGGTGAAAAGGGGGTTTACATAGAACCGAGGCAAAGGGGTTTATGATTCAATCTCAAAGTCATTATTATCATTTGGTAGATCCAAGTCCATGGCCTATTTTGGGTTCATTCGGAGCTTTGGCAACAACCATAGGAGGTGTGATGTACATGCACTCATTTCAAGGGGGTGCAACACTTCTCTGTTTGGGCCTCATATTTCTGCTATATACCATGTTCGTATGGTGGCGTGATGTTCTATGCAAATCCACGTTCGATGGACATCATACCAAAGTCGTACAATTAGGACCTCGACATGATTTTATTCTGTTTATCGTATCGGAGGTTATGTTCTTTTTTGCTCTTTTTCAGGCTTCTTCTCATTCTTCTTTGGCACCTATGGTAGAGATCGGTATTTGTCCCCCAAAAGGGATTGTGGTTTTAGATCCTTGGAAAATCCCTTTTCTTAATACCCTTATTCCCCTTTCGTTCGGAGCTGCCGTAACTTGGGCTAATCATGCTATACTCGTGGGGAAGGAAAAACGAGCAGTTTACGCTGTAGTAGCTACCGTTTCACTGGCTCTAGTATTCACAGGATTTCAAGGAATGGAATATTATCAAGCACCCTTCACTATTTTGGATAGGTACTATTTTCTCGATCATATGTGGTATTCGCCAATATCTTGGTCATCTGACCAAGGAGCATCATGTTGGCTTTGAAGCAGCTGCATGGTACTGGCATTTTGTAGACGTGGTTCGGTTATTCCTATTTACCTCTATATATTGGTGGGGAGGCATATGAAGGAAATAATTGGTGGATTGAGGAATAAAAGCTCGAAGACAAAGAGAACCGGGCTTTTCCAAAGAATTACTGCAGCTTTCCCACTCCCTTTGATTATCATATACAAAAAGGTCTCTTCCACTTTTCTACCAAATCTCTCTCTATTCTGGCATATAAATAAAGGGATCAAAGAAATTATGGCAGATCATGTTCACCAAGAAATGACCCAAAATTGGATTTTGGTCTATTTGAGATTGTTCCTTTTAATAGTAATCAAAGATGTTTTCTTGTCTCTAGTTCCTTTTCTGGAAAAAAAAAGAACCTAATGGATCAAACTCATATGTTGTACCTGGTCATTTAAATCAGATCTTTATTTCGGTACAACGAGAAGGGGGGCTTCACCTGATCACTCTGAATCCGCTGACCAGGAAGATTGAAAGGAAGAGTTTTTTTCTTTATATAAAGTGGAAGCTTGTTCTTGGCCGCTTTGGAATTATCTAATCTGAATTTATAACCCGCCATCTTTGGGCAGGAGTCATCAGATCTTGCCCAGGCAAAGGAGCGATCGACACTCGCTCGCAAGTTTTCAGAAGTGGTAAGTGTAAGGACAAGTTGATTCAGAAAGAGGAAGAGGAGTAGCCTAGCATGTTTCTTGTTTATTTTCCTTAGCGGTATAGTATGGCACATGCAAAATCACAATCAGAGAGAAGTAACGATATGATAAATCCATAGGAAATCGTGAAGTACATGAATTATCTATCTCTTTCCTAAGATGAGAGAGAGGGAGCACACTCTTGACATGCAGGCATATCTCGTTGAATCAGTTTTTTTTTGCCATATCACGTATAAGGGAAATCGAACTTCCTCTGCTTCTAGCGGGCAGATGTATAATGTACTACTTCGATCCAACAACTTCTTAGGAATAGGTTTTGGCTTGGGAAAAACCCGTGGATGAGCGAGAATATGCGAATATTTTTGTTAGAAGGTTTTTCCTTACAGTCTATTTTGTTAAAATGAATGCGGATGGGTGTCTGCTTTTTTTGAGAATTTGGATTGTACAACCAAGAATGTGGCTGAATTCTAGGCCATCTACCATGGCCTTATGTTGGCATGGGATTTGGGTTACAAGCAGGTCATTCTTGAAACAGATTTGGAATATTGTTTGCATGCTGTGATTCATTTGATTTCCTCTAATCACCCTCAAACACAACTGATCCAAGCTTGCAGGAATCTTGTTCAAAGGGATTGTCAGTTCTTTTGTAAGCATACTCATAGAGAATAGAAAAGGTAAGATCGCGACCGACTGGTTGGCATCTGAAGCTCTGAAGTAGCCGCCGGGTTATCAACAACTTTTGACCTATCTGCCTAGACATAACATACCTAAAAAAGAAGAAAAAAAAGGAAAACATTAGTGTAAATGGCATGAGAAATGGACTCACTCTACAAATAATTATGTAAATTTCAGGAATCTGATTCAAGATTATTTGGACAAAGGTTTGTTCCGGATAGAAGACCGACTAATGAGAATCGAGACATCACCATTTGTGGGAGCAGTAGAGATCAATATGATGTCTGCTGACTTAAGGAAGTTGTCTGACCCATAGAAAGAGGTGGAGGCAACTGAGAACATCCCATCCCACAAGAGTCAAGACCAGAAAGCATAGCAAGTCATTCACCAAGGCCATTACCAACAATAGGATTTTGTTCGAGATGTCAACTTGAAATCTCGATGAATTGAGGAGAAAAATATCTACCCTTTCAAAAAAGGATGGAATGACGACCTGTGGTAAGAAAGAGTTTAGCACAAGAGCGAAGGATGACAACTGATTCAATTTTCCTCTCTACTCAATTGCTTGAATAGAGTTGCGTAAAGCAGCATAAGTGCTAACCTGATCTATGAAAAGAGGGGGAACATGAAAGCAAGACTATTCCGGGGCCTCAAGAGTCTGTAGGCCTATCATCCATGAAGTACGCATAAGCGGGAATGGGCAAAAAAGATGGTTATAAGGCATCTAGAGGAACTGTTTTCGGCTGGTCATAACCAGAACTCTTAGGTTAGGGGGATGAGACTAGTTCATTGACCCAGACTGTTGGGAGGGGGCTTGGCACACTGGGAAGGATCTTTTTAAAAAACATAATACGGATTAGCATACTAGGAGTGGGGGTCAAATCAGTCCATAAAGATTGGAGAGAATAATGATTTTCACTATTCGCCAAAGTTGTAGATAAGAGAAGGGCTTAGCGTAAGGAAGACAAGCTAGCCAAGATTGGTAAGTCTAGAACAGAATCCAGAGGGCATAGTTTGTTAAATTTAGTCGACGTTCTTTCTACATATGGGCTGAAGCAAACTGAGGTTGATCATTTAGTATTTGTTCGTCATATCCAAAGTGGATCTCTAATCCTTGTTGTCTATGTTGATGATATTGTAATTACAGGTAGTGAGAGGACATGGATTGTTGACCTGAAATAGTGTTTTAGTAAACATTTTTTTACCAAGGATCTTGGAAAGCTTGGATACTTGTTGGGTATTGAAGTAGCAAGATCAAAGGCGGGAATATCACTTTATCAAAGGAAATATGTTACAGACTTTTTAGAGCAGACTGTATTATTGGGAGCAATGTGGATGCTCCTATGGATTTGACTTTGAAATTCAGTAAGGATGATGGACTGATCTTTGAAAATCCAGAGAGGTATAGAAGTTTGGTTGGAAAGCTTATCTATCTGCCTGTAAACCAACCAGATGTAACCCTTGCTCTTAGAGTGGTTAGTCAATTCATGCAGAATCCAAGACAAGATCATTGGGAGGCTTTTTGTCCTATCTTGAGGTATCTCAAGTAAACTCTAGGAAAAGGATTGTTCTTTAAAAGAAAAGATCCAATTATTTCACACGGAAGGAGACAACTTTCTCTTATTGGCTTAGCCTTTTGAGTTGAAGGTACGTCCTTAGGATCATTCTGCTCTCATTCCTGGTCAATGTCAAATTCTTCCAAAAAAAGAGGGCATTCACAGTCTATTCTTTATGCGCGGGTGTGAATATCTTGACTTTTGATTTAATTGTTCGAGGAGCAGAGGGTTTAGGTTTTGGTGAGAAGGTCTTAGGCATCTTTCGATGAGAAGGAAATAGTCTATATCGGGAATCGTCTTCTCAGCCTAGCTAAAGAAAGTGAGGCAACACTATTCTCTTGAAGTAAAGTGTCACTAGCTTGCACAAAACCTTTTTTCTTGAAGCTCTCTTCCAGTGTCGATGAGGGACTATTACCACTACGTGCTAACTAGAAAGATCATAAGAGAAGATGCCATAGAATCAGCTCTTAGAGATTGAAAGCGAGCTCCTGACTCGAGGGTGAGAATCCGTAGTTGTTCTGTTAAAGTTTTGGGAGGTGTAGGAGTTTATTATTTCAAGAATTAGCCCATACCCATAAAGGATAAACAAAAAAGGCTAGATTTCACTCTTTCAAGATCGAATTTCTAGTTTAGAGTTTCGTACCCAGCAACGGAATCCACTTGCCAACTGATCCGAGTTTGAATTGGGGAACAAACGATCTAAGTAAGGAGGTACCTCTAGGAAGGTAGTTCTTTGACCCAGTTCAGTGAGATCTGGGATTAGCTCTTTGAAGCAGATGTTTAAGAAAGTTTCAAAATGCTTACTCGAAAGAGTAAGGAAGAAGAGCTGCTTTTATTTAAGCGAAATCAGAGCTCTTGGGTAAGAAGTCAGGAAGAAGTTCACACCAGGATTGAAGAAGATGGTTTGGTAGAACCAGGGCCAGTGAAAGATGATGGAAAAGGCTGCTTGTAAGCGTGATCCTCTATCTTCTCTCTTTCTATCATCAAAGAATCAATCTCGTAGCCTAGCTACGTAGTAGGCTTAGAGCCTTTTGATGGAGGGAGAATCAATCCCTTGGTCCTTCTAAAGACCAACAACATACTTGGATTTACCATCCATCCAGAGTATACTATTCATCTAGCTTAGAAACCATTGAACTAGCTGCCGGAGAAGGGGAACTTCAACTAAGAAAGAAGAAGAATAAAAAGAATTGCTTAAGTAAGGTAGTTTCTTTTTTTTTTTTGGTATACCGCTCTGCTCGCAGAGCGAATAAATAGAAATCTTTCCAAATATCATGAATATCCTTCGCCCCTTATCTCCTCATCTTCCTATTTATAAGCCATAGCTTACTTCGACGTTTTCAATTTCCCATAGAATCTCCGAAGCTTTCCTAGCCACTATAGTTTTCTTTTTTTATCTTTTTTTTTTTTTTGAAAATAGGTTTGATTTTCTTCACCTATGAGAATTTCTACCAATTCTTCTTTAATTCATCAAAGCTCATTCTAATCTCCGTCGAGATTACTGCCTTAGCCCTGTCCTATCATCTGTATAATGGAGTTCGTCATTTATTGATGGATTTTTTGGGATTTTTCTTTCTTAGAATTGGAAGAAAAAGATTGAAATGAATGTGCAAAATTGAACCTATACCTTTCATTGAGATTGAAACTTCCAATTCTGCTTTTTTTTCTTATGAAATGTTTATTATTCGTTGATAGATCTAAATCTTATGCCGTAGAAGCTGACATCAGGCTATTGGCCTTTTATCTGCATCTTTCCTCGTAGAGTGGCATCTTTTTTAAGAAAAGACTTTCTCAGTGGAGCTAAAAAAAGAGTTTGAGCTCTTTTTTTTGGTTGACTTTTAGCCACGCGCGGCGGCTATGCGCATGTGTCCCAAAGTGACGTATATTTTTTGGTAATGGGTATACTCGATAGAAAAGGTTTGGAATTCGACCTCCTCTTATGCGCTCTAAAACGGGGTCATGGACTCCATTTTAGTTTAGGATCCCTTTTCTACATTCAATTATTTATTGAGCCTGGTGTGGAATCACCATCATTACATATTCATTCTTGGTCTGGCTGCTGGTCTAGCGAGCCTTCCTATCAGCCTAGAGTGCAGCCTGCCTACTAAAGACCGTAACACAAGTAACTCAGTTCTCCATATGGGGGAAATAAAAGAAGAATTCATTCGGATCCTCCCACATGTTCAATCTTTTTTTAGAGGTTTCCCCATAGATCTTTATTATTAATGCAACCTTCATTTTTCTCATTCATCGAGTTGTATTTAGTACCTCTAAGAAATATGATCATCCACCGTTAGTCAGTAATGTGGGTTGGCTTGGATTACTTAGTGTTGTGCGCCTAGGAGGGCAACGCGCTTTGGGATGCAGAGGAGATATTATCGTCCAGCTCCCTAACCTAAAGAGGCACCGTATTTGGACCATAGGGAACCGTAGCATGGGGGGACGTCTAATCTTTTTGCCGCCGTAAGGATGGCTAATCGTACGCAGCAGGCTCGAATACCCCTGGTTCTAGAAGGCACATGAGTCCGAACGCTATGTTGAATATGCGACAGAGACTACACTACGTAGGTACCTGTGCAGGTGAGGCGTCGGTCGGTCCTAGAAATGTGGCAGTGGCGCGAGGAGTTAACGATCGGATGTACTGCAACCCAGGGATCACCAGGCAGCTCTTTCTCTCTATAGGTATCGGGGGGGCATAACACAATTCTTCTTAAAGGAGGGTTGTTTTCCTGGGTGACTGATCCTGCCATAATGTACTTCTAGCTATTATAGCACCGGCAGCCGAAGTCTAGCATACATACGATGATCTTCATGCGTGAATAGCTGGGAGGAAAGAAAGGGTGGTAGATGATAATGAGAAAGGGTGTCATGTCTGGACGGGAAGAATGGATGGGAGAAAGGTGTCATGCCATGGAGTGGGGAATAGCCCTCGTCTCATGTAAGACAACTAAATTCACCTTGTGGCCGAGGAACTGAGGGAACTTCTCGAGCACAGAATAGGTAATTGAGAGATAGAGCTAGCCTATTCGTTATGGGAAATCAATGCTTCGGGCCAAATAGAGCTTACATACGGCACCTGGATTTCTCCAGCGAGCTTTATATCATAAAGAAAAGGATTCCCCAAGACAAGGTACAACTATTGGGAAGGGGACATGATCAATAGAACCTGGCTGGATTCGGGCTGGGATAGTGGCGCCCATTCTTAACCAGTTCCGAAAGGGTTCGCTCAGGTTGGAGGGAGCAACCCCACTTAATGATAGATCCTCTAGTTCACTCAAAACTGAAGAAGTTATCATGGAAGAGCCACATGCAGGGAAACTTGCACGTCTGGTTCTGGCCGGGCTTTCCTGAGGTATCTAATAACTTTGCTTCTGCTCGCCGTTGGCGCACCTCTCCTAACTATTGCCCATTTATTCTGGAATATTATTTTTATGGTTTATAATTAGATTCATATGTCATGATATTTCACCTAGTATATGAAGTGATTATGAGGTGAAAAATATTCATAGAAATGGCCTAAAGCAAAGTTGAGCTAAGAATCTTTCATTCATCCAAAATTGGATATTAGATTCTACAAGGTCTAATTTGAACGTGTATAATTTTTTATAAATATAGAATTTTGCAGCTCAAGACACACGAAATTGTAGATAATTGAATTAGCTTTATAACAATTCAAATTTTGCTAAAATCCGATAACCGAACAAAAAATTATGGCTTTTTTCGTGTGAGGCAATAAGCCGATGCGATCATGACGCATCGACACGAAACAAGACGCGTATATAAGGCTGTTTTACGCATTATTTCAGTTTCAAATTGGTCTAGGGGAATCGTGGTCATTTCCCCTAACCTAAAATCCATCTATAACATAGAATTTCAGCCCCAAGAAGCCAAAATTGCTTATTTTACTCTAATCCTCTCAAAATTCAAACCGTAATCCTTTCCCTCAAGATCAAAAATCAAGAACTTACGTTCAAGATTTCAAAAAATGGATCAAGATACGGATTTTGCTCTTTCTCCTAAATAATCTAAGGCATGTGGGTTTTATCCTAAAACTATATGGGCTTGTTGAAATACTTGAACATGATTTAAAGATTACCAAGCATGAATTTATAAAAGGGGTTTTGAAATCTATGTTTTGATTTATGTATCGTAAACCTTCTAATGATAGAATTGTTTTGGCCTTGTGGCCTTTTCCCCTTAAGTTGATTTATACGTATATGTATATGTATGAAAAATTGAGATTTAAGATTGTTTGAGAGCACAAATTATGAAATCCCTCTCTTGTGATGAATTTAAGTTTATGATCTTATTGTGAATGGTTTGAAATGCATGATTTATGGTTTGAAAATGGTTTTCTCAAAATCATAGTATTTGAACATGATTTAGAGGTGATGAGAGGGAGTTTCTTGATATAATTATATTCTTGTGTTAAAGAGAAGGAATTGCATGTGATTGAGAACTTTGACATGACCACCTTGTGTATTTGAAATGTTGAAAAAGAGAGTTTCTTGCATGTGTTTTCATGAGTTTAAAGAAAGAGTTCTTTGAATTGATTTATTGATATGGTGGTCCTGAACCTTATGTTTTAAAAGAAGAGATTTGTTATGCTATTAATGGATCAGAGATGCGACTTGCAAGTCAATAGTATGACGATACCATATACATGTATGCCATAACAGAGCTAGAGTTTTTTAGAGTTTGATTTCAGAGAATGAAATATTTTAAAGAGTTAAAAATGAGCTTAAAGAGGGTTAGGTGGTTACGGAAGAAGGCTTGAGTTCAAGTAACTCTTAGCCTAAAACCGTATTTTGCCGATACGGTTATATTATTATTGTACGCTGGCGACGGCCCTGCGGCGTAGTAGAGATAAAGACTCCGATCCTTGCGGAAAACTTGGGTTGGGGGCTTGGCTGCCGAGTTAATGGAAGATTCCATATAGCCCGTGGAATTTCAGAGTTGTAGGGTATACCACCTAGCACAAAAGTAAAATAAAGAGTGTTACAGAGTTCATACGATTTTATAGAGTCTTTTAAATATGCTCATGTGATTCTTACCATATGATATATTTATGAACTGTTTTAAATTGCTCTCATATATATGTTGAATAAAAAAATTATTATTTTGGATTTGCTCTGCGCACTAGTACAGCTGTATTGACCCCTCTACCTTCTAGGGTCTGAGGCTCAGTATAGAGGTCCTGCTAATCTGTAGAGCTTTCAGACAGAAGCGAAGTTTGTGGTGGTGAGTCCTCTTTATTCCGGAAGGCATATCTATTTTTACACATATTTTTTTTTACTTTGGTTTTGGTCCACTGGGGGCCTTGTCCCAGGCTTCAGACAGTTATTGATGTCATGTGTAGTAGAGATTTCACACACTGAGAAAAATATTGTTTAAATGTTGATAAACCTATTTCCACATTGTTGAACAGATTTCAGAGTATGACCATGATTCCGTATTGTTTTGTATTTCCCAAATTTTCTTATACTATATGCATATTGTGCATGATTATCAGATTTAGAAGGGCGCTCGGACCTCCATGGTTCGGGATGCTCATTACGGTCAGGGCCCCGACTCGGGTCGTGACATCATTACTATATTTGACAGTAAATATCATCTCACTTTTGCAAATAACAGCTAGCTCCCTTATATATTTGCAGGGATAGAACTTTGATTCAAATCTTGTATGTCTTTAAAATAATCAATTGAATATGTGCAAATTATTAAGTCAGAACTCAATAACTTAAAAGAAAATTAGAATCAATAAAACTTGTGACTTTAAATTCTGAATCCCGTATCTGCAAGCTAATTTTACACTTCAATACTTAAAATGCAAGTGAAATTATAATTAGTTATTTGAAAAGTATTCTAGTGAAAGCAGTAGTTTGACTATAATCACAAATCTTCAAATGTTAGTATCAAACAGGAGCCAATAATTAAAATTCAATTAGTATCTACAAATAACAAAAAATATCTGGAGAGCTAGGAATTGATGTTTTTGAGTTCTGTAAACTATCAACAAATTTATCACTCATCTTGATCATCATGTAGCAATTAAATTTTTATATGTATTTAACATACATTTGAACATATTTACAATGCCCAGGAATTGTATTTGGCCAAACTCGTATCAAAGTAATACTCATTAAAGAATTGTGATATATACATGAGAGGAGGAAAAATTATACTTGGGGATCCAAACAAATTCAGTTTTCTTAGATCTTATATTTATATTAGAAATATGTCAAATAATATATATGTAAAAGATATCTATTGGCAAAACACAACAATAAAGAGAGATTTTAAGATTGATGGTAATTCTAAAGTCATAAATTTTTAAATGTCAGCTGCACCAAATATACTCACCTAGACATTTTTGCTAATTATTGGATCTTGTCATGCAATTTCCATACTTTTCCTTATCTACCAAATTAATCAAAAAGCATTATTCTGTAAAGAAAGATTAAGTATATATTGTGTTATTAATTACATAATAATTTTTAATTTATAGATCATACAAGTGATATTGATTTTCTGAAAGTTCTATTTATCTCACCAAAATGGATTCAGGTCTTATGGACACAGAAAAATATTTTACTCCCTTCATTTCATTTTATCTGACCTTTATATTACAAATAGACATTTTAATTTACTTGTCCATCCTTCACAAGTTAAGAGTATTACTTCTTTTCCATACTACTCTTAGTATTACATAGCTACATAAACTACTCGTAGTCAAATTTAGAGTCCAAAGCATTATTAATAAGGTTAAAGTTAATAAAATACATCTCTGATTAAAATTTTCTTAAGAGGTGTGTCAAGTTAACACGGACCATGTAAGATGAAGCGGATGGAATAATACGTTGTTAATCCTTCCATCCAACAATACTTGTCCACTATTTACTTGACACACATGTTATGAGGTAATTTTACTATATCACCCTTTGAATATAATAAATTGAATGATGAATAAGATTTTACAACAGAGGTAAAACGGATATAAATGCATAAAGTATTCATTGTTTTTTTCAAACTATACAAATATTGTTGATTATCTGGATTTAGTAACATGTGTTAGTACTGTTGGACGAAGGAAGTAAATTAGAAAATAGTGTGGATTCAGCAAAACAATAAAAGTATATCATAATTCTCCTTTGGGTGGAACTATGATACACTATCATAATTTAAACATCATTTTTCAACTTTAATAGGCAATTAATTATTTTTTAATCAAACAACAATTTCTGATTTTAATTTTAGAATTATGTAATTAAGGGACATTGCCTTTGTATTTTTTCGACACTTTTATTTCCTACAGCAGCACAGAGTTATTTGTTGCTTATTAGGACTGACAATTCAATCACCAAATAATTTGTTTACTTTTTTCTTTATTGGTAGAAATCCATTGATTGTTCATTCATTAGGAAGCATCTTTTGGATTGACAATAGGGATATCTTTCTTTTTATCATTTTTCAAAATGTTGATAAACTTGGTGGGTCCTTTAGTTTCAATCATCCAAAAGAAGGATAAGAGATCTCGCACGCAATTATTACTCTCATGATAACCTAAAAATCAAGGATAAAACCAAATTCGTGAGAATGACCTCACTTACTTGGCTCAAACTAAAAATAGGCCGACGAAAGAGACTTTTTTTTCTCCTTTCTTAGGTAAGTTGTCCAACAATGATGTGTTAAGTATATTGACCTCAATCCATACATTTTGTTACCACTGCCTTAGTGATGAAAGAAAGGAGTGTATGTGATAACCTTAATAAGTGGAGGAAGGACCAATTTATAGAGATTAATACTTAATCCGGTACATTCATCAAGTAAGTGATCTACGGACAAGATTTATTCATTAATTATGGACATTACTTGGGTCACAAGTATACTTCGACAACATGTAAACTTGTCCGATAAATAAGCTTGGGCCACAATTAAGAATTATTCTTACAATAACAGCTAGATGGACTTGAGATGAATTATATCACTGGGATATTGTCACTTAATGCTTTTAAATAATGAGTTTCAAGTTGAGTCTGACATATCTACACAAGATTGAGTATAAAATTTTATTCATGTTTCTAATCTTTTTCGACAATTCTTTTTTGTCTGAGATTTGCCTATAATTAATTAGTTGGAGGCCTTAACAATAGGTAGGATTAGAAGTTCTTAGTATATATCTCTTGAACAATAATGTATTTCACTCGGGATACAATTCTCCTGCAACTTGGATTATCACTTTGTAGTTGTATTTCCATATCTTCTCAGTTTTGCAATAACATATAGACTTAAATATAAATATTTGATATATATAATCAAGGATACGTTATAAAAGTCGATCAATTTTTTGAAGTTTAGTCGTTCAATATTCAACAAAAATTATTTGTATTTTTATAATATGTAAATAGATAGATATAGATTAAAAAAAATTATATTTGTACTTTCTCTTTCTTATAAGAGAATTTTTCATAAGTAACAAACTTATATCTATAATTAGAACTTTTATAGCAACGGTTTTATAATTACGAAAAATAACAAGTTGTATTTTATATTTTATAAAAGTGTTGCTACTTAAAAATATATATACAACAAGATTTATTGTTCTTCTTTTACTCAAATCAATTGAGTTTAAATAAGGAAGCAGTAAATTCTTTTTTATAAATTACTGCAGTAGATTTCTTTCCATAATTAATTTTATTTCATTAGTAGATTCCTTTTTCAAATGAAACTATCTCCATGTTCTTCAAAAATTCAAAATAAAGCATCATTACTATTTTTTCTCTCTCTTTCAGTCTCTTATCTCTAACTTTTATTTATTGTTAGTTTTTTTCATTTTTTTTTCGTTTTACTTTTTTATTTTTATTTTTTTTTCACTTTATTTTCTCTTGTTTTTTATTCCTTATTCATTTTTTTTAATTTTTTTTTCTTTTTTTTTTCCTTTCTCATATTTTTTTCTTTTTTCTTTTCCCTTCTTTTCACTTCTTCTTTTTTTCATATTTTTTTTCATTTTTCGTCTTTTTCTATATTTTTTTCTTTTTTGCTCTCCACTTTATTTTCTCTCTTTTATTTCTCTTATTTTTTTTCCTTTATCGTTTTGTTCTTTATTTTTTTCTTTCTCATATTTTTTTTTCCTTTTTTTATTTTTATTTTCTTCTTCTTTTTTTCTTTTTTTTCTTTTTACAGTTCTATTTCTAACTACTATTTATCTCTCCCCCCCCTCTTTTCACTTCTTTTTTCAGATTTTTTTTTCGTTTTTCCCTTTGTTTTTTTTTTTTGTTTTTACTCTTCTATCTCTATCTTTTATTTTTTTAAAATAAATATCTATATCACATATACATATTCAAAAATTATACAAAATAAATTGACATACAGATCTCCATATGTATTTACAGAAACTAGTTAAGGGTACGCGCTCGGTGCGTGTACCTCGTTTTAATGTGTTCAATTTTATAAAATTACTTTGACATTATAAAAGAAATATCTCTTTATTAGTAAGTTAGATAAATTGACGATTTTATTAAATACGAAAAATACTTAAATAGAAAATTAATATATTCATACAAAACCATATAAAAGTATTAAAAACTACTTTAATCTAAATTAAGAAAATCTACCAAGGCTATAGAACGCTCCAAAAAAAAAAAACTTTAAAAACTTTCTCGAAATGACATATGAAGCAATTCATATGTCATTAGAAAGTGTTAGATCGAGGACAACGAATTAATATTTTTACTATTATAATATAAAATAATATGTTAGTTAAAGTATTCCTATTAGACACTTTGAATTTTGAAAAAAAAAATTCTTACTTATCTTCACATTTCCCTTAAATGTTTATGTTAAAACACATTAAAATGTAGCAATATAAACACTTTATTAAGTGTTCAGGTGTCCAATTGAAATAAATCATAATTCGAATGTTTAAATAAAATTTATCGACAAATCTAAAGAATTGCAAATCTATTTCATCAATATATTATATTATTTTATATCTTCTAACATCTCTGTATGTTATCTCAATCATACCTATCAATTTATTTAGTTTAACTTAAGGTTCATAGTTTCATTGCAACATAATCAAGAGAAGAGAGAGGCATTAATACTCAAAAAGAATAACAACATAAAACTTAACCTTTTAGGATGAAGATCACTATAAGTGATTGTGCAAGATGCAATCATAGTTTCCACTAAGAAGTAATAAATAGGGGTAGTATCAGAAATACTCTCTCCGCTTTCAAATTTTAAAATTCAAATAATTTTTCTTTTATCGTAATTTTATCATATATCTTTTAAATATTTTGAATTGTCAATAATTAAAATATCTCAATCAATTTAAGAAATTACCCAGGCGTTAATCCAATAAATCAACTTTTCTATCTACAATTAAAAGACACAACTATGCAGGCTATATATTATATTATTTATCCCATTCAATTTCATACGGAAAAAGCTATGAACGTGTAATATTTCAATCATTCATTTACCACAATTTACAACACTATGTGATTTGAAGTTATTATAATTGTGAGTAGAGCAAACGAAAAGAGATTGAAACCTTTATAATTCGAGGTAAAAAGACGTGAAGTCCTAACAATATCTTTGACACAACATGAAACTGTTCTTCTTTGAAGCTGCTATCGTTATCATCAGAGTTGCCATCGCTGACAAATATTGTGTTTGTATGAAATCCAAACAACTATTAGAATGAGGGAGTAAAGTTGCATAGGAATGAATAATCAAAAAGCTTTATGTTCTCTTCTTTTTATTGCTGGCGTTTTTTGTCTTCTTTTTCAACAAAAATTGGTGTTGCATGGGTCGTGTACACATACCTTCAAATTCTTTATTAATCGGCACAAAATTTCAATCATACACTACACATGAATCTTCCTTCACCTTCTCAAGAATATTAAAAAATCAATTGTGAATCGTATAAACTTGTTCATATATTGTTTGGAGAAGATAAGAATATCTAATAACTTTATAAAACCAACAAACATGATTGATGAGGAAAACTAATTATACTTCATCAAAATAATTCTAAAATTGATAAAATTCCAAACTTCCAAACCTAAAAATTGAAAAATAAAATAAATATACGCATAATAAAAATGATAACAAAAAGCAACAAAATCAAGGACTCATTGGAGCTAATCTGATTAAAAAAAATCACTACATAACAAGTATATTTCGTTTTTTGGACATATTGATCAAGAGTTTAAGGGGAAAAAAATCATAAATAAAAGTTACCATAAGTTTAGGAATTTAACTATAATAAGGAAATTTCTTCATTTAATTTTGAATATATTTATAATAGTTAATATGCAATATTTTAATAATTTAATTTTAAAAAGGTAAAAAGACGATTTTATCTAAAGCGAAGACTTTTAATGAAGGGTAAAAAGTTCAAATCACTTTTCTAAGGGCCTTCCCACTTGTAATATATTATAGATTATAGATACATATCTGACTTATATGTATTTATAAGCATATAGGACAAAAAAACCTCCATAACAAAAAATAACAACTATATACATATACATATAGGTAATCAAAAAATAGATGATACATATTTTAAACAATAAAAAATATAAATATGTATATATATATATATATATGTTACCCTCTGAAATGATATAGATCAATTCAAAGACAAATCCAACACTGTAAAAAAATACATATGAATATGCATTTCTATATACAAAAAGGAAAACTAAATACATAAACATATAGGTAATTAAAGATAAATGATACATATCTTAAACAGTAAAAAATACAAATAAGTACATATGTTACCCTCTAAAATGACATAAAATAGTTCAAAGACAAATCCAACACCGTACAAAATACATATAGCTCTGCATATGTATTTACAGAATACATACCTGATCCATATGTATATTCTTATTTTATATGAGTCACCTTTATATTTCGCAAATATATATGAAGATATATAGTATAGTTATGTTTGTTACTGTTTAATATGAATATGATATGTATTTCGTAAATGCATATCAGAGTCATATTTGTATTTTTTGTATAGTAATATACATATGGAATAGACATGTATTCTGTAAATACAAATGCAGAGTAATATGTATTTTTTTGTAATGTAATATATATTATGTTAAAGAAAACATATGCATACTATGTATTTTGTATTATATTTTTGTGAAAAGTACATGTAATATAGATTTATGTCATTATTTTGTTCTATAGGTGTTGTGTGATCATATATTCATGGCAAGAGTACTTTCAAGGTTTGCACCACATATAGAATGTCACACAGTCAATGATATTGAAGAATGTATTAAGGTGATGTTATCAAAGGAGCACGATTTATTTATCATAAGAATATTTGTGGTGTTTACATGAACAAGAAGAAATGTGTAGTTCAAGCATAATTAGGCAGATGTATTATGTCACAAATATATTAAAAAAAAATTGGGGGCATGTGCTTTGTACGGTGTTGGATTTGTCTTTGAATTATTCTATGTCATTCTAGAAGGTAACATATGTATTTATTTGTATTGTTTACTGTTTAAGATATGTATCATGTATTTTTGATTACCTATATGTATATGTATATAGTTATCCTTTTTGTTATAGAGATTTTGTGTCCTATATGTTTATATATACATATGAGTTAGATATGTATTTCTGTAAATACATATGCAGATACTATCACGACCCGAATCGGAGCCCTGGCCATGACGGGCATCACGAACCGTGGAGGCCCGAGCACTTTTTTTCTATCTGGAAATCACGAACACCATTCACATACAATAAAGAGAAAAGCAAAAATAAATAGATGAAATCATGGTCATACTCTGAGTTTAATTTTACAATACAGAATGAAATCAATAGATATCTAGACAATATCTATCTCAGTCTGCGAAATCTCTAAAAGATCAGAATATAATAACTTGTCTATAACTAGGACAAGGCCCCCAGTCGGACCCAAAACTAAAATCCAAAACAATAATCTAGCAACAGGTCTTCCAAAATAAAGAAGGCTCACCAACTTCACACTTCAGTCTAAAGATTCTACGGTTTGGAGGAACCCCTGGACTGAGCCTCAGACCCTGAAATATAAGGGGTCAATACAAACGTATTGGTATGTGAAACAACTCAAAATAACATGTTTTTAATACAAAATAGGTGAGAGTATTTCATAAAAATAATGACCATAATACGTAAGTAAAAATATATGGGCATACTTTAGTGATCTCCAAAACACTTCTTTGAAACCATGACTCACTCTTTGTTATTCTTCTGAGCTAGTCGGTACACCCTACAAATCTGAAATTCCACGGGCTATGTGGAACCCACCCTTGACTTGACCGCCAAGCCTCCAATACAAGTAGCCTCTAGGATTGGAGTGGTGATACCCCCCATGTGAGCACACCGCAGGAAATCTCCCCATGTGAGATATCCTAAAAATGTCATATTATGTAGGATTATACATCATAAGTCCCGTATCAGCAACTATGGTTTCCGGTGATGAGCCCTTGCGCTCAAATGCTTTCTTCGAGTAACCTACTAGCTCTCTTAAGCCCAACGTTTAGTTCTTTAACGGAAATACATTCATACTTTTCAAACATTCAACACTATCTTGTTAAGGGCATGGAATCATCGGATATCGTCATACCCTGACTTGCAAGTTAATCAAATCACTTCACATCAAGTCTGCGGCCCTTTTCACTTATTATCATATTCATGACCACCCTAGACTTTAAACATCAGATGAGATAGAGTTATGCAATAGACTTTTCATTCAAATATTTACCAAAACATTCCCCTCCCAATATCAAAATGAATGGGTGGTCACCTCATATTTGTAATTACTTAAAATCCAAGAAAGATTGTTAATTTGACACAACGAGCATTTATCATGTGAAAACACATTCCCCACATGTCATAAACAGTACCACTCCATGATCATTGAACAAGCACTCACCCATTAGTTTTTCGTTTAGAAAGTTCATGCCTTTAAACAACCCATAACAATATAAATCAAAGATATCATGATAAAAGAGGGGTTTTTGATCATTCATGCTCTCATTCAAACTTTAATTGCACCCCAAAACATAAATATATTGCTATATTCAAAATTCACGATAGACGGTTCAAGACAACATACAATTTCTTTAAAACAATTTCATGACATATACTTTTCAAACAATTTCAAACCCTTTCTTTATAAATATGATTGGGGATCTTTAATGAAATAAAAACAATAGAAAAATTATGCCCATGATGTTTAGAGAAGTCCCACATACCTTGGATTATAAGATTTGAAAAATGAAACCCAAATCTTGATCGGTTTCTTAAAATCTTGAACTTAAGGATTGATTCTTGATTTCTTGGAGGAAACCCTAGTTTGATCTTATTTTTGAGAGTGAAAAGAGGATATTGATGTTGTAAAACTGAAAATAGTTGAGTAAATAACATTTAGGGTGTTATTTAATTCGTGTGAGAGGTTTTGGGAAGGGAAAGTACCAAAATACCCTGCTAAAAGCGTACTTTTTGCGCGATTCGGCCTCGACTGACACCTCTCTGAAAAACAGGCATAACTTTTTATCCCGATATTGGATTAAGGCGAAACTGGTGGCGTTGAAAAGAGGACTCAAAGAATTTTCATTTTCTATATAGTAGGACCTCTAATTCTTTATATAAAAAAGTTATCGTCGATGGAAGTTTACCTAAGTTTAGACGCTCACCAAAACTCAATCGATAGGAAAGCTTTCAACTCGTCCTTGAGTTAGGGGATTTTATGACCTCAATTCATAGTCAAAGGAATTCAAACACTATAGGATTGATCATCACACATATATTAAAAAAGAATCATTAGGTTCGGGTCTATATGTGTAGAAAAAATGGTTCAAACTTTAGCCTGAAAGGGAGGGGTGTTACATTATCTTCTCCTTGGGATCATTCATTCCCGAATGATGGAAAGGAACTTGGTGAAGCTCTAAAGGTATGGAATATGGAACGTAACCTCTCATTGAACATTTTTCCTCAACAAAACATGCAAATACATCAAAAGAGCTTCATGATAACCCCTAGCGAAACACGTAAGCACAAAAAATGAGGTAATGAAACTTTACATAGGGATGACCTTGCAAATGAGTTCTATGAATCATTATTATCACAACATAAGGCATAAGTTTTTTGGGTGATAATAGGCCTGATTTAACTTGGTACAATCCTAAGATGGGATTTTGCAAAAGATAGGATTTAAAAGCATTCTCCAACTTACAAGATACAACAAATTGATTTTAAACTTAGAGACAATTTTCATTTGTGCCTCAACATTAATTAACATGCTACATACCTTCCAACTTACAATTCACCCATCACATATCTAAGCATAAGAGTTTGTGTCCCACTATATAATACTTCTATGTTGAAGCCCAACTCGAAGGAAAGAGGTGCTAACTTAAACTATGGGACTCAGCACTCTACATCACATTAAGAAATTACCTCACCCTATTACTATAATCCAACAACCTCAAGTCTTAATTCAAGGAATACTAACCACACGGCACATTGGTTTGTGTTTTCATCAATCACAAAATTTAAGCCTATCATTACTACACCCACTTCATGGATCTCCCAACTAAGACAAGCCAATTAAATCATTCTCACTAATATTTTCACCACATAACTCCTTCTTAACTATCTCACGTAACGAAAGATCATCTCTTTCTTTCCCCTTCTCCTATAACCTTAGCTCTAGAAGTCACATCAAAATATCCATCTTAAAAAATATCTACTCCCCTATTCAACACACTACCATGCTTTCACTACCACCGTCATACTAACATACGGAGGGTCATTGAGGGACCCGAGCCTAAACATCATGAATGGATGTAACACTCGTTAATTCATAACTTATACTTATTGCACTACTCAATGAGGGACATGAAGTGAAGATACAATAGAATAGACACGGAGTGCTTCAGATATCAAGTGTCTGGATCATAAGTAAAGGGTCGTTCGGCATAACCACAAGACAACATAATTTCTTAGGACATTCTACGTTGAGAAACATGGGTACACATATCTCATGATTTGTATAACATAAGGCCGTATTTCATAAAGTAAATGATTGAGACAAAGATTGACACTTGAAGCAATTGCTTCTCATTTTCAGGGCTGAGATAGTCATAAGTTCGCACAACTTTATCACTTTGGCTAATTCCAGCATAAAATGATTTAGTGACATACAAAAACATATTTTCTTAGGACCAAGCATGCTGTGAGACATAGGTTTAGCTCATGAGAAACATAACATATGGCTTGGATATTTGGAATATTGGATCACTGAGGGATATTATTGCTCATTGGTTGGATATCGGAACATGACATGAGTCACATAGAGAGATCAAACCTTAGGCATAGGCAAGACATGAATACATAAGACATTGGTAGAAGTCGATTCAAATCGAAGTAGGAGGAGCTTGATTGAATAGGAATTGATTTAACATGATTTTTACTTGAAACTTGACACCAAAAAATAATAATTGGGAACTACTTTAATCCATTATCTCCCCCTTAGATCAAAGTCATCCTCCTAGACTTGAGAATATAACCTTTCATCAATCTATAACCATAGTTCTCAATACAATAGGGGATATCGGTATACACACGAACACAAACTTTCTTCAAGAATTTTACATAAGGACACTAAATTCTTTATGGGTCATCCCCCTCCAGGGATACTAATCATAACTTCCTCTAACCCCAAAGTCACCAACTTATGACTAACATTATTATGGGCATGGACATCCACGCTTCTAAACATTTAACACTCTATCTTCAACTCCCCAGAATACTCGCAATACACCTCTAATTACATAACTTACAACATAACAAAATTTGTAAAACCATACCCATGGTTCATATTGCCTACCTATATTTCCTCAATTCCACTCTAACGAACACCGTATAACAACTCACCAGACTTCTCCATACTATAATATCAAGAACACAAACTAGGTACGCAAAACACTTATACACATAAATGCTAAACTTTTCTTTTTTAATTATACTTTAAAGGCATTGCTTTCCAAGAACGCTACTTGTAATTTTCACTATCCTCTATCGTCATCAACCTACAACTCGCAGTCTCATTAGCATACATATCCTCACTCTTTATCACATAAAAATCCACTCTTCAGTACTTAACATTTTACTATTAGACTGTTAATCACATAACTTATATCATAAAATCTTACCTAATGCCATACTACTGGGGGGAGGGCAACTTATTCTTATATACTTACGCTTTTATCCACTTAATAACTCACCCATAATTCATCATTTTAACACTAGTCCTCATATACACATATACCTCATAATTACCACTTAGACTTTTCATAAATTATCAACCTAGACTCTTTCACAAATCACATCAAGCCTACTAGTTCATTCCCACAAAACATACATCATTAATCTTAAGCTACTATTCTTACCACCATATTCTACATCTAAAGTTCAAGCCTATAGTCTAGCAATAATTAAATACCACCGATGAAATATGCAACATCTTATACTCGTCCATTAAACTGGGAAATTCAACCCAAAATCTACTACTATCCTTCAAATCCCCTACACGTCATTACTACTACACCTCAAAATCTACTACATACCTTCTCACCAGCAGTACTAGTTTACAACTACTAGAGAAAAGACAATCAAGGGGTAAAGTCACATAAGAAGGATAGTCGACCTCAATCTTATAATACAAACCATTTTAATCTTATCAACATATTCTAATTTCTCACATCATATTTACTTACCCATTCGTACATCAAAATGACCTTCAAAATTCAATAAACAATAATGAGTCTTTACCTACAACTTATTGACTAATCTATTCCTTCTCCATTTACAACCTATAACTGATTTCTAGACCCACCACAACTATCCATTCTGAGATCCTTCCCTATTTTTGAATAGATAATAATCACAGCCAAACACTTCCTTTATCGAATACCTTACAATCTACAAATATTACTACCACATTAGTCTATCACTATAAAATGACAAATCATCCCTCAATCAACGGTTATACAACTAAAAATATTTATTCATACAAAATTCACCCTCACTCTGACTTCTAACCTTGTGACTTTATATCACCAACTTCTTGGCCCAATCTCACAACCAATAGGTCATGACACTTTAACATATACTACTACTTGGGTGGAAATACAGTTCCAACATTCTGCTACACATCATTCCTTTATGTATGACATCTGTAATAAGAATTTTTAAAGGGACTGGATACACTTAATACCTCAGGCTGAAAAGCACGATTTCATCAGGATCAAAGTTTACACTAGAATCAATACACCTTGAAGCACCAACTGACTTATCTTAAGTCCTTCCACAATTTTATAATCTTTTATTACTCAATCTGAAAAGGACCACATCATTTGGATTCTAAGCTTTTGTACTTAAATCACCTCAAAAATGAGACATGCCTAAGAATATAATAACTTGTCTGCGAAATCTCTAATCCATCAGAATATAATAACTCATCTATAACTAGGATAAGGCCCCCACTCGGACCTAAAGCTACAATGCAAAATAATACTCTAGCAACAGGCCTTTCGAAATAAATAAGGCTCACCAACTGCACACTTCGGTCTAAAGATTCTACGGTTTGGCGGGACCCTTGGACTGAGCCTCAGATCCTGAAATATAAAGGGTCAATACAAATATATTGGTATGTGAAACAACTCGTAATAACATGCTTTTAATACAAACTAAATGAGAGCATTTCATAAAAATAATGACCATAATACGTAAGTAAAAATATATGGGCATACTTTAGTGATCTTCAAAACACTTCTTTGAAATAATGACTCACTCTTTCTTATTTTTCTGAGCTATTCGGTACACCCTACAAATCTGAAATTCCGTAGTCTATGTCGAACCCACCCTTGACTCGACTGCCAAGCCTCCAATCCGAGTAGTTGCCAGGATTGGAGTTGTGATACCCCCATGTGAGCACACCTCAGGAAATCCCCCCATGTGAGATGTCCTAAAAATGTCATATCATCTAGGATCATATATCATAAATCCCATTTCAACAACTATGGTTTCCGATAATGAGCCCTTGCGCTCAACGCCTTATTCGGGTAACCTACTAGCTCTCTTAAGCCCAACTTTTAGTTCTTTAACGAAAACACATTTATACTTTTCAAACATTCAACATTATCTTGTTAAGGGTATGGAATCATCTAGCATCGTCATACCCTGACTTGCAAGTCAATCAAATCACTTCACATCATGTATGCGACCCTTTTCACTTATTATCATATTCATGACCACCCTAGCTTTTAAATATCATATTAGAGAGAGTTATGCAATAAACTTTTCATTCAAATATTTACCAAAACATTCTCCTCCCAATTGCAAAATCAATGGGTGGTCACCTCATATTTGTAATTACTTAAAATCCAAGAAAGATTTTTAATTTGACACAATGAGCATTTATCATGTGAAAACACATTCCCAACATGTCATAAACAGTACCACTCCATGATCATTAAACAAGCACTCACCCATTAGTTTTTCGTTTAGAAAGTTCATGCCTTTAAACAACCCATACGAATATAAATAAAAAATATCATGATAAAAGAGGGGGTTTTGATAATTCATGCTCTCATTCAAACTTTAATTGCACCCCAAAATATAAATATATTGTTATATTCAAAATTCACGATAGACGGTTCAAGACAACATACAATTTCTTCAAAACAACTTCATGACATAGACATTTCAAATAATTTCAAACCCGTTCTTTATAAATATGATTGGGGATCTTTAATGTAATAAAAACAATATAAAAATTATGCCCATGACGTTTAGAGAAGTCCCACATACCTTACATTATAATATTTGAAAAATAAAACTCAAATCATGATCCGTTTCTTGAAATCTTGAATTTAATGATTGATTCTTGATTTCTTGTTCTGGGAGGAAACCCTAGTTTGATCTTACTTTTGAGAGTGAAAAGAGGATATTGATGTTATAAAGCTGATAATAGTTGAGTAAATAACGTTTAGCGTATTATTTTATTCGTGTGAGAGGTTTTTGGGAAGGGAGAGTGCCAAAATACCCCGCTAAAAGCATACTTTTTACGCGATTCAGCCTCGACTGACACCTTTCTGGAAAATGGGCATAAGTTTTTTTCCCGATAGTGGATTAAGGCGTAACTAGTGGCAATGAAAAGAGGACTTAAAGACCTTTCATTTGATTTATCGTAGGACCTCTAATTAGTTATATACAAAAAGTTATGGCCAATGGATGTTGACCCAAGTTTAGATGCTCATCAAAACTCAATCGATAGGAAAGCTTTCAACTCGTCCTTGAGTTAGGGGATTTTGTGACCTCAATTCATAGTCAAAGGCATTCAAACAATATAGGATTGATGATCACATATATATTAACAAAGAATCATTGGGTTCGGGTCTATACGTGTAGAAAAGACGGTTCAAACTTTAGCCTGAGAGGGAAGGCTGTTACAAATACATATGTATGTTTTATACTGTAAATATATATCCAGATCTGTATGACTATGTATTTTGTATATTTTTTAAATATGTGTATGTGATGTACATATTTATCTTTTCAAAATAAAAGTTAGAGATAAAAGAGTAAAAAAACAAAAAACAAAAAAAAACAAAAAAAAAAAAAACAAAAAAAAGAAGTGAAAAGGAAAAAAAAAAAGAGAAGCTAAAAATAGAAGTATAAAATAAATGAAAAAAACAAAAAAAAATAGATAAAAGAAGAAGAAAACAAAAATAGGAAAAGACAAAAAGATATGAGAAAGGAAAAAAAAAGAAAAAAATAAAGAAAAAATGAAAAAGGGAAAAAAAATAAAAAATAGTAAAGAGAAAATAAAGTGGAAAGAAAAAAAATAAAAAAATAATAAAAATAAAAAAACAAAATAATAAAAAAATGAGATGAAAAAAACTAACAAGAAAAAAAGTTGGAGATATAAGAGAGTGAAATAGAGAAAAAAAAACAGTACTGATGTTTTATTTAGAAATTTTGAAGATCATGAAGATAATTATCTTCAAATATGAGAAAGAAAAAAAAGAAAAAAAAAGGGGAATAGAAGAGAGAAAATAAAGTGGAAAGAAAAAATTTAAAATAAAATAAATAATAAAAAAATAAGATGAAAAAATGGGTAGAAGATACGTCTGTATTTGAGGGGAAGTGAAATTGGAAAAATTGGCAAAAGCTACCTTCCTCAAAACTATTTTGCCAAAGGGACACTAAATTTCTTTTTGAATTATTTTTTAGGGTTAAGGTGTAAAAAGTGTGAAAAGTTGAAAAAAGTAGGCCCACGTGTGGGCCAAGGGACCATTGTATCATTTTTCTAACTTTACAATTTTAACATAATACACTAGCACCCATCCACTTACTCCAATATAAAAAAAAACTTCTCTCTCCTCTTAAATTGTCTCCCAACTCCCGCTTTCAAGAACTCTTCTCCCCAAATGCCATTTTCATTTTTCCTTCTTTTGCAGCTGCTAAGAGCTCGTTGTTGCTTCATAAGGTTAGTTAAAATCATGTTTCGATCATTTGTAGATCCATTTAAACAGGTTTCTTTGCTAATCGATTCGTAGAGATGTAGGAATTTTTTTTTTCGAATTTGGTTGATTAAGGAGTTTTGGTTTAGTTCTATTTATTTTAGCAAAGAACTGTTGAATGGTGGGATAATCATTATTTGAAGTGTTATTTTGGCAGTTTGATTCGAACCGTCACTTGTTTCTGTCTGTAGACCCGTGGTCTATGAAATCAGAATGACCTAGATTGAAATCAATTTTTAGATGTATGAAATTCTTTTAAAAAATGATTTCTTAAATAGTGAAAATTGAAAGATTAATAGCTAATTAGTTCGATTAGGTGCACTAGTTTAATTTTTAGCAATTGTTGTGTTTTGATATTGCATGTTGGATCAAGCATATCAGTTATTGATGTGTGGAGTGAATTGTTTGATGATGGAATGATGGGATAATAGTTATTTGAAGAGTTATTTTGACAGTTTGATTCCAACAGTCACCTGTTTCTGTTCGTAGACCCGTGGTCTATGAAATTGACCCATTTTTTATTAAATCAGAATGCCCTAGATTGAAATTAATTTTTAGACGTATGAAATTCTTTTAAAATATGATGGCTGAAATAGTGAACATTAAAAGATTAATAGCTAATTAGTTTGATTAGGTTCACTAGTTTGATTTTTATACTGCATGTTAGATTTTGGTGGGGTATTTCTTTATTTTTTTTAGGGGGGGGGGATTTCATTTGAGCATTGACTTATTTCTATTGATAGACTTTTGATCTATGAACTGAAAATGGGAGATTTGTTCTGCAGGTGTAGATTGTGTTGAAAATGGGTAAAAAAACCATCCATCCTAAAAGCAAAGACGGTACCGGTTCTTATTTTGCTGGTAGCAGTATAAAAAAAGCCGAGGCAGTTGAAAATGTCTTAAAAAGAAATAAAATTGACAAGGAAGTGTTCGAATCAGATCCGGACTTAAAGAAGATAAGCGACTACGTCGAGTCGAGTGAAGATGTCCTTCCCGAGCGCAGTGGTAGTGGTGACAGTGAAGAGAGTGAGAGAAGTGGGAGAAATAGTAATGATGGGGATAATTATCCCTTGTCCGTGCCATGTTTGTCAAGGTTCATTTTTGTGGAGAGGTATGACCTTCGAACGATAATGGACGAGGTCAGATCTTTCCCGGTTAAGATATCAGTCAGATCAAGAATGGCTGCTTATCAAGAATTTAAGCAAGTTATTGTCGACCAGGAGTTGAAGAAATGATTCAAGCGGTCCTATTTCGGACACCTAAGAAACCTGCTGGAAAATCTCAAGTTTAATGGGCAGTTGGTCCATTATTTGTTATTGCGACGCGTCAAGAGAGATAAGTTGCGTCATGAGATGTGGTTCTGCATTAACAACAAGCCTGTTTGTTTGGGCTTGAAAGAGTTTTGTTTGATCACGGGGCTATACTTCTCTTTATAACCCAGTGAATAAAAAATGAAGAAGGTGTTAGACAAAGGGGAGCATTTTTGCTTTAAGGTAATGAAAAACAAAAACATTATGGTGGCCAACTTGTTACACTTGATTGGAGGGAATAAGATAAAAGAGGACCAGAAGTTTAAGTGTTGTTTACTGTGGTTCTTGCACACCATGTGCTTTTAGACAAAGGGGAGCACTCTTTCAAATGATCGATTCTTTGAGTTTCTTTAAGAATTATCCATGGGGGAAAGAGACATTTCAACTAACTCTGGACTATCTGAAGAAGAAAAGTGACCTGAAGAAGCAGAGAGAAGTATTTGATGAGAAGCAGAAGGTATCCTATGCTCTATTCGTATTTTCCTGGGCATTATGGTATCTACCATAAACCCTTTAGTGAGTTTATCGTAGATTCTTGTTTTATTTAATTCGGTCATAGACTCTGAGTTCTTTTTTCACTGTTGTACTGCTTACAGGTTTGGATCTATGAGGCCTTTCCTCATCTTGGAAAATTTTCTTGAGAATCAATGGATGAGCCCTTTCCCATTCCCTGCATCCTCAGATGGCACACTTCAAAAAGTGACCAGATAATCGAAGGCGACCCATTCAAGTACAAAGGAAAAGTTATTGAGGTATGAACTTATTTTTTATTATTCAATAATACTACTGTCGTATCGAACGTTATGTAATTGTTAATTGATATTTATAGAACGTGCACCCGTACATCATCCCTACTGTTCGTGAGACGAAGATGGATTAAATGATTACGTTTAAACAATATATGGAAGAGGTGAAGAATAACATCCTTGTGGCTTAAAGAAAGAGTTAGAAAGGGTGACTGTCCTTATTTCAAGTTAGGACAGTGATGTTGATGGGGATTTGGGTGGTAATCTCATTGGAGTACGCATTGGTGATGATGATTCTCTGAGCACCTCTAAATATACAGTGGGCACCTCATCCCCCGGGGATCTTCATAAGCGTGTTGTTGCGCTCGAGGAAGCGGTGTTGGATATTGTTGCCTATATTAGAGAGAAAAGAGTGAAGAAAAAGGAAAATGATGAGAGACAAAACGAGCGAGGTAACTTCATTCAATAATTGATATTGTTAATAAATTTTCATATTTAAATATTAGTAACACTTTGTAATATGATGATACAGTGCATCTGGACCTTTGTGATTCAACGAGGAATGAAGAAGTAGAAAAAAGGAGCAAAATAGATGAGTTGGCCACTGTTGTGGCGAAAAATGAAAAAGAAGAAGAAAAGAAGGATGAAGATGAAGAAATGGAAGAAGATAAGATCCAAGAAGAAAGTGTAAAAGAAGCAGCTGCAGTAGAAGAAGAAAAATTTGAAAAAGAAGCAGCAGTAGTTGAAGAAGAAGACAAGGAAAACGATGAAGCTGGAAAAATAGGAGCAGCGGCTGATGAAGAAGAAGAAGCAGAAGATGACAAAGAAGAATCTGATAAAGCTACAACGGGTGAAGAAAAAAAGAAGCTGAGAAAGAAAAAGAAGGTGAGAAAGAAGTAGCTGTTAAAGGTGAAGAAAAAAAAAGTTGAGGAAGAAAAGAAAGGTAATAAAGAAGCAACTGTTGAAGGTGAAGGAAAAAAAGAAGATGAGGAAGAAAAACACGATGGGTTCATGGATATCGTTGATGAAATCAACTACACCTATGCTGATGAGGAGGAAAATAGTGAAAAAGACATTTGGATAATTTTATTGTTAATGTGTTGAATGATCTGTTTGGTGGGATATTTGAAACATTCTTTTATTTCATAGAATAGGTATTTAATCTTTCGTATAATTCTTTCATGGTCTACCATTACCATGCTGCTCTATTTTAAGTTGATGTGTTTATTGATCGACTATGATTCTATCAAAAACAGTGTTAACATTGTAGAAAAATAGAAGTATTATTATTTAATCAATATCACTACATCCATGTTACACTTTTCCAAAGAACGAATACTAGCATTATAGCACATAACATCATTTTTAGGCCATTCTCCCTTTCTTCGGCCAAAATCAATTTTTGTTTTAGTTGATCCCTCTCTATTTGGGTGTCATGTAGCAATACTTTGAGGTGATCCCTTTGTTCTTCGGCTTCTTTGAACAAATGTATAAGAAATATCAATTTTCTTCGCATTCTTGGAGCCTTTGTAGTAGATTAAATTTTGCCAAGCCACGAAAATTTGATGTCTCCGATCCTAGACTCAACGTTGATGAACTGCTTGGAGCTGATAGATCATCGATCCATTTAAAAAATGAGCATGCGCCATTATCCTAGAAAATAAATTATAATTACATAACGATAAGATTAACTTTATAAAAATGACACACACAACTCACCTTTGCAATTGCACAGTTATAAAATTTGCAACCTGAATTTGAGTCCGTACATGATGTCCTCAAGACAGCCGCATTCCCACAATCGCAAATTAGAGTTTTTTTAGAATTGGATGTTTGAGATGCTTGAGACATTGTAGAAGTTTAAAAAAAAGTTGATAAAATAAAATAATGAGGGAGTGACGACTTTATATATGAAGTAAAAAAGACGTGTTAAGTGCAAAATTAGTTGTTTGTTACCGTTGGAACAGTAATTTTGTTTTTTGGAACTGGTGGTGACACTTAATAGACTGTCGTAGATCATGATCAATGCCAGCCATCAACTAGATACTACCATCTACCATAGACTCATCTGGTCTATTATAGACCTACACCTGTAGGAGTGCATCGATGGATCTCTTAATTATGTGTAGACCACAGTGATCTATGTACACTGCTATAGACCAACACTTAAATGTTGTTTAAAAGAGAATACATAAATTAAAAATAAATATAGGGTGGGTTTCTATACATGTGAGGGAGTGTAGACAAGTCACAGAATCATATTAGAGCTTATATAAATTAGGGGTGGTGTATTAAGGAGCATGTGGATGGGTAGTGGTTGAATGTTCAATCTCCTAAGAGTAATGTTTCTCAAAGCATAAGTATGTATTGAGAATGATGATTACTCAACCATTATCCATTCCACATACTCTTTTGATTTGGGGGTGGTGATTGAAGGAGTATGTGGAATGTGTAGTCATCAAATACAAAATATATCCTCAAAACATTCTTGTGCTTTGATAAACATTACCCTTAGGCTATTAAACATTCAACTACTATCCATCCGCACACTCCTTAATACACCACCCCTAATTAGTATAAACTATAATATGATTATGTGACTAGTTTACACTCCCTCACATGTGTAGAAACCCACCCTACATTTATTTTTAATTTATTTATTCTCTTTTAAACATCATCCAAGTGTTGGTCTATAGCAGTGCACATAGATCATCGTAGTCTACACATAATTAAGAGATCCATCGATGCATTCCTACAGGTGTAGGTCTACGATAGACTAGACGAGTCGATGAACCCTCAAAGCACAAGTATATCTTTTACTGATATTTGACATGGGCCAACATCAATTACAGTCTATTAAGTGTCACCAATAGTTCAAAATTGTCTATTTAAATTATTTTTAATTTAATTATTTTATTCCACCAGCCCAAAATATGTTATTATCAGTTTAAATCATTTTTAATTTAATTATTTTATTCCACCATCACCAAAACATGTTATTATCTGTTTATATTATTTTAATTTAATTATTTTATTCCACCAGCCCCAAAACATGGCCCATCGATCCACATGATCGACGATCGACTACTATGTTAAGACGAGGACTGATGAAGTATTCGATCGATAATAGACTATATGATCTAACAATGCATAAACTTTTGAAACATTGTCTGCACAGGCGAATAACTACAAAAATAACAGTCACAAAAAAGAGGGAAAACATAATATTCAAACTGAAAATACTTATATTGATTGAACCTGTTCATTGCATTATATGGATTTTAAGAAAAAAAGGAAAAATTAAAGAATCATTCTTCTAACAACATCCTATTACGAAAGATTCTTCAGCAATGAACCATACAAAAAAAACATAAAAATAAAAAATAAAATAAAAACTTAAAAACTAATTTCAGGGGGATGTTAGGGGGTGATGTAGTCAGGCCCTTCTATTCCAAGCCTTTTAAGAATTGCCCTCAAGAAATGAGCAATTCTCCGGAGTTCGCGCTCGAGGTAGATGCAGTATTGACCTAGTCCAAACAAAAGACGATCAAAATCATTCCTAAGAAGAAGGAGATCATAATGTATTAGGGGAACACGTCGGATGGGGAATAGGGGTATCCTTCTGGGCGGCATTATTTCAGTTTGCTGAGGAAGAAAAAGAGGGTTTCTGGTGTGTTGGGTTTGCGTACAAGTGAAGGGTTAGATAGAAATAAGTGTTGCATTTATAGACCTATAGAATGTGGCCTTTCAAATTCCCACCCAATGGTGAGTCGACGTGTGTGGGAATAGAAAAGTCCTACTTAACATATACCAGTGATTTTTCTTGAGAACATACGTTTTTCTACTTTTCATTAAATGGGAACGGGAAATAATGATTCATTGCATAGATTGGAGAGATAGGGCGGTAAAAATACCAACATAGCGTGTTTGATAAGTAATCATATAACCAATACATAATATTTTATAGACCGTGTAAATGATATACTGTAGAATTTACATAGTCTATCATAGACAATGATTTAAGTCGATTACAAATGAATGTGAAATACTATAGAAATGAACATTTATCCACCCAAAATAACAGTTTTACAACTGAAGCAAAAGAAAGGCTATCTACGATTTGTTGGCCATTCTACATGTGGTTCTTTTGTGCCCGATTTTCTTACATATTGAACACCTATTCCTCCTTTTGGACTTAAATGTATCACCGGTGTCCTTAGTGCATTTGATTTTCTTCCTTCTGAGTTTGCGATCCTGGGGGGTGGAGAAATCTTACTGTCTTGCACTTTCTATGGCACAATCCACTCGGTCTATGGAGGGACAATGTTAATAGCTTTCGAGTATGTGAGGAGGTAAGTTTTAGCTTTATAAATTGGGGAAGAGTAACCATAGATGGAGTTACCATAACCTACGCCATTGCCATACTTTTCTCGTAAAATTGCCATCACATGTTCGCCCGACATTTTCACCAAGTTAAATTTTCGACAAGAACAACTCCTCTCCAACATATTGACATTAGAAGTAATGTCATTGATGAAAACTGTTAATTTATCGAGACCCCTGTTTGCATTAGTCACATACAAGGAATCGCTCGCACTCTTGTTATCCCTTAGGATTGTAATACCCCAAATTTTCTTCCTAGCTAATTTCGTCCCAAGAATGCCTAGTATTAGCTTCTAAAGTGAATGATGATTATTCCATGATTAGTTTTCGATATTTTCACATTTTTTCATGGGGGAAATTCAATAAGATTTCCATCGAAATAAAATTCGCCCAAATCCGACACCCGGGGGAAGAGTTACAACCTTTTTAATGAGACAGTGTATCACCTGAGCCTCCAGCGCGTCGTGGAGAAAGCTCAAATGGAAATTATCAATTTCCAGTATTTCTCCGTGATAGTGGCGCGTCACGCCAAACTTTTAGGTCGCAGACAAGGTGGCAACGCGATAGCTCCACGTCGCGACACCATGCAATTTCCCATTTGTCACTTTCCAGTGACTTGGCGCGATAGTGGCGCGTCGCGCCAAGGATGAAAATTGGGAAATTTTCTCAGAAATTAAAGATGTGTCCTAGGGTTAAAAGGGTAAATTTCCCCACCCTATATAATCCTTATAACACGAGATTTGTCCACAATTCAGCAACTTATACTCAATTACTCACAAAAACTCTCAAGAACAAGCCCTAGTGTTTTCATAGAAGGTTCAATTCCAAGGAAAATCATCGTCAAATTTCAAGAATCTCTCCGTCAATCTTCAAAAAATCATGAACTAAGGTATGCGTAGTGTTCATCCACGGATCCCTTTCATTCGTGGAGTCCAAGAATCATGTTTTTAAATAACCTATTGTGATTTGCTTGTTGTGATTTGATCATGTTCGTGTTGATAGTTGTTATTTATGTTTCAAGATGGTGTCTTGATAACTTTCCATGAAGTATGTGAGTTTGTTGATTGAAAACCTATGTGTTTGGGTAGTTTTAGATTGTTAAATTGATGATTTCACCTATGTTATAAAGTGTGTATGTAAGGTATTTGATAAAATACCTAGAATGATAGAATTATGTTCCTTATGACTCAATAGTATCTAAATGACAAGTCCATGCTAACCCTTATGATGAAACACAATTTCCATGCTCTTGTTGTGTATTGACTGCTGTGTTATGCAACGTTCATGATATTGAAATCATGCAAGTATGTACATGTTATATGCATTCCCTTCCATGATCAAGACTTTGATAACCATGCGAAGCATGAAATCCTTTATTTATGGAATTATGAATTATGAACTCTATTCCTATGATCAAGAAGTATTATGGATTATTGATGTTGGTCATGTATTCAAGAATGTCATGCCTTGTCAATTTCCTTCTATCGAGTCCTGGGGGTACTTGTACCCAAAAAATATAGTTGTGTGCCTAGAGCCATGTCATGTTTTCACGATACTCTCAGTCAAGCCATGTTCCATAGAAGTCAGTCAGTCATGTGACTCAGGAATTCTCAAAAATCTCATGAACTCAGTACTCAGTAAAATCAGTAATCTCATGAACTCAGTACTCAGTAAGATAAGTAATATCATGAACTCAGTCAGTTATTAGATATCAATAGTATTCCATCAGTCGACGAAATTCAAAAAACTCAGTCCATGTGTAAGTCAATCATGTTCAGTCTCTTCAGATGGGAGTAGAAATTAGCACCAAGTAAACCCAAGGATGGGAACACACACTGTCAGATGAGGGTGTGATTCTTACCAGTCATCTTTGTGTTCCATAACTATATAGCCAACACAGGTTGAGACATCAACACTTTTAGATGAGGGTTGATGAGGTGGATAAGCATTGTCAGATGAGGTCCCTACCATTCTTCTTTGGGGACACTGTCAGATGAGAGTACCCACAGTTGTCCTTACCAGTGGCGTGGTATTGACACCCTTCCAATCAGGGCACAGATTGGACCCCAACTCAACTGTTATAGTTCAATTGGGGATTGTCTGTTAAATAACTATTCCCATAGTTTTAGTATAAGTCTCAATAAGAGAATTTAGATAGTTCTTCAGATTTCAAGACTGTTAGATACAATCAACTCAGTCACAGTACGGTACTCAGATAGTTCCATCAGATTTAGGACTGTCAGACATAGTCACTCATGTTATTAGTTATATCAGTTATCAGAACTCTAGTATCAGTCATGCTAGATATCAGTAAATTCATGTCATCAGTATATAGATTCAGTTATCATGTTCTCATGATCTTAGTTACTATGCATTCGTGTGTGCACTCTCACATTCATATTAGTTAGTTAGTTTTTATCATTCATGCATGTAAACCCCATGTATTTAGCCTAACTCATACGTATACTCAGTACATTCTTTTGTACTAATGCATTTGCGCTATGGTGCTTTCTTTTTATGTTACACCATAGGTTCAAAGACACGACTTCCAGATCAGCAGCAACAATAGCATTCCAGGGATCAGAGTTTTAGCAGTGAGTCCTCATTCGCTGAGGACGGGATTTTATTTTATCATTTCAGTTCAGTTATCAGTTGACAGAGTTAGTTGGGGACGTGTCCCATCAACTCCGTAGTCAGACAGTTAGAGGCTTTCAAATGACTACAGTTTTTCATATTTTTTTTAGACTTCAGTAGTTCAGTTTTGTTTTGGTATCCAGATACCACTCTATGTTAGACGTTATTATTATTAGTCAGTTATGTTTAGTATTGAACCTTATGGCCTCTCAGTGCATATTTTTACATTTTTATATCATATTATGCAGTGTACAGGTATAGATATCAGTCATGGGTTAATTTGTGGTCCTTCGGGGTCATGAGCACCTTGTAGCATTCTGGTTTAGATAATCGGGGTGTTACAAACTTGATATCAGAGCCTAAGGTTCAATAGAGTCCTAGTAAGTTTTAAAGCCGCATCTAGTAGAGTCTTGTACATGGATGTGTTGCACGTCATATTTATGTGCAGGAGGCAATGAGATATTTTAAGAAATAGTTTCCCTTCTTTCAGTATTCATGTCATGCCTGTGAGCATAATCACAAGTCAATCTCTCAGTCTAATCCGTTTCTCCTCTTGATTTCAGAACATGCCTCCAAAGAGAAGAAACCTGTCAGCTCCTCAGGCCGAAGATCCTTTGGGCGATCATGTTTCTCATGCGGAGTTCATGACCGCATTTACCACTCTTGCTCAATCATTAGCTTCCTATAATGAGCGGTCAATAGTTATTCCGGTCAACCTAGATGCCAACTCAGACGCAGCTAGGATTCGTGACTTCACCCGAATGAATCCTCCAATGTTCCTCAGGTCTAAGGTAGATGAAGACCCTCAGTAATTCATTGATCAGGTCCAGAAGGTGACAAATATTATGGGGGTGACTACTGTTGAGAGTTATGAGTTAGTCGCATACCAGTTGCAAGATGTGGCTCATACTTGGAACAAGCAGTGGAAGTCCAAAAAAGTAGATGATCCAGGTCCTATAGAGTGGGAGTAGTTTGTCACGACTTTCTTAGACAGATTCTTTCCCAAGAAGATGAGGGAGGCAAAGGTTCTAAAGTTCATCAACCTCAGGCAGGGCAATATGATGGTGAAAGAGTATTCTCTTAGGTTTACTTAATTAGCCAGATATGCCCCTCATGTGGTTACAGACAATAGAGCTAAGATGAGCAAGTTTGCTTCAGGGGTAAATGATAGAGTGGTTAATGAGTGCAGATCCGCCATACTAAATAGTGACATGACTTTAGCTCGAATCATGACTCATTCTCAGCAGATAGAGGAGCAAAAAATTAAGCAGAGGGAAAAAAAGAATAAGAAAGCTAGGATAGGTAGCTTTAATTTTAGACAGCCTAAATCAGAAGGAGGAAACCGTTCCCAGCTTTATCCTAAGTCATCAGCTCCAGCTCCTTGTACAGCCAGTGCTCTAGTTCCTAAGTTTAGAGAGGGTAACAAAGATAGAGCACCAGTCTTTAAGTCTCAGGGCAGTATCAGCAATGCCCGAACTAATGACCTATGTCAGACTTGTGGTAAAAACCATAAGGGTGCTTACATAGCTGGTAGCGATATCTATTTTGGTTGTGGCAAGCCAGGCCACAGATTCAGAGATTGTCCCCAGTCGGGTTATTAGGGTCAGTAGAATCGTTTCGCAACTCAGTCTAGTCGCCCAAACCAGCAGGGTGCCATGTCCAGTGCTACTAGTGGGCAACGCCCAAAATATGTCTATGCTCTTCAGACCCAGTAGGATCAGGAAAATTCTCCTGATGTTGTTACTGTAACATTACAGATCTTTCATGTTCATATTTACACTTTTCTAGATCCAGGTGCATCATTGTCTTTTGTTACTCCTTATATAGCAGGCGATTTTGGACTCAGTCCCAAAATTCTAGTAGAGCCCTTTTCAGTATCTACCCAGTGGGTAAAACCATCATAGCTCAGCGGGTATACAGGAACTGCTCGATTATGATATTTCAAAAAGTCACGTCAGCAAATTTAGTCGAGTTATAAATGACTGATTTTGATATCATTCTCGGCATGGATTGGCTTCATTCCTGCTATGCTACAGTCGACTATAGAAATAGAATAGTTTAGTTTTAATTTCTAAATGAACCATTCCTAGAGTGGAAGGGTAATGCTTCAGCGTTCAGAGGTCACCATGTTTCCTTCCTTCAGGAAAGGAAAATGATATCTAAGGGATGTGTTTATCATCTCGTGTATGTTAAGGACTCTAGTTCTAAATCTCCCAGTCTTAAATCAGTCCCAGTGGTTAATGAGTATTCATATGTCTTTCCCGAAGATCTTCCAGGCATTCCTCTCAAAAGGGAAATAGACTTCGACATAGACCTTCTTCCAGACACTCAGCCCATCTCTATTCTACCATATAGAATGGCACCAGCAGAACTAAAGGAACTGAAACAACAGTTGAAGGATATCTTAAACAAGGAATTCATCAAACCCAGTGTTTCCCCGTGGGGCGCACCAATCTTATTCGTGCGCAAGAAAGACGGTTCCCTCAGAATGTCCATTGATTACCGTCAACTCAATAAAGTCACAGTCAAGAACAAGTATTCTCTTTCCAAAATCGATGACTTGTTTGACCAACTTCAGGGTGCCAGTTATTTATCTAAGATAGACCTCAGATCCGGCTATCACCAGCTCAGAGTTAGGGAATGTGACATTCTGAAGACAACTTTTCGTACTCGGTATGGTCACTTAGAATTTTTGGTCATGTCCTTTAGTCTTACCAATTCCCCAGCATCTTTCATGGACTTGATGAACCATGTGTTCAAAAAGTACTTGGACATATTCGTGATAGTCTTTATACATGACATCCTTGTTTACTCTCGCAGTGTGCAAGATCATTCAAACCATCTCAAAATTGTTCTTCAGACTCTCAGAGATTATAGTTTTTCGCTAAATTCAGTAAGTGCAAATTTTGTCTAAGGTCAGTAGCATTCCTTGGCCATAACATTTTGGTGATGGAATTAGAATAGATCCTTAGAAGACCAAAGTGGTAAGAAAATGGCCTCGCCCTATCTCTCTATCAAATATCAAGAGTTTCTTGAGTTTGGCTAGCTATTACAGATGGTTTGTTGAGGTATTTTCTTCTATTGCATCCCCTATGTCTAGATTTACTTAGAAAAAAGTCAAGTTTCAGTGGTCAGATCCTTGCAAGAAGAGTTTTTAGGAATTGAAGACTCGACTCACCTCAGCTCTAGTTTTAGCTCTTCTAGATGGTTCAGATGGATTTTTATTACACTGTGATGCGTCTAGAGTAGGTTTGGGTTGTGTCCTTATGCAGCATGGTAAGTTCATAACCTATGCCTCCAGACAGTTAAAGCCCCATGAGAAGAATTATCCTACTCATGATCTTGAGTTAGCAGCCGTAGTATTTTCCTTAAAGATTTGGAGGCATTATCTCTACAGAGTTCACGTAGATGTCTTCACAGATCATAAGAGTCTTCTGTATGTATTTTCTCATAAATATCTCAATCTTCGTCAGAGAAGGTAGCTAGAGCTCTTGAAAGATTATGACATGAGCGTCCTTTATCATCCAGGTAAGGACAATGTAGTGGCCAACGCTCTTAATAGACTGTCCATGGGTAGTATTTCTTATGTTGAGGACAGTAAGAAGGATTTAGTTTAGGAAGTTCATCAGCTTTCCATACTAGGCATTCGCTTAGTCGATTCTTCATAGGGTGGTGTATGTGTTCATAGTAGTTCAGAATCATCTCTAGTTTCCGAGGTGAAAGAAAAGCAAGACAGGGATCCTAGCCTTGTCAAGATAAAAGAGTAAGTCAGAGATCACAAAGTAGAGGTTTTCTCCCAAGGGGGTGATGGTGTCCTTCGTTGTCAGGGTCATCTGTGTGTTCTAGGTGTAGATAACTTGAGGCAGCGAATTCTTGCAGAAGCGCATGGTGCGCGATAGCCTATTCATCCAGGGGCCACTAAGATGTACCCCGACTTGTGGGAGATCTATTGGTGGAGTGGGATGAAGAGAGATATTGTAGAGTTTGTGGCAAAGTGCTCTATATGTCAGCAAGTTAAGATAGAGCATCAGAACCCTAGTGGTTCCATGCAGGAGTTCAACATTCCTACTTGGAAGTGGGAAGAAGTGAACATGGATTTCATGATGGGTTTGCCTCGAACTCATCATCAGCATGATTCAGTTTGGGTCATAGTAGAACGAATGTCCAAGTCAGCTCATTTCCTTTCAGTTCATACCTCTTATTCAGTCGAGGATTACTCCAAACTCTATATCAGAGAGTTGGTCAGATTACATGGTGTTCCATTATCTATCATCTCAGACAGAGGTACCTAGTTCATCTCTCACTTTTAGAAAGCATTCCAAAAAGGGTCTGGTACCCAAGTTCATCTCAGTACAACCTTTCATCCTTAGATAGATGGTCAAGCCGAAAGGACCATTCAGATACATGAAGATATGCTAAGGGCGTGTGCAGTTGATTTCAAGGGTAGTTGGGATGACCACTTGCCTTTGATTGAGTTTGCATACAACAATAGCTATCATTTCAGTATTCAGATGGATCCATTCGAATCTCTCCATGGTAGGAGATGTAGATCTCTAATCAGTTGGTTCGAAGTTAGTGAGGCCTCAGTCATAGGGCCTGACTTAGTGTTTGATGCCTTAGAGAAAGTCCAGTTGATCAAAGAAAGACTCCGGGCTACTCAGAGCCGACAAAAGTCTTATGCAGATGTACGTAGAAAGGATCTCGAGTTCAATATCAGTGATTATGTCTATCTAAATATCTCTCCCATGAAGGGAGTGAAGAAGTTCGGCAAGAAAGGAAAGCTCAGTCCCCGATATGTCGGCCCCTTCAAGATTCTCAGTTACTTTGGCAAGGTAGCTTATGAGCTCGATTTGCCTTCAGATCTAGCCTCAGTTCATCCAGTCTTTCATGTCTCTTTGCTCAAGAAGTGCGTAGGTGACCCATCAGTCATAGTCCCTATTCATAACATTGATGTTCAGAACAGCCTCTCTTATGAAGAGATTCCAGTCAAAATCCTAGATTATCAGACTCGTAGACTGAGGAACAAAGAAGTCCCTCTAGTCAAAGTTCTTTGGCAAAATCAGTTCGTTGAAGGAGCTACTTAGGAAGCATAAGAAGACATGTGCACGAAGTACCTGATGATAGGCGTATTTACACGCCTAAAGTACTATAATTTACCCATATTTTAGCTAAGTTTTGAGGACAAAATATATAATTCATGCACTTTTAGTCCTTTTTCCTGTAAGTGAGCTAACAAACGTGATTAACAAGTTTTCAGGTATAAATGATGAAGATTTCAGCATTGTATGGATAACTTGATGCCCAAGGAAGCTTCACGAAAGAAGGAAAGGAGAGCTTGGATGCCTAGGGACTAAAAGTAACGCATGGAAAACCTGTCCCGGGCAAAAACAGCATTTCTAAAGACTTTGGGGATCAGCAGTAACTTAGTAGGATTAGGATAATGATGCAGTAACCTAGTAGGACTAGGATAAGTAATGCAGTAGCTTAGTAGGAATAGGATATGGGTGTTATAAATACCCTATTTTGCTGGAGATTTTTATTATTCCCATCCATCCACCATCCATCCATCCATCAAAAGAATTCTCCACCACCCTCATCCCTATTCTATCCTTCCCCTTTTTCTTGATTAATTCATTGTTGGCATTATTTTTCATATATTCGACTTTTAATTTTTACAACAAGAGAAAAGCTATTTGCAAGGAATTCACGTGAGATTTTTATGATGATAATGTCTATTGTGATTTTCGTTGCACTCATGCGTAGCTAAACTTCTCTGTTGGGGTTATGGAAGCCTTATGAGATACTATCTATTGCTATGATTTTGTGAATTCTTGACACGTATGCTGCTTATATCATTACTCTCTTCATCTTAATGCAAATTCTTGTGGTTGCAAACACATAGAATACGCCAGTATATAATTAACTTGTTCGAAAGAAAAGTTATATGTCTGGAAAAGAGATAATGTCAAGGTAATAGGGCACCAACCCCTGTTAAAAAGTTAGTGCCGTAACTGGATTAACCTCTTGGAGAATTTGTACCATTAGACACGCTTTAAGCTCGAAAGAGTTAAAGTGAAATAATCCTTGATGGTCGAAAGATGCCTGGATTTACCATAGAATACAATTTTCTATAAGCACATGCATGTCTGAATTCCGCATAACTCATAGCCAATAGAGACGTATAACTCATAAGGTGGACATAACTCCAACTCTCAATTCTCATTGGTTAAACATCTTACTGAACATTCTTTCCTTTTTACTTTGCTATTTTCCATTTTTACTCTACTATTTTGTTACATTATTGCACGCTACAAAATCCCCCCTTTTACGAGACTTGCACCAAAAATCTAATAATCTTTGCTTACTTAGTGACCGGCTATTCTCTGTGGGATCGATACCCAACCTAGTTGGGTTATATATTTGACAACGACCGCTTACACTCTTACGAGAGCTGTAGTTTGAGCGTTATCAAAAATTGGCGCCGTTGCCGGGGAATACAGTTGTCAACTAAGTTTGTGATAGTTACTAGACCCTTTGGTCAAAGATTCTCGTACTTTACTTTTAGTTGTTGTTTTAGTTTTCTGCAGGTTTTCGTCAGTGCATGCCCCATACTCGAAGTTCTGGTCAACCGTTATTACCTATCAATCCTGAACCACATCGTATTGGCAGAATGGAGGCGCAACGTGACATTGAAAGAAGGGATGCTCAACAGGAGCAGGCTAGATTAGCTGCTTTGGCCGCCGCTCAAGTGCATCAACAGAATATTGATAACCCTGGGCGGGCAACAAATCCTGATGATGAGGACCTAGGTGATGATGAGTTACTAAACCCTAGGCGTGATGACGAGGTGGCGACACCTGCTAATACAAGAGATCGTCAATTCAGATTTAGACCGGAATGCCGAGCTATGCAGATTTCGTTTGATGATGATGATGACGATCTGGACGGAGATGGTGCCACAGGAGCTATTATTCCTCCACCCTTGGCACCCGGAGTCAAGTTTAATATCACTAGCACCATGATTCAGCTTTTGCAACTCAAAGGTTTATTTGGTGGACTTGCAGGCGATGATCCTTATATGCATCTGATCAACTTTATTTCTACATGCAAGTCATTCGACAATCCTGGCGTTGGACAGAATGCAATTCGACTACGCTTATTTCCATTGTCTCTATCTGGGGAGGCAACTCTATGGTTGAATGGGATGACTCCTGATTCTATTACTAATTGGAGGCAATTAAAAGACGCTTTCCTAGAAAGATTCTTTCCGCCATCCAAGAGAGCACAGTTGAGAGATAAAATCAGTAATTTTTGACAGCTTCCAACTGAAGCTCTCCACGAAAATCCATCCAAAGGAAAGCAGGTGGTTGATAATATAGCAGAGAATGTTAGTGATGCAGATTTTGATGATTCTGTAGAAGCTGCAAATCAGAATGAGAGCGTTCATGAGAAAACTATTCCCCTTCCACCACCATCTTTTCCTCAGAGACTGAAGAAGAAGGTTGATGACACTCCTGAAAAGGTTGATAATCGGAAGCAAGATAAAGAGAAAGTGGTGGAGAAAACGATTCCCCTTCCACCACCACCTTTTCCGCAGAGACTGAAGAAGAAAGATGATGACACTAGGTTCAGCAAATTCATGACGATGTTGAAGCAGCTGACCATTAATGTTCCTTTGGTGGAAGCGCTAGCGCAAATGCCCGAATACGCTAAATTCATGAAGGACCTTTTGACAAAGAGGCGGGCAGTAAGTTATGACTTGGAAGATGAGGTTCATCATTGTAGTGCGATTGCCACGAGATCATTAGTTCAAAAGAAGGAAGACCCTGGTGCTTTCACTATTCCTTGCACAATTGGGTCGTTGGATTTTGCTAAGGCATTGTGCGATTTGGGAGCTAGCATCTATTTGATGCCACTATCTATTTATAGAAAGTTGGGGTTGGGAGACCCTACACCAACCAATATGCGGCTTGTAATGGCAGATAGGTCGGTAAAATGACCTGTTGGTATCCTACATAATGTGTTGGTGAAGGTTTCCACCTTCATCTTTCCTGCAGACTTTGTGATTTTGGATTATGAGGTGGATTCTGAAGTTCCTATAATCTTGGGACGTCCTTTCCTTGCAACAGGAAGTGTGCTTATTGACATGAGAGATAATGAGCTTTTATTTTGGTTGAATGACGAAGTGGTCTGCTTTAATATATGCAAAGCAATGAAGCAGCCCAGCAATATGAATGTGTTCTCTATAGCTGATGTTCATTATGAGGATAAGAAAGCATTATCTGTAGAGAAACAGCTTACTGTTGAGCCATTGTCTACTGCGCTGCTGAATGTTGAGCATGAGGATGATGAAGATTATGAAGAAACTATGTGTGCTCTAACAGAAATAGGGTCCTATTCTCATACTCCTAAGCAGCCGGACCTTGAACTTAAGAATCAACCGTCACCAACAGCGAAGACTTCCATTTAAGAGCCCTCAGTGCTAGAATCGAAAGAGCTCCCCAATTATCTAAGGTATGCATGCTTGGGAAGTAGAAATACACTTCCGGTGAGTGTGACGGATGATTTAAGTGAACAACACGTAGAGGCTCTCATCTCTGCTCTAAAGAGGTACAAAAGAGCCATTGGTTGGTCTATTGATGATATAATTGGTATCCCACCTGGGATATGTATGCACAAGATGCATCTCAAAGAAGATTGTGTGCCCACAATGAAGCATCAGCGTCGTCTGAATCCATTCAGAAAACGATGCACCAAATATCTCAGTGAAGTCTAAGTAATCGAGATAACTATGTCGTGCCGCGACAATAAATCAAGCGCTTGGTGGGAGGCAACCCATCATTTTTAATTGTTTTTGTTGTTTTTGTTTTCTTAGGATTTTGTCGAGCCACGACCAAAACTAAGGCGCTTGATGGGAGGCAACCCATCATTCTAATTATTTTTTATGTTTTTGAGTAAATGTAGTTGCAAGAGGTGTAAAGGAGGAGATTGGTTTCAAATTTTGATTTGGAAGTATTGCATGTTTAAGGTGGTAAGTTAGGAATGAAGAAGCAAAAGGCTATGGGTTAGGCATTGCTTATGAAAATATAGGCAAAGAACAAGGCAAGGCCTATGTAAATCTAGGCCACGAACAAGGCAAGGCCTATGCTATGGCATAAGCTCTCGGATTCTAGAGTGCAATAGCATAGGCGCCGCCTATGCTCAACAATGCCATAGCATAGGCACCGCCTATTCTCAACAATGTCATAGCATAGGCTTCGCCTATGCAAAAGCCTTCTGCTCAACTAGGCAAAGCATTAGGCATGACCTATGCTATGGCCTTCTGCTCAACTAGGAAAAGCTAAAGGCGCCGCCTTTGCCTCCCAAAACTCTCAAAACTTTTATTTTTGCTCTTTTAACTTTGCAAGAACATATTCCGAGGCCATCAACCAAGTAAGTACTTCTTTGCTCTTCTTTTATATTACGTAAGTATTACAATACTACGCCTATAATAAGTTGTTAAATCGTGAAGTAGTGTTGGTGATTTGAATGTGGTTGATACAACTAAGTGAGTGAAAGAATATGTATGGATGCTCTTGACTTGTTTCCAACTTGTATTTGATTTTGATACACTGTCATACTTTTGTGAAATCGACATGGTCAAGATAATTGCATAATCTTGTAACTTGAAAGCTTACATGTTGAAATGACTTGTTCATTGAGATGAAAATCATGGGTGACTACAAACATGCGATGTTGTGATTATTTCTATGCCATAAATTGATACTATATCTATGTACTAGTTTTGTTCAAAAGATGCATTAGTCCAAACACGAAAGCATTGCCAAGATTGCATCACGTTAAGAGGACATGAAAGTATGACTGTGCTGAACATATTGTTGGAACATATCACCTAAATGTATGTCGATGAAGTTTGAGTAATCGACATCATTCACTTAATTAGTTTGTGTCAACAAATTAAGTGTGGGGTGGTGCCACTATTGTCTGTTTGTCGATTGAATCTTCCGAGATAAATCTAACATGACTTTATTGAGATCTCAGGTAGAATGGAACAAAAAGGACGACAAGGAAAAGAAAAAGCAACCACTTCACAAAAAGGCCAGAAAAGGGGACGAAAAGAGCAAGGTGAATCCTCCATGCTGCAAATACCTCGACGCACTCTTGGAATCAAGTGGGGTACTTATGAGGAACTTCTGAGGATGACGACTCTGATGATGATTCCGACGCAGGGGGTATGACCCCAGACATAGAGGAGGAGTCCAACTAACCAGGTTCTTCTTATTTATTTTCCACTGAGGGCAGTGTGTCCCGTCTAAGTGTGGGGTGCTGGTATTTGTATGCTTTACTTCTTTATTTACATTTGCATCTATCTATGTTTGTTTGTTTTGTTTGTTAGTAGTTAATTTTTTTTTAAAAAAATTAACTTTGCATGAAATTGTTCTGAGGGGCAACATGGTATTATAACAAGAGTTTGTGCTAAAATCATTACTATTGAGATGTTTAGGCTCTAATTGTGACTCACTATGTGATAATTGTGTGGTTCAGTTCCTTCATCTGTTGGGTCAAGAGTCTATACTACTCCCAATAAAGTCGACCATGTTCCTTGTGTGTGTGAGGATATAGTATATTCTGTGTTTGTGGTTGATGCTAGAACTTGCCTGGTGTGTGTGTGAAGCGAAATAAAGAGTGTGAGTTTAGGAGATGATTTAGGCATTTCTTTGGCAACCTGTAATTGTTTACCTTCATTTTACCTACCCGTGGACATTATCCTAGTCAACCCTTTTGAGCCTTTAAGCCTATTTTCTTTGACAACCTCATATGTAAGCCTAATCCATTTTTTTCAAGACCATAATTTGATCCAAATTCCTAAGCGCTTTAAATTGTAAAGTCATGTGACAAAATAAGAGGAAATTGGATGAGTGTGATGCCTTAGAATGTATTGGTGCTTGAATTCGTTATGAAAAAGAATTTCTATCATAGAGGTGTATTATGAAAAGAAAAATGAAAAAGAAAACTAAAAAGTTAGTTATGTTTAAAATTGAAAAACAAAAGAGGTGAGAAGGGGTGGTAGATTAAAAGAAAGTAGAAAGGTTGTTCAAAAGAGAGTGTTAAACGGCATAATGTGATGTATTAAAGTGCTTAGGAACATAGTCACTATTTCTGGCCAAAATAGTCCTACCCGTCCCTTAGCCTACATTACAACCTGTAGAAGACCTATTTGATCCTAAGATTAGCATTCTGATATTTAGTGGAGCATTACACTAAGGGCAAGCCTATGGTCATCAGTTGCAGCATATGAATTCTTTGTGAGAGCGAGAGCAAGGATAATCATATACCCATGCTTCGATAGATGAAAATACTTGTGAGTGATTATGGGTGATATATTGTGAGACACACATGGTTGATGAGTTTTGGGTAGTTGTGTATGATTCTTTGTTCCTTAACTTTTGAATACGAATTAGCCATCATCACGAGTCTATGTTAGAGGTTAAATTGTTTCTAGTAGTGATCAGAAAACTACTCTTTGTTAATGATTGTCGTGCCTGTCTTGATGAATATTTTGTGCTGTTACTGTGAAACCCTAAGTAGATGTTTAGATGGACATGATATTTTGTTCGAGGACGAACAAAGCTTTAAGTGTGGGGTGTTGATGATAGGCGTATTTACACGCCTAAAGTACTATAATTTACCCATATTTTAGCTAAGTTTTGAGGACAAAATATATAATTCATGCACTTTTAGTCCTTTTTCCTATAAGTGAGCTAACAAACGTGATTAGCAAGTTTTCAGGTATAAATGATGAAGATTTCAGCATTGTATGGATAACTTGACGCCCAAGGAAGCTTCACGAAAGAAGGAAAGGAGAGCTTGGACGCCTAGGGACTAAAAGTGACGTATGGAAAACCTGTTCCGGGCAAAAACAATATTTCTAAAGACTTTGGGGATCAGCAGTAACTTAGTAGGATTAGGATAATGATGCAGTAACCTAGTAGGACTAGGATAAGTAATGCAGTAGCTTAGTAGGAATAGGATATGGGTGTTATAAATACCCTATTTTGCTGGAGATTTTTATTATTCCCATCCATCCACCATCCATCCATCCATCAAAAGAATTCTCCACCACCCTCATCCCTATTCTATCCTTTCCCTTTTTCTTGATTAATTCATTGTTGGCATTATTTTTCATATATTTGACTTTTAATTTTTACAACAAGAGAAAAGCTATTTGCAAGGAATTCACGTGAGATTTATTGATGATAATGTCTATTGTGATTTCCGTTGCACTCATGCATAGCTAAACTTCTCTGTTGGGGTTATGGAAGCCTTATGAGATACTATCTATTGCTATGATTTTGTGAATTCTTGACACGTATGCTGCTTATATCATTACTCTCTTCATCTTAATGCAAATTCTTGTGGTTGCAAACGCATAGAATACGCCAGTATAGCATTAACTTGTTCGAAAGAAAAGTTATATGTCTGGAAAAAAGATAATGTCAAGGTAATAGGGCACCAACCCCTGTTAAAAAGTTAGTGTCGTAACTGGATTAACCTCTTGGAGAATTTGTACCGTTAGACACGCTTTAAGCTCGAAAGAGTTAAAGTGAAATAATCCTTGATGGTCGAAAGACGCCTGGATTTACCATAGAATACAATTCTCTATAAGCACATGCATGTCTGAATTCCGCATAACTCATAGCCAATAGAGACGTATAACTCATAAGGTGGACATAACCCCAACTCTCAATTCTCATTGGTTAAACATCTTACTGAACATTCTTTCCTTTTTACTTTGCTATTTTCCATTTTTACTCTACTATTTTGTTACATTATTGCATGCTACAAAATCCCCCCTTTTACGAGACTTGCACCAAAAGTCTAATAATCTTTGCTTACTTAGTGACCGGCTATTCTCTGTGGGATCGATACCCAACCCAGTTGGGTTATATATTTGACAACGACCGCTTACACTCTTACGAGAGCTGTAGATTGAGCGTTATCAGTACCCTCACCTCTTATCCACCAATCCAGATCAAGCTCAAGGTAACATTTCTCCTTAAGCTTATTCAGCTTCCGTTCAGTATTTAATATAACTTAGTATTCAGTTTCATGCTCATGTTTTATCATAAATTTGGTATCAAGTACCATTGCATATTCATTCATGCATTCATGTACCATCTCACTTATGAAATTATGCATCAGACATGCATTCCCATTGTGAGTAACTTAGTTCTTTAGAACACTGAGTTATGCATTCATGAATCAATTACATATGCATTAAATATGCATGTTCAGTATGTTATGTTCAGCTTGTCAGTCATGAGATCATGTTCCATCTATCAATGTTCAGTTAATGTTCAGCTTACTGTTCCCCCTCTCAGCCAGTCTCATTCGAGGACGAATGTTCCCAAGGGGGAGATATTGTAATACCCCGAATTTTCTTACTAGCTAATTTTGTCCCAAGAATGCCTAGTATTAGATTCTAAAGGGAATGATGATTATTCCATGAGGAATTTTCAATATTTTCACTTTTTTCATGGGGAAAATTAAATAAGCTTTCCATCGATATAAAATTTGCCCAAATCCGACAACCGAGAGATGAGTTAGAGCCTTTTAGTGAGACAGTATATCACCTGAGCCTCTAGTGCATCGCGGAGAAAGCTCAAATAGAAATTGTTAATTTCCAGTGTTTCTTCGTGATAGTGGTGTGTCACGCCAAACTTCCAGGTCTCAGACAAGGTGGCAACACGATAGCTCTGCATCGCGCCACCGTGCAATTTCTCATTTGTTACTTTCCAGTGACTTGACGCGATAGTGGCACGTCGCACTAAGGATGAAAATTGAGAAATTTTCTCAGAAATTAAAGACGTTTCCTAGGGTTAAAAGGGTCAATTTCCCCATCCTATATAATCCTTATAACACGAGATTTGGCCATAATTCAACAACTTATACTCAATTACTCACAAAAACTCTCAAGAACAAGCCCTAGGGTTTTCATAGAAGGTTCAATTCCAAGGAAAATCATCGTCAAATTTCAAGAATCTCTTCATCAATCTTCAAAAAATCACGAACTAAGGTATGCGTAGTGTTCATCCATGGATCCCTTTCATTCGTGGAGTCCAAGAATCATGTTTTTAAATAACCTATTCCTATTTGCTTATTGTGATTTGATTATGTTCATGTTGATAGTTGTTATTTATGTTTCAAAATGGTCTGTTGATGACCTTCCATGAAGTATTTGAGTTTGTTGATTGAAAACCTATGAGTTCGGGTAGTTTTAGATTCTTAAATTGATGATTTCACCTATGCTATAAAATGTGCATGTAAGGTGTTTGATAAAATACCTAGAATGATAGAATCATGTTCCTTATGACTCAATAGTATCTAACTGAGAAGTCCATGCTAACCCTTATGATGCAACACAATTTCCATGCTCTTGTTGTGTATTGACTGTTGTGTTATGCAACGTTCATGCTATTGAAATTATGAAAATATGTACATGTTATATGCATTCCCTTCCATGATCAAGACTTTGATAACCATGTGAAGCATGAAATCCCTTATTTATGGAATTATGAATTATCAACTCTATTCCTATGATCAAGAAGTATTATGGATTGTTGATGTTGGTCATGTATTCAAGAATGTCATGCCTTGTCAGTTTCCTTCTATCGAGTCCTGGGGGTACTTGTACCCAAAAAATATAGTTGTGTGCCTAGAGCCATGTCATATTTTCACGATACTCTCAGTCAAGCTATGTTTCATAGAAGTCAGTCAGTTATGTGACTCAGGAAATCTCAAAAATCTCATGAACTCAGTACTCAGTAAAATCAGTAATCTCATGAACTCAATACTCAGTAAGATCAGTAATCTCATGAACTCAGTCAGTTATTAGATATCAATAGTATTCCATCAGTCGATAAAATTCAGTAAACTCAGTCTATGTACAGTCATTAAATCATTTTCAGTCTCTTCAGATGGGAGTAAAAATTAGCACCGAGTGAACCCAAGGATGGGAACACACACTGTCAGATGAGGGAGTGATTCTTAGCAGTCATCCTTGTGTTCCAGAACTATGTAGCCAACATAGGTTGAGACATCAACACTATCAGATTAGGGTTAATGAGGTGGATAAGCACTGTCAGATGAGGGCCCCACTGTTCTCTTTTAGGGACACTGTTAGATGAGGGTAGCCACAGTTGTCTTTATCAGTGGCGCGATATTGACACCCTTCTAATCAGGGCACAGATTGGACCCCATCTCAGCTGTTATAGCGCAATTGGGGTATATCGGTTAAATAACTATTCCCACAGTTTTAGTATCAGTCTTAGTAAAAGAACTTAGATAGTTCTTCAGATTTCAAGACTGTCAGATACAGTCAACTCAATCATAGTATGAACTCAAATAGTTCCATCAAATTTAGGATTGTCAGACACAGTCACTCATGTTATTTGTTATATCAGTTATCAGAACTCGAGTATCAGTCATGCTAGACACAGTCACTCATGTTTCTTCATTTTTATGTTATATTATGCAGTGTATAGGTACATATATCATTCATGGGTTAGTTTGTGGTCCTTTGGGGTCATGAGCACCATGTAGCGTTTTGGTTCAGATAATCGGGGCATTACAAAGATCCTTTCCGCACTAGGCAAAAATTTGTTGTTTTGACCATCGACAAAGACATGCCTCTCCCTAAACTTTTCACCAAATTTTCTAGCAATTGAATTGAATATATACTATACGGGATACTCCCGTTCATCCATCAACACCAAGTTGAGCGACTCGACGATGTTTGTTGTCATCACATCGTACTTTTTTCTCGGGAAGTGTACTTTACTCTATTTCTCAAAACCAAGCATATTTTTAAGGACATGTGCTGCCTCATGACTATTATTCTTTAATTCGGTAAAATGCTCGCTAAACTCATCAACAGTATATGCCTTTTTCGTGGCATAGAACAGATAAAGATGTTCTCCGTAGTGCTGATTTACAAGCAGATTTTTAGCGAGTTGCCTCATGAAAAGTCCATGATGTGCTTGATTGTATACATGGGAGAAGGAATTGGTAATGCTAATGTGCCTGTCGGAGATCACACATAGATCTGGTTTATCTTTTATGATAGACTTCAACTTTTAAAAAAAGAAGATCCAAGAAGCATCATTCTCTTTATCGATAACACAAAATGCAATTGGAAAGATATGATTTTTTGTGTCCTGTGCAACTTCACTCAGCAACACGCCCCTGTACTCTCTATACAAATGTGTGCCATCGATGACAATTACCTTTCTCATGTGGGCATATCCCCGTATGCAAGCTCTGAATGCTAAGAAGTAGCAAACGAACGATCCATCAATCCGGTTTACCATGATAGAGTAGGAAGACCCCCAGATTCAACAACTCCACCATATGGGAAAAAGCCGACAGGCAAGCATATACATGCTTCGGTGTCCCGCAAATGATGTTCTTCAGAATTACACTTCCTTTCCAACTCATCCAATAGCTTGCATAGCAATGCAACTCCTTGAACATAATTATTTGAATTTATCTTACTCTTTGATCCTTTCCATCCCCAAAATGATTTACGCATAGTAAAGAAATCAATTAGGAGGACAACCTCTTATTCCTGCGGGTGGCATGTTCAACATCGCATGTGTGCAACCCGACATACTTGTATATGTGAAATTTGTATGAGGTTTCATACTTTATTTCCCTCAAGAACCAGCCACAACCAAGAGATAAACATTTTGTCTTCAAAAATTTAGAGCAGTTCTTCTCCAAACAATAATCAAAACACTGCCTCACCGTTGCTGTGTGTAGTAGCATTTTGAGCTCTTTTTTGTCGGTGAATATTTGATCGGGATAGAAATTAGTTTCGTCGATGAAGAAATATCCTGGTTGTGATCCCGTTCTGCGGTCTTCATCATCATCTTGCAAGTCTGATAAAACGTCTCCCATAAGAATACAATCATCTTCTGTATTAATAGGATCATCGTCATTGTTCTCATAATTACTGAAATCATCACCAACTGTCGGGTGCGGAGGTGGGGGTTCTGATTAATTTACCAGTCCTTCGAAGGACCTCTCAACTACATTTATCCTCAAAATAGGCCTAAAGCCATTTGCATCAACATCCATCATGTACATTAACACACGTACATCACTATTTATGATTGTAGTATTCACCTTTTCCCTCGAACGCATTAGATAACTAATCACCACATCGCCCGACGAGTAATTTAGATCCCCACTTTGCATTACGCTTGCAACCAATTCATCGTACGAACTGTTGCGGTAAATAGTAATGGGGATTTTCACCTTGGTAAAATATCTCCATTTCCAGCATTTGGGAATCTCCACCTATTCTCCCATGAAATCACCAGAAAACAGAACAAATTCTGCAATAGACATCCTAGAATTAGGTTTTGGTCGACGGTAGATTATGCTTATGGTCTAGGTCGGGTTATATGTACGGTCGATGAATGACGATCAGTGGTGATGACTGGGCAACTATCCATACAAAAACCTTGAAATTGTAAATATTATTTCTAATCAACGATCGTTGGGTTTATGGAATAGAGAAATGAACTTGGAGTCACCTGAGCTGTTGTAATGTACTTTCTAAAGTGGTTTTGAGTAATGTGAGTGGTTTCAAGCTTTTTAAAAATGGTGGAAAGTGTGTTTGAGAATATACCAAATAAATGGGGTAACAATGGGTGCAATGGACAAACTTATGATGTTTGTGGACTGATTTAGAGCTGATCGCCGAAAAATAACTCTAGAAAAGTGTCTGGAATCGGAGAGTTTTGGAGGGAAAAACAACCATCTTCTATTTTTAGCTTTTGAATTTTTTTTATTTAATATTTTTGAAAACCTAGATATTTTTGTATATATAATGGTAGCTGATGGAGTGTGTTGAAGTGTATTATTTAAAACTTGTGGATGAATTTATTAAGTTGGGAGTATTAAGTTAAAGTGAATTATTATAAAATTTGTAGGTGAATTTGTTAAGTTAGAAAAGTGGATGATGATGTGGATTTAAGTGTCCTTTTGACAAATTTTTCATCACGTTTATAACTTTGGCAAAATAGTTTTCCATAGTGTCCTTTTGACGAACTTGCCCAAGTGAAATAGTGGAGTGAAAATAGAAAAAAGTATAGTATTGAAAGTAAAACAAGCCTTGTCTAGTTAATGGACAAAATAATGCTAATCTTGCTATAAACTGTAATTTTGCAAAAACGCTATTTATTGTAATTATAGTCTTAAGTATGATACTTTCTGTAATTTTTCCTTCTTATATTATTGAACTTTCATTTGTATTATCCAGAGAAACACTTCTGTATATATGGTCTCTTTCTTTTATAGTAAAATACATAAACAACCTTTGAATTTTTTAATGTTTTTCATATTGACACCTCAATTAGCTCATTGCTTATTGAATTCTTTTATTCATTCACAAATGGTTTCAATTAAACACAGTTGATGACATAGCATGACATGTGCAATACACTCTCCACTAGGAGAGTGAGAAGCAATAATCAACCCAAAATTAAAAAAAAAAAAGGACCAATCAAAAACCGACACATTGAAGGAATTAAAAAAAAAAAGATGAAATTAAAGCTTTCCCTGCCACGGCCCTCTGTAACGACCCATTTCATCGTTACTAAATTATTCTTAATAAATTTATGAAAATTCTTAGTTTTCATTCCTCAAATTAATTTGGGTCCAAATTAGCCAATAATTTATTTATTGTGCCACCTTAAACGTTTCGACGAAGATTTTAGCCTTCGGATGTGTCTAGATAGACTCAAGACCGATGAATTTAATTATTCATAAGGGATAATATCAATACTTTAGTTTGAAATTTCTTTAGGTGTGAATTAAGGTCGTACAATATCCCTAACACAAAGTTAAGTATAAAACTTTCTTTTCAATACAGTTTCGATATGAGTTTCTATTAGGGTCAACTTTAAATGATCATATCTCTTATAACATAAGGAGTTCCGAAACCCATAACCTAACAAATTAAAGATGTCTGAGTCTTCTTTCCAATGCAACAAACTGTTCCTCAATACAAATTCAGAGTAAAAAGTTGACTACTTTACTGAGCACTGTCCAGGCTGAAGCAGGATTTCGCTGTAGCAAGAATTCTGATGGTATTTAAATCATCTTCAACCATATTTTAAGTCCAAAAACCCCAAATTTCATTCCCCATCCCTAGAGAGGTGATTTTCCAAGGCTTAAGGTGAAATTCCTTAGTTGAGATAAGTTTTTTCATTATTTTCTTCGTCTTTTAATCCTTAAACATCTTAGAATCCTTAGAAAGACCTTTAATGGTGGAATCCTTTTGGAAAATACTCATGGGTATTTTTACTATGACGTAGAGCTGATTTTAAACTATAAATTAAAATTTTCTAACATGAATTTCATAAACTAGATTATGAATTTTAATGGGTAGGAACCTTGAATTCCGTAAAGACGAGACCTTAAGCATAAAAACTCCATTAATGGAGATGGATTATGCTTGAAAGAGCTAATTAATGGCTAGCTGATATTGGGGAATGAACCTTGAATTAAGGGTACAATTAGTGGGTTTGAATTCCCAAGATATTTATTTGAAGAGTAAATATTTAATTACTCCTATAATTGCTTGATTTTTAGATAATTGGTTGTTCCAAGGCATAAAAGAAAGGAAAAAGCATCCTTGTTGCATCTTGCTTCTTCTAAAAGTTTGGCGTTCAGGTAGGCTAGGTTTAATGAGTAGAAGATTGTGTTATTTTATATTTTCATATTTAGAATTGATGGGAGAAAGCATGTCTAGGCCTGCGGGTATGGAGTTAAGGTGGATAAAGACATGAGTACTTAACTTTAATTCCGAAAAACTATATTATTGATTGATTATGTGATATTTAGGATATTATGTGTTATGTGCCCGAAAGGAGATTGTTGTAAATGTAGAATATGAACATGAAGTTTTTTTAGTTGTTCTAGTGATGAACCTAGTTGAGTTGTAATGGTATTAGATTGTATTTATTGTGCAATTATATGATGAGGAGAATTATGGTAAGATCGAATATTGATGAGCATAGTAATATCTAAGGGATAGATGACTTGAATTAGTGTGATGATTTTATTATGTGGAAAGAAGTAGAGGATAATGATACGCATGAACATGCTAGTTATATGTGGTGATGTTAGAACCCAAGTTGCGGTATTTGAGAAGATAATGATATTTTTAATAATTAATGAGTAACTAAGGCTCCAATAGTGACTTGTATGCGTAAGAATTAAATTGTGATTTATTTTATGACATTCTTTTTTTGATATTGCTAAAAATACTCTATCTATTGGATGCCCATGAGAGGCTAAATTGGTGATAATGATGGTTTATTGAATTGTGCCTATGAATGACTTCTTTGATAATGATAACTCCTTAAAGTAATACTATGAATATTTTTTGATTGGTATTCGGACATGCTTGAAATTATTGATGCGTGTATAAATGATTAGTGAAAATTTACTTGATGGAATTGTCTTATGACTTTAAGTATACTTGTAAACTTGGTGCATTACTGTATGCTATGAGGTTGTGTAAATTTAATATTGATAATACTTGTTTATGTTGGATCGGGTACCACGCCGGTATGAATGTGTATATGTTGGATCGGGTACCACGCCGGTACGGATATGTATATGTTGGATCGGGTACCACGCTGGTACAGATGTGTATATGTTGGATCGGGTACCACACCGGTATGGATGTGTATATGTTGGATCAGGTACCACGCTGGTATGGATGTGTATATGTTGGATCGGGTACCACACCGGTACGAATGTGTATATTATTGATCGGGTACCATGCCGGTACGGATGTGTATATATTGGATCGAGTACCACGCCGGTATGGATATGTTTATGTTGGATAGGGTACCACGCCGGTAGGGATATGTATATGTTGGATCGGGTACCACGCCGGTACGGATATGTATATGTTGGATCGGGTACCACGCTGGTGCGGTACATGAACATAGTTTGTTCCCTACAGGTCATGACTATTTGGGCAAAAATAAGTCCAATAGCATGTGTGTACATATTTGTGTTGAGTCTGTGGATGTTTACAGTATGATTGATACTCTTGATGGTTATGTGGTTTGTTTATGAGCGTTATTTTATTTGTTATTCATGTATTGTTGATTCATTGGGTATTTGATTGTGTGATATATATTTGAAGAAGTGAAACTTTGTACGTACTTATATGTTGGTTGACTTGCTTTATTTATACATGTTTTAATTGTAGCTTACCAGAATAGCTAGTTATCATTCTTTAATATTATATGAGAACATTTGGTTGTTAGCCCGAGAATTTGGTGTGGGTTGTGTATGATTGCGGGTTTGTTTCTATGAATATAAGTAATGAAAAATATAAGGTGAATAAAGAGGAATAGTGTTGTATTAGCATTGGATTGTGGTTGACAGTGTGAATTAATGAGGCTAACGTTTGCTAGTAGCGAATATAATATTGATGGAGTTGGAAGAGTGGTGGGATGTTGTAACTTATATTGGTAGAGTAATAATATTATTACAACCTTAGTTGAATTATATTCCATTCAGGATGTCATGATTTATTTTCTTTAATTCTATTTTATGATTATATAGACTAACATGGTAGGCCGATGATGCCTACCAATACGTGTGGTTATACTGACCCTACTCTTCTACATTCCTTCTTTGAGTATAGACTGAATGCAGGTTAGATGCAGTTTCTAGATGGATGACGATATTCAGTACTAACTTCTGCACTTTCTTCCTGGCAGATGTTAGAGTCTTTGTATTATTTATTTTATTATCAGTCTATGTTGTAGTAGATAGCTCTTGTACATGTCTGACCAAGTCTTGGGATATTGAAGGACATTTGTAATAAGTTTATTTATTAGTATTTAATTTACTTTATATATTTCCTTAAAATAGAAGTCTTACGTATATTTTTCGTTGGGTAATAAGGGTTCTCCAAGCTACTTAGAATAGCGTAGGTGCCCGCACAGTCCGTTAGTCTGGGTCGTGATGGTTGGTATCAGAGTGTTAGGTTCACCAGTCCCACAAGTAAAAGAGCAATGTCAACTAGAGTTCCATAGATTGGTGTGTAGGGCCCCACACCCAATCTTCAAAAGGCTATGAGTCATGTAGAAGTCATTTTCCTTTCTTTCTCTCCATCGTGCCATTCTAATCTTGCACTATTAGATTTAATCCAATTAGTATCTAGACAATTCTAATTGGTATCTTAACACAGCTCAATTGGAATATAGTTGATTCCAATTGGTATCTTAGAAATTTTGAATAAAAATCTAGGAGATTGCAATTGGTATATATTAATAAGGTCTAATGTTATTGTTAATAGATAAAAACTTGTGAAATTTGTGAACTTATTGATTGCTTGTGTTTGATATTTGGCTAAACTTGTATTGCTAGATTTTTGTCATTGTTGTTAATTATTTTTGTTTGAATTTAAGTGATGAAAATTGATGAAGTTGTTTTGGTTTATAATTGTGATGGGATTATTTGATTTCTTGTTATTGTGAAATTAAAACTTTTATGGTGCTTACTTAATTTTGGTACTATTATACTGATGAAATTGATGGTATGAGAATTGAGAGGATGATATGAGAATATGATGTCAAGAAAAGATGGTGAAAAAGTAACATGAATAAAAGACTGAGGTGATATGTATTTTCCGTTATGAGAGGTTCTTGTTAATGATCTTATGGATGGATCCTTGTGTAGTTCGATTATTTGATATTATTTGGGGATCCTTGTGTGGTCCGGTTAATGATACTGTATTTAAAAATTTTATGCAGTTTTATTATTGAAATTATAATGGGTTCCTTGTGAGGATTAGCTAAGTGACATTATCTTGAGTTTCTTATGGGAATGAATTCTTAATGCTTGGCAAAATAATGAGTTTTAAATAAAAGTGACAAAAACTGGTAGAGGTTGTTGATACCTACAAAATGTGATCGATGACTTGTCTGGAATGTGATATTGGTGATGAGACTGTTAATGACCTATAATCGATTTATTTTGTTTGGCCTTGCTCATATGCTAGTGGTGTGGGGACCACTCTTGAGGTGATTAAGAGTTAACTGAAGCCCGTAATAAAAATATTGTTAGGTATAAATAAGAATGACTCTGTATATCTTAAATTGGTGTTAGTGATATAAGAGTAATTTGTCTTGACCATGTAGTGTTTGTCGTTGAAAAATATTGATTAGTGATTATCATGACATAAGTTGTAGCTGTGGATTTATGCATTAGGAAAAATCTTGAGAAGATAAATTATCGTAGACTTAACCTTGTGGCTGAATTATACATTTGCATGTCCCACAGTGTTGGCTGATATATGACACTGTTAGAGGATAGTAATTTCCATGATAGTGGTAATACAAAATCAAATGGCTTAGTTACATTCATAAAATAATTAAGGATGATTCTGAATGGGAAATAAATGAATTATTAAATGGCATGATTGACCTTTCCTTGGATGATACTTGGTGGATATTGCTTGTTGAGTGATTAAGGTATGATGATTAAATGAGTATTAACAATATTGTGGAGGAGAATGTGTTGTAGGCTATAATTCATTGGAATTTTTATGGCCAATTGTTGTAAGCCTGTGTAATGAGTGAGAGGTTATGTTTTCATCTATGTGTAGTAGTAAATACTAAGCTTGAACCGTAGGTAATCTTGAGGTAAAAACAATAGTATTTGTGAAATGTTGAAGCTAGCTTTATAGAATGAATTTAATAGTCTTGATTGAGTTCATGAGGATATCTAAGTTATGTGACTTTTAGATGGTGTGGTGACATACATATGACCGAGATTTAGAATCTCCATGGGGTAGTCTTGGATAGAAATAGAGTCTGGTGTCTCAGGGAGAGCTTGTGTGTTGGATAGATTAGATGTGACTTTTTTAGTGTTGAAGTTCAAATAGTAGATTCATGTAGCACCTCGAAGCACTTTTCAGAATTGAATTCGGGAATCTAGAGTTTAAGTAGTGAAAAAGTGGTGCTTCTGGATGTTTGTTTTCATCAAGGTGAATCTTTTAACCATCTTTATCTTACTTTCGTGAAACTAAAGTTTCAGACTTAGGTCGTTGAAAAAAGAATAAGTGATTTGTTTGTAAATATTTTGCACCGTATCTTCGTATTTTGAAAAAATTTGATAGAATGTGGGTTGGTCGATAAGAATATAGAGTGGGTGAATGGGGTGAAGTATAAACAACTCTGTTAGTAATATTTCTCTAGTTCCAGCTTCATGCTTTTCTCCACAAAATGCCCGTTCGGGGACGAACAGATGGTAAATTGGTAAATTGGTATCTGAAAATTCTGATGGTATTTAAATCATCTGCAACCGTATTTTAAGTCCAAAAATCCCAAATTTCATTCTCCAATCCTCGCGAGGTGATTTTTCAAGGCTTAAGGTGAAATTCCTTCGTTGAGGTAAGTTTTTCCATTATTTTCTTCATCTTTTAATCCTTAAACATCTTAGAATCCTTAGAAAGACCTTTAATGGTGGAATCTTTTTGAGAAATACTCATGGGTGTTTTTAATATGATGTAGAGCTGATTCTAAACTGTAAATTAAAAATTTCTAATATGAATTTCATAAACTAGATTATGAATTTTGATGGTTAGGAACCTTGAATTCCGTTAAGACGAGACCTTAAGCATAAAAACTCCATTAATGGAGATGAATTAATCTTGAAAGAGCTAATTAATGGTTAACTGATATTAGGGAATGATATAGACCTTGAATTGAGGATACAATTAGTGGGTTTGAATCCCCAAGATATTTATTTGAAGAGTAAATATTTAATTACTCTTATAATTTCATGATTTTTAGATGATTGATTGTTCCAAGGCATGAAAGAAAAGAAAGTGCATCCTTGTTGTAGCTTGCTTCTTTCAAAAGCTTGGCGTCCAAGTAGGCTAGGTTTAATGAGTAGAAGATTGTGTTATTTTATATTTTCATAATTTAGAATTGATGGGAGAAAGCATGTCTAGGCTTGCGAGTATGGATTTGAGGTGGATAAAGACATGAGTACTTAACTTTAATCCTGAAAACTATATTATTGATTGATTATGTGATATTTAAGATATTATGTGTTATGTGCCCGAAAGAAGATTGTTGTAAATGTAGTATATGAACATGATGTTTTTTTGTTGTTCTAGTGATTGTAAATGTTGTAATGGTATTAGATTGTATGTATTGGGCAATAATATGATGAGGAGAATTATGCTAAGATCGAATATTGATGAGCATAGTAATATCTAAGGGATATATGACTTGATTTAGTGTGATGATTGTATTATGTGGAAAGAGATACAGAATAATGATACGCATGAACGTGCTAGTTTTAAGTGGTGATGTTAGAACCCAAGTTGCAGTATTTAAGAAGATAATATTTTTAATAATTAATGAGTAACTAATGCTCCAACAGTGACTTGTATGTGTAAAAATTAAATTATGATTTATTTTATGATATTCTTGTTTTGATATTGATAAAAAATACTATATCTATTGGATGCCCATGAGAGGCTAAATTGGAGATAATGATGGTTTATTGAATTGTTCCTATGAGTGGTTTATTTGAAAATGATAACTCTTTACATTAATTCTATGAATATTTGTTGATTGGTATTCAGACATTCTTGAAATTGGTGATGCGTGTATAAATGATTATTGAAAATTTACTTGATGGAATTGTCTTATGACTTTAAGTGTACTTGTAAACTTGGTGCATTATTGTATGTTGTGAGGTTGTAAAAAATTTATACAAATAATACTTATTTATGTTGGATCGGGTACCACGCCGGTATGGATATGTATATGTTGGATTGGGTACCACGCTGGTACAGATGTGTATATGTTGGATCGAGTACCACGCCGGTACGGATGTGTATATGTTGGATCGGGTACCACGTTGATACGGATATGTATATGTTGTATTGGGTACCACGCCGGTACGGATGTTTATATGTTGGATCGGGTACCACGCCGGTATGGATGTGTATATGTTTGATCGGGTACCACGCCGGTTCAGATGTGTATATATTGGATCGGGTATCATGCTGGTACGGATATGTATGTGTTGGATCGGGTACCACGCCGATACAAATATGTATATGTTGGATCATGTACCACACCGGTACGGATATGTATATGTTGGATCGGGCACCATGCCGGTATGGTACATGAATATAGATTGTTCCCTGTAGGTCATGACTATTTGGGAAAAATAAGTTGCATAGCATGTGTGTACATATTTGTGTTGAGTTTGTGGATGTTTACAGTATGGTTCATACTCTTGATGGTTATGTGACTTATTTATGAGCACTGTTTGATTTGTTATTCCTGTATTGTTGATCATTGGGTATTTGATTGTGTGATATCTATTTGAAGAAGTGAAACTTTGTACTTACTTATATGTTGGTTGACTTGCTTCATTTATACATATTTTAATTGTAGCTTACCAGAATAGCTAGTTATCATTCTTTAATATTATATGAGAACATTTGTTTGTTAGCCCGAGAATTTAGTGTGGGTTGTCTTTGATTGCGGGTTTGTTCCTGTGAATATGAGTAATGAAAAAGATAAGATAAATAAAGAGAAATAGTGTTGTATTAGCGTTGGATTGTGGTTGATGGTGTGAATTAAGGATAAATTACATAAAACAACACCTTAAGTATCCTATATTATTTAAAATCTCATCCCACTATGTTGTATTATTTATTTTATTATCAATCTATGTTGTAGTAGATAGCTCATGTACATGTATGACCAAGTATTGGGATTGTGAAGGACATTTGTAATAAGTTTTTGAAAAATGTTTATTTATTCGTATTTAATTTACTTTATATTTCCTTAAAACAAAAGTCTTTCGCATATTTTTCGTTGGGTAATAAGGGTTCTCCTAGTTACTTAGAATAGCGTAGGTACCCACACGATCCATTAGTCTGGGTCGTGACACCCTCCACGTCTTCCTCTTCCATAAATATAGCATTTATACCTTCAAATTGTATTGAAATCAATGATAGTTTTTGTATTACAATAAAATCTAATCAAATTTCAGATACAAAATTAGCTCAAAGTTGAATCTTTCAATTTTTTCAACAATGACTTCTTCAATATAAATTTAAATTCAAATTTCATAAATAACAATGAACTTCACCATGAAAACATCCAACATCATTCTCTACAATATGAAAATATTTTTTCTTCTTCCATTTTCAGAATTTCCTCTAATGGTTGTTTGGTATTGTTTTGGTGGGAAAATGGAGGAGTGAAACTGAGCTCCTCTTTTTTCTTCTCACTAAAAATAGTATTTGAGAAGTGAGAAAAATTAAAAGAGGAAAAAAATAGAATGAATGTAAGAAAAAAGATGGATGATAATAAAAGAAGAGGGGGAAAAAGAAAATGAGTATATGTTATTAGCTAGTGGAGCTTCAATGGTTGAATGAGATAAAATTTAGAGGAAGAAGAAACAAAAAATAATATACTTTTTTTTCCTAATTTTTTTTTTCTTCTTTGATGAAATAGAATTTTATGATTGGTTAAAATTTTCACGTCAAAGAAAGTGCATTACACACATCCAATTCTTAAAAAAAGTTGGCTTTAAAAAAGTGTCACGTTAGACGTTTGTGCTTAATTGAAATATTTGTGAATGAATAAAGAGTTTAATAGGTACATAAGATAATTAAGGTGCCAATACAAAAAAAGTTAAAAAATTAATGGGCCTGTTTATGTATTTTTCCTTCTTTTGTTGTTGTACTTCCCTTTGTCAGTGGCGGAGCCTCATGTTTTTCGACACCCCTACATCAAAAAATTATATCATTATATCTAGGTAAAAGGTTTTCATATATTTGCTTATTTACAGTCTGACACTCCTTAATAAAATTTTGGATCCACCAACTTTGTATCTCGTGACTAAAACTGGCATATCTATTGTGTTTTCTTATGTTCCCTACATAATAATATCAATGTTTTTTTTACTAATAATATCTATGGAGAAATTCCGTTCTACTAATAATGGAGCAATGCATTGTTAATAAAGGGGTGTCATTTTGAGACAACTCCAATAAAAAAATACACTATATTCTAAAAAAGATACTTCTTATACTTCGTTATGTTGGGTTCGAAGTCGAGAGGGCGTCATGCGGAAGCTATTAGTTGCAAACTATGAGATGATAAATCAGATGACAATGAAAAACAATACTAAAAACATGATTTTATTATATGATTTGGCCAATTGGCCTACATATAAAACCTAATATTAAAAAACATAAAATTAATAAGAGAAAAAATCTCCTCCAAAACGAAAAATCTTAAAAGACTACATTGTGGATGCTATTGTGTTATGGTATGAGAAAGGGGTGTTCTATTTATAGAGTTCCAAAATCTTTCCTCTAAGAAAGAGGTTAGCCAAATATGGAAAAGAATTATATTTTTTGTTTTAGGAAAAGTAAAAGTAATTATGGTAACTTTTATTTTTCTTCAAAGAAAATAGTAAAACTTAAATATAGTAAGAAAATCAGGGCAAAAACCCTAACAGGTCATGTGTTTACTTCTTCATATCATGACTCTCCTTGGTATAAATTATGGCTTCATTTGTAACACCCCTCATTTTGAGCTAAAAATCGAACCATCGTTCCTACATGCGTAAGTTCTAATTCCATTGTTTATACTTAGATTCAAGTGTCATGATCTTTCGCCAAGTATATGAAGTGATTATGAGGTGAAAAATATTCATAGAAATGGCCTAAAGTAAAGTTGAGCTAAGAATCTTTCATTCATCACATAAAATTTTGCAGCTCAAGACCCACCAAATCGTAGATAATTGAATTAGCTTTCTAACGATATAAATTTCGCCAAAATCCGATAATCGAGAGAAAAGTTATGGCTTTTTCCGTGTGAGGCAGTAAGCCGACGCGATCATGACGCGTCGCGTCGAGATCGCGTCGATACGAAACCAGACGCGGATATAAGGCTGTTTTATGCATTATTTCAGTTTCTAATGGGTCTAAAAGTACCGCGGTCATTTCCCCTCACACAAAATCCATCTATAGCATAGAATTTCAGCCCCAAGAAGCCAAAATTGCTTATTTTACTCTAATCCTCTCAAAATCCAAACCCTATTCCTTTCCCTCAAGATCAAGAATCAAGATCTTAAGTTCAAGATTTCAAGAAATGGATCAAGATCCGGGTTCCGCTCTTTCTGTCAAAAAATCTAAGGTACGTGGGGTATATCCTAAAATTATATGGCCTTGTTGAAACACTTGAACATGATTTAAAGCTTATCAAGCATGAATTTATAAAAGGGGTTTTGAAATCTATGTTTCGATTTATGTATCGTAAACCTTCTAATGATAGAATTGTTTTGGCCTTGTGGCCTTTTCCCCTTAAGTTGATTTATACGTATATGTATATGTATATGTATGAAAATTTGAGACTTAAGATTGTTTCAGATCACAAATTATGAAATCTCTCTCTTGTGATGAATTAAAGTTTATAATCTTATTGTGAATGGTTTCAAATGCATGATTTATGGTTTAAAAATAGCTTTCTCAATATCATAGTATTTGAACATGATTTAGAGGTGATGAGAGGGAGTTTCTTGATATATATGTTCTTGTGTTAAAGAGAAAGAATTGCATGTCACTGAGAACTTTGACATGACCACCTTGTGTATTTGAAATGTTGAAAAATAGAGTTTCTTGCATGTGTTTACATGAGTTTAAAGAAAAAGTTCTTTGAATTGATTTATTGATATGGTGGTCCTGAACCTTATGTTTTGAAAGAAGAGATTATGATATGCTATTAATGGCTCAGAGATGCGACTTGCAAGTCAATGGTATGACGATACCATATACATGTATGCCATAACATAGCTAGAGTTTCTTAGAGTTTGATTTCAAAGAATGAAATGATTTAAAGAGTTAAAAATAGGCTTAAAGAGGGTTAAGTGGTTACCCGAAGAAGGCTTGAGTTCAAGTAACTCTTAGCTTAAAATAAAATTTTGCCGATACGGGTTTATTATTATTGTACACTGGAGACGGCCCTGTGGCGTAGTAGAGACAGAGACTCCGACCCTTGTAGAAAACTTGGGTTGGGGGCTTAGCTGCCGAGTTAATGGCAGATTCCATATAACCCGTGGAATTTCAGAGTTGTAGGGTATACCACCTAGCGCAGAAGTAAAATAAAGAGTGTCACAGAGTTCAGATGATTTTATAGAGTCTTTCAAATATGCCCATGTGATTCTTACCATATGATATATTTATGAACTATTTTGAATTTCTCTCATATATGTTGAATAAAAAAATTATTATTTTGGATTTCTCTGCGTACCAGTACAACTGTATTGACCCACTACCTTTCAGGGTCTGAGGCTCAGTCTAGAGGTCCTGCTAATCTGTAGAGCTTTCAGACAGAAGTAAAATTTGCGGTGGTGAGCCTTCTTTATTCCGGTAGGCATATCTCTTTTTAGACATATTTTTTTTTACTTTGGTTTTGGTCCACTGGAGGCCTTATCCCAGGTTTCAGACAGTTATTGATGTCATGTGTAGTACAGATTTCGCAGACTGAGAAAGATGTTGCTTAAATATTGATAAACCTATTTCCACAGTGTTAAACAGATTTTAGAGTATGACCATGATTCTGTATTGTTTTGTATTTCCTCAAATTTTCTTATACTATATGAATATTATACATGATTACTAGATTTAGAAAGGCGCTCGGGCCTCCATGGTTCGGGATGCTCGTTACGGCCAGGGATCAAGCTTGGGTCGTGACAAACTTGGTATCAGAGCACGGTTCATGGTTCCAGGGTGTCTACAAAATTGTGTCTAGTAGAGTTTTTCTTATGGGTTTGTTGTGTAACACATTTATAATCAGGAGGCTACCGGGCATTTAGGAGTTGTTTTTCATTCTTTCATACTCTAGTTCGTGCTATAGAGTTGTCCATAAAAAAGTTATTCAGATTCGTTCCTTGTTTTTATTTCATGGGCCATGCCTCACTGTCAAGGAGATACAAGTCTAAGAGTCTAGCTCCCCCAACAATGTGGTTCTCTCTATTTGAGTTATCCATGAAGTTATGAGATAGCATAAGGACTTGAGAGGAGTCCATTAGTGCTTCAAGGTGTATTGATTTGAGTGTATGCCTTTATTCTAATAAAATCGTGCCTTTCATCCTTAGGTACAAAGTCTATTTAGTCCCCTTTCAAAATTCTTATTGCAGATGTCTTCCATAAGGGTAATGATGTGTAACAGAATGTTGAAACTATATTTCACCTGAGTAGTCGTGTATGTTAAAGTGTCATGACCTATTGGTAGCGAGTTGGTTCGGAAGTTCTTGATAAGGAGTCACAAGGTTAGAAGTCAGAGTGAGGGTGACTTTTGTATAAATAGAGAGTTTTAGTTGCATAACCGTTGATTGAGGGATGGTTTTCCATTTTATAGTGATACGATTATTATTTATTCAAAATAGAGAAGGAGATCAAAGTGGATAGTTATGGTGGTTGTAGAAATCATTTATAAGTGGTAAGAGGAAAGGGGTAGATTAGTTAATAAGTTGTTGTTAGAGGCTCATTAGTGTTTATTGAATTTTGAAGAACATTGTGATGTATGATTAGGTAAGTGAGTATGATGTGAGGAATTACAATAAGTTGATAAGACTTAAATGGGTTATATTAAAAGATTAAGATCGACTAATCCTATCATATGACTATACCCTTTTGATGGTCCTTTATTTAGTAGTAGTAAACTAGAAATTCAGGTGTGAAGGTATGTAGTGGATTTTGAGTGTTAATAATGAGGTTATGGCGGGGTTGTGATTGTAGGTAGTAGCTAAGTGAAGTGAAGTATTTGGGCTGATTTCCCAATGTAATACCCCGTATATTTTTAAGCTAGAAAATAAATCGTTGTTCCTACACATGAAACCTCTTATCCAATGATTCATATTTGAGTACATGAATTAGGATGAGTATCCTAGTGATAATAGAGCTTATGATGTGTTAAGAATGTTCATGAGAGTCACTTAGAGTAATCCAAGCTAAGAACTTTTGAATTCACCAAGTTTTCGTGTGTGATTTCACATAGGTCATCTTTGAACGAGAATAACTTAGTTTATAGGTGGTATTTTGGCATATTTATACCCTCCAAATTGTATAAAATTTAAGCTTTCCGTCGATACCAAATTCGCCTAAACGGGACACCCGGTGAAGAAGTTATGGCGATTTAAAGCTTCGACAACGTCATTTCAGTCAGTGGCGCATTGCGCTATAGGCCAAAATGATGTTTGTCAATTTCCAGTGTCTCTCCGCGATTCCACCGTATCACGGTGAGTTTCCAGGTCACAAATGAGTGGCAACGCGATATCTCCGCATCGCGCCGGGGGTCCAAATCGGGAAATTTTCACAGAAATTAAATGATGCATCTAGAGGGGTATTTGGGTCATCTTTCCACCCCTATATATTCCATAAACACAGAATTTAGCCCCAATCCAACCACATTATACTCTCTTTTCTCAAAATTCTCTCAAGAACTCCATAGGGTTTTCATAGGAGCTTCAAGACTCAAAGGATTTCACCGTTAATTTTCACGGATCTTCCATCTAAGGTATGCGTAGTGTTCATCTATGGATCTATTTTGTTCATAGAGCTCAAGAAACATGTTTTAAATATTATTTTGTGATTGTCTTGTTGTGATATGACCATGTACATGTTGATGATGGTTGTTTAAGTTTCAAGATGATATCTAAAGGTGTTTTCATGAAGAATATGTGTTTGTTAGTTGAAATCCATGAACTTTGTGTGGTTTAAAATGGAGAAATTCATGAAAACACACCTAAGATAAGAGAATGCATGCAAATTTTTTGATAAAATGCTTAAGGTGATAAGATTCGCGTCCCATGATTTAATAGTGCTTAAATGACAAGTCCATGCCCTATGCTTTATGATTCCACATGAATTTCATGTTATTGATATGCGTCATTGTTGTGATATGGATTGAGCATGATATTGAAGCTATGCAAGTATACACATGTTTTATGAATTTCCCTTCCATACGTAAGATGTTGAGAACTATGCTTAGTGTGAAATCCCCTACATATGATATGGTGAATTGTGGACTCCATTTTATGATCAAGTCAGTTATGTGTGTCAGTTTCCCTCCATTGATTCCTAGGGGTACTTGTACCCAAAAAATATAGTTATGTGCCTAGAGCCATGTCACGTTATCATGATAATCTCAGTCAATCCATGATCTATAGAACTCAGGCAGTCATGTGACTCAGGAAATCTCAAAAATCTCATGATCTCAATAAATTCTTAGATAGTAGTACTATTCTTTCAGTCAACGGAAGTCAGTTACTCAGTCCATGTACAGGCAGTTAAATCATGTTCAGTCTCATCAGATGGGAGTAGAAGTTAGAACCGAGTGAACCCAAGGATGGGAACTCACCTGCCAGTTTAGGGTGTGATTCTCAGTAGTCATCCTTGTGATCTAGAACTACGTAGCCAGGGTAGGTTGAGACATCTTAACCTGCTAGATTAGGTTGATGAGGTGGCTTAACCTGTCTGTTTAGGGTTTCCACCATTCTCATTCGAGTACCTGCCAGCTAAGGGTCACTCACAGCTGTCCTTACCAGTGGCACGGTATTGACTCCCTTCCAGTCGGGGCAGAGATTGGACCCCAACCTAGCTATATGCGTTATTGGGGCATGTCGGTTAAGCAACTACCTCCCACAATTTTAGTCCCAGTCTCAGTAAAAGAACTCAGATAATTTTTCAAATTTCAGTATACTAGGACTGTCAGTTACAGTCAATTCAGTTATAGTACGAAACTCAGGTAGTTCCCTCAGATTCAGGACTGTCAAACACAGTCATCCAAGTTATCAGAATTCCAGTATCAGTCATGTTAGATAACAGTAAACTATGTATTAACGTACAGATCCAGATATCACGTAATCATAATCTCAGTTACTATGTATGCATGTTTGCACTCTCACGTTCATATTAGTCAGTCAGTTAGCATTGCTCATATATGTAAACCCTTTTACATTTATCCTACCTCACTCGTATACTCAGTACTCCCAGTTGTACTGACGCATTTGCTCTATGGTTCTTTCTTTTATGTTACACCATAGGTTCAGAGTCACGAGTCCCAGATCAGCAGTAGCAGTAGCATTCCAGTGCGCAGAGTTGCAGTGAGTCCTCATCCATACGAGGACGATATTATTTAATTTCATTCATTATTTCAGTTCAGTTTTGCTAGACGGAGTTAGTAGGAGACATATTCCTTCAACTCCTTATTTCAAAAAGTATTTATAGGCTTTCAGATTTAGTTCAGATTTTTTATCCAGACTTCAGTTGTTTTGGGTATTTATTACCCCATATGGATGCTATTATTTATCAGATATTCTATTCAGTTGAACCTTATGACCTATTGTTCATGTTTTATGCATTTTACAAGTATATTATGCAGTGTACATGTACAGATATCAGTCATGGGTTAGCTTGTGGTCCCTCGGGATCATAAGCACCGTGTAGTATTTCGATTCAGCAAATCGAGGCGCTACACCCAATTTGATGGACTAGTATAATATGTGGCATTCTTTATCGATGGTATATAATTGAGGCTAGACAATAGGTTTAAACTTTATATGTGGAGTGTAGTGGTGAGAATAATAATTCGAGGTTGATGATGCATGTTTTGTGGGTAGTAATTAGTAGGCTTGATGTAGTGTGTGGAATGGCCTAGGTTGGCAAATTATGAAAAAGGGAGTGGATAAATAGTGGTATATATACTTGAGGACTAGCATTAGAAATTATGATTTGTGGTTGAGTCATTAAGATGATAAGAGTGATATTCATATAAGAATAAGTCAAACCCATGGTGGCATGTTGTTAGATAAGGTTGTATGGTATAAGTGTCATGTGTACTCAACTTGTGTTTTTGAACTTTGTAGCACAGAGAGGTTTGGGGAGTTATTGTATAGCGCTATTTAGAGTTGAATTGAAGAATATGGGTAGTCAATGTGCGTCTTTAATGTTGTTTTACTAATGTTTTTGTTAAGTTGTAAGTTGGGCAATTAGAGATGTAATGCGAGTATAAGGAATTGAAGATGGAACATTAAGTCTTTAGAAGTGTGGGTGTCTATGCCTATGAAAATGTTAGTCGTAAGTTTATGACTTTGGGAGTTAGAAGAAATTATGATTAGTGTCCCTGAAAGGGGATGTCCTAGGAAATAATCTAGTGTCTTCGTATTAGAGACTAATGAGAGGAGTTTGTGTTGATGTTTATACTGATACTTCCCCCTTCCTCTTATGATAAGAGGTGTGAATGCATGCTCTCATGAGAGTGGGAGTTGTAGGATGATGGCTATAGAGGCTAGAAAAAGCTAAGAGTAGCATATACAAAAAAGTAATACCTGCAAAGTACAGTTCTTCAGGAAGAGTTTAGACTTAAAGTATGCGGTGATGTCTCTTTTGTGTTGAGAGTTGTGGCTATAGATTTAATAAGGGGATATGTCCATAAGTCTAGGGTTGTGACTTTAATCTAAGAGGGACATAGGGAATTAAGTTAGTTCCCAAATTTTTTTCTCAATTTGGCAAGTTGCGGAGAGGAGTAATTATAAATATAATCTTACTCAAGCATACTCCTCCTACTTCCATTTCTGAGATTATTCTGCTAATGTATTACATCATTTGTTCAAGTCAGTCCAATGCCTATGGCTCGAGTACTCTATGGACTTATGTTTATGATCTGATCTCCAAACTAGAAGAAATTATGTCTCTCAGTAATCCAGTCTTTCACGTGTTCAAGCCATATGTTATGTTGTTCGTGATCCATAAAAATCTATGTCTCCCAACATGTTTGGTCCTAAGAGAATATATTTCTATATGTCACTAATTCATCCTATGTCGGGTTTAGCCCAAGTGTTAAGGTTTATGCAAACTCATGGAAAAATCTCAGTTCCTTAAGTGAGGAGAAATCTCTTCAAGAAGAAATCTTTGTCTTAGTTTTAATGTAACACCCTGTAGCGTTCTCAACTCAATACCACTCTTGGTTGCATATGTGGAGAGTTTTCAACCTGAAAAATTTTCTGATTATTAAAAGACTTAGTTATATTTATGAGTTTGTAACTCTCATCATTTTCAAATTGATCTTTCCGACCCTGAGAAATAGATTTTTGAGTCGATTCATGTTCAGGAGTGTAAAGGGGTTATTCCGGTAAAGTTTTAGATTTTTCAGATCGCGTTTGAGACATGTTTGAGTGAGCAAACTAGTGGATCAACGCGATATAGATGTGCCGAGCCGGTAATCGTGTTGGCCAAACCAGTTTCTCGACACGATCTCGACACATCGCGTCTCCAATCGCGCCAGGTGCCCAGTTTATCTTACTGATTTTTTGAGTCCAGGAGGATAATTCAGTCTCTTTCCCTCATTTTTCCTTGCTATGTGCACCAATGTTTTATCAGTGCTCTACCCTAAGAATTCATGTGTTATTGTGTTTTTTCGAATGACTCTTTGCTTATGATCCAGACACCTGATATATAGAGCACCTCATGTCTATTTTATCGTATCTTCATTTCATGTCCCTCCTTGAGTAGTGCAACAAGTATAAGTTATGGTCTAATAGTGTTACTCCCATTCATGATTTTTGTGTTGGGGTCCCTTAATGACCCTCCGTATGATAGTACTATGGTGGTTGTGGAAGCATGGTGATGTGTTAGGTAGGGGAGCAGATGTTCCTGAAGGTGAAAAATTTGATGTGATTCTCGAGCTAAGGTTATAGGTGAAAGGGAAAAGAAGGAGATGAAATTTTGTTGTATGAAATATCTAAGAAGGAGGGATGTGGCGAAAATATTTGTGAGAGTAATTAAAATTGTTGGTATTAGTGGGGAAATCCATAAAGTGGGTGTAGTAATGATAGGCTTGAATGTTGTGATTGATGAAAACTTAACCCATGTACTATGTGGTTAGTATTCCTTGAATTAAAACCAGAGAGTGTTTGACAATAGTGATAAGGTGAGACAATATTCTTAATGGGATGTAAAGTACAGGGTCCTATCGTTTAAGTTATCACCTTTTTACTCTGAGTTAGGCTTCAACATAGCAGTGCTAAGTAGTGAGACTCAAATTCTTATGGCTAGATGTATGATTGGAGAATTGTAAGTTGGCAAGTGTGAAGTATGCTATTTATTGTTTGGGGTGTAGATGATTAGTGCCCCTAAGTTTAAGTCTATTTGTGGTACTTTGTAAGGTAGAGAATGCTTCTAGTCCTATCTTTCGCGAAATCATATTTCATTATTAGTACAAATATAAATCAGGTCTATGATTATCAAATAAATCCCTTCCTTATGTTTTGAAGATTATGGTACATAGAGCTCATGTGCAAGATCATCCCTATGTAAAGTCTTATTATCTTATGTTTCATGCTTTCACAATTCACTCGGGGTTATCAAGAAACTCATTGGATTCCACTGTATATGTTGTTGAGGAAAATTGTGCAATGTGAGACTATGTTCTTTCTTCTAAACTTTCTGAGCTTCGAAAGGTCCCCACCCATCATTCGGGGATAATGATTCCAAGGGGGAGATAAGGTAACACCCCGCATTTTCGAGCTAGAAATTGAACTGTCGTTTCTATGTGCGTAAGCTCTAATTCCATGGTTTATACTTAGATTCATGTGTCATGATCTTTCACCTAGTATATGAAGTGATTATGAGGTGAAAAATATTCATAGAAATGGCCTAAAGCAAAGTTGAGCTAAGAATCTTTCATTCATCCAAAATTGGATATTAGATTCTACAAGGGTCTAATTTGAACGTGTATAATTTTTTATACATATAGAATTTTGTAACTCAAAACCCACGAAATTGTAGATAATTAAATTATCTTTCTAACAATTCAAATTTTGCCAAAATCCGATAACCGAGCGAAAAGTTATGGCTTATTTTCGTGTGAGGCAATAAGCCAACGCGATCATGACGCGTCGACACGAAACCAAATGCGTATATAAGGCTGTTTTACGCATTATTTCAGTTTCTAATGGGTCTAAGGGCATCGTGGTCATTTTCCCTCACCCAAAATCCATCTATAACATAGAATTTCAGCCCCAAGAAGCCAAAATTGCTTATTTTACTCTAATCCTCTCAAAATCCAAACCCTAATCCTTTCCCTCAAGATCAAAAATCAAGATCTTAAGTTCAAGATTTCAAAAAACGGTTCAAGATCCAGATTTCGCTCTTTCTCCTAAATAATCTAAGGTATGTGGGTTTTATCGTAAAACTATATGGGCTTGTTGAAACACTTGAACATGATTTAAAGATTACCAAGCATGAATTAATAAAAGGGGTTTTGAAATCTATGTTTTGATTTATGTATCGTAAACCTTCTAATGATAGAATTGTTTTGGCCTTGTGGCCTTTTCCCCTTAATTTGATTTATACGTATATGTATATGTATATGTATGAAAATTTGAGATTTAAGATTGTTTGAGAGCACAAATTATGAAATCCCTCTCTTGTGATGAATTTAAGTTAATGATCTTATTGTGAATGGTTTGAAATGCATGATTTATGGTTTGAAAATAGTTTTCTCAAAATCATAGTATTTGAACATGATTTAGAGGTGATGAGAGGGAGTTTCTTGATATAATTATGTTTTTGTGTTAAAGAGAAAGAATTGCATGTGATTGATAACTTTGACATGACCACCTTGTGTATTTGAAATGTTGAAAAAGAGAGTTTCTTGCATGTGTTTTCATGAGTTTAAAGAGAGAGTTGTTTGAATTGATTTATTGATATGGTGGTCCTGAACCTTATGTTTTAAAATAAGAGATTTGATATGTTATTAATGGCTCAGAGATGCGACTTGCAAGTCAATGGTATGACGATGCCATATACATGTATGCCATAACAAAGCTAAAGTTTTTCAGAGTTTGACTTCAGAGAATGAAATGTTTTAAAGAGTTAAAAATGGGCTTAAAGAAGGTTAGGAGGTTACGGAAGAAGGCTTGAGTTCAAGTAACTCTTAGCCTAAAACCGTATTTTGCCGATACGGTTATATTATTATTGTACGCTGGCGACGGCCCTGCGGCGTAGTAGAGACAGAGACTCCGACCCTTACGGAAAACTTGGGTTGTGGGCTTGGCTGCTGAGTTAATGGAAGATTCCATGTAGCCCGTGGAATTTCAGAGTTGTAGGGTATACCACCTAGCGCAGAAGTAAAATAAAGAGTGTTACAGAGTTCATATGATTTTATAGAATCTTTTAAATATGCCCATGTGATTCTTACCATATGATATATTTATGAACTGTTTTAAATTGTTCTCATATATATGTTGAATAAAAAAATTATTATTTTGGATTTGCTCTGCGTACCAGTACAGCTATATTGACCCCCCTACCTTCTAGGGTCTGAGGCTCAGTATAGAGGTCCTGCTAATCTGTAGAGCTTTCAGACAGAAGCGAAGTTTGCGGTGGTGAGCCCTCTTTATTCCGGAAGGCATATCTAGTTTTACACATATTTTTTTTTACTTTGGTTTTGGTCCACTGGGGGCCTTGTCCTAGGTTTCAGACAGTTGTTGATGTCATGTGTAGTAGAGATTTCACACACTGAGAAAAATATTGTTTAAATATTGATAAACCTATTTCCGCATTGTTGAACAGATTTCAGAGTATGACCATGATTCCGTATTATTTTGTATTTCCCAAATTTTCTTATACTATATGCATATTGTGCATGATTACCAGATTTAGAAGGGCGCTCGGGCCTCCATGGTTTGGGATGCTCGTTACGGTCAGGGCCCCGGCTCGGATCGTGACATCATTACTATATTTGACAGTAAATATCATCTCAATTTTACAAATAACAGCTAGCTCCCTTATATATTTGCAGGGATAGAACTTTGATTCAAATCTTATATGTCTTTAAAATAATCAATTGAATATGTGTAAATTATTAAGTCAGAACTCAATAACTTAAAAGAAAATTATAATCAATAAAACTTGTGACTTTAAATTCTGAATCCCGTATCTGCAAGCCAATTTTACACTTCAATACTTAAAATGCAAGTGAAATTATAATTAGTTATTTGAAAAGTATTCTAGTGCAAGCAGTAGTTTGACTATAATCACAAATCTTCAAATGGTAGTATCAAACAGGAGCCAATAATTAAAATTCAATTAGTATCTACAAATAACAAAAAATATCTGGAGAGCTAGGAATTGATGTTTTTGAGTTCTGTAAACTATCAACAAATTTATCACTCATCTTGATCATCATGTAGAAATTAAATTTTTATATGTATTTAACATACATTTGAACATATTTACAATGCCCAGGAATTGTATTTGGCCAAACTCGTATCAAAGTAATACTCATTAAAGAATTGTGATATATACGTGAGAGGAGGAAAAATTATACTTGGGGATTCAAACAAATTCAGTTTTCTTAATCTTATATTTATATTAGAAATATGTCAAATAATATATATGTAAAAGATATCTATTAGCAAAACACAACAATAAAGAGAGATTTTAAGTTTGATGGTAATTCTAAAGTCATAAATTTTTAAATGTCAGCTGCACCAAATATACTCACCTAGACATTTTTGCTAATTAGAGATCTTTCTTGAATCTTAATTATTGGATCTTGTCATGCAATTTCCATACTTTTCCTTATCTACCAAATTAATCAAAAAGCATTTTTCTTTAAAGAAAGATTAAGTATATATTGTGTTATTAATTACATAATAATTTTTAATTTATAGATCATACAAGTGATATTGATTTTCTGAAAGTTCTATTTATCTCACCAAAATGGATTCAGATCTTATGGACACAGAAAAATATTTTACTCCCTTCATTTCATTTTATCTGACCTTTATATTACAAATAGACATTTTAATTTACTTGTCCATCCTTCACAAGTTAAGAGTATTACTTCTTTTCCATACTACTCTTAGTATTACATAGCTACATAAACTACTCGTAGTCAAATTTAGAGTCCAAAGCATTATTAATAAGGTTAAAGTTAATAAAATACATCTCTAATTAAAATTTTCTTAAGAGGTGTGCCAAGTTAACACGGACCATGTAAGATGAAGCGGATGGAATAATACGTTAATCCTTCCATCCAACAATACTTGTCCACTATTTACTTGACACACATGTTAATAGGTAATTTTACTATATCACCCTTTGAATATAATAAATTGAATGATGAATAAGATTTTACAACAGAGGTAAAACGGATATAAATGCATAATGTATTCATTGTTTTTTCAAACTATACAAATATTGTTGATTATCTGGATTTAGTAACATGTGTTAGTACTGTTGGACGAAGGAAGTAAATTAGAAAATAGTGTGGATTCAGCAAAACAATAAAAGTATATCAAAATTCTCCTTTGGGTAGAACTATGATACACTATCATAATTTAAACATCATTTTTCAACTTTAATAGGCAATTAATTATTTTTTAATCAAACATCAATTTCTGATTTTAATTTTAGAATTATGTAATTAAGGGACATTGCCTTTGTATTTTTCCGACACTTTGATTTCCTACAGCAGCAAAGAGTTATTTGTTGCTTATTAGAACTGACAATTCAATCACCAAACAATTTGTTTACTTTTTTCTTTATTGGTAAAAATCCATTGATTGTCCATTCATTAGGAAGCATCTTTTGAATTGACAATAGGGATATCTTTCTTTTTATCATTTTTCAAAATGTTGATAAACTTGGTGGGTCCTTTAGTTTCAATCATCCAAAAGTAGGATAAGAGATCTCGCACACAATTATTACTCTCATGACAACCTAAAAATCAAGGATAAAACCAAATTCGTGAGAATGACCTCACTTACTTGGCTCAAACTAAAAATAGGTCGACGAAAGAGACTTTTTTTTTATCCTTTCTTAGGTAAGTTGTCCAACAATGATGTGTTAAGTATATTGACCTCAATCCATACACTTTGTTACCACTGCCTTAGTGATGAAAGAAAGGAGTGTATGTGATAACCTTAATAAGTGGAGGAAGGACCAATTTATAGAGGTTAATACTTAATCGGGTACATTCATCAAGTAACTGATCTACGGATAAGATTTATTCATTAATTATGGACATTACTTGAGTCACAAGTATACTTCGACAACATGTAAACTTGATCCATAAATAAGCTTGGGCCACAAGTAAGAATTATTCTTACAATAACAGCTATATGGACTTGAGATGAATTATATCACTGAGATATTGTCACTTAATGCTTTTAAATAATGAGTTTGAATTTGATCTGATATATCTACACTAGATAGAGTATAAAATTTGATTCATGTTTCTAATCTTTTTCCACAATTCTTTTTTGTCTGAGATTTTCCTATAATTAAGTAGTTGGAAGCCTTGACAATAGGTAGGATTAGAAGTCCTTAGTATATATCTCTGCAACAATTATGTATTTCACTCGGGATACAATTCTCCTACAACTTGGATCATCACTTTGTAGTTGTATTTCTATATCTTCTCAATTTTGCAATACCATATAGACTTAAATATAAATATTTGATATAAATAATCAAGGATACGTTATAAAATTCGATTTATTTTTTGAAGTTTAGTCGTTCAATATTCAACAAAAATTATTCGTATTTTTATAATATGTAAATAGATAGATATAGATTAAAAAGGATTAATTGTCTAGACACTAGAGAACCACTTATGTACGTACTGTCTCTTTCTTATAAAATTGCACTTTCATTGGTATTATCTAGAAAACCACTTGTGTATGTATGGTCTCTTTCTTTTATTGAAAAATACATAAATAGTCTTTGAATTTTTTAATTTTTTTCGTATTGACACGTCAATTAGCTCATTACCTACTGAATCCTTTATTTATTCATAAATAATTTCAATTAAGCACTATTGCTGACATGACATGACATGTGCAATACACTCTCCACTAGGAGAGTGATAAGCCATAATTAACCCAAAATAAAATATAAAAAAGACAACCGATCAAAAATAGACACATAGAAGGAATTAAAACAAAGAAGAAGATGAGATTGAAGCTTTCCCTGCGATGCCCCTCCGCCGTCCACAAACATAGCATTTATACCTTCAAAATGCATCCGGAATCAATGATGTTTTTTTTATTATAGTAAAATACAGTCAAATTTCAGATTCAAAATTAGCTCAAAGTTGAATCCTTCAAGTTTTTCAACAATGGTTCCTTCAATATAATTTTAAATTCAAATTTCATAAATAACAATAAACTCCACTAGAAAAACATCCAACACCATTCACTACAATATGAAAATAATTCACCGTCTTTTATTTTCAGATTTTCCTCTAATGGATGTTGGGTGTTGTTTTGGTGGAAAAACGGATGAGTGAAGGTGAGCTCCTCTTTTTTCTTCTCACTAAATTTTTTTTTTGAGAAGTGAGAAAAATTAAAAGAGGAAAAAAAGTAGAATGAGTGTAAGAAAAAAAGAAGGATGATAATGAAAGAAGAGGGAGAAAAAAAAGAAATTGAGTATATGTTATTAGCTAGTGGTGCTTCAATGGTGGAAAGAGACAAAATTTAGAGGAAGAAGACGACACAAAAAAAAAAAATCTTTTTTTCTTTTTTTTTCTTAATTTCTTTTATATTTTACTTTTTCTACTTTGATGAAATAGAATCTTATGGTTAAAATTTTCACGTCACAACAAGTTCATTTCACACGTCCAATTCTTAAAAAATGTTGGCTTTAAAAAAGTGTCATGTCGAACGCTTGTTCTTAATTGAAATCATTTATGAACGAATAAAGGGTTCAATAGTTACATGAGCCAATTGAGGTGCCAATACGAAAAAAAGTCAAAAAGTTCATGATCCTGTTTATGTATTTTGCCTTCTTTTATTATTGTACTTTCCTTTCTAAGTGGTGGAGCCTCATGTTGTTCGACACCCTTCATCGAAAAATTATATCATTATAGCTAGGTAAAAGGTTTTCATAGATTTGCTTATTGACAGTTTGACACTCCTTAATAAAATTTTGACTCCAACTTTGTATCTCGTGACTAAAATTGTCATATTTATTGTGTTTTCTTATGTTCACTACATAATAATATCAATATTTTTTTAGATAAGTTTGATGAATTTATGTGATGGAGAATTTTCGTTCGACTATTAATGGAGCTATGCATCGTTAATAAAGGGGTGTCATTTTGAGACTTCTCCAATAAAAAATCACACTATATTCTAAAAAAAAATACTTCTTCATACGTTTACTTCTTCATATCATGACTTTCCTTGGTATAAATTATTGCTCCGTGACTATATTTGACAATAAATATCATCTCGATTTGCAAATAACACTAGCTTCCGTATATATTTGCAGGGATAGAACTTTGATTCAAATCTTGTATATCTTTAAAATAATCAATTGAATATGTGCAAATTACTAAGTCAGAACTCAATAACTTAAAAGAAAACTAGAGTCAATAAAAATTGTGACTTTAAATTCTGACTCCCGGACCTGTAAGCTAATTTTACACTTCAATACTTAAAATGCAAGTGAAATTATAATTAATTATTTGAAAAGTATTCTAGTGAAAGCAGTAGTTTAACTATAATTGTAAATCTTCAAATGTTAGTATAAAACAAGAGCCGGTAATTAAAATTCAATAAGTATCTACAAATAACAAAAATATTTGGAGAGCTGAGATTTGATGTTTATGAGTTCTGCAAACTATCATTAAATTTATAACTAATCTTGATCATTATGTAGCAATTAAATTTTTATATGTATTTAACATACATTTGAATATATTTACAATGCCTAGGAATTGTGTTTGGCTAAACTCACATCTAAGTAATACTAATTAAAGAATTGTGATATATACATGAGCGGAGGAAAAATTATACTTGCGGATTCAAACAAATTCAATATTTTTAGATCTTATATTTATATTAGAAAATATATCAAATAATATATGTAAACGATATCTATTGGCCTAACACAACAATATAGAAAGATTTTAAGTTTGATGGTAAGTCAAAACTCAAAAATTTTAAATTATAGCCACACCAAACATACTCGCACAGATATTTTTATTAATTAGAGATCTTTCTTGAATCTTAATTATTGGATCTTGTCATGCAATTTCCATAACTCATACAACTGATATTAATTTTCTGAAAGTTCTATTTGTCTCACCAAAAATGGATTCAGATCTTATGGACACAGAAAAATATTTTATTCCCTCCTTTTTATTTTATTTGACCTCTATATTACAAATAGAAATTTTAATTTACTTGTCCATCCTTCACAAATTAAGAGATATTTATTATTTCTTTTTCATACTACTCTTAGTATTACATAGCTACATAAACTACTCCTAGTCAAATTTAAAGTCCAAAGTATTATTAATAAGGTTAAAATTAATAAAATATACCTCTAATTAAAATTTTCTTAAGGAGTGTGCCAAGTTAACTGGGACCATGTAAGATGAAGCGGATGGAATAATACGTTACTCCTTTCATCCAACAATACTCGTCCACTATTTACTTGACACACATGTTAAGAGGTAATTTTACTATATCACCCTTTGAATATAATAAATTGAATGATGAATAAGATTTATAACAAAGATAAAACGAAGAGAAATGCATAAAGTATTCACTATTTTTTTAAACTATACAAATATTATTGATTATCTAGCTTTAGTAACATGTGTAAGTACTGTTGTATGAAGAAAGTAAATTTCGACAGAGAAAATAAAAAAGCATTGCAAAAAGTGGAGTGGCAATTACCATTTTGGATGGGAAATTTGTTATAATGTCCGAGGGGACAACCAACATTACAAACTTGTTTTTGAGTTTGATCGAAAAATCCGCTATGAAATCTTCTTATCTTTTCGAAACAAAATTAATAAATTTGAAAATTGCGTAAATATTATTATATTCAAATTATCTAAAAAAATATATAAAAAAATTAAGGTCAAATACAGACTTATCTAAATTTTGAAATCTAAAAATGACACATAAATTAAAATAAAGAACATATTATTTTTAGATTTTCATATCTAAGGCTTGTTTAATTCTATCTAATTTTTTCCCTCTCTTATAGAAAATTGTGGTTAATATGTGGCATGGAGAATCCCCTTCTATAGAAAGTGACATTACTTATTATTGTCTCTTCTTAGATATTGACATGTTTAACACATGTACCAAATAATAAGATCCACTAAAATGAAATGAAATGAAATGAAATGAAATGAAATGAAATAAAAGAATCTGAAAGATCATTGTTGATGAGTCGACCAGTCTCCTTGGTCCTCGCTCATCACATAAATTCATACAAATTATCTAGATATAAATCTAAAGAATACTAAGAAATCTGAATTTCATTGTTGATGAGTGGACAGGTCTACTTAGTCCTCCCCAATGGCGGAGCCAATATTTTCTCTAAGGGGGGTCAGAAATGACATACAAACAAATTGAAGGAGGTTCAACATCTACTATATATACAGAAAAAATATCAAACTAGGTATAAATTGTATAAGTTTTCACCGAAGGAGATTCGGATGAACTCCCTCAGCAAAGGGAAGCTTCGCCCCTGGTCCTCCCCCACCACATATATTCATACAAATTATCTAGATATAAATCTAAAAAATGATAAGAAATCTGAAATTTCATTGTTGATGAGTGGACAGGTCTCTTTAGTAATTCCCCATCATATAAATTCATACAAATTATCTAGATACCTATCTAAAAAATATTAAGTTTATACTATATCATAACTAAAAAAAAGGTAAAAGTTGACCGACGTTGCTCAACTTTTATCTACTTTATTTTTTTAGAAAATTCAATGATACTAATTGAGTACGGTCGAATTTTTTAGTGCCAAAAACTAGAGACATATAAAATTAACCGAGCTTATTCGTTAAAAAATATTGCAAACTTGTTTTTACAAAAAAAAGACCAATGTTTTTTTTCATTTTATTTAAGAAAAAACTCAAATATATCATAGAATTATCATAAATGGCTTATTCATGTCACCCTTAATAGTTGAACCTATATATATATGGCTGCTCAAAGTCTGGTAGCTGCAGGTAAATCTTTCATGGATGTTGCGATTATGTTTACACTAAGAAGGGTTTGCATTGTGAGGCCCGTGCGGTCAATGATAAGATACTTCCTTACCAGTACAACTACAATAGGAGTTATAGTGGTGCTAGGTCTAAGGGTAGAGGATTTCAAAGATAGTATCCTCAATAGCATCCATATCATCATAAAGGTCAATCTAGTAGGCATGTTTTGGAAACGCATCAGATTTAAGATGGGGCCAACCTAGTTATAGTGATTTTAGTTGCAGGGCAGTAGCCAATTATCGAGAGGTCTTTAGGCTGAGGAAACTATTCTGGCTTAGCGAGGACTTCTCGTAAGGTTAGAGTTCCGAAGGCATGCTATGAGTGTGGGGTTATTGGTCATTTTGCCCAAGAGTGTCCCCATTGGGGGATGCTTGAGCCTTCTATTGTAACACTCCGAGTCTGCATCCTGGACGTCACACAGTGCTTATGACCTCAAAGGACCACAAGCTAACCCATGTGTAACGCCCCTCATTTTTGAGCTAGAAATTGAATCGTCGTTCTACGTGTGTAAGCTCTAACTCCATGATTTATGTTTAGATTCATGTGTAATGATCTCTCGCCTATTATATGAAGTAATTATGAGGTGAAAAACGTTCATAGAAATGGCCTAAAGCAAAGTTAAGCTAAGAATCTCTCATTCATCAAAAATTGGATATTAGATTCCATAAGGGTCTACTTGGAACATGTATAACTTTTTATACACAAAGAATTTTTTATCTCAAGACCCTTCAAATTGTAGATAATTGAATTAGCTTTTCAACGATACCAATTTTACCAAAATCCGATAACCGAGTGAAAAGTTATGGCTTTTTCCGTGTGAGGCACTAAGCCGATGCGATCATGACGCGTCGCGTCGAGATCACGTCGACACAAAACCAGACTCATATCTAAGGTTGTTTTACACATTATTTCAGTTTCTAATGGGTCTAGGGGCACCGAGGTCATTTCCCCTCACCCAAAATACGTCTATAACATTGAATTTCAACCCTAAGAAGTCAAAATATCTTATTTTTCACTTTTCCTCTCAAAATGAAAACCCTAACTCCTCCCCAAAGATTCAAGAACTCATTCATAAGGTGAAGAATTCCAAGAAACGGATTAAGATCAAGGTTTCACTCTTTCTCCTAAATAATCTAAGGTACGTGGGGTTTTTCTAAAAACTACATGGGCATAGTAAATTCTTTTAATTATGCAAAAGGTTTAGAAATCATGATTTTACGGAAAGGGTTTTGGATTTACAATTATAATCATGTTTTAGAATCCTTGAGAATATTGTTTTGGTCTTTAGGTCTTCCCTTGAAAGTGATTTGATTTGTATATATGTATGTATGCATTGAAACTTTTAACTGTGAATTGAGAGCATGAAATATCGGATCTCCTCCTCTCCTATTACTTTGTTACTTGATTTACAAGTTATGAATCCTTACATTTCATGGTTTAAAAGAAGGAATCAAGATGCTAATTATCTTATGTGAATTTTATGATGATTAAGAATAGGAGAGAGGAATGTTATTATGATTTAAAATGTTGAGAACGATAAAAGAAGAAACTTCAGGAATGTTTTTGAGAAATTGGCCACCACTTATTTTAATTATTGAATGAATGGAAAGCCTTTGTATGATTTTGACTTATGATTTGAGATATGAATTTTCTTATACTATATGCATGTTCAAGTGGCCTGAATATTGTTTAGAATGAAATAATCAGACATGGCACTTTATGACATAACTATTCGACTTGCAAGTCTTGGTATGACAATACCAAATCAGACAATGCCATAAAGACAAAGACTAGTATAGAAATCAGATTTCTATCAGACTCTCATGATTTTGAATTCAGAATAATACATGTTCAGAAAAGGCTAAAATAGGGCAAAAAGAGATATTAGGTGGCTCCCCAAAGAAGGCACGAGTTCAGACAACTCATTGCCCAAAACTGTATTTTTTTATACGGGTATATTATTTTATGTTGTCTTAGAGTCCTGTGGCGTATCAAACACAAAAACTCCAACCCTTGAGAAAAGTTTGGGTTGGGGGCTTCCCTGACGAGTTAATGGCGGATTCCATATAGCCCGTGGAATATCAGACTTGTAGAGGAGTGCCACCTAACTCAGAAGTAATATAAAGAATAGAACTACATTGACAAGAATGTTTTATAATTTTCAAATAATTGCCCATGTACTTTAAACTATATCATGCATGATGTTTCATGACCTGCTCTCATTTATTTTATATATGTAAATGCATTATTTTAGATTGCTCTGCGTACCAGTACTTTTGTATTGACCTCCTATATTTTAGGGTCTGAAACTCAATTCAGGGGTCCCGCTAAACCGTAGAAGTGTTTGACAGCAGTGTGCAGTTGGTGAGCCTTCTTTCTCTCAGAAGGCCTGCTCTAGAGCATTGTTATTACATTTTGTTTTTGGGTCTGACTGGGGGCTTTGTCCCAATTTTGTTTCAGACTTATGATGGATCTTGTAATGTTAGAGATTTTACAGACGGGTGTCATATGTCTATAATATTCAGAACTCCTTCAAATTGTTCAATTTTATGTGTTTGACCATGGCACCATTTTGTATTGTTTTCCACAATTAATCTTATGCTACATGAATATGGTGCATGATTACCAGATTTAGAAGAGCGCTTGGGCCTTCATTGTTCGAGATACTCGTTACGGCCAGGGCCCCAGCTCGGGTCATGACAAACTTGGTATCAGCGCACGGTTCATGGTCCCAGGGTGTTTGCAAAATCTTGTCTAGTAGAGTCTTTCTTATGGGTGTGTTGTGCACCACACTTATAATCAGGAGGCTACCAGGCATTTAGGAGTTGTTTCCCATTCTTTCATACTCTAGTTCGTGCTATAGAGTTGTCTATAACAAGGTTATCCAATTTCATTCCTCTTTCCAATTTCATGGGTCATGCCTCATTGTCAAGGCGATACAATTCTAAGAGACTAGCTCCCCAGCGATGTGGTTCTCTCTGATTGAGTTGTCCATAAAGTTATGGATTTTGCACAAGGACTTGAGAGGAGTCCTTGAGCGCTTTAAAGTGTGTTTATTTAAGCATATAACCGTAAAAGCATTAGTCGTGTGGTTGAGCCTTAGGTATGGAGTGTATCCAGTCTCCTTTAATAAAATTCTTATTGGGGATGTGATGTATAAGAGTAATGATGTGTTGTAGAATATTGGAACGGTATTTCAACCAGAGTAGTAGTGTATGTTAAAGTGTCATGACCTATTGGTAGGGAGATGGTCTATAAGTTGGTGACTTGAAGTCATAAGGTTAGCAGTCAGAGTGAAGGTAACATTTGCTTAAATAAATAGTTTTAGTTGTATAATCATGGACTGAGGAGTGGGTTGCCATTGTATAGTGATAGACTAATGCGGAAGCAATATTTGTGGACTGTATGGTAGTATGTGAAGGAAATGGCTATCTATGATTATTATTTATTCAAGATAGAGAAGGAGCTCAAAGTAAATAGTTATGGTGGTTGTAGAAATCATTTATAGCCTGTGAATGAAAAGGGGTAGGTTAGTCAATAAGTTATGGGTAGAAATTCATTTCTATACATTGAATCTTGAAGGCAGTAGTGATGTATGCTTGGGTAAGTAGGTATGATGTGGGAATTAGAATATGTTGATAAGATTTAGATGGATTATATTATAAGATTAAGATCGACTAATCCTATCATGTGAATTTACCCCTTTTGACTGCATTTTTCTTTAAGTAGTAGTAAACTAGTACTTTATGTGAGAAGGTATGTAGTGGGTTTTGAATTATAATAGCGAGGTTATGGCAGAGTTGTGATTGTAGGTAATAGTACAGTGAAGTGAAATATTTGGGTTGTTTTCCCAATTTGATGGACTAGTATAGTATGTGGCATGCTTTACCGGTGGTATATATTGAGGATAGACGACACACTTGAACTTTAGATGTGGAGTTTAGGTTTGGAGTGTAGTGGTGAGAATAATAGCTTAAGATTAATGATGCGTGTTTTGTGGAGTAATTAGAAGGCTTGATGTGATGTGCGAAGTGGCCTAGGTTGATGATTTATGAAAAGCTTAAGTGATAATCGTGACGAATATATGTACACGAGGACTAGTATTAAAACAAGAAATTATGGTTGAATCGTTAAGTGGATAAGAATGCGAGTATTTATGAATAAGTTGACCTCAGGTAGCAGGTTGATTGAAAAAGTTTTATGTGTATAAGTGTTTTGTCTACCTAGATTTAGTTCTTGAATTTTGTAGTATGGAGAAATCTGGGAAGTTGTTGTATAATGCTCTTTAGATTTGAATTGATGAAAATTAGGTAGGCAATGTGAGCCTTGGGTATGGTTTTACAAATTTTGTTAAGTTGCAAGTTATATGATTTTAGGGGTAATGCAAGTATTCTAAGGAATTGAAGATGAAGCATTAAGTATTTAGAAGCGTGGGTGGCTATGCCCATGAAAATGTTAGTCTTAAGTTGATGACTTTGGAGGTTAGGAGAAATTACGATTACTGTCCCTGGAGGGGGTGTCTTAGAAAGGATTTTGTATCTTTTTATTTTTATTAAGGGGAGTTTGTGTTCATATGTATATTGATACCCCACTTTGTGATAGGGAGTGTGGATGCATACACCCATGAGAGTGGGAGTTGAGTGATGGCTATAGAGGCTATAGAGGCTAGCGAAAGTTAAGAGAAGCCTTTACGTAAAAGAAAGGCCTTCAGAGTATAGTTATTCAATGAGAGTTTAGAGTTTAAGTTTGTAGTGATGTTTTGTTTAAGTTGAGAGTTGTGGCTATAGATTTTATAAGGGGATGCATCTGTAAGTGTAGGATTGTGACTTTGATCTAAGGGGGAGATGGTAAATAAAGGTAGTTCCCAAATGTTCTCAGTGTAGCAAGTTGCGGGAAGGAACCATGATGAACCTAATTCTACTCAAGCATAATCCTCCTACTTCAATTTAAGAGAGTATCCTGCTAATGTCTTACGTCATCTGTTCAATTCATGCCTATTGTTCGAGTTCCGTATGGACTTATGTTTATGATCTGACCTCCAAACTAGAAGCAATTATGTCTCTCAGTAATCCAGCCTTTCATGTATTCAGTCCATATGTTATGTTGTTTGTCATCCATGAAATCTATGTCTCTCAGCATGCTTGGTCCTAAGAAAATATGTTTCTATATGTCACCGATTCATCCTATGTTGGGTTTAGCCAAGATGTTAAAGTTTATGCAAACTCATGGCAAAATCTCAGCTCCTAAAATGAGGAGCAATCGTTTCAAATAGAAATCTTTGTCTTAGTTGTACTATAACAACCCGTAGCATTCTCGATTCAATACCACTCTTAGTTGCACGTATGGCGAGCTTGCAATTTGAAAACTTTTCTAGTTGTTAAAAGACTTAGTCATATTTATGAGCGCTTAACTTCTATGATTTTAAAATTAATCTTCTTGACCTCGAGGCGTAGATTTTTTAGTTAATTCATGTTCAGAAGTGCAAAGGGGTTATTTTGGGAAAGTTTCAGATTTTTCGAACCACGTTTGAGATGCGTTTGAGTAAGAAAACCAGTGGTTAAACGCGATATCGGTGTGCCACGTCGGTAATCACGTTGGCCAAACCAATGTCTCGACGAGATCTCGACGCGTCGTGTCGCCAATCGCATCGGGTGCCCAGTTCATCTTACTAATTTTCTGAGTTTTAGTCTCTTTCCCTCATTTTGTCTTGATATGTGCACCAAGGTTTCCCTTTGTGCTCCATTCTAAGAATTCATGTTTTATTGTGTTTCTTCCAAACGACTCTCTACTTATGATCCAGACACTTGATATATGGAGCACTTCATGTCTATTTTATCATATCTTCATTTCATGTCCCTCCTTGAGTAGTGCCATAAGTATAAGTTATGGTCTAATAGTTTACTTCCATTTATGATATTTATGCTAGGTTCCCGTAACGACCCTCTGTATGATAGTATGATGGTGGTTGTGGAAGCGTGGTGATGTGTTAGGTAGGTGAGTAGATGTTCTTGAAGGTGAAAAAAAAATTTGGTGTGAATTCTCGAGCTAAGGTTATAAGTGAAAGGGAAATGAAGGAGATAAATTTTTGTTGTGTGAAATAACTAAGAAGGGGATGGACTTTTATTATGAGAAATAGTTGGGAATGAGATATATGGTGAAAATCTTTGTAAATGTAATTGAATTTGCTGGTCTTAGGGGGGAAATCCATAAAGTGGGTGTAGTAATGATAGGCTTGAATGTTGTGATTGATGAAAACTCAACCCATGTACTTTGTGGTTAGTATTCCTTGAATTAAAACCCTAGAGTGTTTGACGATAGTGATAAGGTGAGGCAATGTTCTTAATGGAGTGTAAAGTATAGGGTTCTATAGTTTAAGTTATCACCTTTTTACTCCGAGTTAGGCTTCAACATAGTAGTACTAAGTAGTAGGACTCAAATTCTTGTGTCTAGATGGGTGATTGGAGAATTGTAAGTTGGTGAGTGTGAAGTATGCTATTTATTGTTTGGGGTGTAGGCGATTAGTGCCTCTAAGTTTAAGTCCTTTCGACGGTACTTTGTAAGGTAGAGAATGCTTCAAATCCTATCTTCCGCAAAATCTTATTTGATTATTTGTACCAATATCAATCAATCTATGATCATCAAATAAACCCCTTCCTTATGTTGTGATGATTATGATTCATTTAACTCATGTGCGAAATCATCCCTATGTACATAAGACTCATTATCCCATGTTTCGTGCTTTCACGTTTCACTCGGAGTTACCATGAAACTCGTTTGATACCTTTGTATGTTTTGTTGAGTAAAATTATTCAATGCGAGATTACGTTCTTTATTCTACACTTTTATATCCTCACAATTCCCTACCCATCATTCGGGGATGAATGATCCCAAGGGGGAGATAATATAACGCCCCGCATTTTTTAGCTAGAAATTGAATCGTCGTTCTACATGTGTAAGCTCTAATTCCATGGTTTAAGTTTAGATTCATGTGTCTTGATATCTTGCCTAGTATCTAAAGTGATTATGAGGTCAAAAACATTCATAGAAATGGCCTAAAGCAAAGTTAAGTAGGATATTAGATTCTACAAGGGTCTACTTGAATATGTATAACTTTTTATACATATAGAATTTTTCAGCTCAAGACCTATCAAATTGTAGATAATAGAATTATCTTTCCAACTATATAAATTTTGCCAAAATTCGATAACCAAGAGAAAATTTATGGCTCTTTCCGTGTGAGGCAGTAAGTCGATGTGATCATGACGCATCGCGTCGAGATCGTGTCGACACGAAACCATATGGGTATCTAAGGCTTTTTTATGCATTATTTCAGTCTCTAATGGGTCTAGGGGCACCATGGTCATTTCCACTCACCCAAAATACATCTATAACATTGAATTTCAACCCCAAGAAGCCAAAATATCTTATTTTTTTACTTTTTCTCTAAAAATCAAAACCCTAACTCCTTCCCCAAAGATTCAAGAACTCATTCATAAGGTCAAGAATTCAAAGAAATGGATCAAGATCCGGGTTCTGCTCTTTTTCCTAAATAATCTAAGGTACGTGGAATTTTCCTAAAAACTACATGGACATAGTAAATTCTTTTAATTATGCAAAAGGTTTAGAAATTATGATTTTACGGAAAGGGTTTTGGATTTACAATTAAAATCATGTTTTAGAATCCTTGAGAATATTGTTTTGGTCTTTAGGCCTTCCCTTGAAAGTGATTTGATTAGTATATATATATGTATGCATTGAAACTTTGAATTGTGAATTGAGAGCATGAAATATCGGATCTTCTCCTCTCCTATTACTTTGTTACTTGATTTACAAGTTATGAATCCTTACATTTCATGGTTTTAAAGAAGGAATCAAGATGCTAATTATCTTATGTGAATTTTATGATGATTAAGAATGGGAGAAAGGAATGTTATTATGATTTAAAATGTTGAGATTGATAAAAGAAGAAACTTCAGGAATGGTTTTGAGAAATTGGCCACCACTTATTTTAATTGTTGAATGAATGGAAAGCCTTTGCATGATTTGGACTTATAATTTGAGATATGAATTTTCTTATACTATATGCATGTTCAAGTGGCCTGAACATTGTTTAGAATAAAATAATCAAACATGGATCTTTATGACATAATTATTCAACTTGCAAGTCTTGGTATACGATACCAAATCAGACAATGCCATAACAGACACATACTAGTATAGAAATCAGATTTCTATCAGACTCTCATGATTTTGAATTTTGAGTAATACATGTTCAGAAAAGGCTAAAATAGGGCATAAATAGATGTTAGGTGATTCCCCAGAGAAGGCATGAGTTCAGACAACTCATTGCCCAAAACTATGTTTTGCCGATACGGGTTTATTATTTTACGTTGGCCTAGAGCCCTGTGGTGTATCAGACTCAGACACTCCAACTCTTGCGGCAAACTTGGGTTAGGGGCTTCCCCGCCGAGTTAATGGTGGATTCCATATAGTCCGTGGAATATCAGACTTGTAGGGGAGTGTCACCTAACTCAGAAGTAATATAAAGAATAGAACTGCATTGACAAGAATGTTTTATAATTATCAAAGAATTGTCCATGTACTTTAAACTATATCATGCATGATGTTTCATGACCTTCTCTCATCTATTTTATATATGTAAATGCATTATTTTGGATTGCTCTGCATACCATTACTTTTGTATTTACCTCCTATATTTCAAGGTTTGAAACTTAGTCCAGGGGTCCCGCTAAACCATAGAAGTGTCAGACAGAAGTGTGCAGTTGGTGATCCTTATTTCTTTCGGAAGGCCTTCTCTAGAGCATTGTTATTACATTTTGTTTTTGGGTTTGACTGGGGGTCTTGTCCCAGTTTTGTTTTAGGCTTATGATGGATCTTGTAATGTTAGAGATTTTGCAGACGGGTGTCATATGTCTATAATATTCAGAACTTCTTTCAAATTGATCAAGTTTATGCATTTAACCATGGTACCATTTTGTATTATTTTCCGCAAATTATCTTATGCTATATTAATATGGTGCATGATTACCAGATTAGAAGAGCGCTCGGGCCTTCATAGTTCGGGATGCTCGTTACGGCCATGGCCCCGACTCAGGAGTTAACACCATGACTAGTAACTGTTGTGAGCACTGAATAATAATGCGGAAGTTAGGCTGAAATATCATAAGGTTCATAATCTGAATACTAATAAATATAACAACTGATAATAATACCTGAATACTGTCTGAACTAGTCTAGTCTGAAAAGCCTCTACTGAACTATCTGAATGTAGAATTTATAGGACAACCCCCCAACTAACTCTGACAAATTGAATACTGAATCTACTATAATACTGAAATAAATAATATCCTCGATGGATAAGGATTCACTACTAAATCTGCTGCTGCTGACTGAATCTGGCTAAACGTGGTCAGGAACCTGAGCATCCGAACCTATGATATGAGAGATCATAGCGCAAGAAAAGAGTATGCGATCAGTACGTGGAATGTACTGGTATGCTAAGTGAGGTAGGCTGATATACATGGGGTTCATATGCATAAATAATAACTGACTGAATGATATGTATATGACTGAATGAAAGTACATGGATAACTGAAAATGTTATAAATACTGATTATACAAGACTGTGCATATATATATAACGTAACTGAGATTATGCTGGAACTGAATATTGAGTTCTGATAACTGAATGACTGATATCTAAGATTACTAATAATTGAATTACTGATAACTGAGTGACTATTTCTGACAGTTCTAATTCTGTAGATCTAAACTGAGTTCTATGCTGAGTCTGAGACTGAAACTGTAACTATGGGAGGTAATCATCTAACTGGCATGCCCCTCTCTAAACTTATTGGGGTCCAACCTGTAACCCCAGTTGGAAGGGTGTCAATACCGTGCCATGGGTACAGACAGTGGCTATGTGGATCCACTGAAATGTCATCTCGAAGGACTAAGGGTCACCATCTACTGGCAGGTTCCTGATGAGAACGACATTACCCTCAACTATAAGATAAACTCCTTATCAACCCTCAACTGGTAGGTTGATATCTCAACCTACGTTGGCTACATAGTTCTGGAACTAAGGGTTTACTACTAAAAATCACACCCTCAACTGGAAGATGATCCCCCATCCCTAGTTTTGCTTGGTGCTAAATCCTACTCCTAACTGAATAGACACTGAACTGATCACTAGACTGTACTAGGCTTGATTGAACTATTACTGATCGTATTACTGATCGTTTTGACTGATTCAACTAGACTGAGTTCATTGTGTTTTGTAACTGACTGGTCACTGCTGTTTGTGACATTACTGAGACTATTTTGTAGCTACTGTAATTCTAGGTAAATAACTAGATTTTTGGATATTGAATACCCCCAGGACTCGATAGCATCAATAACACGACATGGCAATATCTTGAAATATTACATTAATTATTTATTCATCATGCATTCATTTAGACATTTTGTCAAACACTTGAGTCATGGATTTGTACATGAATGGGACCACATGAAATCATGTCATGAGTTCACTATTCAATTCACATAGGCATTTTATCAAATACTTTAGGAGCATAATTAATGCAACTTAAATTCATCAAGATATAAACATTGTGGCTTCAACATTCAACTTGTAAATTCAAGGGTTTAACATGAGAATCACATAATTCTGCATACATGCTAATTAATTCACTTGAAACTTGTAATGAATCTTGAATTGAAAACCAAACATCAATACACACATGAACACAATTAAATTCAAGCATGTAAATCATGAAATCAATAAACTTATATTTTAAAAAGGGTTCTTGAAATCCAAGGGTGGAAGGAAACCCAAGGATGAACACCTAATATACCTTGGTAATTGAATTCGTGAAAATTGTTGGTGTGTTCTTAAAGTTTGGACTAGAAATTGAATGACCTAGGGTTTTGTTCTTGAGAGGATTTGAGAGAAAGTGAGTGATTTTTCCCTAAGGATATCTTAATTTCATGTTTTAAGGCTAAATAAAAGTGGAGAAATTGACTTAATTACCCATTTGGAAAGAGAATTAAAAGGGCAAAATTATGCCCAGTGATGCGCAGACCAACGCCCCGCGTCGACGGGGTAGAAGCGATGGCCGATGTGATGCATCGAGATTGCGTCGTCTCACTGAAAATTTCATGCCTGACATGGGTGACGATTCTGTCGACTTGATGGATAACGCGGCGTGGAGAGCTCGCATCGATCCACTATTTTGGACATCCAAATAGACTTCTAATGACGTCCAAAAAATCCAAAACTCATCCTAGAACACTTATTGACATTCCTGATCATGAATCAATTTAAAAATTTACATTTTAAGGTCGTAAGGATTGAAAATAAATTTATTAAAATGTCGAGGCCAAAAATGAGACTAAGTGTCAATACCTAGCTAAAAAAATTTAAGTCTGGAACCTCTTTTGGTATTCTATACATGACTGAAACGACTGAGATTTTGTGGGGTCTTATATCTGTATAGATTGTTTTGCTGATTAGATCAGTGTCACCTCCAGCTTAGAGTAGTGCATAGGATTGCTGGGGTGGTTCCTAGGGTTCTAACGAAGGTCCTCATGTGGTTAGGCTAGGTGGTTAGGTAAGCACACAATCTGGTGATGGGAAGGGTCATCTATATAATTTTCCTAGTAGGTTAGATGTTGAGGCTTCAGATGTTGTTATTATAGGTATAATTTTTTGTATGCCATCAGACAACTTCTACTTTATTTTATCAAGGCTCCATGTATTTATATGTGTCTACCTATTAGGAATCTTGATGGTGTTGTTTTATGACTTGTTATATGTTTCCATATGTATGGCTACTCCCGTGGGTGATTCTTTAGTAGTGTATCAGGTTTATATATCATGTATGGTGATTGTTCAAGAGTATCACACTCGGGCCAATCTTATTACGCTATACATGATTGGTTTTGACATGATTTTGGGTATGGGCTGGCTATCCCCATATCACGTTATTTTTTATTGCCTTGCCAAGACCGTTACCTTAGCCATGCTTGGTATACCCCCAATTGTGTGGTTGGGTGCTTATAGTCATGCGCCAACGGGAATTATTTCTTATATTCAATCTAGGATATGGTATCGAGGGTTTGTATGACTTATCTGGCTTATGTTAGTGATATTAGTATTAAGAGCCCTTCGCTTGACTCAGTTCCTGTAGTCTGTGTGTCATGACCCAATTTATAAGTCATGATGGAACCTACTAAATCCCGCCAGTAAGTAAGCCAAACCCTAACTCGGAGCTAATGCGGTGGGTTAATTTAGGAGGAAATGACCAACATAGGCTAAACTCAATGAACAAAAGTTATAAATAAATAGTTTACTACTAGATAAAACAGTCAACACATGAATACCAATTAGATGACCTGGTAGAGCCAGTACAAGAGCATCTAATGTCGATAATACAACCAAAATCCTAGACATAATCAATACATAGGTCTAGATACAAAAGATTGAATAATAATAAGATAGAACAAAATGGGCGACTCGGATTTCCAAGAGTTCACCCTATCTTTGAAAGATTAACTCTGTACGAACAATGGTCAACGACGACAACTAGTATTGGAATCTTCCCCAGAAAGGTACAAAAGTGTAATATGAGTACCAAAACAATGAGTACTCAGTAGGAATCATCGACCGATTGAGTTAAATCATGATATAAGAATGATAAAATGCAAGATAACATAATTCAGTTAAGGTACAGGATCGAACTTCAATCATCTCCATCATCAGTGTACATAATTAGTAAATGATTTGAAATAATAACGATAACATAACGTAAAGAGATTAAACATGTACAAACATAATTACAAAATTGGCTTTCATACGTCAATTGGTGTAGAAAATTAAAGAATTCATTACAGCCTCCCATATGGTTGGAGAGAACACACAAGGATAGAATAATTTACGCAAGCATCGTTTACACTAATCATCCCCATAATTCAACCATCACCTCATAATTCACCATTATTCGGCATTATGCTATCACTTAGCAATTTACCAACATTATTCTACAATCTACTAGTTATCCATTAATTTCCTCTAGTCACTAGCATTATTCATCAACTAGACACCATATACCCGTTATTCACCATTTTATCAACTAGGCATCTTTTGTCATTAGTTATCATTATATTAACCAACATTATTTTTCATACCACAATTCAACATAATATTTATAATTATTAATCCAAAATTGAACCGGAAGTAAATTAAATCAAGACTTAGAATTGAATCGGTCATAAATATCAATAAGACTCGAAATTGAACCGGTCAAAAATATCAATAAGACTCGAAATTGAACATGTCATAAATATCAACAAGACTCAAAATTGAAGTGGTCATAAATATCAACAAGACTCTAAATTGAATCGGTCATAAATATTAACAAGACTCGAAATTGAATCAGTCGTAAATATCAACAAGAATCAAAATTGAACCGGTCATAAATATCATCATCATAGTAGCATCATATATATCATAAATAACAGCAGAATTGATCCTAATATTCACTCACATAATGATCAAGGATCAAGATTACCATCACCTCAATACACCATTTCAAGAATCTAATAATCATAAGGGTTCACCAAAGCTAGCATGTTATAGCCAAAGATGGGTTAAGAGTCCACTTCTATACCTCGAACTCCATTTTAGGAAAATTTCTAACCGATCTAGGCTTAAGGTATCTAAATCTACTTTTAGATATCGAACAAGCCTTAATTAGCCCTAAGATAAGAAATTCCCCTAACAAATGAGTAACTAGGCTAACTATGTCCAATTGAGTAACTTAAGTCTTTCTCATGCTAAGCATAAGTGAAAGAGCCAATTCACCTAAAGCACAAGGGAAAAAGCTAAAGGATTTAAGCTTAAGGTGTCAAAATAGCCTAAACGATTCAACTAATCCCTAGTATTGCAATTCATCAAACCAACACCTAAAACCCATTCCAATCCAACATAATATCATAAATATACTATGAAGTAGAAAAATCAACAAGGCTTAAACCTAGCCTACCCCATCGCTGAAGAAATCTCAACAATCTGCTAAACCTTTGTTTTCCCTTCTGAAAAGCCTATTCAAGATGCCCAACTATCAAAAATACATCCTACTCATCAATACAAAAATATCGATATCCATATTGCACCATTGTGTTTCGAGTCCAAATAATATTATGTTAAAAAACCCATGTGGGTCCAACTCACGGAAAATCATATTTTTGAGACCAATGCAACATGATATCAAGCTTATGCAATCAAAAACCTCAAAAATGGGTGAAAACCAAGCTAATTCAAGGCTAAAATCAAGCTTGAAAGAATTTAGGGATTTGGTCAAATACTCAAGAAATTCAAGCATGAATTTGAAGGATTCTTATCTTAAATTTGAAGATATTCATGAAAATATATATTAAATAAAGCTCTCAAGTCACTCCCAAGACTTAATTCAAAGTTATCACACTCTTTAGGGTTTTTGCACTCTAGAAAATGGGTGGAAATGGGCAAATTCGCGACCTAAGGGGTCTTTTTATACCCCTTCCAAGTTATCAGGTGTCGCTTTCACACAATTAGGTGTGCAATCGCACAACTTTGATGCAGAAGAAAGAATGACGATCGCCCTACTTCTTAGTGTAATCGCACTACCCTCTACACATCATGTCTGATCGCGAGACACACCAGATGACAACTGAAACTTGGAATTTTTTTCAAGTTTTTGCTAAGGCCTCGGAATTCATTTTGAATCGGATATACGCAAATGAACTATGTAACCACACTAAATTTGATATTCCGAACACAATAGAGAAGTTGGATTTTTCATCCGGGGTCATTTCAATCAAATGTGGGTCCCACACTAAATTTCCATTTTTTTAACTTTTCGATCAATAAGTCAAAATGAGCTTGGGTGTATCGAGACCCGATCCAAAGGCCTAGAGTAAAAATAAAATTTCAGATCTACTGTCACAGTCAAATTTACATCCGAGATCATTTTATTGATGTTTTTTCCCCATGGCCATTTGAAACCAACGAAGACTTCAAAACAGGAAATTAGCTCTAATAATCAAATGAGCTGCCTAGTAACTGAACTGTCAGTTCTAGAAAGTCATAAATGACTTGGGGTAGCTATGAAAAAGCTCTAACAACAAATATAAGTGAAAATATGAAAAATGACATGAAGGGTCATTACAACATCCACTACTAAAGAAACTTTCATCCACGAAAGTTCAAGGTTAGTATATACCTGAAGTCTCACATAGGTGAGGATACTGAGTCTGTATCTCACTCTCGATCTCCTAAGTGGAATTCTCCACTGGGCGGTGCCTCCACTGAACCTTAACTATAGGATTGTATCTAGAGCACAATCGTTTCATATCACTAGCCAAACTAAGCACAAACTCCTCTACAAAGGTTAAAAGCTTACCCAACTGGACTACCATCTAAGCATATGAGAAGGATCAGGAATATATCACCGCAACATGAAGATAAGGAAAACCGGATAAACAACGAAAAAATCTGGAGGTAGAGCTAACTCATAGGCTACTTCACTAACTGAGAGGAGGATCTTAAAAGGTCCAACATATCTAGGACTAATCTTACCCTTCTGCTCGAACCTCATCACACCCTTCATGGGTGATATACGGAGGAATACAAGAATCTCAAGGCATGAAGCCTATGGTCTGTATAGGCCTTCTTCCTACTCTGAGCCTCTCTCAACCTAGTCTGAATCACCCTTACTCTATACAATGACTCCTTAAGCATATCTGTACCACGGGGCTTAACCTCGGAGGTCTCAAATAATCCAACCAAAGAACGACATCTTCTACCATACAAAACCTTATGAGTGCTATCTCAAAACTTGAATGATAGTTTTTCTTATACGCAAACTCTGCCAAGGCTAAGTTCTGCTCCCACTGGCTTCTAAAATCCATAACGCAGGCTCGGAGTATGTTCTTAAGAACTTGAATAGTCCGCTCGGACTGAACATCAATTTGCAGATGAAAGATTGTAATCAAATCCACCCGAGTGCCCAACTCCTCTTGAAATACTTTCCAAAATCTCAAAGTGAACGTAGAACCATGATCTGAAATGATAAAAATAGGTACATCATGCAAACGGACTATCTCTCAAACATAAATATGGGCCAACCTCTCAAAAATGAAGGTTATCTGAATCGTGATAAAATGTGTTGACTTGGTCAACCGATCCACAATAGCCCAAATATCATTAGAACAACAGGGAGAATTAGGAAAACCACTAATAAAATCTATAGTAATTTGTTCCCATTTTCACTCAAGAATGGGTAAACTCTGTGTCAATCCACCAGTTCATTGATGCTTGACCTTTACTTGCTAACAACATAGCAAAGAGCTACAAAGTTTGCCACATCTCTCTTCATACTACTCCACCTATAATGTTGTCTCAAATCTCTATACATCTTGGTTATGCCGAGGTGAATAGAGTATCTAGAGCGGTGAGCCTCATGCAAAATCAAGTCGCTAATTTAAGGAACACAAGTACGACGATCAAATCTCAAAAAACCATCAAAATCTATGGTGTTTCTTTTGGACTCACCACTTAACACCTGATCATGAAGGAAGCGAAGCTTGCTATCCTCATACTAACGATCACGAATCTACTAAAATAGTGAAGACCTCACCTCCACACTAGCCAAAATCCTCCTAGGATTTAAAATATCAAGTCAAACCATCAATTTAGCGAAGGACTAAATGTCCTGTGCTAACGACCTCTAAGAAACAAAAATATAAGCCAAGCTACCCCTACTCATGTCCTTGCAACTCAAGGCATATACTACCACATTTGTCTTTCCCTGATGATACGAGATAGAAATATCATAGTCCTTAAGAAACTCCATCTAACTACGCTATCGAGCATTAATCTCTCGCTGGGTCATAAGATGTTGAAGGTTGCGATGATTGGTGAAAACATCACAATGCACAAAGATAATGCCTCTAATTCTTAAGTGTGCAAACTACTGCTGCCAAATCCAAATCATGAGCGGGGTAGTGGCACTCATGTACCTTAAGTGGTATAAAATCATAAGCAATAACAACCCTGGTGGATCAATACAAAACTCATACCAACACCCAAAGCATCTTAAAACACGGTGAATGCCTCGCTCTCAACAAGAAGAGCTAAATCAAGAGCTGGGGTAAGGAAGTCATTGAGCTTTCCAAAGATTGACTCACACCCATCGAACCATAGAAAAGAAACCTCCTTCTGAGTCAATTTGTTCATAGGGGATGAATTAATAGAAAAATCTCAATGAAGTATCTATAATAATCGACCAAATCAATGAAGCCACAAACCTTAGTTGGAAATGTAGGCCTATACTAATCACAAATTGCCTCTATCTTGACAAGGTCTACCATAATTCCATCCTTAGATACCACATGTCAAAGGAATGTCACTGACTCGATCCAAAATTCATACTTAGAGAACTTGGGAAAAAGCACATGATCTCTCAAAGTCTGGAGCACGATCTTCAAATATTGCGCATGCTCCTCACAACTCCTAGAATACATAAGGATGTCATCAATGAACACAATCATAAAGGAATCCAAATAAGGCTTGAATACATGGTTCATCAAATCCATGAACCTAGTTGGGGCATTAGTCAATCCAAAAGACATCACTAAGAACTCATAGTGGCCATAATGGGTCCTAAAAGTTGTCTTTGGGATATCCTCAGCCCGAATCCTCAACTGATGGTAACCAAATCTCAAATCAATCTTAGAAAACACTACTGCACCCTAAAGTTGGTAAAACAAATCATCAATGTGAGGAATGGGATATCAATTCTTACCTATAACCTTATTAAGTTGCTTATAATCAATACACATACGCATGGAGCCTTCTTTCTTGTTCAAAATAAATAAAGGAACTCCCTAATAGGACATACTTAGTCTAATAAAACCCTTACCAAGAAGATCCTGAAGCTGAGAATTCAACTCCCTAAGCTCGGCAGGAGCTATACGACAAGGTGCCATAGAAATAGGTCGGGTGTCAGGTTCAAGATCAATAGCAAACTCAATATGAAGGACGGGGGGAATACTAGTGTCACGACCTGAGACTATCCCCTAGTCGTAACACAGTTCTTGGAACTATAAGTGATTCCAAGCTAACCCATGGACTAGCATACTACTTGAGCAACTGATTCAAATTATAGAAAACTAAATTTACTGAGCGGAAACACGATCATGAGAAAGTCCGAATAAATAAAATACTTATAAAGTTTACAACATGATAAAACTAAAAAAAAAGAAACTTAAATTACATATCATGACTCTAACAGACTATCTACGGAGCCTCTACTATACTGACTATAGATAACTGGGACATTCCTCCAACTACCACTAATCAATATGTATGAATAATCAAAATACAACACAGTACGTGAACTACAACAGATTGGAGTTCCCGAAATAGGAAAACTCATCACCTATTGGCTGGAAACTACAAACTATCTAATTATGATGTGTGGGCTAAAACTAGAACACAGACGTATATGTGGATTATTACTTCTGGAATATACTAAGAAAGTAGGGGTGAAGGCAATAAGTAAAACTGATTACATACATAATCTTAAAACATGCATTCTAAGTGCAATTAGACTCACCAAGAGATTGAAATAAGCTGAAAACTGAAGTATCTTAAAACATGAGTAACAAACATAATCTTATAAGTTGGTGAATCACTACAATTAGTTTATTAAAATCTTCACTTTTTTATAATAAGTAGAACTGAAGTAGGAAAGTGATAAAACATGAATATTGTATGTAAATCTCATGTAAAGCTGAACATAATGTAAAATTGAACTGAGGATCATGTATGGATACTGATCATGAAAACATGAACATGTAAAACTGAGAATGCAAGACTAAGTATAGCATATACTAACATGATTTGAATAAATGAATAATTTGTAAAACTGACTAGATATTTACTGAAATCTGATTACTTGGTCAAGCAAACTTGAACCGAGATAAACTGAATACTGACTGAAACTGTGGGAGCAATCATATAACTGACATAAACTATGTGAGTTATCATGGAGTCTAACGCCTGACCCACGTTGAGGAGGGTTGTTCTATCCTTTCCATCAGAGTAGAACCTGAACTAGAGTGATCACTTAACTGAGCCCATTTGGGCAAGGGGAAACACTCTCTGGCAAGGCCTCTAAACCTAAGGGGGCACGTAGTTTTGGGGAAGCAGGATGCGCTGAACCCATACTTTCCACTCGATGCTAAATCGTACTCCCAACTGAAAGTCACTAAAATACTAACTGGTACATGCACTAATAACTAATATGCTCAGGTCATGGAATTTTGAAAACACAATGCATATAGATTCTGAAGTAATTATAAACATGTAAAATGATGTATTTAATATAAAGTAATATAGGTGAGTTCGTTATAAAAATTATAATCTGAATACGTGAATAAAATCATGATTCTGACTTACTTGTTACTTGAAAATAAAATCATGTAAAACACATAGATATCGGTTGTTCATAACCCGCCAACACTAAATGATTTCTAAAATATGATAACTCTTAAAATAGTAATATGAAGTCATAATTTTGAGACCCAAAATATTAGACAGTTCAATACATGAGTATAATACATGGATTTAAGCATCGGGACATATTAAACTTAGGAGAATAGCAATTTCTCATCAAAATAACAAAATACAAGACAAAATATCAAACTTCTTGTTTAAAACATGAGTAAGTACAACTATTATTCTCTTTAGTCTGTTAATTCACATGATAGTGCTATGCTTTCAACACATGAGGATTTGGAAATGGACCCTAACTTAAAACATGTAAATTCAACTTGAAAATCATGCATTTGGGCACAAGTATGAAAGATTAACCTTGCTCAAAACTCCACATACATCAATTGCTTGAATACTTGAAAATATCTTGAAATTGGAACTTGAATCCTTGAATTCTTGAGGAAGAAAGCTTAAATTTTGTTCTTGGGAAGAGGGGAAGGGTTTTAAATCGTTTATTGGACCATTAGGGTAAAGAGAGTATAAATAATGTGTTTTAAGACCCCTTAATACATTTAAGAATGATTAGGGACGATATAAGGGTGTGCAAAGACTTTAACGCCCTTAATATAAGTCAAAATGGAGCAACTTTTGGCATTTTGCTATTGTTGTACGACACAGAGAAAAAGCACACCTGGGGGGGTGGCGTAGCACACCTGGGGGGTGGCGTAGCACACCTCATCCGGTGGCTATTTGAGATAGCCATGCGAAGCATGGCCTTAGCATGGTTATAACTTTTCATTGGGGTATTATATTAAGGGAAAATTGGTATCATTTGAAAGCTAATTAAATTATCTACAATTTAGTGGGTCTTAAGATGCAAAATTACACATATGTAAAAAGTTATACACATCCAAAGTTGACCCTTCTAGTATCTAACACCAAATTTTGGCCGAATCAAAGGCTCTTAGCTCAATTTTACTATAAGTGATTCCCACGAACATTTTTCACCTCGATAGAAATTTACACTCTAGGATAATGATCATGACACATGTATTCACATACAAATCATGGGACTAGAGTTTACACACTTAGGAACAATGGTTCAAAGTCTAGCCCAAAAAATGCAGGGTGTTACAACTAGACAGGTCGGCAGGGAACATATCAGGAAATTCACAAGTAATAGGAATAGAGTCAAGTGACAGACTCTCCACACTAGTATCACAAATATAATTGAGATAATCTTCCAAGCTCGAATATACAAAATAATCCCCATCGGATCGCGGCTAATTGCTCTCTTTCACGCGACTGGGGTATGCTAGCCATGGCTAAGGTAAAGGTCTTGGCAAAATAATCCATGACTGCATGATAGTGGGATAACCAATACATGCCCAAAATCACATCGAAATACACCATACATAGAATAATAAGTTTAGTATAAGTATCAACATCACTAACTGTCACAACACATGATTTGAATACTCAATCCACTATTAATGAATCACCTATGGGAGTAAATACGCTCAATGGCACAGACAAAAATCACAAGACAACTCTAATTGTGGTACATAAAAAACAGAAATATAAGAATAAGTGGATCATGGATAAAAAAAAGAAAGGTTTGACTGGTAGTACACCAAAATCTTTCCTGTAACAACAGCATCCGAAGTCTCAGCCTTAGGTCTAGCAGGTAATGCATACAAGTGACCACGCCCGTCACCTGGTTGGTCACTTAACCCTTCTATCCTGCCTTCCTGAGAACCTCCTCGAGTACCATGGGAACCACCCCTGCTACCATGAAAACCATCATTTTCTAAAGGATGAACTATTCTAATAAGGGAAGCACCTTATACTGAAACAATAATTAGCCCATGACTAGGTCACTCACGCATAAAAGGATTAAAAGACCCATATCGATAACCCACCCTCTGAGCTAGACCAGAACCACCAAATTTGCTGACCCAGAATAACCACTATAACTAGAATAACTAGAGAATGGACCCCTCGAAGACTGACCATTGCCCTAACCAGGACGATCACTAGTAATAGATTGACCTCCATCAGTAATCTGAAGAACTATCTGAACTGGTCCATTAGGCAGACTTTGAGGCTAATAGGTTGGACGTAGAGAATGCCCACCATAAGAAATACTATCTCTGAATCAAGAACTACTACGGCTCCCACTAAAACTACCTGGATATCTTTCCCTATTATTATTGCCCCTTGGGCCTCACGATTCATTTCCTCCATCACTCAAGCATGACCCAAAACCTCAATAAAAGATCTACCCACTGCAACTAAACTTAAGTAGACATACGAATAGGGAGTCTCAACCCTCTAATAAATTATCAAACTATCCCATTCTCAGTTTCCAGAATAGAATTGGCATGCCTAGACAACTCGTGAAAATAAGCCTCATACTCTACAACTGTCATTGAGCCCTTCTCTAATCAAGAGAAATAATCCCTCAAACGATCTCTAAGGTTGTGAGGCATATACTTATCCAAGAACATCTCGGAGTACTGAGTCTATGACAAAAGAGAAGATCCAACTAGCCTAGAATCCATATAACCTCTCCACCAATGACAAGCAGACAAGTCCAACTGAAATATGGTATTATCCACACAACGAGTCTCAACAAAGACCAAACTATAAAGCATGTCCTTACAGGCAGTCAGAAACTCATATGCATCCTCATTGGCAGTACTAGAAAATCTAAGCAGAGCCAATCTAAAAAATCTACCCAATATCTTTTGCTCATTAGAAAACATAGCAGGCTGAGCAACTATCAGTGCAGGAGGAACCTCAACTCTGGGAGTCGTAGCTACAGGTTGTGCCCCCACCTTAGTACCACTCTGATTTGTAGACTGAGAACCACTATACAACACACCACCAACTATCCCCAAAAGCTGAATCAATGTATCTTTGAGCAATAAAAATGGAAAAAACCCTAGTGGATCCTAGATTGGTCTCTGGCACACCGCTGGCTGTGGCGGAAGAATCTCTGACTTAGGTGCAGGAATAGGGTCTGGGGAAAGCGTCCTATCCTGGCCCCTAGATAGGGACACATCACAAGCTTTCCTCGACCTCTAGGTCATCCACGAATATAAAAAGGGTCATTAGGCTTGGTCTCAGGACCCTCTTCGCGTGTACCAGTAGCACGTGTCCTGGCCATCTGCAAAAGAGTAAAGTCAACGGAATACTTATACAAATTAACTCAGATTCTTAGCATGATATGAGTGAAAGAAGTGAAGAACTCCTAAGAATATTCCATATCCTCTCGAAGATAGGAAATTATCATCATCATTCCAGTCCACCGGACTCTACTAGACATTTTCTCTTGTACCAATAATACCAATGATGTCGAAGCTTTGTTACAAATTTTTCACGACCTAATTTATGAGTGATGATAGTAACTATTAAATTCCGCCAGTAGGTAAGCCAAACCCTAACCCAAAGCAAATACAGTGGGTTAATTTAGGAGGAAATGCTCAATATAAGCTAAACTCAATAAACATAAGTTATAAATAAATAGTGTTTTACTAGATAAAATAGTCAACACATGAATACCAGTCCTATGACTTGATAGATCTAGTACAAAAGCATCTAATGTCAATAATAAAACCCAAATTCTTAGAAATAGTCAATACATCTATCTCGATACAAAAGACTGAATAACAATAAGATAGAATAAAATGGGCGTCTCTAAATTCCAAAAGCTCGCCATATCTCTAAAAAATCAACTTTTCATAAACAATGGTCAATGATGAAAACTAGTATTCATATCTACACCAAAAAGGTACAAAAGTGTAGTATGAGTACCAAAACAATGGGTACTTAGTGGGCATCATCAGTCGACTGAGTTAAATCATGATATAAAAATAATAAAAAACAAGATAACTTGATTAAGGCAAGGTACATAATCGAGCCTAGATCATCTCCATCATCACTATACATAATTCGTAAATGATCCAAAATAATAACAATAACATAATGTATAAAGATCAATCACGTGCAAACATAATTACAAAACTAGCTCCCTAACACGACCCAACCGGGGGCCTTATTGTAATGGGCATCCCAAGTCCAACCAGGACTAGGGACCACCCCTAATACCCAACCCAACCGTCCTAATGCACACCTTGATTTGAATAAATTCTAAACATATAACAAGATAGTGTATGATTACATAAATCCCGACTATGGGATAGGTTTATGACCGAGACCGACCCAAATGAGCCCAAGCGTCTAAACCCAACTGATAACATAACCAAACCAAAACCATAAGCCAAAACTAAAACAATAACCAAACTAAGTTCCATAACATAACATAAAAGGATGGAACAGTGAGAAATTTAGTCAAGTGGTATCAACCCAAATGCCAATACGAAGGCTGACACCACTACCGATCTCGCCCATACCGACCCATAGTAGTTCCATAAAAGCCTCTAATTAAAGCAAAACAAATATTCGATTGGGACATGCCCCCAACCATAGCCAAAACCATTATCCATAAATAAATCAAAGTATGTAAAAACATCCATGAACATGAAATGGAGCCTTCCAAAATATGAAATCTCACCACTTCAATCCAACCAAGCTAATGCCAAAATACGTCACTAAACAGAAGGAGTAGGATGATCGGTTCTTGTATCGTGTGGGGATACAGCCGTCGAGGATGGGTTAGTGGGTGAATACTAGCATTACTCAAGATAGGAATAAAATAATGTCATCCAGTAAAACCAAGTAAACCATCCATATGAACATAACCATACATATATATAACTATGTTGGGAAAGGGAACTAGTTTAGCATGCATTTAAAACCATTAACCTGGGTATATGCAGTTTAACTATCCTAGAACCACCCACGGGCTATATGGGTCCATTGTAACCCTCTAAATAAGCCCCGACAAATATAGCCGCATGAACCAGAGATACCATAAGAGTAGGGGATTCCCGAGTACCCTCCACTCTCCATGATACATATGTACAGTGTACTTAGAGAATTTCTAAGTACCTCATAATATCATATATGGTCACCATGACAAACCTCTCATGTCGGCAAACATGAGTTTCCAGTGTCCGTTCATTAGACCCGCACCTTCACAATTAGCTATCACACCCTTCCAATATTGCCTAATTAAAACCATTTCCATCCAACCAAACCATTAATCCATTATTATTAACCAAGGATATGAGTATTGGTATCGTCATACCGACTATAGTTCGCAAACAATGTCCTTATCCAACCTTAGAGTATTACTATGTACCCCATAGGTTACATTATCAAATTAACTTGGGGGAGTCCCGTGTACCCCACAAGTGTTCCTTTATTAAGTTTGCTTGTGGGAATCCCATGTATCCCACAAGTGATCCCTTATTAAGTTGTTTACTTAGGGGATTCCCTTGTACCCCTCAAGGAAGTTTAATTAACCATACCTATGACCACCAAGACCCTACCAATTAACCATTCCAAACAGTTCAAACTATTTATACTATTTAGGGTTCCATTACCAAATCATACCATGCAATAGTTCCAATAAAAGTCCAATAATATAGTAAAAGCATTATCATAGGCATTTATCAAACATGTTGGGGGCATAGTATTTCCAAAATCAATTTCAATAACTAATTAACCATTTCCATGCAACCAATTGTCCAAACCACTATTAAAGCATGTTAAAACATAGGAAAACCATAACCAAGCATTTAATACCAAAACCCCAACATATATTTGAAAATCCCAAAACCATACAATAATCATTCCATGTAAACATTGTATAATACATGCCTTTAGTTGAACTAATAATGAGGGAGAAGTATCTTTCCTTAGATTACAAAGATGATGGAGAGAAATCACTGAAACAAGCCCCAATTGATCCTTTAGATGAAACCCTAGCTTTCTTTTTCCCAAGAGTCTTAGAGATACTTAAAGTGAGTTTCTAAGTGCTTTAGATTAGAATAATAGGGTAAATGATGTTCCAATAGAGTTATAAGTCGTGAGGTCCGAATAAGTTAGGACGGGAAATATCCAAATTACCCTTACTTAAATTGTATAAAAATCCTGCATATGGGTACGACTCAGCATACCAGTCGTACCCTTCCATACGAGTGGTACCCACTAATCGTACCCAGAGCCTCCCCCTTGGACCTAACACTGTCTCCTATAGGACTCACCCACACTAAGTCATACCCAAACCATACATTTTATATCCCTAAATCATATCCCTGGCGGAATAGAATCAAAGAAAGTTGAACACTACCTACCATATGAGTCAAGGATAAGACCCGCACCCTAGCATACAACTCGTACCACCCAAGTCGTACCCATTCCAAAAACTAATCCAACCCACCACCACTATTGAACAACATATGAATGGGTCATAATAGCCGTATCCATACCATACGACTCACATGATGAGATGTACCTTTTCCAGAAAGTTCAAAACTCAAGAAATTTTCAAAGGACCAAAACTCAGGGTGTTTCAGTCTCCCCTACTAGGATCATTCATCCCCAAATGACAAACTAGGTGGGACAAGCATGATTTACATCCCTTAGATGCCTCTACTCTTACTTTTAACAAAGATGTAAATAAATTTATTTGCATTATTAAATAAAAATCAAGAACACATACCTTTTGCACGAATATTCGGAGTAGAGAACAAATGCAGATATTTGGACTTTATGTCTGCTTCTGCTTCCCAAGTAGCCTCTTCCACCTTGTGGTTCCGCTGTAGAACCTTAGCTGAGGCCACATCCTTACTCTGTAACCAAAGAACCTGCCGATCCAAGATTTCGACCGAGATCTCTTCATAAGACAAAGAATATGAGATACCCAAAACTTCTAAATAAACCATCGAAGAAGGATCATCATGACACTTCCTTAACATAGAGACATGAAATACCAGATGAATGGAGCTCAAACTAGAAGGAAACTCCAATTCATAAGCCACAATACCAACCCTTCGCAAAACCACATAAGGATCAATATACCAAGGACTAAGCTTCCCTTTTTTCCTAAATTTTATTACTCTTTTCATGGGAGATACCCTAGGAACAGCCTCTCCCCAACCTCAAACTCCAAGTCTCTATGTCTTACATCTGCATAGGACTTGTAGTGACTTTGGATTGCCTTAAGCCTATCCGGAATTACCTTCACCTTTTCCACATCCTGATAAACCAAATCCAGACCAAACATATTCACTTTACCAAGCTCAAACCACACAATAAGAGATCTACAACTCCTACCATGTAATGTGTTGAAAGGGGTCATTCCAAAACTAGAATGGTAACTATTATTGTAATCAAACTCTACAAGAGGTAGCTTCTCCACCCAACTACCACCATAGTTAATCACAAATGCCCGAAGCATATCCTCTAATGTCTGAATAGTCCTTTCTACTTGCCCATTTTTCTGCAGATGAAAAGCAGTACTCAGACTCATCTTAGTCCCCAAACCCTACTGAAAAGACCGCCAGAAGTGAGACAAAAATTACATACCATGATTAAATTTAATCAAAATAGGTACCCTTTATAGCTTCACAATCTCATGAAGATACAACCTAGCATAGTCCTCAGTCGAAAAGTTTGTCCTTACTGGAAAAAAAATAAGCCGACTTTTTCAGCCTATCCCCGATGACCCAAATCGAATCAAATTGATTCCGATACTAAGAAAGACCAATAGAAAAATTCATATTGATTACCTCCCATTTCCATTTCGACAATTCCATTTACTGATACAACTCACCAAGCCTCATGTGCGCAACTTTTACTTATTGGCACATCATACACTTTCCTACAAAGTTATCCAAATACCTTTTCATACCACTCCACCAATAAATCTCCTTTAGATCATGATATATTTTAGTTGAACTGGGATGAACAGCATATCATAATTTATGCACCTCAGCCAATACCCTTTCACGCAACCCATCAACATCAAGAACATATAACCTCTCTTGGTACCATAAAGTACCATCACCTCTCACCTCAAATACCATTACCTTTTTCCCACCTACACCACTCTTGATTTTCATCAAGATAGGATTTAGCATTTGCTTTTTCTTGATTTCTGCTCTAAGATATAAAGGATCTAACATTTTTTTCTCCTTTATTTTTACACTAAGAGATATTCAAACCACTTCCTATACCATCACACCATCATCCTCATAGCCTAGAAGATGGACCCCAATATTAGCCAAGTGGTGAATATCTTTCACCAATTCCCGCTTCTCCTTTTCTACATAAGCCATACTTCTCATAGATAACCTTCTAAGAGCGTCAGCAACCATGTTAGCTTTACCTAGGTGGTAGTAAAGACTCATATCATAGTACCTAAGAAGATCCAACCATCTTCTATACCTAAGATTTAGCTCTTTCTAAGTTAACACATACTGTAGACTCTTATGATCAGAAAAGATGTCCACATGCACTCTATATAAATAATGTCACTAGATTTTCAAACAAAAAACCACCACTAAAATATCCAAATCATGAGTAGGATAATTCCTCTCATTTACCTTCAGCTTCCTGGAAGCATAGGCAATCACCTTCCCATATTGCATCAAAATCATAACCAGGTCCTACCCGAGCTGCATCACAGTAAACCACAAACCCCATATTACCTTCAAGCAATGCAAAAATAAGAGCTAAAGTGAGCTTATCCTTAAGCTTCTTGAAACTACCTTCATAAGCTTCTGACCATGAAAACTTTGCCTTCCTCTGAGTCAATTAGTCAACCCGGAAACTACAGAAGAAAAACCCTCCACAAACCTCTTATAATACCCAGCTAAATCTAAGAAGCTTCAACTATCAGTTGGAGTATGGGTCTAGGCCACCTTTTAAACACAACCACCTTTTGTGGATCCACCATGATCTCCTCACTAGAAATAATATGACCAAGAAAAGTTATAGCATTCAACTAAATCTCACACTTGGAGAACTTGACATACAACTACTGCTCCTACAAGGTCTGCAACACCACATAGAGGTGATTATCTTGACCCACCTCACTCTTAGAATATACCAGGATGTCATCAATAAACACAACGACAAAAAGTTTCAAAAATTTCCTAAAAACCCTATTTGTCAAATTCATAAATGCTTCCAAAGTGTTATTCAATCCAAATGATATTACCAAGAACTCAAAGTTCCCATACCTAGTACGAAAAGCTATCTTAAGGATATCCACCTCCCTAATCTTAAGTATGTATCTCTCTTTGTTTCATGCACACTTGGAAATTGGTGTTTTGCCATGGGACTCATAATTTACCCAACTATCGGGTCAATGTCCATAAGGCAAGAGCTTGGGGTTTAAATCGATAGAAGTCGATTCCTTCGATAGGAATCTATAGTATTGAGTTTCTTACTTCCCTCATTACTTTCGTCACTCATATTTATTTCGTTATATAATCTTGTATTACATTGAATATGTATTCCTTAGGGTTTTGATTGAAATTGATTAACGTTATCTTGTTTAGGCTTAGTTTGATTAGAATAGTTTTCCTGACCAATCCTTCATATATTTGATGTTTATAGATTTTATCATGGATCATTTTTTAAAATAAAAGGAAATTTTTTGGTTTCAAGTGCAACTCTAAATAAGAAAAGCCTTTTTGAATATGTTTAAATGGCTAGTAATAGTTTTAGTTTTTCAATTATGTTAATTAATGATTTGCTCAATTAAATTAAAATTTTAAAATAAATCACTAAATAATTTTGATTAGTCAAACCCTTCACAAGTACCTTACCCATCAAAAATGCAATTTTCATTTAACTCAATATAATTTAAATGCTTATTACATTTCATATTTATTCCTAACTTTACTTCAAGTTTTCAGATTTCTAAAAGTCTCCCAATGCTCAAGGTATATATGTGTCCCTACACTATCATATATAAGGTATATTTATACTATTACTATTCTTATTATTACTATTGTACTAATTGTATATTATCATTTATATGTTATATCAACTCTACTACTTCATTTTGCTTTACTTACTTTCAATCTATTGGAATTTCACAAATCAAATGAATTTTCGCATCTTTCATATACTCTTACATATATGCATAATTATGTTTATTTTACAATGAATAAACTCTCGCATACTTTAAAATATCTTTCTACTTTATAATGACGTATTTATGTATTTGACTTAATATACCTTTAAACATATTTTCATAGAAAATTATAATATTTTTATATTTTCTACTATATGTATTATTATAATAAAAATACTACTCTTCTCCATATTTTTAAAAATATTCGTATATGTACTTTGTAATTATCATATTACATCCTTGTATATTGTAGTGTTGCATCTTATATACCCTGAATACCATTTTCAAAAAATAATAAAGGTTTTCTTGTCATATTTTTTGGCAAATAATGAAGTAAATATTTTTCAAATGTTTTCCTAAAACAAAGTTTAACGACTATCTTTAGATAGGCTTTGAGGGATACTTAATACCTTCTCCTCGGGTAATCAAAATCCTTACTTGGAATCTCATTGATTTTCGCAGACTAAAAAAGAGCTTTTTTTACATTACAAAAAAATGATTTTTCTAATTTTCCTTAAAAGTTAGGTGGCGACTCAAAAACAAAAACAAACAAAAAAAATTTCAAAAACCAGAAAGAGTTATCATGACCGTCATTATGTTGTGGACTGTTTCAGCCAGTTCGAAATAGGGCGCGACACTACACATGGTCTAACAAACAATTAGGCAAGGATAGAATTCGTAGCAGAATAGATAGGTTGTTTGGCAACTTAGAGTGGACGATGAAATAAGGCCATGTTAGCACAACATATGAACTTCCACAAGTGTCTGATCACTCTCCTATGTTGGTGACACTCCAACACACTCAGTGGAGCATCATATCTCTTTTTAAATATTATAATGTGTGAGCTGACCATTCTTTATTTCAGAGTATAGTGGAAACAGTATGGGCATCCAACCAAAAAGAGGTAAATTGGCAAGTATGTGGATTAAGCTAAAAGCATTAAGACCGGCACTGAAGAATCTTTATATATTTGAGTTCAAGAATATCACACGAAAGATTGTCCAAATCAAAACTGAACTGATGCTCACATAGGAGGAAATTCAAAGGCACTTTATAAAAGCTTCACAGTTGAAGAAGAAATAATGTATCCATGATTTGGAGAAATGGTCATTAATTGAAGAAAATATCCTCAGGCAAAAAGCTAGAGCTCAGTGGATCAAGTTGAGGGATTCTAATAGTAAATACTTTTCAGCTCTGCTAAAATAGAGAATATGCAAGAAGCAAATCTTAGAGCTAACTTCCCTGAATGGAGATAAACTGTCTACACCCGATGTTGTACAAGAATAAGTGATAGGTTTTTATAAACTTTGATGGGATCTACAAGTCACAATCTGCCAACAGTAAGCTTGACAACGATGAGAAATGGACAGATCCTCAGTTATTCTCAAGGGATAGAACTGTGCAAAGAGGTAACAAACAAGGAGATAGTTAATGCTTTACACTCATTAGACGATGAAAAAGCCCCGAGGTAGACGTTTACAATGCTCATTTTTACAATAAAAAAAAGCCTAGTCTAACATACAACATGACCTCATTGAAGGTATCAAGGATTTTTTCATAACAGGGAAGCTACACAGAGCTATTAATTGTACTTTAATTACTCTTGTCCCCAAAACAATGTGCCTAGTTATAGTAAAGGAGTTTATACCCATTGCGTGTTGCTCTATCCTGTACAAGATTATTGCAAAAGTACTAGTTGCTAGGTTGTAAAAAGTAATTGCTACAATCATCTGTGATGCGCAATCAGGATTCCAAAAAGGAAAATAGCTGATAATATCATCAGTGTAACTGAGTTGGCAAAAACTTATACTTAGGAAACATGTCTCTCCTAGATGCATGCTCAAGATTGATCTGCAGAAAGCGTATGACTCAGTGGAATGGACTTACTGAGGCTCTTTGTTTTCCTATCAAATTTGTTCAATGGGTAATGGAATACATCCGCACAATTCATTAGTCCATAATAGAGAACCAACTAAGCCATTTGATGCAGCCGGGGGTTAAGACAGAAAGATCCCATATCTGCATTTCAATTTGCAATGACAGTGGAGTATCTTAGTAGATGTCTTGTGGAGCTAAAAGAGAACAAGTAATTCAAATTTTATCCTAGATGAGTTAGGACTGGATTAACTCACTTATACTTTGCGAATGACCTCTTACTTTTTTGCAAGATGAGACCTTGCTTCAGTAAAGGCCCTCTACCAGTGCTTTCATAGGTTCTCGAAAGCTTCAATTTTAAATGTAAATATACAAAAAAGAGGCTTCTACTTTGGAGGAGAGTCTGAGTTGGAAAAAAATAAAATGGTTCAACAATTTGGTTTTAGTATTGAAGCAGTACCTTTCAAATACTTGGAAATACCACTCTCGACAAAGAAATTGACCTTGTTACAATGGTAGCCACTGATTGATAAGATTATAGCTAGAATCTCTTCTTGGACAGCTAAGAAATTATTTTATGCTGTGAGGGTACAATTAGTCCAGTTAGTGCTCATTGGCATTCAAGCTTACTAGTCCCAAATTTTTCCTATTCCTTCCAAGGTTCTTAAAGCCATCGATGCCTTAGGAGAAGTTATATCTGGTCAAGTACGAATACTATCACAAAAAGGGATCTTGTTGCATGGGAAAATATGTGCTTACCTTTGTCAGCAGGTGGACTTAATCTTATTAACATGAGCATATGGAACAAGGTCGCAATAGAAAAAACATGTTAGGACTTGGCTCATCAGATCGACAAACTGTAGATACGATGGATCCATAGTTGCTACATCAAGTCAGGATAAACTGCTAATGTTCCTATACCATTGCAGGCCTCATGGATAGTTCGAACATAATTACTGCTTGGAGGGTACTAATTCAAACTCAAGTAATGGGACAACAAAGTAACACTACAATTAGATTGATTTATTTGCTTCTGCTAGGAGATATACCTAAGATGAGCTGGAAATATTTAATGATGGGGAATGGAGCAAGACCAAAAGAAAAACTCTCATTGTGGCTACAAATGCACGATAGATTATTGACAACAGACAGACTAAGCAAATGGGGGATAAAGGTGAACTTATATTGCAAATTATGTTCAGGTCACCTGAAAACTAGAGAGCATTTATTTGTACATTGTGACTATGCAAGAAACTTATGGAAAAAGCTAATTAGATAGATGAAAAGAAGTCGGTATGATGCATGTAACTGGGATGAATATGCAGAATGGATAATCAAGAACTCAAAAGGCACATCTCAAAATGCTCAAGTTTTTCGGGTGGTTTACATAGAGTTCAGCCATGCTATATGGATCAAAAGAAATCAACAAACTTTTAAAGACAAATGTAGGCACTAGATGAAGTTAGCTAAAGAACTAACTTATGTATGTTGTGAGGGCTCCACTGGGAATTAGAACCAGACTACAGGAGTTACATTTCTAAGTAGCTTTTAACCTTTATAGTCTTTAAGTATTATCATCTTAGGATAGAAATTTTGTGATGAGATCGCTATGCTTGTAATTTGACTACTTGGTGATTAATAAAAATGCTAATTACCAAAAAAGATTGATAATAGATGAGTAAGTCATAATTCATCTTATAGATGAACAATGGGCTACTTCATCACAGATTGAAGACTTAAATTACAAGAAATACCCTTCCTAGGAGCTCAGACCCTTTGGCTCTTTTGATGACTTGAATTTACAATTTTCGAGTCGGAAGTGAAGAATTCTTACCAACTCGGGAGAGTTGAGAAAATAGACATGTTGTCAAACTTATTTTGACAAAGAGATACTAGTATTAAAAAATTAAAAAACAAGACACCTAATAGGACCACAAAAAAGTGTCAACTCTAGCACACAAGTTTAAAAATATGCACTTTAGTCCCACCTTCACTTCAGCCCTTATGTTTTAGAAAAACACACTTTAGCGCATGTCCAAAAATAAATATTAAATATTAAATTAAAAAATCATAAGTTTCTCAATGAAGTTGATTTTTCGTGGATTTTTTTGGCATCTATCGAAAACTGACATTACCTCTATTGATTTCAACCATTTTCTTTTATTTTTATCCCTATATTTTCATCCATTTTTAGTCAAAAAGCTTGAAAATCAGTCTCACTTTTTGAAAATCAATTCTAGTCTCAATAGTAACATTCCAACACTCTTTAACTTGTTCTAAAGCTCTAATCCATAGCATTATTTCGATGGTCGTCGAAAAAGCATTCAGGATGGTTCTGATCAAAAACTGTACAGCAATCTGGTAAGAAGAAGATGACTACAGTCTATTAAGTTTAAGCTCACAAACCACTGCTTCAGTCTATTCAATACAATCATCTAGCTATATCATATCTATTATGATATACGTAATTGTTGATGGTGAATTTTTGGATGAATAGGAGGAGACTCCTAAATGCTGGATTTGAAAATTCGTGTCTAAAGAGACAATATCAATTTTCCTTTGTCGCAATGGTTCATATGAAGACATAGTTAAAAGCGTAATGGAAAGCAGATAATTAAATTGCAATGACATGATTGCAAGCGTAATGGAGAGCGGGGGGCTTAAGTTGTGATTCAAACAACTTGGTCACTATTTACATGATGAATGGGAGAGGGATTTCCCCCTGTAATTCATAAACCCTAAGATTATTTCAAATTTGCACATTTAATTAAAACGATCTTTCTAAAATTGACAAGTTCAGAACATCAATGCATACCAAACTATCTTTATGGTTTATCATCTACTGATGTCATTATTGGTATAATAAATCATACAACATATTATAGATTATTGTGCGCATCAATACTTGACAAATGTGAAGGTTTACGGCCGACCGATCGAATATATGAACAAGTTAAAATTATGACTAAAAAGAAAGAAATTAAATTAAATTAAA